>OZ007594.1:204481389-205157817 GCA_963931845.1 Maratus michaelseni | reverse complement strand
TTCATACATTAAAATTAAAAAAATATGTTTCTAACTCTGGTTTTCATGGTGAAAACCAAATTTTGATAATTGCATTCTGAACTATCCTGTGTTTCATTGGTAACCATTTCATTTTTATAAAAGTCTTGCTGCAAATGAAGTAGTTTTAGGTACTTTGTTGTTCTTATTCACTATAATTTCTTTATATCTCTATAAATAATTATTGTATGTTCAGAAGATTGCCTTCATATTATGCAGAAAAATCTAGAATCAGTAAGTTCAGACTCTGATTCAGAGTGAAGACAGTCAAAAAGATAAAATATATTAACACAAGTTTGGTTAAATATTTTGAGTGAAAAAAAAAAATAATTTTCAAGCTATAATTTTTTAATATTAAATTCAAATCTAGCATTTACATTACATAGTTTGTAAATAAAAAGGAGAATAAGTAAGCATAGTATAAGTAGTAATAAGTTATTAATTTTCATGATGAAAATATTCACTTGGACAAATTTTGATTTTTGCTCATTCTACTTTTCTAGTGAGTGTGAAAATGAAGTTTGATAAAGCAAAAACAACTGTTATCTCCAGCCCCATTGAAAATGTCCTGTGCGATCTGCCAATTGGGATGAAAACTGTTTTCAAAGGAAAAGAAGGAGAACATAGGAACAAGAAATAGATGACTTGGAGAAAAATTGAATGTAATATGATAATATAAATAGTGATAGTTTGTGAATAAAAAAAAGTTTCATTTGACATGTTGTGATTTCAAATAAATGCAATGGTCTGTAATTTTTTGCCATGTTTTATTTATCTTATTCACGACAGCAGGTCATTTAGTGATCAGAAGACATTAATGGGGACTGTTCAATGATTCAAAAACACCTGCTAGCTTGTTAAAGCTATGGGCAGGTTCTTTTCTAATTTCCTGTTTAAATTTGAATTTTTTTTTTTTTTTTTTTTTTTTTTTTTTTTTTTGCATTGGATAGTTGAGATTAACCTCAGCTATCTTATGCAAAAAAAAAGGCGTTCATATTTAAACGAGAAATTAGAAAAGAACCTGCCCATAGGTTTAACATTAGCGAGCAGGTGTTTTAGTGTCAGTGAAGAGTCCCCTTAAGCCTAACGCCAATCATTCTCCAGAAAAGAAAAGCAGAGGGAAAGTTGTCATATAAGGTAAAGGCAAAGTGTCTTGCTTTGCCACTTGGCTCAAATGACTCAATTTTTATGAAGTTTTATTTATTTATAATAATTTAGTTCTGTTTTAGCACTTTTAAAACTAGTGTTCCATGTTTGAGATATTTTAATAGAATACTATTTATAAAATAAATTTACAAATCTTTAAAATCATTAAAAATTAATTTTAAAGGCTTTGTGAAACAATTCATAAAATCCAATTAAAATTGGAATTTTAGTAAAACATACATAAATAATTGTGATATTTGAAAGCTAAGCTCTTTTAAAATTTCTATTTCAAATGCATTAATTGTACATAATTTCGAGAAAAGAATAGCTTTCCTGACTTTGTTTAATGCCTTTGCAAAATATTATTGACTGTTTAAATGGTGATTTCAGTTGCACTTTCTATTTAAAATTGCCATTAAAAAGTAATTTTAATTAAAACATATAAAAATTTAATGAAAAATAGAATATTCACTGAATAATATAGAATTCCAACCGAGTGTTTATCCACTAGTTGTATACACGAGTCTCTGATTCAAAATGAAAAAAGTCCTAAAAATAAGATATAATTTTTTTTTTTCAAAGAAAAAAGTTTAAATTAATAAATTTTTGTATTGATTTTTGATAATTTTTAATAAAAAGTAATTCAATTTTAAAAGTTATACAACAGGTGGATTTTTGCATAAGTAACTTAACGAATTGTTTTCAACTAAATTTTGCCAGAAGATTTTTTTTTTTAGTTTATATAAATACAATTAAATAAATCTGAAGATCTATATTTATGGTAAGAGCAGAAAAGAATAAATCCCTACAGCAACATGTTATTTTTCTTAAATTTTTAATAATGGTTAAATATTTCTATTGATTATGTGAAAAAAATTTATAAAAAATTGGTAATATGGCAAAAAAAAAAATGCTGTATGTTACAATTTTCAATCTTACACCACTTGCACAAATTCAAATTATTACTATGGATATAATATGATTTTTTATTTTTAATGAGAAAAGTAACATTTCATTATCTTTTTACATTTTAATGTTTTCACATAGAACACTGAAACTGAAAATAAAGAAGAAAAACATCAAAATGTAGCTATTATAAAATTTTGAATAAATTATTTTATTAATATTAAATTTAATAAAATACTTTTTTAGTATTCTTTCATTCATAATTTTTAATATCACAACTATATCTAATGGATATAATAATAAAAACTGAGGCTTTTAACAGAACAGTTAATCTATGTGGCATTTTAAATGCTTATATATACATGGATTAGCTAATTCAAAGCTGGACTCACCAATATAAAATGGTAAACCTTTTTTTTCCTAATGTAAAGAGTTATTGATTTCTAATATTTTGCTAAGACTGGTAATCAATATCTCCCTATATGAGAAAAAAAAAAAGATTTGCCATTTTATAGTTCTGAATCCAGTTTTGGCCAATATCGGTCGGTCCGACGTTCATCGATATCGGTCGGTCCGACGTTCATCGATATCGGTCGGTCCGGGGTTGACCGATATCGGCCGGTCCGGCGTTCACCGATATCGGTCGGTCCGGGGTTCATCGATATCGGTCGGTCCGGGGTTGACCGATATCGGCCGGTCCGGTGTTCACCGATATCGGTCAATATTGGGTCCCGATATAGGCCGATATTGGAAAAAAAGCTAGCCATGCAATATCGGCCGGTCCGGTGTTTACCGATATTGGCCGATATTGCGAAATCGTTGTTCCCGATATAGGCCGATATTGCTGTGCTACCTGGGTGGTAGTGATGGTAGAAAATACGTGAGACGTAGAGTAGGATCCTGATTGCATTGAAGCAACTACAAAAAAAACCAACAAATGTCATGATTTGGGCATGTATGTCTGCAGATGGTGTGGGCCGAATTCAAGTGATTGATGGCATCCTGAATGCTAAAAAATACATCGAAACTGTCCTGGAACCAAAATTGATACCTTCCATCAGGGATCTCTTCCCCAACAACACACCATTTATTTTTCAGCAGGATTCAGCTCCATGCCACACAGCAAAAGTATGCAAAGCATGGTTTCAAAATAAAGGCATAGAGATATTACCATGGCCAGGAAACAGCCCTGATCTCAATCCAATTGAAAATTTCTGGCGACGTTTGAAAATTCTTGTACGAAAAAAACGTCCATCCAATAAAAGACAACTTATTGAAGCTATAATTGATTCTTGGCACCTTGTGATTACGAAAGATGAACTCCAAACACTCGTTCACTCGATGAAAAGACACTGTGATAAAGTCTTAAATTATTACTTAAAGTGTAAATAAAGATAATATATATATAGTAAAGTGATAAAGTGATAATAAAAATAAAGTGAAAAATAAAGTGATAAAGTGATATATATAGTAAAGTGATAGATAAAGTGTCTTAAAAAATAAGGGTTATCCTACTAAGTATTGATTGTGTAAGTATCACTTTAAAAAAAATGCAAATCTAAGATAGATCTTACTATTAGTTCCATAACTTTTTTTGTAATACAGATATTGTAATACTGTCTTTATTATTAAATTCCACATTAAATTACCTTCAATTTGATATATAAACGTTTGTATTTAAGTGAAAATTAATACATTCTACAAGCACACAAAGTTGAAAAACACGAAACTTTCAAAAAATGTCCAAACTTTTGGCCACCACTGTATATATATATATATATATATATATATATGATTGCACAATTTTGTGATATATGTTATATAGGCGCACACGTTGAATGTTTGTCCAAAAATGGTAATTACTCACTGAACATGATATATTATATCAATTATCATCTTTCTTTTTTAGTCATATTTGTCACTGAACTGAAAGAAAACTATGAAAAAAAAAAAAAAAAAAAAACTGTAAGTCTTTATTATTTGGTTCAGTGTTTTTGAGAAGACTGACTGTTTTCGAAATTCAAATAATATATATTTTTAAAAATATATTAATATTTACAAGCGGTTTTTAAGAAGTTTCAGGATTCAGAGAAGGGAATTTTTGATATTACTATGACTATCTTGAATTGAAAAATAACAGAAATGTGAAATTGAGTTATTTTGCAATACCTTTGAATAACAGTCACACCTTGCAGGGGTCGATGCAGGTTTTTTTTCTTGGGGCCCATTTTATGAAAAGTAAGGATTATTTTTGTGAAATTTATCATATTTTTGTGAAAAATAACATTTTGTAACGAGTGTTGAAATCCAGTTAATCAAATTCGAACCACAAGCATTTATAAACAAAACCTTTTTAAAAACCTTTTGCTGAAGTTTTCCTCTCTGGTAAAGTTGTTCGTTTACAAATTACACATTTTAAAACATCCCAAAATAATAAATAGTAAGTTTTTATGGAATAGAATTTTGTGAAGGGCCCATTTTATCATATTGATTTTTGTGAAGGGACACATTTTATCAAATTGATTTTTGTGAAAAGGCCCATTTTATTAATTAGATTTTTGTGAAGGCCCTAAATAGGCCCCAATTTTTTTCTGGATCGACCCCTGCCTTGGGTAATTAATTTGATTTACAAGTAAGTGAGGTCCTTAAAAGTAATTTTTTTTAAGTTAGAGAAATTACAGCAACAAAAAAGTCAGGGTAAATTTACATATCAGCAGGCCAATTGTCATCACTATTTCCGACTAGTAATTTTAATTTTATTTAGGATATAAATTTGTTATTAAATAAGATTAAGATTGGTAATCAGAAGTAGTGGTAACAATTTGAGACCTGTAGATGTTACAATGTGACGTCGCATAGGTGTTGCACTGCGATATTGCTGAAAAAGGACATTCGCACATTTCCAGAACATTTCTGAGACCATCTGTGCGATGTAGTGTATACATTAAAATGCACTGTTGCATAGATATCACAATGTGATACCTCATAGATGTTGCACCGCGACGTCACTGAAAAAGGACATTCGCACATCGCCAGAACATCTCTTAGACCATCTGTGCGATGTACTGTAGATGATAAAATGCAATATCGCACAGATATCGCAATGCGATGGCTCATAGATATTGCAATGCGACGTCGCTGAAAAAGGACATTTGCGCATTGCCAGAACATCTCTGAGACGTTCCGCGGGACATCACAACGTCGCAGTGCGATGTATATGCGACGTTCTAGAGATGAAAGTGTGCTGTATGGGGAGGATGTGTTTGAACTTTGAACTCATAATATAGCATATAGCATGAATAACGGAAAATAGTTGTGAATAAAAACAATAATGGTTTACATATACCTAAATCAATTACATTGTTTAATTTTCACTGATATTTATTTCTGCATGTTATATTGCAATAATAATACTTTCATGCCTGTATATGTATGGGAAGTATGAAAACTTATGGTGATCATGAATCTGCATAACTTAGAAATTTAAACTTTTCAAATCCTATTTAATTACTGTATGAAATAAATGTGCCAGACTTATAGCATAAAAAAGCATCTTAATCCCACCTAAAATTTAAACTTTGCATTATTTAATAATGGAATGATGCTCACAAGCTAACGTTAAACCAGGGGAGTTTTGTTTAGAAATTTCTCGTTTGCATTTTAATATTTTGAAGTGATTTTTTTACATAAAATATCTGAGGTTGATGTTTATCTGAGTTTCTTTGTACTTTTCTGATTTTAGTTGAATTTTTTTTTTTTTTTTTTTTTTTTTTTTTTTGAAGACACTTTTAGTTTATATCACTTAAGATATTTCAAAATTATTGATTTTTGTTTTGGTTATTTATTTTTATCAGCTGTCAACACCTTCTCATTACTTAAAGTCAAATAAACATTTTTAATAAGGATTATAACTTAATAAATTTATTATGAAGTAGTAATAATTATTACTTAATAAATTAAATCAAATCTTACCAAATAAAAACAAAACCCATTTTATAATTTTGTCTTACATTATAAAATACTTCATAAATGTTTTGTTTTATCGTTTTTTTTTTTTTTTTTTTTTTTTTTTCAGGATCTCAATCGTACCATGCTTTTTGTCATCTGCCAACCTCTTGTGGACAAAAACGGTCATTGAGTCTTCAGAATCATCTACTTAAGATACTCTATCGTAAGTATGCATGTTTTGGGATTTTTTTTATTCTGATTGTCATAACAATGAAAATGACTGGTCCAAAGTATGTTTATTTGACTTAACAGAAATTTGGCAGGTATATTATTGTAGAATTGTAGTGAATAGTATATATTACGATAATTATCCTTTTAATACTGGAAAAGTGTTAAAAGTAGAAAATTATATTTGTAGTGAGAGATTCGAGAAATCTTCACTTTTTAGAATGGTCAAATTGAAACATTGTAACACATCATTGAAACACATTAATTGTAAATATTAGATTTTTGTATGGGACAATTTGTTTAGAGATCCCTTTTTAAAGATTTTTGTTGATCCTAATGTCGTCCTATCTAATATACAAGCATGGAAGTTCTCAGCTTTTTACTGAAATCGTTTTTTTTTTTTTTTTTTTTTTTTTTTATGTCACTTTGGCTGTTTCGGAGACTGATGCAATATGAAAAGGATAACATAAAAAAATAATGCCCTGAAAATTTAGAGAAGGGGGGAGGGAAGATAGATAAAATTGTAATGATGTACAAATTCTGTGCTTTTAAATTTTCCTTGTAACATATGCAACATTTAAAATATAAAACTAATAATATAAGTTTAAAAACTGATTTTAAGATGCATAACAAAATAATTAATATGTGTGCTCAGTTTTTTTTTCTAGTGTTCCCAGTTTCAGTGAATAGTCTTTCAAATGCAAAATGAAGGTTGGGGGGTACTAAAATAAGAAATAGAAATAGTTTAAAAAAAAGCATTTCTTTAAAAAGTGCTAAACTAATATATATAATTTTTTAACTATTTTGTGCTCATAATGCATGCACATCATGCAAATTTTGCGATATTATCTCCGATTTTGCTTTAGTGTGTTTTCTTCCCGCAAAGTTTGCTTCAGTTTGAGTAGCTATGCTAATATAGTACAGAAATTTTAACATGAGGATGTGTTTGAACTTTGAACTCATAATATAGCATGAATAACAGAAAATAGTTGTGAATAAAAACAGTGGTTTCAATTTTAATGTCTTTTAACTTTAATTGCATATTTATTTTACATATACCTAAATCAATTACATTGTGTAATTTTCACAGATATTTATTTCTGCATGTTATATTGCAATAATAATACTTTCATGCCTGTATATATATGGTAAGTATGAAAACTTATGGTGATCATGAATCTGCATAACTCAGAAATTTAAACTTTTCAAATCCTATTTAATTACTGTATGAAATAAATGTGCCAGACTTATAGCATAAAAAAGCATCTTAATCCCACCTAAAATTTAAACTTTGCATTATTTAATAATGGAATGATGCTCACAAGCTAACGTTAAACCAGGGGAGTTTAGTTTAGAAATTTCTCGTTTGCATTTTAATATTTTGAAATGATTTTTTTACATAAAATATCTGAGGTTGATGTCTATCAGAGTTTCTTTGTACTTTTTCTGATTTTGGTTGATTTTTTTTTCTTTGAAGACACTTTTAGTTTTTATCACTTAAAATATTTCAAAATTATTGATTTTATTTATTTTTTTTAGAACATAATATTTTTCCCAACAGACTGTTCATCACTTATTAGTCTTGAATCAGTAAGTTCAGACTTAGATTCAGAATGAAGAAATCAAAAAAATAAAATTAATAAATTGTTAATTTTATTAAACATTAAATTGATTTGCAGAAAGTTTTTGACACAATATTTATGTGCGCAGAAAATTTTTGGTTTTATATAAGTCTGCTGATTGATGAATTTTGCTATTTTTTACATGAATGATTGAAGAATTTTACAGGATTTTTTTTTTTTATGATGTTAGGCTGACAAACTTTGCACTTTTGTGGTGATGGACTGATGAATTTTGTACTTTTTTACTAAGACTGAATGATAAATTTCATTGAAATTGAGAATTTGAAATGTTCTGTAAAGAAGCACATTGTTCTGTGACATACATCACACTTTTAACCATATTCTGCTTTTGGTAAAAACTACTTTCTAGGGAACATTTATATAATTTTTGACGTCACTTCTGGCAAGAACTAATATTTCAATCTATGAAAAGTGAAACAGATGAAGGAATCAATGTCTGGTGGATATCCCCGGGTTTGATTGCTCTCTGAAGATCACGAGTGTGTAGTTTTATTGTGTAACAAACGACTACCATGAGTGATCTTCTGCAAGCACGTAAAATTTGATGTTCCTCTGTGCTAGCTGCTACTTTAAAAAATATGTTGGCTTGAAATTTTACCTTGAAGATCTATTGATAGAATAGGAGTATCGTTTCTGTGCCGAAAAAGAAGAAAATGAAGTAAGTTTACTGAAGTAACGTCAAAAATAATATCGATGTGGAAACAAGCTTTTTTTATATATATACTAAATTATTTAGCTAATCATTACTTAGCTAAATTAAGTTTTCATAAAAAATAGCATGTTAGTTTCGATTAGTCTGCAGTTTTAAGATAGTGAAAATCAAATTTTGATAGTTGCATTCTGAATTATCCTGTGGTTCATCGGTAAACATTTCCTTTTTTAAAAATACTTCTGCAAATTAATTAATTTTAGGTACTTTGTTGTTGTAGTGCCCCTATCCCACACTTAATAAGTGTCATTTATACTATAAACACACTAAAGCTAAACAAAACTATTTTGATTATCATTCATACATTAAAATTAAAAAAATATGTTTCTAACTCTGGTTTTCATGGTGAAAACCAAATTTTGATAATTGCATTCTGAACTATCCTGTGTTTCATTGGTAACCATTTCATTTTTATAAAAGTCTTGCTGCAAATGAAGTAGTTTTAGGTACTTTGTTGTTCTTATTCACTATAATTTCTTTATATCTCTATAAATAATTATTGTATGTTCAGAAGATTGCCTTCATATTATGCAGAAAAATCTAGAATCAGTAAGTTCAGACTCTGATTCAGAGTGAAGACAGTCAAAAAGATAAAATATATTAACACAAGTTTGGTTAAATATTTTGAGTGAAAAAAAAAAATAATTTTCAAGCTATAATTTTTTAATATTAAATTCAAATCTAGCATTTACATTACATAGTTTGTAAATAAAAAGGAGAATAAGTAAGCATAGTATAAGTAGTAATAAGTTATTAATTTTCATGATGAAAATATTCACTTGGACAAATTTTGATTTTTGCTCATTCTACTTTTCTAGTGAGTGTGAAAATGAAGTTTGATAAAGCAAAAACAACTGTTATCTCCAGCCCCATTGAAAATGTCCTGTGCGATCTGCCAATTGGGATGAAAACTGTTTTCAAAGGAAAAGAAGGAGAACATAGGAACAAGAAATAGATGACTTGGAGAAAAATTGAATGTAATATGATAATATAAATAGTGATAGTTTGTGAATAAAAAAAAGTTTCATTTGACATGTTGTGATTTCAAATAAATGCAATGGTCTGTAATTTTTTGCCATGTTTTATTTATCTTATTCACGACAGCAGGTCATTTAGTGATCAGAAGACATTAATGGGGACTGTTCAATGATTCAAAAACACCTGCTAGCTTGTTAAAGCTATGGGCAGGTTCTTTTCTAATTTCCTGTTTAAATTTGAATTTTTTTTTTTTTTTTTTTTTGCATTGGATAGTTGAGATTAACCTCAGCTATCTTATGCAAAAAAAAAGGCGTTCATATTTAAACGAGAAATTAGAAAAGAACCTGCCCATAGGTTTAACATTAGCGAGCAGGTGTTTTAGTGTCAGTGAAGAGTCCCCTTAAGCCTAACGCCAATCATTCTCCAGAAAAGAAAAGCAGAGGGAAAGTTGTCATATAAGGTAAAGGCAAAGTGTCTTGCTTTGCCACTTGGCTCAAATGACTCAATTTTTATGAAGTTTTATTTATTTATAATAATTTAGTTCTGTTTTAGCACTTTTAAAACTAGTGTTCCATGTTTGAGATATTTTAATAGAATACTATTTATAAAATAAATTTACAAATCTTTAAAATCATTAAAAATTAATTTTAAAGGCTTTGTGAAACAATTCATAAAATCCAATTAAAATTGGAATTTTAGTAAAACATACATAAATAATTGTGATATTTGAAAGCTAAGCTCTTTTAAAATTTCTATTTCAAATGCATTAATTGTACATAATTTCGAGAAAAGAATAGCTTTCCTGACTTTGTTTAATGCCTTTGCAAAATATTATTGACTGTTTAAATGGTGATTTCAGTTGCACTTTCTATTTAAAATTGCCATTAAAAAGTAATTTTAATTAAAACATATAAAAATTTAATGAAAAATAGAATATTCACTGAATAATATAGAATTCCAACCGAGTGTTTATCCACTAGTTGTATACACGAGTCTCTGATTCAAAATGAAAAAAGTCCTAAAAATAAGATATAATTTTTTTTTTTCAAAGAAAAAAGTTTAAATTAATAAATTTTTGTATTGATTTTTGATAATTTTTAATAAAAAGTAATTCAATTTTAAAAGTTATACAACAGGTGGATTTTTGCATAAGTAATTTAACGAATTGTTTTCAACTAAATTTTGCCAGAAGATTTTTTTTTTTAGTTTATATAAATACAATTAAATAAATCTGAAGATCTATATTTATGGTAAGAGCAGAAAAGAATAAATCCCTACAGCAACATGTTATTTTTCTTAAATTTTTAATAATGGTTAAATATTTCTATTGATTATGTGAAAAAAATTTATAAAAAATTGGTAATATGGCAAAAAAAAAAATGCTGTATGTTACAATTTTCAATCTTACACCACTTGCACAAATTCAAATTATTACTATGGATATAATATGATTTTTTATTTTTAATGAGAAAAGTAACATTTCATTATCTTTTTACATTTTAATGTTTTCACATAGAACACTGAAACTGAAAATAAAGAAGAAAAACATCAAAATGTAGCTATTATAAAATTTTGAATAAATTATTTTATTAATATTAAATTTAATAAAATACTTTTTTAGTATTCTTTCATTCATAATTTTTAATATCACAACTATATCTAATGGATATAATAATAAAAACTGAGGCTTTTAACAGAACAGTTAATCTATGTGGCATTTTAAATGCTTATATATACATGGATTAGCTAATTCAAAGCTGGACTCACCAATATAAAATGGTAAACCTTTTTTTTCCTAATGTAAAGAGTTATTGATTTCTAATATTTTGCTAAGACTGGTAATCAATATCTCCCTATATGAGAAAAAAAAAAAGATTTGCCATTTTATAGTTCTGAATCCAGTTTTGGCCAATATCGGTCGGTCCGACGTTCATCGATATCGGTCGGTCCGACGTTCATCGATATCGGTCGGTCCGGGGTTGACCGATATCGGCCGGTCCGGCGTTCACCGATATCGGTCGGTCCGGGGTTCATCGATATCGGTCGGTCCGGGGTTGACCGATATCGGCCGGTCCGGTGTTCACCGATATCGGTCAATATTGGGTCCCGATATAGGCCGATATTGGAAAAAAAGCTAGCCATGCAATATCGGCCGGTCCGGTGTTTACCGATATTGGCCGATATTGCGAAATCGTTGTTCCCGATATAGGCCGATATTGCTGTGCTACCTGGGTGGTAGTGATGGTAGAAAATACGTGAGACGTAGAGTAGGATCCTGATTGCATTGAAGCAACTACAAAAAAAACCAACAAATGTCATGATTTGGGCATGTATGTCTGCAGATGGTGTGGGCCGAATTCAAGTGATTGATGGCATCCTGAATGCTAAAAAATACATCGAAACTGTCCTGGAACCAAAATTGATACCTTCCATCAGGGATCTCTTCCCCAACAACACACCATTTATTTTTCAGCAGGATTCAGCTCCATGCCACACAGCAAAAGTATGCAAAGCATGGTTTCAAAATAAAGGCATAGAGATATTACCATGGCCAGGAAACAGCCCTGATCTCAATCCAATTGAAAATTTCTGGCGACGTTTGAAAATTCTTGTACGAAAAAAACGTCCATCCAATAAAAGACAACTTATTGAAGCTATAATTGATTCTTGGCACCTTGTGATTACGAAAGATGAACTCCAAACACTCGTTCACTCGATGAAAAGACACTGTGATAAAGTCTTAAATTATTACTTAAAGTGTAAATAAAGATAATATATATATAGTAAAGTGATAAAGTGATAATAAAAATAAAGTGAAAAATAAAGTGATAAAGTGATATATATAGTAAAGTGATAGATAAAGTGTCTTAAAAAATAAGGGTTATCCTACTAAGTATTGATTGTGTAAGTATCACTTTAAAAAAAATGCAAATCTAAGATAGATCTTACTATTAGTTCCATAACTTTTTTTGTAATACAGATATTGTAATACTGTCTTTATTATTAAATTCCACATTAAATTACCTTCAATTTGATATATAAACGTTTGTATTTAAGTGAAAATTAATACATTCTACAAGCACACAAAGTTGAAAAACACGAAACTTTCAAAAAATGTCCAAACTTTTGGCCACCACTGTATATATATATATATATATATATATATATGATTGCACAATTTTGTGATATATGTTATATAGGCGCACACGTTGAATGTTTGTCCAAAAATGGTAATTACTCACTGAACATGATATATTATATCAATTATCATCTTTCTTTTTTAGTCATATTTGTCACTGAACTGAAAGAAAACTATGAAAAAAAAAAAAAAAAAAAAAACTGTAAGTCTTTATTATTTGGTTCAGTGTTTTTGAGAAGACTGACTGTTTTCGAAATTCAAATAATATATATTTTTAAAAATATATTAATATTTACAAGCGGTTTTTAAGAAGTTTCAGGATTCAGAGAAGGGAATTTTTGATATTACTATGACTATCTTGAATTGAAAAATAACAGAAATGTGAAATTGAGTTATTTTGCAATACTTTGAATAACAGTCACACCTTGCAGGGGTCGATGCAGGTTTTTTTTCTTGGGGCCCATTTTATGAAAAGTAAGGATTATTTTTGTGAAATTTATCATATTTTTGTGAAAATAACATTTTGTAACGAGTGTTGAATCCAGTTAATCAAATTCGAACCACAAGCATTATAAAACAAAACCTTTTTAAAAACCTTTTGCTGAAGTTTTCCTCTCTGGTAAAGTTGTTCGTTTACAATTACACATTTTAAAACATCCCAAAATAATAAATAGTAAAGTTTTTATGGAATAGAATTTTGTGAAGGGCCCATTTTATCATATTGATTTTTGTGAAGGACACATTTTATCAAATGATTTTTGTGAAAGGCCCATTTTATTAATTAGATTTTTGTGAAGGCCCTAAATAGGCCCCATTTTTTCTGGATCGACCCCTGCCTTGGGTATTAATTTGATTTACAAGTAAGTGAGGTCCTTAAAAGTAATTTTTTTTAGTTAGAGAAATTACAGCAACAAAAAAGTCAGGGTAAATTGTACAGTTCAGCAGGCCAGCAGGCCAATTGTCATCACTATTTCCGACTAGTAATTTTAATTTTATTTAGGATATAAATTTGTTATTAAATAAGATTAAGATTGGTAATCAGAAGTAGTGGTAACAATTTGAGACCTGTAGATGTTACAATGTGACGTCGCATAGGTGTTGCACTGCGATATTGCTGAAAAAGGACATTCGCACATTTCCAGAACATTTCTGAGACCATCTGTGCGATGTAGTGTATACATTAAAATGCACTGTTGCATAGATATCACAATGTGATACCTCATAGATGTTGCACCGCGACGTCACTGAAAAAGGACATTCGCACATCGCCAGAACATCTCTTAGACCATCTGTGCGATGTACTGTAGATGATAAAATGCAATATCGCACAGATATCGCAATGCGATGGCTCATAGATATTGCAATGCGACGTCGCTGAAAAAGGACATTTGCGCATTGCCAGAACATCTCTGAGACGTTCCGCGGGACATCACAACGTCGCAGTGCGATGTATATGCGACGTTCTAGAGATGAAAGTGTGCTGTATGGGGAGGATGTGTTTGAACTTTGAACTCATAATATAGCATATAGCATGAATAACGGAAAATAGTTGTGAATAAAAACAATAATGGTTTACATATACCTAAATCAATTACATTGTTTAATTTTCACTGATATTTATTTCTGCATGTTATATTGCAATAATAATACTTTCATGCCTGTATATGTATGGGAAGTATGAAAACTTATGGTGATCATGAATCTGCATAACTTAGAAATTTAAACTTTTCAAATCCTATTTAATTACTGTATGAAATAAATGTGCCAGACTTATAGCATAAAAAAGCATCTTAATCCCACCTAAAATTTAAACTTTGCATTATTTAATAATGGAATGATGCTCACAAGCTAACGTTAAACCAGGGGAGTTTTGTTTAGAAATTTCTCGTTTGCATTTTAATATTTTGAAGTGATTTTTTTACATAAAATATCTGAGGTTGATGTTTATCTGAGTTTCTTTGTACTTTTCTGATTTTAGTTGAATTTTTTTTTTTTTTTTTTTTTTTTTTTTTTTGAAGACACTTTTAGTTTATATCACTTAAGATATTTCAAAATTATTGATTTTTGTTTTGGTTATTTATTTTTATCAGCTGTCAACACCTTCTCATTACTTAAAGTCAAATAAACATTTTTAATAAGGATTATAACTTAATAAATTTATTATGAAGTAGTAATAATTATTACTTAATAAATTAAATCAAATCTTACCAAATAAAAACAAAACCCATTTTATAATTTTGTCTTACATTATAAAATACTTCATAAATGTTTTGTTTTATCGTTTTTTTTTTTTTTTTTTTTTTTTTTTCAGGATCTCAATCGTACCATGCTTTTTGTCATCTGCCAACCTCTTGTGGACAAAAACGGTCATTGAGTCTTCAGAATCATCTACTTAAGATACTCTATCGTAAGTATGCATGTTTTGGGATTTTTTTTATTCTGATTGTCATAACAATGAAAATGACTGGTCCAAAGTATGTTTATTTGACTTAACAGAAATTTGGCAGGTATATTATTGTAGAATTGTAGTGAATAGTATATATTACGATAATTATCCTTTTAATACTGGAAAAGTGTTAAAAGTAGAAAATTATATTTGTAGTGAGAGATTCGAGAAATCTTCACTTTTTAGAATGGTCAAATTGAAACATTGTAACACATCATTGAAACACATTAATTGTAAATATTAGATTTTTGTATGGGACAATTTGTTTAGAGATCCCTTTTTAAAGATTTTTGTTGATCCTAATGTCGTCCTATCTAATATACAAGCATGGAAGTTCTCAGCTTTTTACTGAAATCGTTTTTTTTTTTTTTTTTTTTTTTTTTTATGTCACTTTGGCTGTTTCGGAGACTGATGCAATATGAAAAGGATAACATAAAAAAATAATGCCCTGAAAATTTAGAGAAGGGGGGAGGGAAGATAGATAAAATTGTAATGATGTACAAATTCTGTGCTTTTAAATTTTCCTTGTAACATATGCAACATTTAAAATATAAAACTAATAATATAAGTTTAAAAACTGATTTTAAGATGCATAACAAAATAATTAATATGTGTGCTCAGTTTTTTTTTCTAGTGTTCCCAGTTTCAGTGAATAGTCTTTCAAATGCAAAATGAAGGTTGGGGGGTACTAAAATAAGAAATAGAAATAGTTTAAAAAAAAGCATTTCTTTAAAAAGTGCTAAACTAATATATATAATTTTTTAACTATTTTGTGCTCATAATGCATGCACATCATGCAAATTTTGCGATATTATCTCCGATTTTGCTTTAGTGTGTTTTCTTCCCGCAAAGTTTGCTTCAGTTTGAGTAGCTATGCTAATATAGTACAGAAATTTTAACATGAGGATGTGTTTGAACTTTGAACTCATAATATAGCATGAATAACAGAAAATAGTTGTGAATAAAAACAGTGGTTTCAATTTTAATGTCTTTTAACTTTAATTGCATATTTATTTTACATATACCTAAATCAATTACATTGTGTAATTTTCACAGATATTTATTTCTGCATGTTATATTGCAATAATAATACTTTCATGCCTGTATATATATGGTAAGTATGAAAACTTATGGTGATCATGAATCTGCATAACTCAGAAATTTAAACTTTTCAAATCCTATTTAATTACTGTATGAAATAAATGTGCCAGACTTATAGCATAAAAAAGCATCTTAATCCCACCTAAAATTTAAACTTTGCATTATTTAATAATGGAATGATGCTCACAAGCTAACGTTAAACCAGGGGAGTTTAGTTTAGAAATTTCTCGTTTGCATTTTAATATTTTGAAATGATTTTTTTACATAAAATATCTGAGGTTGATGTCTATCAGAGTTTCTTTGTACTTTTTCTGATTTTGGTTGATTTTTTTTTCTTTGAAGACACTTTTAGTTTTTATCACTTAAAATATTTCAAAATTATTGATTTTATTTATTTTTTTTAGAACATAATATTTTTCCCAACAGACTGTTCATCACTTATTAGTCTTGAATCAGTAAGTTCAGACTTAGATTCAGAATGAAGAAATCAAAAAAATAAAATTAATAAATTGTTAATTTTATTAAACATTAAATTGATTTGCAGAAAGTTTTTGACACAATATTTATGTGCGCAGAAAATTTTTGGTTTTATATAAGTCTGCTGATTGATGAATTTTGCTATTTTTTACATGAATGATTGAAGAATTTTACAGGATTTTTTTTTTTTATGATGTTAGGCTGACAAACTTTGCACTTTTGTGGTGATGGACTGATGAATTTTGTACTTTTTTACTAAGACTGAATGATAAATTTCATTGAAATTGAGAATTTGAAATGTTCTGTAAAGAAGCACATTGTTCTGTGACATACATCACACTTTTAACCATATTCTGCTTTTGGTAAAAACTACTTTCTAGGGAACATTTATATAATTTTTGACGTCACTTCTGGCAAGAACTAATATTTCAATCTATGAAAAGTGAAACAGATGAAGGAATCAATGTCTGGTGGATATCCCCGGGTTTGATTGCTCTCTGAAGATCACGAGTGTGTAGTTTTATTGTGTAACAAACGACTACCATGAGTGATCTTCTGCAAGCACGTAAAATTTGATGTTCCTCTGTGCTAGCTGCTACTTTAAAAAATATGTTGGCTTGAAATTTTACCTTGAAGATCTATTGATAGAATAGGAGTATCGTTTCTGTGCCGAAAAAGAAGAAAATGAAGTAAGTTTACTGAAGTAACGTCAAAAATAATATCGATGTGGAAACAAGCTTTTTTTATATATATACTAAATTATTTAGCTAATCATTACTTAGCTAAATTAAGTTTTCATAAAAAATAGCATGTTAGTTTCGATTAGTCTGCAGTTTTAAGATAGTGAAAATCAAATTTTGATAGTTGCATTCTGAATTATCCTGTGGTTCATCGGTAAACATTTCCTTTTTTAAAAATACTTCTGCAAATTAATTAATTTTAGGTACTTTGTTGTTGTAGTGCCCCTATCCCACACTTAATAAGTGTCATTTATACTATAAACACACTAAAGCTAAACAAAACTATTTTGATTATCATTCATACATTAAAATTAAAAAAATATGTTTCTAACTCTGGTTTTCATGGTGAAAACCAAATTTTGATAATTGCATTCTGAACTATCCTGTGTTTCATTGGTAACCATTTCATTTTTATAAAAGTCTTGCTGCAAATGAAGTAGTTTTAGGTACTTTGTTGTTCTTATTCACTATAATTTCTTTATATCTCTATAAATAATTATTGTATGTTCAGAAGATTGCCTTCATATTATGCAGAAAAATCTAGAATCAGTAAGTTCAGACTCTGATTCAGAGTGAAGACAGTCAAAAAGATAAAATATATTAACACAAGTTTGGTTAAATATTTTGAGTGAAAAAAAAAAATAATTTTCAAGCTATAATTTTTTAATATTAAATTCAAATCTAGCATTTACATTACATAGTTTGTAAATAAAAAGGAGAATAAGTAAGCATAGTATAAGTAGTAATAAGTTATTAATTTTCATGATGAAAATATTCACTTGGACAAATTTTGATTTTTGCTCATTCTACTTTTCTAGTGAGTGTGAAAATGAAGTTTGATAAAGCAAAAACAACTGTTATCTCCAGCCCCATTGAAAATGTCCTGTGCGATCTGCCAATTGGGATGAAAACTGTTTTCAAAGGAAAAGAAGGAGAACATAGGAACAAGAAATAGATGACTTGGAGAAAAATTGAATGTAATATGATAATATAAATAGTGATAGTTTGTGAATAAAAAAAAGTTTCATTTGACATGTTGTGATTTCAAATAAATGCAATGGTCTGTAATTTTTTGCCATGTTTTATTTATCTTATTCACGACAGCAGGTCATTTAGTGATCAGAAGACATTAATGGGGACTGTTCAATGATTCAAAAACACCTGCTAGCTTGTTAAAGCTATGGGCAGGTTCTTTTCTAATTTCCTGTTTAAATTTGAATTTTTTTTTTTTTTTTTGCATTGGATAGTTGAGATTAACCTCAGCTATCTTATGCAAAAAAAAAGGCGTTCATATTTAAACGAGAAATTAGAAAAGAACCTGCCCATAGGTTTAACATTAGCGAGCAGGTGTTTTAGTGTCAGTGAAGAGTCCCCTTAAGCCTAACGCCAATCATTCTCCAGAAAAGAAAAGCAGAGGGAAAGTTGTCATATAAGGTAAAGGCAAAGTGTCTTGCTTTGCCACTTGGCTCAAATGACTCAATTTTTATGAAGTTTTATTTATTTATAATAATTTAGTTCTGTTTTAGCACTTTTAAAACTAGTGTTCCATGTTTGAGATATTTTAATAGAATACTATTTATAAAATAAATTTACAAATCTTTAAAATCATTAAAAATTAATTTTAAAGGCTTTGTGAAACAATTCATAAAATCCAATTAAAATTGGAATTTTAGTAAAACATACATAAATAATTGTGATATTTGAAAGCTAAGCTCTTTTAAAATTTCTATTTCAAATGCATTAATTGTACATAATTTCGAGAAAAGAATAGCTTTCCTGACTTTGTTTAATGCCTTTGCAAAATATTATTGACTGTTTAAATGGTGATTTCAGTTGCACTTTCTATTTAAAATTGCCATTAAAAAGTAATTTTAATTAAAACATATAAAAATTTAATGAAAAATAGAATATTCACTGAATAATATAGAATTCCAACCGAGTGTTTATCCACTAGTTGTATACACGAGTCTCTGATTCAAAATGAAAAAAGTCCTAAAAATAAGATATAATTTTTTTTTTTCAAAGAAAAAAGTTTAAATTAATAAATTTTTGTATTGATTTTTGATAATTTTTAATAAAAAGTAATTCAATTTTAAAAGTTATACAACAGGTGGATTTTTGCATAAGTAATTTAACGAATTGTTTTCAACTAAATTTTGCCAGAAGATTTTTTTTTTTAGTTTATATAAATACAATTAAATAAATCTGAAGATCTATATTTATGGTAAGAGCAGAAAAGAATAAATCCCTACAGCAACATGTTATTTTTCTTAAATTTTTAATAATGGTTAAATATTTCTATTGATTATGTGAAAAAAATTTATAAAAAATTGGTAATATGGCAAAAAAAAAAATGCTGTATGTTACAATTTTCAATCTTACACCACTTGCACAAATTCAAATTATTACTATGGATATAATATGATTTTTTATTTTTAATGAGAAAAGTAACATTTCATTATCTTTTTACATTTTAATGTTTTCACATAGAACACTGAAACTGAAAATAAAGAAGAAAAACATCAAAATGTAGCTATTATAAAATTTTGAATAAATTATTTTATTAATATTAAATTTAATAAAATACTTTTTTAGTATTCTTTCATTCATAATTTTTAATATCACAACTATATCTAATGGATATAATAATAAAAACTGAGGCTTTTAACAGAACAGTTAATCTATGTGGCATTTTAAATGCTTATATATACATGGATTAGCTAATTCAAAGCTGGACTCACCAATATAAAATGGTAAACCTTTTTTTTCCTAATGTAAAGAGTTATTGATTTCTAATATTTTGCTAAGACTGGTAATCAATATCTCCCTATATGAGAAAAAAAAAAAGATTTGCCATTTTATAGTTCTGAATCCAGTTTTGGCCAATATCGGTCGGTCCGACGTTCATCGATATCGGTCGGTCCGACGTTCATCGATATCGGTCGGTCCGGGGTTGACCGATATCGGCCGGTCCGGCGTTCACCGATATCGGTCGGTCCGGGGTTCATCGATATCGGTCGGTCCGGGGTTGACCGATATCGGCCGGTCCGGTGTTCACCGATATCGGTCAATATTGGGTCCCGATATAGGCCGATATTGGAAAAAAAGCTAGCCATGCAATATCGGCCGGTCCGGTGTTTACCGATATTGGCCGATATTGCGAAATCGTTGTTCCCGATATAGGCCGATATTGCTGTGCTACCTGGGTGGTAGTGATGGTAGAAAATACGTGAGACGTAGAGTAGGATCCTGATTGCATTGAAGCAACTACAAAAAAAACCAACAAATGTCATGATTTGGGCATGTATGTCTGCAGATGGTGTGGGCCGAATTCAAGTGATTGATGGCATCCTGAATGCTAAAAAATACATCGAAACTGTCCTGGAACCAAAATTGATACCTTCCATCAGGGATCTCTTCCCCAACAACACACCATTTATTTTTCAGCAGGATTCAGCTCCATGCCACACAGCAAAAGTATGCAAAGCATGGTTTCAAAATAAAGGCATAGAGATATTACCATGGCCAGGAAACAGCCCTGATCTCAATCCAATTGAAAATTTCTGGCGACGTTTGAAAATTCTTGTACGAAAAAAACGTCCATCCAATAAAAGACAACTTATTGAAGCTATAATTGATTCTTGGCACCTTGTGATTACGAAAGATGAACTCCAAACACTCGTTCACTCGATGAAAAGACACTGTGATAAAGTCTTAAATTATTACTTAAAGTGTAAATAAAGATAATATATATATAGTAAAGTGATAAAGTGATAATAAAAATAAAGTGAAAAATAAAGTGATAAAGTGATATATATAGTAAAGTGATAGATAAAGTGTCTTAAAAAATAAGGGTTATCCTACTAAGTATTGATTGTGTAAGTATCACTTTAAAAAAAATGCAAATCTAAGATAGATCTTACTATTAGTTCCATAACTTTTTTTGTAATACAGATATTGTAATACTGTCTTTATTATTAAATTCCACATTAAATTACCTTCAATTTGATATATAAACGTTTGTATTTAAGTGAAAATTAATACATTCTACAAGCACACAAAGTTGAAAAACACGAAACTTTCAAAAAATGTCCAAACTTTTGGCCACCACTGTATATATATATATATATATATATATATATATGATTGCACAATTTTGTGATATATGTTATATAGGCGCACACGTTGAATGTTTGTCCAAAAATGGTAATTACTCACTGAACATGATATATTATATCAATTATCATCTTTCTTTTTTAGTCATATTTGTCACTGAACTGAAAGAAAACTATGAAAAAAAAAAAAAAAAAAAAAACTGTAAGTCTTTATTATTTGGTTCAGTGTTTTTGAGAAGACTGACTGTTTTCGAAATTCAAATAATATATATTTTTAAAAATATATTAATATTTACAAGCGGTTTTTAAGATGAAATTTATTGCTGGATTAAGAACAATATCTTAGAAAAAAGAAGAGAGAAAGCAACACTGCTTCACAGAATACATGCCGATGGAAAATCAGCTGACTGTGTAATTAATAAAGCATTAGGCAAATTTAACTTGTTTTCTTAAGCTTAATAAGTGTATGCATTAATGCATACAATAAAATTAACAGAAATTATTAAGAAACAATAACAGTTAGCTTTAAAGATCACGTTATTCTTGGGAATGGCTCTCTCATGGATTTGATATACACCTACTCAAAGCCGGGTGTGCAGTTGCTTCGCAACTTGGAAGCCCATTGTACCTATCACAAGTTCAAGTTCAATTCTTGGGAATTGCAGCAGTTCCGAAAATACAAAATCCATACATGCGAAAAGAATTGTCTCTGAGGGAGACGACAGACTCTGAGAGTTGTATAATTGATGATGATGATAACTAGTAAAATTGGTTAGGATTTCTTTGGAAAAGGCAGATGTTTAATTAGCGTTCTCAGATGGATTTTAGTTTTTTCCCTAGACTATAAAAGTAAAATTCCCTAGATTTCCCTAGATTCTCAAGTCACGTCACTTAAGAAGAATACGGTATCTTGATTAGCTGGCACTGTTTTATATGACAATAAACATGTAAAATAAACATGTAAAAAGAAATAGCAGATGGCAGCAACAAAAATGATTTTGTTCACATAGATGTTTACATATTTATTGGTAAAAGCACATAAACAGAAAAGAAAGGCAAGGTTTATAGGGAGAAAATCGAAATAATGTGTAGCTCCGCCCTAAATTCATTCCCTTTTTCCTTTTTAATTTTTTTTTAAATACATATTTGTAAATATTTACGTGTGATACCCATCGCACAATTTGAAGCTAAACAAATATATATGACATGATCAACCATAAGGAATATTTAACACACAAAAATATGTGTTTTAAAAAAAAATCATTGCTTTTGCAGAATGAGGTATGGGTATGTTTTTAACTTTTTTAGAATATATATCATCGTTTTTACACATTTTTTTACTGAAAGAAATTGTAAAAAACTACCAAATTATTATTCTTTTGTACCCCTAAAACATATTGTAAATTCATGGAATATGGTGCAATGATTAAGAGGCTTCTTGAAATATTCAAAAATTAGATATTTTTCCCAAATAATATTAATACAATTTACATCTGTATTAAAATCGTACCGCGGAAACGATGCTCCGCCTACTTTATATACTGGATTTTCTGCACCGATCCTCTTATATTCTGAACGAATATATATCATAACTAGCTGTTCCCGTGACTTCGTTGACGCAACATTAAAAGACGAATGCATGAATTAATTAAGCAAAATATTTCACTCCCGATAATTAAAAACGTAAATACTAATTAACTAACTATTTACAGGAGACAATACGTTATTTCTTTGTTATAGGGATCTTGACATAACCCAGTCTTAAAAAAGGGAAATTTTGTACCATATAATCGCGAAAATGAAAATGCAACCAATGAGAAAAGGTGGGCCAAATAAAATCGAAGAAATCAACGAATTGGGTTAAAAAAAAAAAAAAAAAAAGTCAATTTTACTTGATAAACCATTTACTTTTAAAACCTATGTCAAACGTTTTAACAGCCATCCTTACAAAACAGTTAATTGGAAATAGTATATGCTTTTTCTTTAAATTCAATTCTGCCTCCTTGGTTTAATGTATAGCTGAAACAAATCTTGTTTTTTAAATGACAATATGTTGACAGACGATATTTGCTCTGTAGAAAAAAATTGTTCATAAAGTT
This sequence comes from Maratus michaelseni, assembly GCA_963931845.1. NCBI lineage: Eukaryota > Metazoa > Arthropoda > Arachnida > Araneae > Salticidae > Maratus > Maratus michaelseni. Next base: position 205,134,124 of record OZ007594.1, on the reverse strand, counting down.
TAAATATGTGAATTTTTTTTTTTTTTTTTAATATAATTTATTGAAATTAAGATTTTGTTTTCCCCATCTATTCAAATTGAAAATAAATTCTGTTTTCAGTTTTAATGAGAAAATGCCGTAAAAATTTATTGATCTGTTTTATTTATCCTTTTTCCTCCATACATATGGAGTAATTTACTTGCCGTTTTTAGAGAAACTTTGTTAAACCTTACAAATAATAATAATAATAATAATATCTCAGAATCTAATTCAATTTTTTAAATTCTGAGAGTTTGTGAGAAATCTTCGGATCAATGATAACCGATGTTAAGTAAATCGCGTTGCGTTCTATAGTCTAAGGGGAGTAGCTGAGAAATATAAACAAACGGTCAGATTTTAATGTAACGTATTCGCGTTCATTTTTCTTTCTTAAAATTATGATGGGATTTTTAGCAGAAAACTCTCATCTGTAGATAACTGATACTCATGCTTAATAATCAATATAGATAAAAGAAAAAAAATTAAAATGAATTAAATTAAATTTTTCGTTTTAAATATGGCGTAAAACTTGTCTACTTTCTATACTTACTGATCCTTGTATTATTAATGTACGGAATTGATTCATGCTCCTTTTAAAATATATTTGAAAATTCCTGTTTTATTTCAAATATGGTGTCACTTTTTCCCCAGAGAAATCTCTCTTTAATGATATAATTCTTAAATTCGTAGTTGTATGCTGTATAGTAAAGTGATAATTCACATCCTTTGTATTGATATAATTCTTGTTAATTTTCTTTCCTGGCAATCATGTCGTAAATTTTAGCAGAAAACTCACATCTGTATGTAACTGATATTCAAGCTTATTATTAATCAGTATCGATAAAAAATATTTCAGTTTTTCATCTTAAATATGAAGTCTATTATGCATCTATTTTCATTATATACTGATATTCATGCCCCTTGTATTATTACGAATATATGAAAATACATGTTTTATTTATGACGTCATATTTGTCCAAGCCATGGAGGATCCTTTTCATAGTTCCATGGTCCTAGCGAAATCTTTTCTTAATAATATAATTATTGTTCATTTTTCCTTCTAATTATAACGCAGTCTTTGACAGAAAATGTCTTCTCAACATAACCGATATTCATACTTCATGTATAATAACAAATACTCCATATTTGCTTTCAAATATGATGGCAATTCATCTTCTTTTGTATTCTTTTTAATTCATTTTTTACGTGGAAATCGTTCAATTGAAACATAATTGTTGAGAAAAAATTATTCCAGGTTTTGTATTTATTGGCAACGGTAATGCTTAGCAACGTAAAATGGTTAATTAAATTTTACAGGAAAAATATTCATTGATTCTCTATGAAAAAAAATGATTTTTTTTTTTTAATTACTAAGAAAAGTATTTAAAAAATAAAATAAAATCTAGCCTATATTCATTTCTGGGTTATAATCCATCTATACTCAAAGATACAGGGCCATTAAATCCTCCTTTTAGACTTTTTTTCAGCCAAACATTTACACACGCAATCAGATTTATAATATTATTAGGATTAGGATTAGGATTAGGATAGGATGACGATGGGTGGAGTTTAAACATAAAAAAACAGTGAGAGCGGAGTACAGATGTAACAAAAATATATGAATAGGTATCTGGCACATAATCTGTAAATTAATACTGATAGCTTGATATTTTGGGAAATTTATTGTTCACTAAAGAGTTATTTCTGATGAAACAAAGTCAGCAAATTATGTTAAAAGGCATGGATATCCTTTTACACGTTGTTATAAGACATCACCCTTTATTATTCTCAGATAGTCCTTGACTGCTGCAAACCTTTTTTAAAATTATTTGCGATAAGAATCTAACTATAATAATAATAATAATAATAAAAATCCTTGAATAAGGGAAAAAAACTGGAATAAAATACCAATTTGATAATTTGGGAGAAATGCTCGCTATTGTTATGACTAATGCTTAAAAGCTATAGAATGAAATTTCTTTATAGGATCAGGATGTTTGATTTTTTTAGCACATCTTTTCATCTAACATTCTTCTGTACAGTGTTGAATCCAGGGGGTGGCCCGGGGGGGAATGTCCCCCCCCGAGCATTGAAATGTCCCCCCCGGAGTATTTGAAATTTGATGCTTTCAGGGCTCAAAAAGTGGAATTTCCCCCCCGGAACTCTATAATGTCCCCCCCGGAGCTACAGAAATCCCTCCCGGAGAAAAGTGTCTGAATTCAACACTGCTTCTGTATGCACGTAATACGGGGTTTTCGAACAAAAGGAAATTAGATGGATGATTTATTTGGCTTTACTTGAAAATACTCCAGGAAGAAAGAAAAACCAGATCTAACATCAGCCCCTCTTCCTCCACTTTCTTTAAATGAAGGACCTTATGAGGGGTAGTTTCACTTTAAAAAGTTTCTAGTGATGCCAATCGAAATGCTGAAATCTGCACATGATTTTACTATTCAAATTCTAAGAGGCTGGATGACAAAATAAACAGTGCCCTTAGCTGGAGCAATTAACAACTGTATGTCCCAGTAGGTGGTGATCATTTATTAGCCATACTGGATTCCGAGAAACGAAAGCGAGGTGCGAGATTACTATTTCAGAAACTCCTCCCCCCGTTAACCAAAGAGTTGCTTGAAGACAATTTCTCTCACCCTTTTACTTCCTTCTTCCATGTTTATTCATCACACATCTCACGTTTATAATTTTCTCACATTCATTCTCAGAAAAACACAAAAGACTAACAAAAATTCGCCTTTTCCCTAGATTTTGGAAAGTTCTGTCTTTTGAAAATTCCCTCGAAATAGGAAAGAATTCCCTAAATCCCTAAAGGGGCTTGAATTTTCCTAGATCTAGGGATTTTCCCCCAGATCTGAGAGCGCTATTCTCTTTGAAGATAAAACGAGGAGAACTTAATACCACGAAGGCGCTCACTCGTTACTTTAATAACAACTTCTGATTTTGTAAGTGATTAAACACATAAGCTTTTACACATTTTTTTCCTTAATAAATGTGTTTTCAATTTTACTGGTTTGAGTTGAATATTTTTATCCTGTTGCCATTGTGTTTTTATTTGGACAATCCCAACCCAAACGCAAACTTTTAGACACAATACCATGTGGTTTGTTTAGATCAGCGGTTTCCAACCTGGGGTACGTGGTGGGCCTGCTGGGGGTACTTGAAAATAATATCCGTAATGGCGAAAATCACAAAACTGGTTTAACTGAAACACATAAAGAAAGTTGATAGTTTTGGGTTCCAAAATTAGTCTCCTATGTAACTGCAATGTGTTACCAATGAAAGATTTCAGATGTTTAACTTGGACGAGCATCAGATATCAGTACTTTTTGCGGCTGAAACATTAAGAGGAAATTGGCGCTTTTTTTTTAATAGAAATTTTTTTATGGGATATCACTACTTTTTGTAGGTTTTTTTAAATATTGCTTTCTAAAGGATGGATATAAATATAATAAACAAATATAAAATAATTTTAAAATTCTATTATTCTGCTTTACAAATCTATATTTTATTTCTAGTTTACATCAAAATACTTGCCGCCAGTTTAGTCTTCCTAAAATGTATGCTAATCAATTCGTCATATTACTTTTTTTCATGATTTACTTGTTCAATCCTTCGCCAAATCGGAAGTTTCTGTTAGAGAAATGAAGAATCGACTCAAGCATCAACTCTTTGCGATCATGACAGCATATCTTATATTTTGTGTTGTTATGCATTTCATCTTTATTAACAATTACCGCTTAATTTACTCAAGCATTTATGCTTCATGTCCGTTTGCATTGTTACATTCTCTAATGAGGAGATTTTTAACCCTATTATATTAAGTAATCTTCTGTAATTGCCACTGCCAAATGGCATATTTTAGCAAACACGATTTGGTGCAAGTGAAGTGGTTCTTTTTAAACGTTAAAGCTATCCTTATTTACAGTAAACCATATTGTTGCTAATATATTTTTCCTTTCATTCTAACATTGGCCTGATTAAGGAAGATTAGAAAATCTACGGACGCGCGTTCCATTAGAAAATCTATAGTTATTTTCATCTAATCGTCTTAGATAATATGTCACAGTGTCTTGGTTTTAAGATTTTAGCTAATTTTACTCGAAAACCTGAAGCTGAAATGCGAGAAACCACATTCTAGAAGATTAATTCTATAACATACATATCGATGAACTGGATATATGTTATAAAATTATAATAATCATAAGGAGAATGGCAGTTTCGATACTTTAAATCTGAAAATTCTCTTTCTATAATTCTATCATATATTCTAATACGAGCAAATTTTGTGTGTGTGTGTGGTTATGCAAATTTTATCTTAAAAACGGCTCTAACGATTTTGACGAAATTTTGTATCCTACCGTTTTGGGGAACCAGAAAACCATTGGGCTAGGTCACACGTTCGAGAAAATTCGATTAGTGGGTCATTTTGGGTCATGATCAAGCTAATTGTATCTAAAAAACGATTCAAACGATTTTGACGAAATTTTGTATCCGACCATTTTCGGGCACGAGAATACTATTGGGCTGGGTCACATGTCCGAGAACTTTCGATTAGTGGGTCATTTTTGGGTCAACGCGGGTCAAATTAATTTTATCTAAAAAACGGCTCTAACGATTTTGATTAAATTTTGTGTCCTACGAGTTTCGAGCACGATAAAATAATTGGGCTAGGTCACATGTCCGAGAAAATTCGATTAGTGGGTCATTTCTGGGTCATTGTGGGTCAAGATCTAAAAAGCGGCTCAATTTACACTAAATTTTGCATCCAATGGTTTTTGGGCATGAGAAGACTGTTGGGCTAGGTCACATGTTCGAGAAAATTCAATTAGTGGGTCATTTTGGGTCATGGTCAAGCTAATTGTATCTAAAAAACGGTTCAAACGATTTTGACGAAATTTTGTATCCGACTATTTTCGGGCACGAGAAGACTATTGGGCTGGGTCATATGTTCGAGAACTTTCGATTAGTGGGTCATTTTTGGGTCAAAGCGGGTCAAATTAATTTTATCTAAAAAACGGCTCTAACGATTTTGATTAAATTTTGTATCCTACGAGTTTCGGGCACGCGAAAATCTTTGGGCTAGGTCACATGTTTGAGAAAATTCGATTAGTGGGTCATTTCTGGGTCATTGTGGGTCAAGATCTAAAAAGCGGCTCAATTTACACTAAATTTTGCATCCTATGGTTTTCGGGCACGAGAAGACTGTTGGGCTAAGTCACATGTTCGAGAAAATTCAATTAGTGGGTCATTTTGGTCATGGGTCATGATATTTGAACTGAAATTTAGTTTTGACCGAGCATAGCTCGGTCTTCCCTGCTCGTATATTCTAATACGAGCAAATCTTGTGTGTGTGTGGTTATATATGCAAATTTTATCTTAAAAACGGCTCTAACGATTTTGACGAAATTTTGTATCCTACCATTTTGGGGCACCAGAAAAAGATTGGGCTAGGTCACATGTTCGAGAAAATTCGATTAGTGGGTCATTTTGGGTCAGGATTAAGCTAATTGTATCTAAAAAACGGTTCAAACGATTTAGACTAAATTTTGCATCCTACCATTTTCAGGCACGAGAAGAGGATTCGGCTGGGTCACATGTTCGAGAAGTACGTCATTTTTGGGTCAACGCGGGTCAAGTTAATTTTATCTAAAAAAACGGCTCTAACGATTTTGATTAAATTTTGTATCCTACGAGTTTCGGGCACGAGAAAATCATTGGGCTATGTCACATGTTCGAGAAAATTCGATTAGTGTGTCATTTTGGGGTCACTGTGGATCAAGCTAATTTTATTTAAAAAACGGCTCAAACTATTTAGACTAAATTTTACACCCTATGGTTTTCGGATACAGAAGACTGTCGGGCTAGGTCACGTGTTCGAGAAAATTCGGTTAGTGGGTCATTTTGATCATGGGTGATTATGGGTCAAGCTATTTTTTCTTAAAAACAGCTCAGAGGATTTGAACTAAATTTAGTATCCTACAGTTTTAGGGAACGAGAAGACTATTAGGCTAGTTTCACATGTTCGAGAAATTACGATTAGTGGGTCATTATGGGTCAAGCTCTCTTAAAAACGGTTCAGACGATTTGAACTAAATTTTGTATCCTACGTTTTTTGGGCACGAGAAAATCATTGAGCTAGGTCACATGCTCCAGAAATTTTGATTAGTGGGTCATTTTTGGGTCACTATGGATCAAGCTAGCTTTATCTAAAAAATGGCTCAGACTATTTAGACTAAATTTTGCATACTACGGTTTTTGGGCACGAGAAGACTGTTTGGCTAGGTCACACGTTCGAAAAAATTCGATTAGTGGGTTGTTTTGGTCATGGGTCATTATGGGTCAAGCTAATTTTATCTAAAAAGCGGCTCAGACTATTTAGACTAAATTTTGCATCCTATGGTTTTCGGGCACGAGAAGACCGTTTGGCCAGGTTACACGTTGGAGAAAATTCGATTAGTAGGTCATTCTGGTCATAGTTCATTATGGGTCAAGCTATTTTTATCTTAAAAATGGCTCAGAGGATTTATTGTTATATCGAGTTGAACACAAAGCTAATGTTGACCTAGCATAGCTCGGTCGTCCCCGCTGGTAAACTTATTCTTATAAACTCCTTATTCATTAATTTTTTAGATAAAAAAATAAAGTTGTATTAAAATAAATTCTAATTCATGTCAATAAAAAATACTAAAAACTCCCGAAAATAATTTATTTTGCTAATAAAATATTGCGGCAAAATAGTGCGAGTTACTTGAGTTTTATTATTTTGATATTCTTTCAAATAGGGTTGCTAAGCAACTAATTTTTTAAAGAGCAAAGTAAAAATAAATTCATTTTAAAATTTGTAAAAAATACGAAAATAAGTTGTTTTATATTTCCAGAACAGATGCAAAAAATGTTCCAATAAATAAAACAATTAATTTCTAAATTCTAATAAATGTATCGGCAATTTTTCAAAACAATTGGATATATTTAAAACTTCCATATTGATAATTTATTATCAGTAATTTTATGTTTAGATCCATTATTCAAATATGTGATTTTCATTTCAGTTAAAAATTAAATTTTTAAAAATCGTCTACATTCCCATAGGAAAGCATTATGATCTAAAACGAAATATTCTATAATTGTCGAACGAATGAACCAAATGTAACTAAAAACTATACAGCTGATTCCGGGTACCTCACCAACATACCTACTAAAAATCAACCTAATCGGATCATTTTTGCGGCAGTTATCGCGGAACAGACAAACAGACAAATAAACAGACAGAAACCAAAAACCTTTCGCGTCTCCACAGTGAGCATTCACTGACGTTTCGGCAATTTTGAACATCTACATGAGGAGTATCTCCAGTATATTTTCAAAATTTTTCGAATATGCGCTTATGGAGATCTTCCTTTAGCAGTTCCTTCTTGTCAGTACAGATCGAGGTTACATTGCACCGTACAATATTCCTTTCACATGAGAAAGAAAATACAACATTTACAGTCCAACAGGCAGCGTCAAATATTTGTAACCAGTTTTAGCGTGGGTGATTTTGGTATATGATAGATTGGATGATACATATAAGGAAACCGGCAGTCACCTGGCGCATCAATTAGCAACATCGCACAGCCCGACAGGGTCCGATTAACCTATGAATCTAGGGGAAGCACGGTATCCTTTTAGGGGCCCTTTTCACCCGGGAAGTTTTCTAAATTCTATATGCACGGAAATTCATCAATGCAACAAATAATTAATCCCGGGATTGCCTTAGCTGAGTACAGTTATCCCATCAAATGGCTTTTGTTTATCTTCTTTGTATATAATATAGATAGAGTATTTTTGTAATATAGCTATTATATGTTTCAATATAATTGGTTAACAGCCCATTGATCACATTCAAATTATATGGTTAGATAAGTTTCCTGAACTAATTTGGATATTTTCTTGCATTAGGCAAACTTTGCCCTCCAACAAAATTAAAACTCAATATTAAAGTATATATAAAAAGGGAAATAGAGGCCCCATTTGTAGTCCTTTTGAGGCCCCCCTCTTAAATTTTACAGGGAAAGCTCGTGCTTCACGTGCCTTTTGGATAATCAGGCCCTGCAGTATAATGCCAAATGATGAATGGCAATCCGATTACTGGTGTTGCAGCGACTCGGGAGTTTCAATCAAGTTGCTTTTCATTTTATATAGAACGGAGTGTGTGATGTTGCTATGTCATCTAATTTATCATATATACCAAAATCATCGACGTTAAAACTGGTTGCAGAAATGTGACGTTGCATCTCGGATTATTAAGATAATTGCATGGCGCACATAGATTGGTCTTATTTTAATGTGCCGTACCTAGAACCAGCTCTAGGCATGCGACCTGCAAAATATGTAAGCTAAGAAAATAGTCTTGTAGAGATTGACTTCTTAACACAGGAAATATAAATTTCAATTTCCCAAAGGAAAGAAAAGAGCAGAAATTCCTTAAAACAATTGTTAATATTTAAAAATGTTTTTAAACTTCTTAAATCTTACAACGTATGTACTTTTTACTTAAGAAGTAAGTTTCACGATGAAATAAATTAAAACAAGTAAATAAAAAAGATGACAAATAAATAAAAAATATATATAATTCACAACAGTACAAATTTTAACTGTCATAAAGATTTGCCCTTTCTCTTTTGCTTAAAAAAGACAATAAGGAATAAAAACACTTTGTTTTTGTGATTTCACATTGACGCAAATTCTATTGTTTAGCTAAGATTCTTCTCGGAAGATTTCTCGTTTTCTCCCACATTTTTTTAGCTAGGAAATTATAAACAATACAAAAGCTACAGAAGGAGAATTGTGTATATATGTAATATTATTATAAAAAATAATTTCAAAGGGAAATTTTTTTAAAGGAAAGGCATTGCAATGCCATATTTTATGTGCGCTTCATAAGAGATTTTTTCTTTAATATTTTTAGAAAACAATAGAGAAAAGATGACGGCGGTCATTGAAGCACAAGATAACTTTGAACTAAACGGTGTAGAAATATATATTACACTCTTTATTTTTTATATATTTTTTATTTACTACTTTTTAGTGTTTAAAATATTTCATTGTTGCAGTTTCGCAGCTAATTGGTTTATTTTATCAGCCAGTGTGGTTTACCGCATAAATAACTCGATTTTTGTGGTAAGTCGTATATGCAGTTCAAACCTTTAAAAATATTTGTCGATTTATCTCCTGTGCCCGGCTAAAGGAAATTTACCTTAAAAATAATTTATTAATTTATAATTCAGTTCTAAAAATATTAAAATGATGTATTGTCATCGGAGACACACCTGTGCGCATATTTTTTTATAATTCTAGAATATCAGGAAGATAGTGAAAAATCTATTACAAAATTCCATATTCCATTGATAAAAGCGTTTTCTTTTAATTATTACACTATCTGTGTTTTCTATTTATATCTAATTTTCTACTTTTTAGTGTTTAAAATAGATTGTTGTAGTTTCGCAGCCAGTTGGCCTATTTTAGCGCATAATTAACTCCATTACTGTTGTAACTCTTATACAGTTGTAACCAAAAAGCAATTTATCCCCTGCACCCAACTAATAGAAAAATGGAAGTTCATCTCAATTAATAGTTTAATATTAATTAAATTATGATTGCACGTTAAGATAAAAATTTAGAAAGCCTGAATAGATAGTTTAAAAGTGATTTCTTTCTTTCCTTTTGCCGTGTCTTAATAAAAATACACACACACACACACATATGTATATTAATAAATTCCCTAGTCAACGCTTCTCAGTTAAACATAAATCAAAGCGGCGAATTTTCCATAATCTGGTCTCACGGCAAATTAACGAATTGTAAAGGATTTTTTTTTTTTCGACAACATGTATTGCAGCCATGAAATTAGGCGTGACTTTTAAGATAAACATTGAATGCTTTAGAGGGTTTAAAAACAAACTATTTTTACTTTTATTACTATTTTAATTCAAAACTTAAGTATGTGTGTGTGTGGGGGGGGGGTGGGTGCCGGTGTAACGCCCATTAAATTAAAATAATTTTTGTAGGGCTTTATTTTATTTTATTCTCTTTTTTGTGGGGGGTGGGAAGGGGGGTTTATTTTAAAGCGGAAACCACTATTAGATTAGGCAAACTATAAACAACACATTCCATAAACAAGAAAAAAAAATCATGCGTCAAGCAAAGAAACACTTTCCTACTTATTCAGAATACTGTACCAAAACTTTCCCGTTTAATGAGGTGAAAATGGTATCTTAAGAAGAAAAGATAAAAATATTGGAAACCCATAACATATTTAATAAACAGAAAAGTGCCCAGTTAAACTGATGGCATTGAGTTCACAGGGTATTCACACTAATTGTATATTTTAGTGATGGGCATTACGATTATTTTGATTATTCGAATGAACCATTCGGGCATGTGCAGAAGCATATCTGTCAAACTTCATTTTTTTTTTATTCAATTACTACCAGAAATTTTGGGGGGAAAAAAAAAGTTTCTGCAGAAACTTTTTTTTTTTTTTTTTTTAATTTCTGGTAGTAATTGAATAAAAAAATTTGAAGTTTGACAGATATGCTTCTGCGCATGCCCGAATGATTCATTCGAATAATCAAAATAATCGTTATGCCCATCACTATATATTATACTTTTATTTCAAAGAATAATGTCCCTCGAAAAATAAAGATCTCGACAATAAATTAAAGGGGCGGGGGATTAGCCCCCAGTTCCTCCCCTTTATACTTAGCCAATGAACCCCGAAAACTAATCAGGAAAGCGCCTTATCAGAATGAACCTATATACAAAGTTTGACGCAAATCGAATAATTCTGCATGAAAAACCCATTTATCTAAATTAAGGGGGGGGGGGATTAGCCCCGATCCTCCCCTTTATACTTAAACAATTAACCCCAAAATTAATCAGGGAAGCGCCTTATCACAATGAACCTACATACAAAGTTTGAAGCAAATCGGATAATTTCGCATGAAAAACCCATTTATATAAATTAAGGGGGGGGGATTAGCCCCCCGTCCCGTTCCCACCTTTATACTTAATCAATGAACCCTTAAAACTAATCAGGGAAGCGTCTCATCACAATGAACCTACATACAAAATTTGAACTAAATCGTATAATTCTGCATGAAAAATCCATTTATCTAAATTAAGGGGGGCATTAGCCCCCTGTACCACCCCCCCCCCTTATACTCAACCAACGAACCCCCAAAACTAATCAGGGAAGCGCCTTATCAGAATGAACCTATATACAAAATTTGAAGCAAATCGGATATTTCTATCAAGAGTTATCGCGTTACGTACATACATACATACGCACGTACATAAAGAATCTGCGGGCACATTAGTTCTCAGGCCTTTACCTGTGAACTAAAAACCTCATTTAAGGAATTATCCATAATCGGAAAAGCATTCAAATTCTTTTGTGAAACCCTGTATATGAACTATAGATTTATACGTATACAGCATGGTATGTTAAAGTTTGTTTCAGTTAGGAAATGCATAATAACACAGTTGAAAATTCCCTTTCAGGAATTTCCGTCACTAAACGGAAACGTATTTGAATTATTTTGTTCAGCCCTGTATATGATCTATAGAATTTATACAAACAAACTAATATGCAACAAATTAGTCAAATTTAAAACTCATACCACAACTGAAAACACATTTCCAGCAATTATCGCTCATAGACAGTACTGTAACCAAATTCTTTTGTGTGTCCCTGTAAATGAACGCTGTGGACACCCTATTCTACAGTAAGCTTCTTTTGCTGCACCTCAGTGATGTATATTCATTTTAATACGTTTGAAACACTGAAACATCTTTCAAATTTTAATTGTTTAAAATCGCATAGCCAACAAAGTGAAAAAGTATCCAAGCCGGGACACGAACCCGGGTCATCAGTATAGCGCACTGACGTTCTAGCAACTAAACCACTTTGGAACGATACTCAGCCTAGTACTTTCTCACTATAACATGTTGGCAAGGCTACAAACGCAGCACAAGATGTTTTTTTTTTTTTTTTTTTTTTTTTTTTCCGTGAGCCACGAAACCTGGGGCAAACACGAAACCAAAGAAAATCCAGCATCGATAATTGAATAAATCCATACTTTTTCACTATGTTGGCTATGCGCCTTTTAAGCAATTAAAACTTTAATATTATGAATGCAAGGTGTCGGAAATTTTCTATGAAATTTTTTTTTCCAAATATCTCCAACATTCTTCTTTTCCAACATTCTTCATATGGATTTACAGAAACATCATTAAAATAAATTGCAAACGATTTCTTTGGTCATAATGTAACAGAAAATGCTTTGATTGTCCCTGTAAACGAACTATAAATGCTACACCCTTCATTTTCAATACTGAACATGCCATAATAAACCTCAATAACATATCATTTATATGGCAATCCGAGCATATTTACACGAGTTGGAGTTCGGACAGACAGAAAAATCGAATTCATAAACACTTTTCAGCTATGTTGGAAAATGTTAAAAATAAAATGAAGCTGATCATCAGGAAGCTCAGAACAAGGAAAGGAATTGCAGTCTTCATCAAGGGACCTGTTGAAATTCTGACTGGTGGGCAGCGCTGACTGGTAAAGGTGGTTCTGAAGTAAACATGCCAGGGTTTAAACATTTTAAATTGAATGAAAAACTCTAGAAAAGCGTTCACACTTCATACCCACCGCCACCAATAGAAAAACTATTTTTATTTTAAAGGGAATTTTTTGGGAGGGAGAATGGGGGATAAAGGAAAAGTTTTTCTTAGAAGCCCCGTTTATGGTGGGGAGGGAGAACAGGAATTATGAATACAAATTTAATGGTTTACCAGGTAAGTATACACGTTTTACGCAGCTTCACTCCGCTTTAAGGGTCCTGCCCCCTCACGCGAAAACACCCGCTAGCGAATGTTAATCCTATGGGACAGTTACTTTACAATATATCTTCGTTTGCATTTCAATATTTTAAACTTTTTTTTTTTTTTTTGCAATGGACAGCTGTGGTTAATTTCTACAGAGCTCTTTTTTTTACTTTTACGATTTTCTTTGCAGATTTTTTTTTTTTTTCTGAAGATACGATTATTTTCGGAACCGGTTTCAAAAGTAAAAGTATCTTCATAAAAAAAAAAAAAAAATCTGCAAACAAAATCGAAAAAGTAAAAAGAAGGCGATCGTAGAGATCGACCACAGCTATCCAATGAAAACAAAAAAATCGTTTATAAATATTGATATGTAAACGGTATATTGTAAAACAACTGTCCCATTGGATTAACATTAGGCTAGCGGATGTTTTCGCGTGAAGAGACAGGTGTCCCTTATGTGATAGCTTAGTTACTAATTTTTGCACCATGCACACCAGTTCAAGGAGTATCATGTAAGGACAAAACTCATTTCAAAGTTTTGGAAGAGGTGTTGGCACGTCAGCAAACAACGCTGTAGAGGAACGAATTTTTCTAATGTAGCGTTAAACAAGGTAACTCGCATACGAAAAAAATAATAATTTAAGGGCTCAAAAATCAATTTTTAAAACTGCTTCATTGTATAAGATAATTTGAGTTTGAATAAATAATCTATTATATTTTATCGAGTTAAGGAAAATAATAGTTACGAAGTAACATTCGACACTATTACGGGTTAAGGCTGTTCTCATATACAAACTGGCTACTTTATGATATTTTTTAATTCATTTTTGTTCAGAAACGCAAGAAATTGACAGGTGTTCTTATTCAGAAACTTTATAATCGAAAGACGATTTCTATTTTTTGATAAAGGCAGAAAATCTTTCAGAAAATACTGTCAAATAATTATACTCATAACTCGATATGTCATTTATTTATCAAAAAATGGAAAACTCACTTCGATTCCAAATCGCTTCAATAGTAAGACCTGCCAATTTTATGTTTTTGCGTTTAAGAATGAGTCAGAAAATGTGTCAAAAATTTTCTCGTTGTGGAGTGGAGCAGGTCATTTGAGAACCAATCGAAATGGAATGCTTACTATTACGATCTTCATTCGTAGAATGGGGTACAGTTGTGTAAATGTGTTTCAGTCCATTTTTCTGTTATACAGTGACTAGTGGATTATTCATTTTGCTTTTGTTTTTTGCAATTTTATTAGTTTTACTAGCTAACCCGCCCGGCGTTGCCCGGGCCCGAGTTAATTACAATCTCGGTGAAAGGCATTAACCCCCTTCCTCTCCATACCCGCAAATATAATGAACAATTTGTTCAAGAGAACCACTGTCACGTACATTGACGCGATCATTGAAAAACGAATTACATTTTTCTGATAATTAGAACATAACGAAGACGCTACGCTAAAATAGTCGGCAGATGACTCCCCTTCCCGACCTCAATTTCAAATCTATATCTTAATTAGTTACCTAAATATTTGTTCATTAGTAAAATTTGGCAATTATTTCCTTTCATTTTCGCAAACTAAATGAGAGGGATCGGCCAGAGAAACAGATCTCTTTGTAGTTCAGTTTTTAATGAAAGCACATCCCTGATGTCTGAAACTTTCTCGGATCGTTTTCAATGGCGTCAGCAGATTTTTGGCAGTTTTTTGCATAAATTAAAAAAAAATTACCGACCGAATTTTTCAAAAATCACATAGGCAGATGAAGAATATTTTTTTACATATGCTCAGAAATTTTCAAATTGATATCCCAATTAGTTTTCTTAAAATTCGCTAATTAGTAAAATAATTTCGAATTCATTCATTTCCGCTTGCAAATCCAATGCGCCGAGTAGATAATAATTAGGGGTTCTGCATCAGCGCAGTTCGCGCAGTCGACCTCAAGGTTGAAGGAAGGTCATGGAGCCGGAAGTAGCAGGTGTAGACACCGGAAGTTGTGCGGGCTGTGAAGGTCACCGGAAGTCGCAGGTGTGGATAACAGGCATGTTGGAACAAGTTTGTAAGACGGGAAGTAAGATCGGAGGGGATTTGGAGATAAGGGCAGGATGAGACGTATTGTTTATGGGTTTTAATCAGATTCTTTCTTGAGAGGGAAAAATTTTCTACACCAGATGTGCTAACCTCTCAAGGTTAGCGGAAGGGACAGGTGGTGATAACAGACATGTTTATACAGGAAGTGATTCCGTAAGTAAGGCCGGAAGGTAATTGGAGATAACGTTTGGATGTTCTACATTAGATGTGCTAACCTCGCAAGGTCATAGGAAATGACAGATGTTGATAATACACAGGTTGGAACAGATATCTTTAGACAGGAAGTAATTCCGTAAGTAAGACCGGAAGGGATCAGGAAGTGAAATGTGATAAGACTTTCTGACTTTATAAAAGTTTAATATGATTTTTTTTTTTTTATAAAAAGGGTTTTAATTAGATTCTTTCTTAAGAGGGAAAAAAAAAATTAGTTTTTTTTTTTTTTTAATTTTATAAAAGTTTTTTTTTTTTTTTTTTTTTTTTTTTTTTTAAAGTTTGTAAATAATAGATCTTAATGATATAATAGGTGCTTTGATGTAATACAAATTGTACCATAAAATGGAAATAATATTAGCACAATACCAACAGTGCTTTTAGTCAAGTAGAGTTGAGTTGTAGGAATCCTGCTATAAAAATAATATTAGCAAAATGTTGAATTTTTTTTCTTATTTAAACATTAACTTAAATGAGAATGAGATTAAAATAGATGTGAGGGCTAAATTTTTAGAGATTTAAGAAAATTCACTGTGAGTTATGTTAGGGTTGTTAAAGGAAAGGAGGTGATCGACTTTGACAGTATTTTTCTAAAAGTTTTCAGTGTGATAAGGGAGAGAGGGGGAAGGCTTAATTTTTTCGTACATGTGAGGGAAAAACGGTATCGCCCTCTATCGTTGGGAAAAGGAAGTGTGAAAAGAAAAATGAAGATTGAAAAGAAGGTTACCTTTGAGTTTCGAACCCGGGATCAAAATAGTCTCATGGTTTGATCATTGACGAGGGGTTTAATGATCAAGCCATGGGACTACATCGTTGAAAGGCGATGTAAGCTATTTGTGAAAAAGAAATTACCTGATCTTGGTCGTGTCTTAAGAATCATGTGACATTTTTCAAAAAATAAATTAAGCGTAGTTTGAATCGAGCTTGATATAGCTACATGAGAATGTTTATTAATGAAAAAAAAATTAATTCAAGTCTTTGAGACTAATCTTTCATAGGAAAAAAACGATTTGTTATACTTTCTGTTACATTATATCTTCCGTTTTTTAAGTTTACAAATTTGTGGAGTAGCTTAAATAATCGTTTTTATGCTAATTAAACAATATATTTTTTAATTATATGTTTTTTTGTAATTAACTTGTAATATAGCTTTTTTTTTCTTTTTTTTTTTTTCTTAAAAGGGTACTGTAGAATAACTTATGTCACAAATACTACATCCTTCTTTAGTTAAATATGTTTCACTTAAGACATGACAAAGTGTCTTAGAAACATTTCATTTTGGAGTTAAGTGATTAAACAAGAAAAATATTATTTATAAAAACACAACACATAAGACCAGTGACTGAGATGTTCTGGTTTTAAAGCTACTAGACGTTTGGGTTTAAACTTCTCTCGCGTTCGTCGACCTAACCGTTCGGAGTTTTCTTCGAACCTTGTCAATACGAGTTAGGAGCCCTTAGAATGACCCCTAGAGTGACCTATATCCCTAACGCAGATAATCGATTTTAACAAATAACCAACCATCCACAACACATAAGACATTTTAGATCATTTTAGATCATTCCATTTAGTTAATAAGTGATTTAACGTGCAAAATATTATTCATAAAACATACAATAAGAGAATTTTAAAGAATTGTTTCTTTCAAATGAACAATTTTTAGTGACTATTTAACTTATTAAAGAGAGCGGGTATTTTGTTTAGAGTTATACGATTAAAATAAATTTTCAATAGATTTGACTTTATACAACCAACATTTAAAAAAAAAAAAGGGAATGGAATCTAGTTTTTATAAAGTAACGTTTTTTCAATTTTACAAATACTTCACACCCCGTCTTTTTCCCCCCTCTTTTAGTAGACTTTACATACATAAGACATAAAAAGCGTTTTAGAATACATCATTTAGAAATTAAGTGGTTTGATAAATAAAATACTATTTATAAAAGCAATAGATACAAAAGTAATAAAGATTTTTACTTACAAATGTACGAACTTCTGATAGGTAAGACTTTCTAAATCATTGTGCAAGAATTAAGTGGTTATTGAACTTATAACATTATAGGATGAAATAATCATATGACGTATTTTTAAACCAATAAAATGTCAATATTTTTAAACCAATAAAATGACAATATTTTTAAACCAATAAAAAGTTAGTATTTTTTACACGAGCGCCCTCTATTACTATATAAATTTCAATGAAACGAGTTCATAACATTCTACTGTAACCTGGTATCGTTGTAATAGGTTGTATTTTTCGTTAAGTTAGTTTTCATTTAAGTTATTATGGAACAAGTTATGAATTCTTATGTTGGTGACGTAACCAACTTGGAGTGTCAACACTCATCACCAAAGTTAAATAATCAAGAGATGGATTCTACACTTTTATCCAAAGAAGGACTCGTTTCGAATTATGAAGTGAAACCCACCTCATCAGGACTAAAGAAACAGAAGTTACCCCATGTGTGTAAGACGTGTAACAAAGCATTTCCTCGAAAAGTTAACTTAATGTTTCACATGAAATGTCATTTAAAAGAAAAGTCTTTTCGTTGTGAGGTGTGTGCTGAAGTTTTTTCACAAAAGAGTGATTTACGTAATCATCAAAAGATTCACAAATTGCCCAAACAATACAAGTGTAGTGATTGCAACGAGATATTTTCAAGAATGGCTGACTTATTGAAACATAAGAAGACTCATAAGATTCGTAAACAACAGTCATGTACAAAGTGTAGCGAAATATTTAAGTGTGAATCGGATTTTTTACAACATTGTGATACTTTTCATAAAGTTGTGAAATCACCCTGTTTAAAAGATTTGTTATTTGAAAAAGTGAAGCATTTTAAAAGACAAAAGGATGTGCGAAATATTTATACTAAAACTATCATTGTGTCCAATGAGATGAATCAAAAAGACTTTCGTTCATTTTTTAACAGTGTTCGATCAGATGTTTTAAACGAATTAAATTATCAATTGCAAATGAAAAAGTCAATAAAATGGTATGCAGCCGTTAAAGTGGATGTATATCGTGAATCACAGGATGGTGACTTAGAGAGAGCAACCCCCTTTTTCCTTTCCAAAAGTGAACTGGAATTAACAGAACAAAACATACATGTACATGTTGAGAATGCCTTTCTAAAGCTGTACAACGGCTTTGAAGATTTCACAGAACGTGTGTTTAATTGGACATTACAAAAAATTTTGAAATTAGAATTGATTACAGCTCAATATGACAGACTTATTTGATTTGTATTACTTTAAATGATTAATAAATAGTTTTAATATGAAAAAGTATAGTGTTTTTTTTTTTTTTTAGTTGATGTAAATTACTTTGAACAGTTTGACAATGCAACATAAACTACTGTTTAACATTTTGAATGTCTTAGACAAAATGGGAATGAATTTGTTGAAATTATGTAAAACATAATGAAATAAATGTGATGTATTTATTATATGTTACTTAAACTACAAGAGAAATGATTGGAAATGTGTTATTTTAAATCTATGATACTTTTAATCACTAACAAAGTAAGACGTGACGTTATGAATCATCGATGGGTTTTCCTTTGAATAGGTATTAATCTTACTTATTGATAAGAAAGTTGAATTTTTCTCTTCGTTTAAACAATGACACTACATGTTTTGATAATTTTCTCTCAACAGTCAACATCAATGTTTTTAACCTAGTTAAGAAATTTTTTAACTTAAACCGTCACTGAGTTTATCCTAGATAAGTAAATTTTTATATTTAACCTACATATAAATTAAATGATTAACTATAACCATGACTGTTTTTAAAATCTAGATAAGTAGACGTTTTTATGAAACACATCCAGTGTTCTGCTGACTTTTATCGAGATTACATCAGTTAGTGAAGCAGATTAAATTGTATAAAAATATTTTATGAAATGAATATGCGATCCCACGAAGAAGTGTTTCCACCTTCAAAGCGTCCATGCTTAGAAAAAGCTATGGAAAAATCAAATACTTGTGAGAAGGAGTTAAAAGACCCAAGATTAAAACTTTCTAAAATGGACAATGACTGCGTAACTATATCACATGATATCTCCTCTACTAAGAACTTACCAGATGTGAAACCTGAGATCGCTATGAAATTTTCAAACTTTACCGATGGTTACGATGCAACATCTTTCGAGAATCCACATCAAGAGTCAGTTTTTGCCCAGGACTATTTAAATACATTTTTCAAAGACATGAATTTTGAAAATTTAGATTGTTCTACCCCCTTAACCTCGCTAAAGGATGAATCCTTTCAAGAACCTACGAATAATATCTTACAGACTACTGTTAAACATGAGATGAACGAGCTACAAGCAAACAGACTTTCGCAAGCAAGTGGTGAAATACAAAGCATCACTACACCTACATGTGCCACTAAAAGTGACAAATTATACAATTCCAATGTGTTTCACAAAGAACTAAGTGACTGTTTCTACTTAACTTTGAAGTTAAAAAATAAACAATATTCTATACATATACGAGAATTTAAACGCAATGTATCTACTAATGAAGAAATCCCAACCAAAAACGGAGTTAATATGGATATTCTTAGCTGGTATGAGTTTCAATATAAAATCCTTGCATTTAATTTAAGATACAAAAGTGCATCCTTTGTTTCTAATAACACGATTTTAGTGTTAAATCAAGATTCTATGATGCGAATTAAAAATTTGAAGAATTTTTCTCATGTTGACTTAAACGAACAACAAATGGAAAAATTAAAAGAAAGTACCTCACACTTAAATACTGTACTTTTACAACATATGTACACAAAACTATTACCCTTTCTCATTAAACAGAAATGTGTGGTGAGTAACAGATCCACAGAAAAAGAACCTGTGTTATGGTCTAAACTTAATACGTGTATCGAGAATAATATGGTAACAATACTTAACCAGTTGTATGAATGTACAGGATGTATTTTTCGACATGCAAGTCAAAGCCTTCACTCATGCTTCGCATTTAATAATAAGGAAAAATTTAATCAACTAGGTGAAGCTTTGTTAATGCTCATCGATTTCGATTATGTAATTTCAACGTTTTTGAATGGAGTTTATAGTGTTAGTGAACACTTTGTACATAAGCTTCATGAACAAACTGTTTATAATGAATTGTTTAAGACAAAATAAATGATTTGTTTTGTTAAAGATCTGTGTGTGTTTATTTCTACAAAGTGTCTCTGTGTGAATTTATTAGTTTTTTATCTAATCGAACTTTTAAGTGAAGAGATGTAATTTAACTTTTTTGTATATTCCAATTCAAAAATTTCAACAATTGCAAAAAAGATTAAACTATTGAAAAAAAAAATATCCACGTTAGAAAAAAATTTTGAAAAAATGATTAGTTAACAAAAATAAAATAAAATAAAATAGAATAAAATAAAATAAAGTTAACAAAACAGCTTAAAAACATTAAAGTTAACAAAAAGTTTATAAATGTTAAAAGTTAACAAAAAAAAAACTTATGTTGAAAAGTTAAAAAAAACAATGAAAAGTAAACAAAAATATAGTTTTTAAATTAAAATTTTTTAAAGTCTTCAAGTTAATCAAAATTAACTTTTTACTTTTAACTATTGAGAGACTATGATCTAACTGTTTATCCTCGCAACCAACTGGTGCATATCAACTATATACTCTATATCTGCATATGCGCAGAAAAACATAGACATTTACACTAACGACTTTAAATTCGTTAAATTTGTTCGACTTTAAATTCTTTGCCAACTTTTAAGTTTAATTACTATACACAACTCGATTACCTTTCCCACAAAACACCTTTCAGAAACAAAACAGAAATTAACACTTACCGAAAAACACGTCCACTTTGGGTGTTAGTCTTCACTCAACTAACGTTTCTCCCTTATCTTTGCTAGGGAGCGCTGCAATCGCCGCTAGAGGCGTCAGTAGTCTTCAGGTGTGTGATAAGAATAAACTTTAAATCCAACTTACACTCGCTCAGTCATTCTTGCTTCTCTCTACCTTGCTAACAACCGTTTGCTGCTGGCTCATTGTTTGGTTGTTTAAACTTGTTGAATGACGTCATCATGTGTTTGTCTAAACTTGTTCAGTTTTGTTTTTATGCAGTACGTCTATTTAGATGAGTCATCACTCGCTTATCTTAGTTGACTTGTCCAAACTTGTTTTTGTGTGGCACGTCTATTTGGGTGAGTCATCGTTCGCTTATCTTGCTTTACTTGTTTGAACTTGTCTAGTATCCACTACCTCATGTCTTTTGTCATAGCTTGAATATACTTTACACCAATCACTTAAATATAAAAGTCTTGTCACAACTTACTTAAACTTTGATAAAAATATTAATTATTTATAAATTTCATCAAATTCTTATTTTTCTGATACATTTACTATGTAATTTTCGTTCAAAAATATGGTAAAGCCCGATTTTAAATCGAAGTCTAAGATAAATTCCCCAAATTTGTAACATTTTAACACTAATAATAAATATTGTAAGCACCCAGTACATACAAGTTTTGTAAAAATAATATTACTTATAGCTAACTCGTTATGTCCCATGATACAAAACTTCAATATAACTAAAATCAGTGTTAAACGAAAATCTAATCACGTGTCTTTATATATTATTTTGAAATGCAAAGCATTATATCTAAACGAATGATATAAGGAGTAGTTAGAATAGTTCTTATATTTTTGTTAGTAAAAAATTTATACACATTATCTTACAAGGTTACAATATTCAACACACGGTTCACCATATTTAAAAACGATTCACCATGATTTAAAAACTTAGTAACATATTTTAAATTTATAAATTTAAATTAAAAATACTTAAGTATTTATAATTGTTTATTTATAAAAATATGTTTTAATTTAAATTTATAAATTTAAAATATGTTACTAAGTTTTTAAATCATGGTGAATCGTTTTTAAATATGGTGAACCGTGTGTTGAATATTGCAACCTTGTAAGATAATGTGTATAAATTTTTTACTAACAAAAATATAAGAACTATTCTAACTACTCCTTATATCATTCGTTTAGATATAATGCTTTGCATTTCAAAATAATATATAAAGACACGTGATTAGATTTTCGTTTAACACTGATTTTAGTTATATTGAAGTTTTGTATCATGGGACATAACGAGTTAGCTATAAGTAATATTATTTTTACAAAACTTGTATGTACTGGGTGCTTACAATATTTATTATTAGTGTTAAAATGTTACAAATTTGGGGAATTTATCTTAGACTTCGATTTAAAATCGGGCTTTACCATATTTTTGAACGAAAATTACATAGTAAATGTATCAGAAAAATAAGAATTTGATGAAATTTATAAATAATTAATATTTTTATCAAAGTTTAAGTAAGTTGTGACAAGACTTTTATATTTAAGTGATTGGTGTAAAGTATATTCAAGCTATGACAAAAGACATGAGGTAGTGGATACTAGACAAGTTCAAACAAGTAAAGCAAGATAAGCGAACGATGACTCACCCAAATAGACGTGCCACACAAAAACAAGTTTGGACAAGTCAACTAAGATAAGCGAGTGATGACTCATCTAAATAGACGTACTGCATAAAAACAAAACTGAACAAGTTTAGACAAACACATGATGACGTCATTCAACAAGTTTAAACAACCAAACAATGAGCCAGCAGCAAACGGTTGTTAGCAAGGTAGAGAGAAGCAAGAATGACTGAGCGAGTGTAAGTTGGATTTAAAGTTTATTCTTATCACACACCTGAAGACTACTGACGCCTCTAGCGGCGATTGCAGCGCTCCCTAGCAAAGATAAGGGAGAAACGTTAGTTGAGTGAAGACTAACACCCAAAGTGGACGTGTTTTTCGGTAAGTGTTAATTTCTGTTTTGTTTCTGAAAGGTGTTTTGTGGGAAAGGTAATCGAGTTGTGTATAGTAATTAAACTTAAAAGTTGGCAAAGAATTTAAAGTCGAACAAATTTAACGAATTTAAAGTCGTTAGTGTAAATGTCTATGTTTTTCTGCGCATATGCAGATATAGAGTATATAGTTGATATGCACCAGTTGGTTGCGAGGATAAACAGTTAGATCATAGTCTCTCAATAGTTAAAAGTAAAAAGTTAATTTTGATTAACTTGAAGACTTTAAAAAATTTTAATTTAAAAACTATATTTTTGTTTACTTTTCATTGTTTTTTTTAACTTTTCAACATAAGTTTTTTTTTTGTTAACTTTTAACATTTATAAACTTTTTGTTAACTTTAATGTTTTTAAGCTGTTTTGTTAACTTTATTTTATTTTATTCTATTTTATTTTATTTTATTTTTGTTAACTAATCATTTTTTCAAAATTTTTTTCTAACGTGGATATTTTTTTTTTCAATAGTTTAATCTTTTTTGCAATTGTTGAAATTTTTGAATTGGAATATACAAAAAAGTTAAATTACATCTCTTCACTTAAAAGTTCGATTAGATAAAAAACTAATAAATTCACACAGAGACACTTTGTAGAAATAAACACACACAGATCTTTAACAAAACAAATCATTTATTTTGTCTTAAACAATTCATTATAAACAGTTTGTTCATGAAGCTTATGTACAAAGTGTTCACTAACACTATAAACTCCATTCAAAAACGTTGAAATTACATAATCGAAATCGATGAGCATTAACAAAGCTTCACCTAGTTGATTAAATTTTTCCTTATTATTAAATGCGAAGCATGAGTGAAGGCTTTGACTTGCATGTCGAAAAATACATCCTGTACATTCATACAACTGGTTAAGTATTGTTACCATATTATTCTCGATACACGTATTAAGTTTAGACCATAACACAGGTTCTTTTTCTGTGGATCTGTTACTCACCACACATTTCTGTTTAATGAGAAAGGGTAATAGTTTTGTGTACATATGTTGTAAAAGTACAGTATTTAAGTGTGAGGTACTTTCTTTTAATTTTTCCATTTGTTGTTCGTTTAAGTCAACATGAGAAAAATTCTTCAAATTTTTAATTCGCATCATAGAATCTTGATTTAACACTAAAATCGTGTTATTAGAAACAAAGGATGCACTTTTGTATCTTAAATTAAATGCAAGGATTTTATATTGAAACTCATACCAGCTAAGAATATCCATATTAACTCCGTTTTTGGTTGGGATTTCTTCATTAGTAGATACATTGCGTTTAAATTCTCGTATATGTATAGAATATTGTTTATTTTTTAACTTCAAAGTTAAGTAGAAACAGTCACTTAGTTCTTTGTGAAACACATTGGAATTGTATAATTTGTCACTTTTAGTGGCACATGTAGGTGTAGTGATGCTTTGTATTTCACCACTTGCTTGCGAAAGTCTGTTTGCTTGTAGCTCGTTCATCTCATGTTTAACAGTAGTCTGTAAGATATTATTCGTAGGTTCTTGAAAGGATTCATCCTTTAGCGAGGTTAAGGGGGTAGAACAATCTAAATTTTCAAAATTCATGTCTTTGAAAAATGTATTTAAATAGTCCTGGGCAAAAACTGACTCTTGATGTGGATTCTCGAAAGATGTTGCATCGTAACCATCGGTAAAGTTTGAAAATTTCATAGCGATCTCAGGTTTCACATCTGGTAAGTTCTTAGTAGAGGAGATATCATGTGATATAGTTACGCAGTCATTGTCCATTTTAGAAAGTTTTAATCTTGGGTCTTTTAACTCCTTCTCACAAGTATTTGATTTTTCCATAGCTTTTTCTAAGCATGGACGCTTTGAAGGTGGAAACACTTCTTCGTGGGATCGCATATTCATTTCATAAAATATTTTTATACAATTTAATCTGCTTCACTAACTGATGTAATCTCGATAAAAGTCAGCAGAACACTGGATGTGTTTCATAAAAACGTCTACTTATCTAGATTTTAAAAACAGTCATGGTTATAGTTAATCATTTAATTTATATGTAGGTTAAATATAAAAATTTACTTATCTAGGATAAACTCAGTGACGGTTTAAGTTAAAAAAATTTCTTAACTAGGTTAAAAACATTGATGTTGACTGTTGAGAGAAAATTATCAAAACATGTAGTGTCATTGTTTAAACGAAGAGAAAAATTCAACTTTCTTATCAATAAGTAAGATTAATACCTATTCAAAGGAAAACCCATCGATGATTCATAACGTCACGTCTTACTTTGTTAGTGATTAAAAGTATCATAGATTTAAAATAACACATTTCCAATCATTTCTCTTGTAGTTTAAGTAACATATAATAAATACATCACATTTATTTCATTATGTTTTACATAATTTCAACAAATTCATTCCCATTTTGTCTAAGACATTCAAAATGTTAAACAGTAGTTTATGTTGCATTGTCAAACTGTTCAAAGTAATTTACATCAACTAAAAAAAAAAAAAAAACACTATACTTTTTCATATTAAAACTATTTATTAATCATTTAAAGTAATACAAATCAAATAAGTCTGTCATATTGAGCTGTAATCAATTCTAATTTCAAAATTTTTTGTAATGTCCAATTAAACACACGTTCTGTGAAATCTTCAAAGCCGTTGTACAGCTTTAGAAAGGCATTCTCAACATGTACATGTATGTTTTGTTCTGTTAATTCCAGTTCACTTTTGGAAAGGAAAAAGGGGGTTGCTCTCTCTAAGTCACCATCCTGTGATTCACGATATACATCCACTTTAACGGCTGCATACCATTTTATTGACTTTTTCATTTGCAATTGATAATTTAATTCGTTTAAAACATCTGATCGAACACTGTTAAAAAATGAACGAAAGTCTTTTTGATTCATCTCATTGGACACAATGATAGTTTTAGTATAAATATTTCGCACATCCTTTTGTCTTTTAAAATGCTTCACTTTTTCAAATAACAAATCTTTTAAACAGGGTGATTTCACAACTTTATGAAAAGTATCACAATGTTGTAAAAAATCCGATTCACACTTAAATATTTCGCTACACTTTGTACATGACTGTTGTTTACGAATCTTATGAGTCTTCTTATGTTTCAATAAGTCAGCCATTCTTGAAAATATCTCGTTGCAATCACTACACTTGTATTGTTTGGGCAATTTGTGAATCTTTTGATGATTACGTAAATCACTCTTTTGTGAAAAAACTTCAGCACACACCTCACAACGAAAAGACTTTTCTTTTAAATGACATTTCATGTGAAACATTAAGTTAACTTTTCGAGGAAATGCTTTGTTACACGTCTTACACACATGGGGTAACTTCTGTTTCTTTAGTCCTGATGAGGTGGGTTTCACTTCATAATTCGAAACGAGTCCTTCTTTGGATAAAAGTGTAGAATCCATCTCTTGATTATTTAACTTTGGTGATGAGTGTTGACACTCCAAGTTGGTTACGTCACCAACATAAGAATTCATAACTTGTTCCATAATAACTTAAATGAAAACTAACTTAACGAAAAATACAACCTATTACAACGATACCAGGTTACAGTAGAATGTTATGAACTCGTTTCATTGAAATTTATATAGTAATAGAGGGCGCTCGTGTAAAAAATACTAACTTTTTATTGGTTTAAAAATATTGTCATTTTATTGGTTTAAAAATATTGACATTTTATTGGTTTAAAAATACGTCATATGATTATTTCATCCTATAATGTTATAAGTTCAATAACCACTTAATTCTTGCACAATGATTTAGAAAGTCTTACCTATCAGAAGTTCGTACATTTGTAAGTAAAAATCTTTATTACTTTTGTATCTATTGCTTTTATAAATAGTATTTTATTTATCAAACCACTTAATTTCTAAATGATGTATTCTAAAACGCTTTTTATGTCTTATGTATGTAAAGTCTACTAAAAGAGGGGGGAAAAAGACGGGGTGTGAAGTATTTGTAAAATTGAAAAAACGTTACTTTATAAAAACTAGATTCCATTCCCTTTTTTTTTTTTAAATGTTGGTTGTATAAAGTCAAATCTATTGAAAATTTATTTTAATCGTATAACTCTAAACAAAATACCCGCTCTCTTTAATAAGTTAAATAGTCACTAAAAATTGTTCATTTGAAAGAAACAATTCTTTAAAATTCTCTTATTGTATGTTTTATGAATAATATTTTGCACGTTAAATCACTTATTAACTAAATGGAATGATCTAAAATGATCTAAAATGTCTTATGTGTTGTGGATGGTTGGTTATTTGTTAAAATCGATTATCTGCGTTAGGGATATAGGTCACTCTAGGGGTCATTCTAAGGGCTCCTAAGTCGTATTGACAAGGTTCGAAGAAAACTCCGAACGGTTAGGTCGACGAACGCGAGAGAAGTTTAAACCCAAACGTCTAGTAGCTTTAAAACCAGAACATCTCAGTCACTGGTCTTATGTGTTGTGTTTTTATAAATAATATTTTTCTTGTTTAATCACTTAACTCCAAAATGAAATGTTTCTAAGACACTTTGTCATGTCTTAAGTGAAACATATTTAACTAAAGAAGGATGTAGTATTTGTGACATAAGTTATTCTACAGTACCCTTTTAAGAAAAAAAAAAAAAGAAAAAAAAAGCTATATTACAAGTTAATTACAAAAAAACATATAATTAAAAAATATATTGTTTAATTAGCATAAAAACGATTATTTAAGCTACTCCACAAATTTGTAAACTTAAAAAACGGAAGATATAATGTAACAGAAAGTATAACAAATCGTTTTTTTCCTATGAAAGATTAGTCTCAAAGACTTGAATTAATTTTTTTTTCATTAATAAACATTCTCATGTAGCTATATCAAGCTCGATTCAAACTACGCTTAATTTATTTTTTGAAAAATGTCACATGATTCTTAAGACACGACCAAGATCAGGTAATTTCTTTTTCACAAATAGCTTACATCGCCTTTCAACGATGTAGTCCCATGGCTTGATCATTAAACCCCTCGTCAATGATCAAACCATGAGACTATTTTGATCCCGGGTTCGAAACTCAAAGGTAACCTTCTTTTCAATCTTCATTTTTCTTTTCACACTTCCTTTTCCCAACGATAGAGGGCGATACCGTTTTTCCCTCACATGTACGAAAAAATTAAGCCTTCCCCCTCTCTCCCTTATCACACTGAAAACTTTTAGAAAAATACTGTCAAAGTCGATCACCTCCTTTCCTTTAACAACCCTAACATAACTCACAGTGAATTTTCTTAAATCTCTAAAAATTTAGCCCTCACATCTATTTTAATCTCATTCTCATTTAAGTTAATGTTTAAATAAGAAAAAAAATTCAACATTTTGCTAATATTATTTTTATAGCAGGATTCCTACAACTCAACTCTACTTGACTAAAAGCACTGTTGGTATTGTGCTAATATTATTTCCATTTTATGGTACAATTTGTATTACATCAAAGCACCTATTATATCATTAAGATCTATTATTTACAAACTTAAAAAAAAAAAAAAAAAAAAAAAAAAAAAAAAAAAAAAAAAACTTTTATAAAATTAAAAAAAAAAAAAAACTAATTTTTTTTTTCCCTCTTAAGAAAGAATCTAATTAAAACCCTTTTTATAAAAAAAAAAAAATCATATTAAACTTTTATAAAGTCAGAAAGTCTTATCACATTTCACTTCCTGATCCCTTCCGGTCTTACTTACGGAATTACTTCCTGTCTAAAGATATCTGTTCCAACCTGTGTATTATCAACATCTGTCATTTCCTATGACCTTGCGAGGTTAGCACATCTAATGTAGAACATCCAAACGTTATCTCCAATTACCTTCCGGCCTTACTTACGGAATCACTTCCTGTATAAACATGTCTGTTATCACCACCTGTCCCTTCCGCTAACCTTGAGAGGTTAGCACATCTGGTGTAGAAAATTTTTCCCTCTCAAGAAAGAATCTGATTAAAACCCATAAACAATACGTCTCATCCTGCCCTTATCTCCAAATCCCCTCCGATCTTACTTCCCGTCTTACAAACTTGTTCCAACATGCCTGTTATCCACACCTGCGACTTCCGGTGACCTTCACAGCCCGCACAACTTCCGGTGTCTACACCTGCTACTTCCGGCTCCATGACCTTCCTTCAACCTTGAGGTCGACTGCGCGAACTGCGCTGATGCAGAACCCCTAATTATTATCTACTGCGCCGATTCGTTTCTTTCGCCATTTTGCTTTAAAAGATAGCCATTTTAGAAGAGATGGTTAATGAGAATCTAATTAATATCTTGGGTAATTATCAAAATATTAAAATTCTGAGGCTCAGGCGCACATGGCCAGACCTTGGACTATCCACACCTAGTTTTCCAGACTTCTAGGTGGGCTAGATTTTGCTAGCCATCGCCAACAGACACACACACACACACACAGATGGACACACACACAGACACACACACACACAGAGCGAAACTTTCTTTTATTAATATAGAAGATGATTATTTACAGAAATTCTGATAAAGTTAATATATAATGATGATTTCGGAATGAACCACAGAAAAGTTCCGCAGAGTACCGCTTTCTGCTTTAAACCGAAAGGTTCTTTAAGTCTTTTAGAAGGCTCTCAAAAAAATAAAAGAAAAAAATCTACGTATCACTTTTATGTCACCTTTTTGAATAAACATTTTCTGTTTTTAATAGATAACAAATAACTCATTTGAGGTATTTAATCAAGAAAAAAAGCCGATGACATAAAAAAACGACATATTTTAATTTAAAAGTAAGAATTATATGTTTAGTTTCAATCAACAAATTTGTTAATAAAGACTTAAGAAGTATATTTAAAAAAAAATATATATATATTCGTTACTGTTCTGAAGACGTTGTTATTTTTGTCCACTTCAGCATTTTTCCGTGTGTGCCACGTTGAAAACGACAAGCAACATGGGACCTTTTAGGCAAAACGAAAGAAAGTAAAACTAGTCGTTGGGGGCCACCGTAATACTTACCCATCATGGACATGCTTAATATAAAATATGAAAATAAAACATGTGTAAACTACTTGTAAAATGAATTGCAATTCGAATAAAATCGTGGCTTCATGACGTCATAAACTTTAAAGAATCGATTACTAAATTGCTTAAAAGAAACATCCTTATAACTCCAAAATTTATAATCATGTTAACTAACGGTTTAGTGCGTCGGATTAAGCGTCTCATTTCCAATTAAAATATATCTTTGAATTGAAATTTGAATGAAATACAGGGTCATGAAAAATCGAAGAGTGGGGAAAATAGGATTACAAATATCTCGGCAACACATTATCCGATCGACTTCCTGCTTTATGCAAAATTTGTTATTTTATTGTCTTCTATATTCACTCCTTAAAATAAACAATTTCGAAAATTTTTATATATCTTTTATCAGAACGAATATTTCGAGAGTCTGAAAAAAATAGTTCCGGATAATCGAGGTTACTGAAATTCAATAAGCTTCTTCCCATTATTACATACTAAGTACATACCAAATTTCAAGTCTCTATCTCAATTTGTTCGGAAGATAGAGCGTTAGAGACACACAGACAGATGGACGGCATTTTTTTTTTCTAAAAATATGTTTTTCGGAATCTCCAATGTCTGAAACGTGTAAATCCGTCAAAAAAAAAAAAAAAAAAAAAAAAAATCGATTTTCAAAAGGATTGCAAGGCTTACCCTATACTACGTATAATGGGTAAGTAAAAGAAATTTTGAAGAAAAGAATTTTTGAAGATACTGCATTTTCTCCCTCCACCCCGCCCCCTTAAATAATGTTTATTTATGAGCACAATCTGTTTCAGATATAGGCATCTAATTTAGAAGAGTAAAAATTAATTTTAATAAAAATATTGCCCAGTAAGGGAAAACAAAATGAAGAACAGAACAAAAATAATTATTAGTTTCATTGTATCGATAAATGACCATTGACGTCTTTGCATGAATTTGACGAATCGTTAAAACTCTTTTGAACTGGTTTCTTTACGTCAGCGCGGAAGAATATGCCACTTAAAAATCGGACAGCATTCATTATGGAAATGAGAAGAACAAATAAGTAAAGAGGGAAAGCAAATAATAACCTTGAAAATGCTTTCTTTCTAACTAGATATTTCAGGATAAACCGGTCTACATTTGGTAATTAGAAGCAATGAGGTTATTTTACTGCAATTCAGATTTTACTTTTAATGCAGTGTCCATATTATTATATTTAGTGTTTGTTTATTTCCCTTCTTTAAGTTTCAAGTACTACATTAGAATTTAGAATATAAATTTGGAAATCCTCAGTATTATCATAAAAAAAAGTGATATATAAATAAATCAGGAAACTGGGGCCGTGTAAAAATGTATAAAATATCTGGCAATCCATCTAGATAATTTTTGCAAATTTAATAAAATTTTTAAAAAAAAATGCTACAAGAACGCTCATTAATCATTTCCCTAGTTTAAATTTTTTATTGGTAGCTATTACAATAAAAAGTAATAATAATAATCTCTACATTATTATAATTTTGATTACTTAATTGAATATTGCTATAGATGTATCTGTATACATGAGGTATGTACTGTATATGAGAGAGGCTACATGCTCCCCAAGATGCTTGGCGATTCGGTTTTGCCCAAAATTGTCTCAACCAAATCAAGTTTTATATCCCTTGATGTAAAATTTGATTTGATCGAGACAATTTTGGGCAAATCCGAATCGCCATCGCCACACATCTTGGTGAGCCAGTCATTATTTCCAAGCTAATGTTTCTTAACATATATCTCACTCGTCTAATTGAAATCTTCCAGGCAAGTATCGCTAAGTTCTGGTGTGTAGGTTTGCCATAATTTGGACAAACGCGTCCGTCCGAGCATGCGCAGTGTTCGTATGTAGCCACTCTCATATAGAGGCGCCACGGATTAATATAGTTCTTCCTCCGCGATATCGACTCTCACGGTTACTGTTACAGTGACAAAATTTCAAAATTTTCAAATGGCAACACCCAAATTTTTTTAATGAAAATTGACATTTACAGTGCAAAACCACAAATGGCGTAAAAAAAACTAATTATAGCAGTAGAAGGGGCGATATAAAGCAAACGCAAAGAAGACCATTCGGTTCTCCACATGTGCTGCAAGAATACACTGGTGACATTGCCATCTACCGCCCTTTTGTGTTTCTGTGGTCAGTAGGGTCAATCGAATAGATCTTAATCCGTTTTTGTCTCTTAGGGTATTTAAATTATAGGTATTATAGATTTAAAATTCTAAGCATACACGTCAAAACCGCTAAGTGAGTCGGACAAGAAAAACACCGCGAGATTCTGCATTGTCTTCATTCTCTGTGATTTATTGTTGCATACAGTTTCCCACATGCGATATGCCATCGCCTCTCTGTGAACGCAAGTACTTGAAAACTTTATAATCCGAATAAATTGATTTTCTTTAACGCCTGTGTGGGTGCGTTTGCTCTTCTCGTTGTTTTTCTTTGCATTTGTTTTATGTCGTCATTTCTATCTATAAATTGTTTTTTTTTTATGCCATTCATGGCTCCAGAAAGATTCCAAACACATCTCTACTTTCCAACAACGTGCTACTCCGTGTGACCAAGGGAGATCATATGTGGAGCAGTTAGAGTTCCTTTAATTATCATATAGGAGTCTTAATCCCCACTTCATCCTGACGAAGCAATATCTAATATTTTTTTACGTGCAGGTGTAAACTTCTAAAGAAAAATTAAGGATAAAAATACCCGCAAACAACATTAGTCAAGCCAGAATGTCATCTCATGTATTCCATCAAAGTTACAGTAAAAACTGATCGAAAATAGCAAAAGGCACGAGGAAAAAAATACAATCGTATTTTAACTGCATTAGAGGATGACGTCATCTGCTTCGGGAAAAACACGGGACAAAATAAATCAAATACATATAAAATACAATTTAATTAAATTTAACAAAGTATACATTTTATGCTACACGTGAAATATCACTCCTTCGATCGATGGCCTCTGTTTCTTCTAAACATTTGAATTTCAATTTTGCTTTTTAATGAGAAATATAAAACAAACACGTGCGGGTGCGTCTCACTTTATCTTTTTTGTACTAATTATTTTTTATAATCATTGTTGGGCACGGTATAATGTGCATTTTATATTTTTGGCAACATTGATTTGAGAAAAGCCTTTCATTTCATTTATGAAAACAATGCTGATTTATTTTTTTAATTAACTGCAATTTTTAATCAAAGACGTGTTTTAACGAATGGTGAGTGTACTATGTCAGAAGCCGGTTCAAAAACCTTCCGAATCATACCTCATTCATTGTTGTGCATTTTGTCAATGCATAGAGAAAGGGATATTGACAACAGAAATAATATACAGGGTGTCCGAAAAGTCTGGAAAAGGTCGCAAAGTTGGGGGGGGGGGGGCAACTTTGATATCCTTAAATAGATTTTTCAAAAATATTGAACATGCATTTTGCCGTTTTTCAATCCTATGTATATATTTCTCAAGTTATTTGACCGTTTCCAGACTTTTCGGACACCCTGTATATGATCTATTAATGAATAACAAATTAAAAATAAAGCTAATGCTTGTTGGGATTGATTAAAGACCCATTTGCATCTAAGAATTAAAGCACGTTTTTCGTCTTAACTTGAATTTTCTAAAAATTCAGCCAAATAAATTAACCCTTTGCACTCTTGTTATTCCGCTAGAGCAGCGGTTCCCAACCTGGGGTACGTGAAAATAATATCGATAATGGCGGAAATCACAAAAATGTTTTAACTGAAAACATATAAAGAAAGTTTATAGTTTTGGATTACAAAGTTAGTCTCATGCGTAACTCCAATATTTTCGCTCAAAATGAGGGTAAAAGACCACTAGACCTAATAATTCATTGATAATTCAATGTCACTAGCTCCGCCCACCGCTAATTATATGGCATGTGTACTTACATATTTCCCCAATCTTCGCGAAAACTGCCAAAACTTATTGTACAATGTTCTTTTCAAATGCCTTATTTATTCCCATTTTTAGTAATAATTACAAAATGCGTAAATCACGCCAAAGTTTCTGGTTTTAATGTTTTATTTTAAAACATGTTAAAAAGGAAGCTCTTATTTTTATTTTCAAGAGGGCTGAGTTATATTACTAACGTATATTAATTAAAAAGCTTCCTTCCTTTTAATGAGTATTTAATATGAAGTGTTTACTTATTATTTGTATGTTTTAGTTTTATATTTAAAATGGATAACTTGGTGATATCTAGAACTCTTAAGAGTACTGTAACTGCGATTCAAATTCAACCTGATCATTCGGGAGCTGCAAGTTCTTGGAAACAATCTGATTCTTTAGAATTGCAAGAGAACCGTAGTAAGCTGCTAATAGGCCTGCTCTGATAACTGATAAATACTGAATAATTATACTTTATAATACTTTAAATAATACTGAAAACATCAGCGCTCCCTTAATGAATAGAAAATATAATAATGATTTTTTTTTTAAATATGGATTTTCATTGAGGGGAGATGAAAATTTTAATAATATGTGGGGGAGGAGAGGGGTGGGTGGGTGGTTATGAAAAATGGGGGTACTTCGAAATAAAAAGCCTAAGGAAGGGGTACGTGAAATAAAAAAGGTTGGGAAGCGCTGCGCTAGAGGAACATCCAACATATGACTTTTAAATTGCCAGAACTGCAAAGAGTCAATATCCGTTTTACTATAAGATGAAGAAAATCTTGGATATTATTTTCCGCGCAGATCTTTGTCTGGGTAGAAGTCCATAATTGTGTTCATTGTATAATGTTTAAAGAAGGATAATCTTCTTTAAAGTTCTTCGTATATTTTCATAATAGTTTCTGGACAGGTTAGCTTTGATAAGTAATAATAATCTTTGCAACGGTGATACTTGATTTTTACTGTTTGAATTATTGAAAATGCCTTTTTTAAAAATTCTTTTTAGTTCCTTTTGTGAAGATGTTATTTTTTTTTAAAGCTCCTGGACAAAAATTCTCTCTCTTTTCAGAATTTTCCTAACTGTAGCTGATGCTTGAATACTTCAATTAGTTGAACTTCTTGGGCTTTCAACTTTTCTTTTATTGGATCGTTCACCTAATTTAATGAAAGCCTTTACAGTCTATTTACATTTCTTGAAATCTCAACAGTTCCTTCATTCCAATCATTATTCTTCTTTATGAATACGTTCAATTTTTTTGGTTGCAAACCCTGTGCTCCCCAATTCAGATTTTTAAAATGAGAAATAGCGTTTAAAACTTTTTATTTCATCCTTATAAACAAGAACGAAAAATCATGCGTCAAGCATAAATTATGTAACACTTTCCAACGCTTCCAAAATAATTTTGCAAATCTTTACCGTAAGGTGTAAGATGATATCTAACTAAACAATTTTGAAAACGCATAACATATTTAACAAGTAATTGACAAAAAACGAGTTAAATTTAAAAACGCGTTCAGCAACTTGAAAAAGCATTCTCAGCAATTATTATTAATAAGCAGTACTTTAACCGAATTATTTTGTGTGCCCCTGTAAAAGAACGATGAAAGCTATACACACAATATTCTGTAGTAAGCAACTTGTAATCCACGTTAGTGATATATATCAATTTCAATATGTTTGAAATAGTGAAATATTATTAAAATAAACTGCAAACCATTTTTCTTCATAGACCGTAAGGTAACGGCATTCTTTTGAGTATACCTGTAAAAGAACTATAAGTGCTACGCACACTACATTCTATAATTAGTCTCTTGTGGTGCACCTCCGTGATATATATCGATTTCAATATGTTTTAAATTGTGTAACATCATTAAAATAAACCGCAAATGATTTTTCCCCAATAGACCACAATGTAACGAAATTCTTTTGAGTGTCCCTGTAAAAAAACTATAAGTGCTACACACTTCATTTTCAATACCGAACATGCCACAGTACGCCTCAATAACATATATCAATTGCATGACGGTCCGAGTATATTTACGCGAGTTACAGCACGGACAGACAGACAAACCAAATTCATAAACACTGTGTTAAAAAGCATCATTATGAAAAAAGTAATTTTCAAATAAGCGTAATTTTTATGTATGTTTGGTGATTTTTGCTGCTATATGATGTTAAGTAGCCGTCTCCGAATCATTATTTTGACATTTGATTAGCCCTACAACAAAATGAACTCAAAATATAAATGAAAATGAATGCAGAATAAATAATTGTAAATTAGATCGATAAAATTTCTGTAGCACTTATTTCAAAAATTTTGTAATTTTGCAGCAAGTTTTAAAAATTTATAAGTAGAATTAACTCAATGGATAATAACAAAGCGGTCCTGTGTGTATATTTTACCGAAAAAGCATTATAGATTGTTGTAACAACTGTTTGAAACGACACATTTATTCTACTTTGTATTCTCGTTACCATTTTTCAAAAAATCGATGTAATTGATTATAATTTATGGAAGTTTATAATTCTGCTGAACAGTCGGCATATATGCCAACCACAGAAGCGCATAATGACGGTAGATGACAATGTCACCAATGTGTTCTTACAACACATATGCAAAACGAAATGGTCTTCTTTGCGTTTGTTTTATATCACGATTTCTACTGCTATAATTAGTTTTTGAGCGCCATTAATGTTTTTTTCACTGTGAAAGTCACTTTCCGATGAATAAAACGGGCGTTGTCAATTGAAATTTTGTCACTTTAACCATCACCGTAACCGTGAAAGCTCGATTGTTGTTCTTCACCTCATTCTCAAGATAATAATAAATAAGTACTCTATAAAATACCTACATCCCAAATGACATCCCGTTTCTTGAATGGTACAGTCTCTAGGAACTCATATAATGCCAACAAAATTTTCTTATGATCACATTGTGTGTTAATATGTAAAAAATAAAGTAAAACATATGTAAAAACTACCATGGTGTTATGAGCGCTTTATTTCGAATAAAGTAGTCGCATGTGCCAATCCCAAAACTTTCTTCTATCTCATACAAATTTCACATACACAAAAAACAAATCAGCACCAACTTATATCAGGGACTAAAGGAATCTAAAGTTTGATGAAATTCCGTACGTTAGTTCTTGAGATAGAGCGCCCACAAAATGTTTGTCACATACAGACAAACAGACAGGCATTTTCTAAAAACAGTCAAATCGCGTTAAGAACCTTCTAAAACGTATATAAATCCGTCGAAAACCGAAAATTTTCATAAATCCAATACTTTCTTCTTGTAAATATAGAAGAAAGTATATAAAAAAAATCAAACTAATAATTAAAATACATTAAAATTTTCCTATGTACACCTATATGTTTCTGATCTTGTATATATAAAAAAATAAATAAATAAATAGTAATGACTCTACACTCTCTAGTAGCACAAAAAAATCAAAATATCTTTATATGATAGTGAACTATGTTTAAAAATTTTTAGTTTGGATATAATATGACAGAAAAAAATTTCAAGGGGTAGGTTTCAAAAATATATTTTAAAAATTTTGCATTGAATAACATTTCACCGCACACAAGATATCTTATGCAGATTTTTCACGATTTACATAAATTTTATCTTAAATTGAACATAACGCTCTGGACTACAATTTGAGCTAAAATTTTATAAATGTTTAAGTATATAAACAGTAATTACTTTTTAATTATAAAAAATAGAAATCATAAAAAATTTTCATACATTGAACCTTATAATTTTTTTTATACTAAAAACAACTGTATAATTTTAGTTCATTTTCGCAATTATATGCACATTTAGGTAAGGTAAAATGTTTGAAGCTCTATTTCCAACGGTTTTGGAAATATCACACGCGCAAGTTCGAAAAGCCTCATTTTGAGAAAAAGCCGCACATTAAATTGCATTTCAAAAATATAAAACTCATAATAAAAGAAACAAAACTACTAATAATGTAACTTATTCAGTATTAAAAATAAAGTCTGATGTTTGTTTAAGTTGGAAAATATAAAATAGTTTGTAAAATGCTACTAAATGTAGGAAGCTGCGTGAACTTTTACGAGTCGTAAAATTCTGTCATTTGCTTTGCATTTAAAAAAAAAAAAAAAATAGTAATGACTCTACACTCTCTAGTAGCACAAAAAATTCAAAATATCTTTATATGATAGTGAACTATGTTTAAAAATTTTCAGTTTGGATATACTATGACGGAAAAAAATTTCAAGGGGTAGGTTTCAAAAATATATTTTAAAATTTTTGCATTGAATAACATTTCACCGCACACAAGATATCTTATGCAGATTTTTCACGATTTACATAAATTTTATCTGAAATTGAACATAACACTCTGGACTACAATTTGAGCAAAAATTTTAGGTAATTTTCGGTTAGCCGGGCGCCAGCCCAGTGGCAGAAAGTTCTGTAGCTGTCTGCGACAAGCTTTTAAAATTTCATAATCTGTCTGCAAATTTTGTGTGTAATTTTAATGAATAAATAATACATTAAACTAGAAATTTTCATCTTTTTATTTAAAATAGGGTAAGGTTGATGCATTCTCATTAATTTTGCTTATAACTTTTGATGTTACATATCGTTTCATCATCTCACTTTTTGTGGGATTTCTAAAATAGGAAGGATATGCTTAGAGGGGGGGGGGGATTTCCCTCCCCTGATGCAAATACAGAAATTTCTTCTGGAGAAAAATGTCTTAATTAAAGTCCTACATCAGCTGCAGATCGGGTTAACACTGTTTTCAGTTCGAGCTAAGTTTAGATTCTTGCAGGTTGGATTCCAGTTAATCCAATTTTTTAAAAGTTGGTTCTGTATATTGTTTCAGATTTAAAAATTTATGTATTAAACATGGATGTTTGTCTGTGTGTAATGTTTTCTGAAGTGCACAGCTGTAAGATTTGGCAGGAAGAATCTGAAGTTATGCACCTCAAAGCCCACTTTTGGACTAGTTTTCTTAATTTTTCATGTTTTTTTTTTGTTTTTTTTCAGCGAATTTTCTACATTTGTAAAAGGAATCAGGAATTCCTCCATCTATTTTTGAATTTCTTATGCATTTTTTATTACTTCTCGTTTTGCGACGATCTTTAGACATTAGTAAAAGGAACTGGGTTTCAATATTTTAGCAGTCTTTTAATGCAGTAAATTTTGACGATACTCGGATTATTTTTTTCCAAAATCATTTGATGAAAATCACTTTTTTGCTTTTTACGAAATTCGCATGTTTTTACCGCGATCCTTTGACGAAAATCGCGTGTTTTTACCGCGATCCTTTGACAAAAATCGCGTGTTTTTACCGCGATTTTTTGACGGAAATCGTGTGATTATACCGCGATCTTTTACCGAAATCTGCATGTTTTTACCGCGATCTTTTGTCGAAAATCGCGTGTTTTTACCGCGATGTTTTGACGCAATTTGCGTGTTTGTACCGCGATCCTTTGCCGATATTGACGTGTTTTAACCGCAATCCTTTGCCGATATTAACGTGTTTTTACCGTGATCCTTTGACAAAAATCGCGTGTTTTTACCGCGATCTTTTGACGAAAATCGCGTGTTTTTATTGCGATCTTTTGACGAAATTACGTGTTTTTACTGCGATCCTTTGCCGAAATTCACGTGTTCTTACCACGATCTTTTGACGAAAATCGCGTGTTTTTACCGTGATCCTTTGTCGAAATTGACGTGTTTTTACCGCGATCTTTTGTCGAAATTGACGTGTTTTTATCGCGATCCTTCACCGAAATTCGGGTGTTTTTACCGCGATCCTTTGACGAAAATCGCGTGTTTTTACCGCGATCCTTTGTCGAAATTGACGTGTTTTTACCACGATCCTTTGTCGAAATTGACATGTTTTTACCGCGATCCTTTGCCGAAATTCGGGTGTTTTTACCACGATCCTTTGACGAAAATCGCATGTTTTTACTGCGATCCTTTGTCGAAATTGACGTGTTTTTACCGCGATCCTTTGCCGAAATTCGCGTGTTTTTACCGCGATCCTTTGACGAAAATCGCGTGTTTTTGCTGCGATCTTTTGACGAAATTCCGTGCTTTTACCACGATCCTTTGCCGAAATTCACAAGTTGCGGACGGTTTTTTAAATGAATTTTATTAGTGCAGACAAAAATTGTCCGCAAGAGATTTTCTTTGTCCGCGACTACGTCGCCGTGTCGCGGTGTTTCTGCCACTGGGGGCGCCAGTGATATATAATGTGTATATACACACACATATATATCTACACATATACATATATGTATGAATATATATATATATGTATATATACTTATACAGTAGAGCACCACTAATCCGCAAACCTGTAATCCGCAATCAATTTATGAATGTAAACAAAGAAATTTAATTCTTGAAAAATGCTTCAATGGTGACAAAATTTTGAATTTTGAAATTTTTTTTCACCAATTTTAACATTTTTCTTATCTTTATATATAGTATTATATATCATATAACATTCTCCTTTATAGTTTAAAATGAAAGCACATTTAATTAGTATATTATTTTATATATTTATTTCTTCATACAATACTTGTAAAATACAATGAGCTTTTGTGATTTTTTTTTAATGATAAAAAATCCTTACTTAGACAATATATTTTATAATTTATTTATTTTTTCATTAAATCGTAATTATAAAATTGAAAAACACATAAAAAAATACATATATATTGCTTTTGAACTCTTACTTAAAGATAAAATTCAACACTATAAACCAAATGTCTTAAAACAGACAACAATTGATGCCATATTTAAGAAATTTAAAAAATAATAAATTATTTTTTACATAGTTATTACTTTATCTATAGATTAAAATGTGTAATTTATTTATTTTTTAGTATTAGCAATCTAAATATGTCCAAAATATGAATTTTAAAAAACGTAAACAAAGATTAAATAGACATGGCCTGTAATCCGCACAATACTTGGAACCAAGCTTTGCGGATTAGTGGCTTTCTACTGTATATTTATATACATATATCACTGGCGCCCGGCTAACCGAAAAGTATCAAATTTTATAAATGTTTAAGTATATAAACAGTAATTACTGTTTTAATTATAAAAAATAGAAATCATAAAAATTTTTCATACATTCAACCATATATATATTTTTTTAATACTAAAAACATCTGTATAATTCTAGCTTATTTTCACAATTA
Organism: Maratus michaelseni; assembly: GCA_963931845.1. Classification (NCBI taxonomy): domain Eukaryota; kingdom Metazoa; phylum Arthropoda; class Arachnida; order Araneae; family Salticidae; genus Maratus; species Maratus michaelseni. The sequence continues at coordinate 205,092,859 of OZ007594.1, read as the reverse complement.
TATATATGCACATTTAGGTAGGATAAAAAATTTGAAGCTCTAATTCAAACAGTTTGGAAATATCACACGCACAAGTTCAAAAAACATCATTGAGAAAAAGCTGCACATTAAATTGCATTTCAAAAATATAAAACTCGTAATATAAGAAACAAAACTAATAATAATATAACTTATTCGGTATTAAAAAGTCTGTTTGTTTAAGTTGAAAAATATAAAATAGTAGTTTGCAAAATGTTACAAAATGTAGGAAGCTACATAAACTTTTATGATTCACGAAAAATGTGAAATTCAGTCATTTGCTTTGCATTAAAAAAAAAAAAAAAAATAGTAATGATTCATAGTAGCACAAAAACTTCAAGGTATCTTTATATGATAGTGAACTATGTTTAAAAAAATTTAGTTTGGATATAATATGACAGAAAAAAAAATTTAAGGGTTAGGTTTCAAAAATATATTTTAAATATTTTGCGTCGAATAACATTTCACCGCACACAAGATATCTTATGCAGATTTCACACGATTTACATAAATTTTATCTTAAATTGAACATTCTGGACAACAATTTGAGCTAAAATTTTATAAATGTTTAAGTATATAAACAGTAATTACTTTTTAATTATAAAAAATAGAAATCATGAAAAATTTTCATACATTCAACCTTATAATTTTTTTTTATTCTAAAAACATCTGTATGATTCAAGTTCATGTTTACAATTATGTGCACATTTAGGTAGGGTAAAACTTTTGGAGCTCTACTTCATACGGTTTTGGAAATATCACACGTGCAAGTTCAAAGAACGGCATTTTGAGAAAAAGCATCGGAACAGATGTGTTACACTGACGCTAAAATGTAAACAAAAGATTGGCGACTGTTTGGTTGGGGCGATTTCCAAGACTGTGCCAAGCTACTATTTTCTGTTGCCATTTTGGAAACATAAAAAACAGAACATTTATAAATAAACCAAAAATACATTTTTTACAACATAAATTTAATGGAAAATGTTAATTACGTCATTTCAATCTTTTAAAGTGCACTACTATATTACAGTACTATATTAAAAATAAAATTAGATTCTAGTTAAAATTGATAAATAGTTTGTAAAATGCAAAAAATTTATGGGGAAGGAAAAAAAAAAAAAAAGGTAAAATGCAGGTATTTCTTGATTAATGTGGTTAATTAATCTTTGCAGTGTTCCCACACTAATAAAAAAACACATTCAATAGGGAAAAGTATAGATACACAGCCAATTTTCTTAAAAACATCCACACTAATCGAAATTTTCTAAACACTAATTGAGAAAGCGTCTGAAATTTTTTTTTTTTGCACCAACTGAAATTGCACTAATTGAGGAATACATATAGTAAAAACATACCACTTACATGTGCAAAATAATTTAATGAAAAAAAAAAAAAAAAAACAATTAAAATTTTCGGTACTTTTCAGTTAGCCGGGCGCCAGTGATATATGTACATATATAAATACATATGTATATACATATACACATATCTATGCATACATACATACACATATATATACATATATGTATTAGGGTTTAATCTAGAGCTAGCCAAATAGCCAAAAAGCTAACTGAAAGCACCTTTTGCCCCCAAAGCATTTAGTGGATTAGCCAAATAGCAACAGACAAAAATATATATATCATTTCCATTTTGTTGTTCCTGCCTTTCGTAAACCTGCAACTGCCACGTGTAAAGAAATCTCAAACCGCCTCTGACCCGGCAACTCACTTAAAAAATTTTCTCGTCCTCTCTGTGCAAACCTCTTACAAATAGTATGACGTCATTTGCATTAAACAAGTATTGAGAAAATTAAAAGGGTTTGGTTATTTTTTGTTGATGATCCAAAGTTAGGAAATGAAACCAAAATGTTTCATGAATGGAAGTTATTCAGGCAGGTTCTGGCTACAAGGGGTAAAGAAATGAAACCTGCTGATTGTATTCTTTTTCCATAAAAATGGCTGACATGATTAATTACAAAATTACTGACATGTTTCCCAATGTGACTTCTTTGTATGAATTTGTAGTGCAACAATTCTGTTGTCTACAGCAGATTGTGAAAGGGGATTGAGTCTCGTGAATATAACAAAAACTGACTAAAAAATAGACTGATAATCAAAAATTTAAGTAAGTTACTGGTGATTAATTTGGAAGGGGAAATTTGAAAAGAATTTTCATTTAAAAAAGCATTTGATGTGTGATGTATGGCCAAATCTCGAGAGGGTCAATTTTACAGAGTGGTGTACTGTTTGTATATTGTATAATTACAAATAATACTCATTTATATAGAAATTTTGTATAAATAAAAGTTTTTTTTCTTGGCTAAAGCTATTTTTATTTGGCTAACAGTTATTGGCCGCAATTAGCCAAAAAGCTACAAATCTTTTTTCCTAGATTAAACTCTATGTATGTATATATATACATATATATGTATATACATAGGTATTTATATATGTACATATATCACTGGCGCCCGGCTAACCGAAAAGTACCAAATTTTCTTTCACAGTCTGCAAAGCAAATTATTTATGTCATCATAACCAATTTGGTTTACATAATTTTATCATATATTTCACATTAAAATTTTCCACTTTCATATAATAGGGGAGATCGGTACACAGTGGACAACTTTTTCAGTAAAATTTTTTTTTTCTCTTTCACAGACTGACCGATCTGTATGAAAATATTTTTGAAAATTTTTTAAACCTTCTTACATCCATCAAAATTTTCTCACAACATAGTTTTCAATACATTTTTCAAAAAAAAAAAAAAAAAAATTATATACACTTGTAAAGTAGACCAATGTACCCCGGAAGCGGGGTACAGTGGACCACTATTAGGTATTATCTAAAATACAATATAAATATTTTTCATGATCTAATTCTTTTTTGTTGCCCATTCACCTGCAAAATAACATAGTAATATAAATTTTGAGACAAAAACAAAAAAATTATTATATTTTAAAAATAATAACAGATTTATACAGGAACAATTGCAATTTAGTTGAAGTTATTACTTTAGTACAAAAAAATCAGCTCACATTAAAATTTGCAAATGAAATTCCAAAGTACTTATGAGTAAGATTGAGCCTGGAATTTTCAAGAAATAATTTTGGGTCTGAGAGCAACATTATGAAATCATTGACATCAACAGCAGATTCGTCTACAGTTTCGGGAGAAATAAACTGATTTCCATTCAATTTGTATTTCATGAATCTTACTTGAATAAAATCATCAACAATTAGACTACAGTTATATTTATCAAAGGCAGTAAATACAAAATATTTCTTACTATGTTAAATAAAATGTTATTTTTATTTATTTACTTTATTTTACAGTTAAATCTACTTTAAAACAATCTTTGTGGATTGTGGACCACTGTGCCCCAGGAGTGAGTCGTCCACTGTACCCATGTTGAAGTTCAATAAATAATCATATTAATATTGTTTATAGCTTTCTTTTAAACATATTAACTTTAAAGTAAAATAAAAACAAGTATCTTAGCTTTGCAAAAAAGCTGTTTTATTTTATTTATCTACAACCTTTAATTACTAAAAAAATAAAAATATGATGATGAAAAATTTTACTTTTAGAAGCTCAAAACAACAAAGCAGGATAAAATAGTTCAATTTGAGCTAAACATATTTTTGAAAGCTATAAATAATCATTGCAGTGTTGTTGTCTATTAGGATAGAAGAGAAGCTTAAAAAAAATTTAAATAAATAAAATATTAGGGGGTGGTCCACTGTGTCCATAGGTCCAGTGTGTACCGGTCTGCGGTCTCCCCTAACCCCTTCCTCTTCTTGTTTCATTTTTTCTAATTTTGCAGTATTAAGTGATGTAAACTGGACAGTTATAGACACATACATATTAATTTTGTGTTTTTTACAAAAACCTAAGACTACGTTCCACGATTTTAAACCACGTTTTTCTGATACATGGCATATTTGAAGTGGAACTGAAAATCTTTAATCTTACTTACGCAAGATACTGTCGATAATTTTTTTCAAGACAAACTTTATATTTGAGAGAAAGATTAAGACATTGTGTACAACAGAAAAATCAAGAATAATCACTTGTGCACTTACCTTGATTGTTTCACGAAAGACAGTTGTTTTGGAAAGAAGGGTGTTGTTGATGCTAGCTAGATACATGAACGAGGAAGACGCCATTAAATTGAGATCGTTGCGTTGCCACTTGCCGATTATGATTATTTCGTCTTGACGGAAGCGGGAGGACGCATGCGCAATAAGCATTAAGTTACAGCTGTTTTCTATGTAAAATTACTAAGAACGAATGATTACAGATGTTTTTCTAGTAATTGGTACAATATCTGTAATGATACTAAGTATATTTTAGTAAAATTGCATACTTTTTTTTACAGTGTAACACATTAAAAAATCTTCAAACAAAAATGAATCGGAGCGACTATAACTAACGTACACCTGTTTGAAGGGCTCTACAAGCTAAACTATTTGGAATATTTTAAAAAAGATTCGGTATTTATAGTATTTAGGGTATGTGGAAACGGGTTCTGCAATAAAAATGATTAGGTCGAAATTTTACCAATAGACGGCGCTTACATGTTAGGGACGTTTTATTAGCAAATATTCACAAAAATAACTCATTTTAAATCAATATCTTTTGAGACGACGATATTCTTTCATAAGCAGCGCTATAATTACTACCATTTTGACAACAGACACTTTATTAACAGAGCGCGGGGTTTTTTAAGCTAAAATTTTAGAGCTCTTTCTTCATGGGTAAAATCTTATTCTTAAGCCACAATCATATGAAACTTGCGATAAAAACGTTTTTAAAGTTAGCTGATAGGAAATTCTCATTTTTCTTTTCTTTTTTTATTTTGATGATATACAACGCCACCTTTTGGAAATTTTTTTAATTATTTTTTTTATTGCAAAGCTTGTTTCCGCATGCTCTAAATAATAGAAATACCAGAAATCTTTTAAAAATATTCTAAATAGTTGAACTTGTAGATAGGGCCCTTCAAACACGCCAACTTTATTTGTGGTCACCCTGTAGATCCTAAACCTAAATCATACTAAAACAATCAAAATATCTTTGAAAAACTTTTAGAGACCCTTAAGGGGGAGGGGGCAAAAATCGGTGTTTATCTACATATATCCTCTAAACACATATAGAAGTGGACACAAAAATGGATGCCTTTTTGTTTAGATTGATTTAATAACTGCAATATAATTTCTATATTATCAATATTGTTTTTGAATAACAGCAATGACGAAACTCATTCCAAGAAAATAACTGTGGCTATTGACGTCTTTTTTTTTTTTTATACCGCTAACCAGGCCCCTACCTGCCCGGCATGACTGCCTAGCTTAACGGGTTAGTACCTGGGTGCGGGGCGGAAATCGCCTGATCACAGCATGGCTGTGATCCACCTGACTATTGATTTGTTCACATCGCTGCTGTGCTTGCTCTCTTGTGATTTGCTACACTGTTAAAACTGAAGGTGACAAATCCGGGCCGTTTGGTTCCCCGGGGTGAATAGGCGGTACCTTTTGGAACCCTAAGGCTGGGAAACGGGGCTGGGGTGCCATTTTACCACTCACTGGGTGATTGAGGCTAATTTGGGTGCCATTCGCAACCTATTGCTGGAATTTTGGCAGCCCCTTCGGGCGACTTTCATCTTGCGCATGCTCAGTGACGTATTTCACTTTTCGCAAGTCACTCACAAGGGAGATCGTACAATATGGCTGCCTTTGAATTGGAGTGTTTCGCGGCTTCTGCCGCGCGAGATTTCAATTGTAGTAATAACTAAATAACGTCATTCATTGGGAATAAATAAACCAGGGGAGTAAACAAGAATAATCACAATTTATATACAGGTATGTGAAGTGTTTCAGTGTATTTGTATATTATGTTTTATTATTATATAAATTTTAGGCATGTTGTATTACAAATGGCTCATTGCATTATTTTCAAGACAAATACATTTTAAGTCATAATCTTGATGTGGCAAGTTGAAATTTTTATCTCGTGAAAGTAGAATGATGTGGCCTCACCTATTTGCTTGTATAAATTATTATTTATGTAGAGCATATAATAATTTCATTTTATTCACATTTTTATCTAATGAATTTTCTCGCATAGTTTTTCTTGCTTATCATCTAGAAATAAATTTAATGATGCATTATAATAATAATAATAATAAAGTTGAAACATAAGTTATTATATTTAAAAAAATAGTTTAATTTCTTACTTTTCGGATATCTAAACAAACTATTTGTAAAAAATTGAAGAATTTACAAGTTTTAAAGAGAATTGATTTTTACTTACTTGAAACGTATTAATTTGAATATTTGACAATTTTAAATTAGTTGATTTGATAATATGAAATAGTAAACTTTGTAACATAAGAAATAGTATACTTGATAAAATATATATTTCTGCAGATGTTTTTATTAATCAAATACTTTTTATTATCCAAATTTTTAGAGCTTGTGTTTGATCATGAAATGAACTAAAAATATACCTCATTATATATTATGAATTATTAACAAAATAAACAAACCGTAAGTCCTGAATTGATATTTTGACATTTATACATGTGTCTTGAAAAATGTTTTGTGAGTCTCTTGTACTATAACATATTAATAATAATAAATCACTGGAACATTTCACAGTGTGACTGGATGTAAGAATGACTTGGATGATTGAGTGATTTATGTAAATATATTTAATTCGCATAGCTAAAATAATTTTTTCCCTCTTAAAATAATAATGATAAATAAATATCTCTGTAGTACATATAACTTAAAATAACAATAATAATAATCTTAAACGAAACCTAACATCTTAATCGGCATTTATTTATCTATAGTGTCTATTGGCTATTTACACCTGATGATGTATAATACATTTCTCATATATATTAACCTACACATGGAAGGGCAATGCGTTTTTTTTTTTTTTGGGGGGGGGGGCATTTTGTGAAAAATAAAAGTTACTTTTGTGAAATTTATTATTTTTTTCACAAAATCCCCCCCCCCCCTCTCTAACATCTCTAAAGTATTATGTATTGAAAAGAATTTGAAAATTCTTATACCCAAAAAAGGAAAAAAAAGGGCTATACATATATAATTATAATGCAATGTTCAACCTTAGCTGCAATAAACTGATCAACACTTCATTCTCTCTGCCGAAATTTATACAAAGTTAAAAGTTGATCTTCTCATGTCAAGGGCCGATCCAGGCAAAATCTGGGGCTTATTCAAAACTCCTTCACAAAGATCTATTTAATAAAACAGGCTCCCCCACAAAAAATCAATTTAACAAAATGGGCCCCCTCGGCAAAATCCATTTGATAAACTGGGTCCCTTCACAAAATTCCTTTTAATAAAATAGGCCCCCTCACAAAATTCCACACCACAAAAACTTACTACCTCCATCAACCATTCACTACTTTGTTATGTTTTAAAATGTGTAATTTGTAAACAATTTTACGAACCAAACATTTATTAACATAACAAAAACATTTTAAAGTCCTGTTTGCTAAAGTTTTCCCTTCTGGTATACTTGATTGTTAAAAAATTACACATTTTAAAACATAACAAAACAACAAATAACTAATAAAAATAATAAGTTCTATGGAATAAAACCTTGTGAAAGGGCCCACTTTATTAAAAGGAACTTTGTGAAGGCGTTTGTTTTATCAAAAGAAACCTTGTGAAGGGGTCACTTTATCAAATTGATCTCCCCGAAGGGGCCAATTTTATTAAATAGATCTTTGTGGAATAAATTAAAATATAATAAAATGGAATTTTATTGAATAAATTTTGCCAGGATAGACCCTTGACATGATATGATCAACCCTTAACCCTGTTTAAAATCTAACAGAGAAAATGAAGCATTGATCAATCCACCGCAGGTAAAGTCAAACATTGCATCATAATTATATATGTCTAGCTCCTCCTTTCCCCTCCCAAGTATGAGAACTTACAAACTCTGTTCAATACAATTGCTAGACAATGGGCGGGGTGGAGGCTTTCATTTGTGGAGTGCAGCTGGGCACCTTGGAGTAGAGGTGCCAATATTCTCCCCTGGGGTTCCATCCTTTCACCCCTTGGGGCACCCTGTATTAAGGGCGCCATCCTTTCACCCTAGTTAAGGGTGCCACTCTGGCTCCCCTAGGGGTGTCACCAGTCGGACAAGACTTTCACCCCTAGGAGGTGCCAAGTGTCACCTGTAGTTTTAACAGTGTACCGCTATCTTTGTTTGCCGGTTCAAGGTTTCTGTTTAACTTTGTTGAATTGACAGATTTAATAGGTCTCGTAATTTAGAACCTTGATCAGGTGACGAGACCCTCACCTGACTAGGCACCCCCAGAGGTATTATTCACAGGTAACTTGGAGGGCTTTGCACCCACGACGGATTTTACATGCACCAGGTGCCATTAGCGTACATAGATTTACATATTTACCATGTCTGTTGGCTTGTCACGTTCATGGTGGGTTGTCGCTGTAGTGTTTATCGCCTCTTTTATGGGCTGATTTCCCTTCTTGTTGTATTTGTCTCTGTCAAGGCTTTTTGGCGTTTTTATAGGCTCGCCCCTGTTGTGGGTTGTTTTTTGTCTATCATTCATTGGTTTTTTGTCTCTTTCTTATATATTTTTACCTCTAGCTTGTGCTAGAGCTGGTTTTCCCATTTTGAATCTTGGTCTTCTTTCGAGAGTTTCACTGGTTATTATGTCACTATCGTGGGTTTTGTCACGTTGTAACATTTGTTACTGGTGGTTGTCACATTGTAACTTTTGTTACTGGTGGTTGTCACATTGTAACTTTTATTACTGGTGGTTGTCACATTGTAACTTTTGTTACTGGTGGTTGTCACATTGTAACTCTTGTTACTGGTGGTTGTCACATTGTAACTTTTGTTACTGGTGGTTGTCACATTGTAACTTCTGTTACTGGTGGTTGTCACATTTCTGGATGTTGCACACTCATTTTTGTTGTCTTTGTCACTTTATCTCACCCAAGCATTGGGGATTTTGATTTTTTTTTCCCTTCGTGAATACGCTTTTTGCGATCAGTCCATTGAATCCTAATGGCTGTTATCACTGCTTTTGAATTTTGTGCAACTTGTTGATTTGTTGTTTGAGAAACTTGTCGCACTAATGGAGTGGGGCTTGTTCCGTGGCCGTTAGTCCGTCATGTATCTATGAGGCTGTATTCACTTGATTTGACACTGTTTTTTTCCCCATTAACTTTCTTTGGCAGGTGTGCTTTGTGCATTCACCATTTAATTATTTTGTTCACTTTTTGTTGGCTATTTGCCTTCATCAGTTGGTGAAATTCAGTCCGTCACAGATGACTTCCACTTCTCACTAGTGCTGAAAAAAATCGATTTTTTTTTGGCGTAGCAAAGAGGTTCCATTGCTACTTTTTTTTTTTTTTTTTTTTTTTTTTTTAATTTTTAATTTTTAAAGATATATTAGAAAATATACTTACCAAATGGATGGCTTTTGAGAGTGGGATATGCTTTTGAGGAATCTCGCTGCTGGGAAGGTGTATTTATTGTGATATGAGATCGATGTTTTCTACTAACCATCTCATCACTGCTCTTCCTTTTGTTTGTACTTGTTTGTTGTTCGCTAACTGGTTGTGCCATATTTTTTCGTTGTTCGGTGTGATGTGGATCAGATGTAGTGTTTGGGTTAGTGGGCAGTCTGTTAGATAGTGTTTGGGGGTTCCCAACTCCCCGCATGAGCAGTTTGGTGCGTCTTTGCGCTTAAACCTGTGTAAGTAGTCCGGGAATGCTCCGTGACCCGTGTAAATTTGACTTAGTAGATTGCAGCTGATGATTCTGCGAGAATCTACTTTTGGGAAGTATTCATATGTCTTCCTGCCCGTTTCCCCATAATCCCACTCGAACTGCCATTGTTTGATAGTGAGTTCTTTTAGTTTTCTTTTTAAGTTTGATATCGGTCTTTCTAGATGGTATGGAATTTCTTTACTTTGGTTTTCTGCAGCCTTTTTTGCTAATTCGTCGGCATCCTCGTTTCCTTGGATACCCACATGTGCTTTGACCCAGCTAATTTTGAATTTATTGTTTGAGTCTTTTACTGTTTTTTGTATTGTATCGATTAATTTTACTACATTGAAGGGTTTACTGAGTGATTGGATGGCTGACATGCAGTCCGAGCGAATGCTGTATTCCTTCCCTGTGCTATTTCCCCATTCTGCTGCTTTTAGTATAGCCAGTAGTTCGGCTTGGAAAACACTGTTGTACTTCCTTAATGGAGCTGACCATGTTTTTATTTTTTGTTCATTTTTGAAAGCTACGAATGCCGAACCCGTAGCGCCTGTTTCCAATTTTGAACCGTCCGTATATATTACTATGTCCTTGTAATTATGGCCTATTCTTGGTTCTATGGTGTCCGCGGGATGTGTTTCCCATACATTAATCTTTTTTATATAGTCTGTATGGTGGATAGTGGTTCCGTGTATTTCTGTCGTTTCTCTTAAACGAGATATTGTGCCGTATTCTGCCTCGTATTTAACTTGGAGGTGAATTGGAATCAGGCCAGCAAGTACCTGAAGGGCCGCTGTTGGGGCAGTTTTATATGCCCTAACTATAGCCAGCAAAAAATGCCTTTGGCATGTTGTTAGTACTTGTTTACTTCTTTGGTTTAGCTTATGTCCCCATATTGAGGCTGCGTAAGTCAGTGTTTTCTCAGCTACTGTTCTATACCATATTTTTAAGATGCTTGGTTTCAATCCCCAACCCCGTTTGGCCATTTGTCCCATCATCCAAAACGCTTTCCTTACTTTGGCTGTTTGTGCTTGGCAGTGTGTTTCCCAATTTAGGTTTTTATGTATGATTACACCTAGATACTTAATGTTTTCTTTTCCTTCAAATTCCCTTTCTTTGAATTTAATTCCTTCAATTTTATATGTGTCTGCTGTTGGTAGGTTTCTTGTGTGTGTTCTATTAAGGTACAGTAGTTCTGTTTTGTCCCAATTAAGCGTTAGGTTATTTTCCGTTACCCATTCATAAAATTCTTTTATTATTTTGTTTGCTAGTTTTACTAATTGTTCTTTTGTTTTTGCTTTTATTATTAAAATAAAGTCGTCTGCGAAGGCCTGTATTCTTACATTTTTACCCCAGTTTTTCTTTAGGGCTGTATCTGCTATTAGCAGCCACAGCAGTGGTCCCAGACAGCTGCCTTGTGAGCAGCCGCCAAATGTTTGTTTTGTTACTTTAATGCCGTTTTCTTCTAAGGATACGTATCTATCTTCTAAAAAGCTTAGTATCCAATTTATTAAGTAAGTGGGGCATGGTGATTGTTTTAAGTTTTCGGCTATAATAGGCCATCTGATATTATCAAATGCACCCTTTATATCCATTGCTATTAGTAATGTTTGGTATTTGTCTTCTTTGTCTTTCTTTATTGTTTTTATTAGGTTATTTAGTGCGTGTTCAGTTGATAACCCTTGTTTGAACCCATATTGTTTGTCGCTCCAGTATTTGTTGATTGTTAGATGATGTGATATCCTGCCGTGTATTATTTTTTCTAGTATTTTACTAAGTGTAGGTAGTAAGCATATGGGTCTGTAATTTTTTGGTTCTTTTGGATCTTTTCCCTTTTTATGAAATAGGACTACTGTGCCTATTTTAAATGATTTTGGGAAGTAGTTGAAGTTAAGGCATGTGTTATATAATGTTAGTAGTAGTTGTGGTGCTGCTGTGTGTATTCTTTTCACTAGGTTATGGTCTATGTAGTCAAAGCCCGGAGCTTTGTTTTGTTTTATGTTTTTGATTATTCTGTTAAGTTCTTGTTTTGTTATAAGCTGTGGTTTTGTTTCATTAAATGTCGGTGTCTCTGGTTTTAATTCATGTTCTATTGATGGATCTGTTAGATATAGGTTGTTTAGGAAGTGGTTTAATGTCTTTTTGACGGTTACTTCTTGATTGTTGGGCATGATGTTTTCTAATCGTGATGGGCTTGTTTTTTTGCCTGATGCCAGTTTATATTGAGGGCCATATGTGACTTCCTCACAGTATTTTTTCCATGTATCTCTTTTGGCTTTTTGGACTATTTTCTTTAATTTTGCGCGTTCTTTTTTATATTCTATATGTTGTTTGTGTTTTAGTTCCTCATCTTGTTGTTCCTGGAATTTTCTCCTGAACGCCCTTACTCTATTTCTTGCTATTTTGACTTCTTGTGACCACCATGGTGGTGCCATTAATTCTGGAGTTTTTCTATGTTTGTAGCAGGCGAATGCTATTGCTGTTATTTCTCTCTGTAATCTTAGAGTTATGTTGTCTAACTGATCTATATTTGTTGCTTTTCTTAGTTCTTTTGTATATTTGTTTCTGATTTGTTTAATTTTCTTCTCGAATTTTGCGTGTTTGCCGTGTTTTGTTTCTAATCTATGTCTTTGATAACACGTATTTTTATATTTTATATTAAATTTTATGTATTTGTGATCACTGTTTGATTCGTCGTCGCTTACTTCCCAGTCTGTTATATTTTCTCCTAATTTAGCTGTTGCTATTGTTAGATCCGGCCATCCTTCTAGCTTCCTTTTACCTCTCATGGTGCTGAACGACGCTTTTGCGTGTGGTGGGTTTTGTACAAAGAGGGTATTCAGGAGGAGGAAGTCTGTAAGTTTTACCCCCCTGTCATCTAAGTTCGCATAGCCCCATTGTTGAGAGTGTGCGTTAAAGTCCCCCGTCAGTAGTACTTCGCCCTTGGCTATTTTCAGAGTGTCTTCTACCTCCTGCAGCACATCTTCGAAGTCTTCTACTGAGGGGGGTGCGTATACATTGATTATTGTTATTGTTTCTTTTTTATTTTCGATTTTTATTGCTGTTGTGTATTCTTTTTCTGCTATTGTTATTGGATTGGTGCCTGTGTGAGTTACTATTGCTGATCGATTTCTTTTTGTTTTTGTTATTTTCCAATTACCATTATTGAAACCTGTTATTTTTCCTGTTTTTTTATTTTGGTGAAAGTCTTGTAAGAGTCCAATATTTATTTGTTTGTCTCCCATATATCCCATAAGTGTTTGTGTTGCATGGAGACTGTTATGTAGGTTTATTTGTATTAGTTTGATGTTGTCTTGATTTTTATTGTTGGAGTTTTCTTTTGGATTTTTATTTTCATTCAGGTTTGGATTGTCTTGGGTGCCGCTTAGGCACGCGTCTGTGTTAGCGGCGTTGATATTGAACATAATTCAATTCGTGTGTCCTTTGTCGCCTGTTGTTAAGTTCCTCCTGTGACCTCCTATGCACCCGTGTCACACCCCTAGTTGTGTTTAATGTGATTTTGTCGTTTAGGACATCATTACCTGTAGTTAGTTTTTGTCTTCCTTGTTCAATTTCAATTTGTCTAATTTTGAGGAGCTTTCTGTACACCCTGCACTGCCCATCATGAGCCGTGTGGTCTATAGGGATTTGTGCCGGTAAGTGCGCCTTATTCCATTCGTTAAATGTAGTGCAGATGATACACCTCTTCCTTCCTTTTGGGCAATCTTCGTATTTGTGCCTACCTGCACATATCGGGCAGTACTGACTCTGCTTGCACTGGTGCGCCACGTGGTCAAAACCTTGACATTTGTGACACCTTTGGATCGTCACATAGTTTTTTATCGGACATTCCTTGAGTCCCAGGCAGATCGTTCTCTCCTTGAGAAGGTGATCCGCCAGGGGCTCAGGGAGCGCTACCGGTATATGCAATCGCCCTGCTGGTGCCCGTAGCGATTTTAGCAACTGTATTTTGTCCTCGTTTTGTTCTATGTCGATGCCTAGTTCTCTGCATATTTTGTGCTTGATTATGGCTGGCTCCACCGACTCCGGTACATGGAAGATGATAATTCTCTTCTTCCTTAAATTGGCTGTTTTTACTTTCAGGCCACTGTTACTCTCCTCATTCTCTGCCAGGGCTTCCTTTATCCTCGTAGCTTCCGTTGCGTTTTCGCAAACAATTTTTATGCCGTTGCGAATCCGTTTGACATTCCTGACTCCTTCCTTGTTTTCTATCGTATTTGTTATTTGTTGCTCTACTTCCTCTGCTGTCCGCTCTTCTGTAGCCTGAATAATTACAGTTGCCGTCGCGGCTTTGACCGCCTGTGCATAACTGTGAGCAACTGCAGTCTTTTTTGTTGCCTTTTGTGCTGGTAGCGATGTTGTCTCTTCTTCCATTGGTTGGGTTCCTCTTTTTGCTGTTACTATTTCCAAGGCTTCTGCCTTTGCCTCGGCATGTGTTGCCCTCAACTCCATCTCAGTCAGTGAGTTTATCACTACCTGCAGAGCTTGGTCCATGGCTTCACACGTCGATGCTGGTATCTTTGTTGATTTTGATTGTATCATCTTGATGTAGCTTATTGCCATCATAGCCCTCTCTATCTCTAGGGATCTCTTTTTAGATCCATCTGGTATGTCGCAAAGGGTTATTAATTCCCCTCTTAACCTCGTGACTTCTGTGTCTTGTAGTACCGCAGTTTCTTTATCTGGCTCTGTCATTACACTATCCACATCTGAATCTGTCTCTTCGCACGTATCTTTCTTTGTCAATTCGTAAAATCCCTCAATGTCTGTCATCTTTAGTTTTGTTTTTCCTACTTTTTCGGAGGTTTTTGCTTTGCTTTTTACCTGCTCTTTCTGGGAAGTTCCAGGTGTACTACTTGCTCCTGGCGTTTTTTTTTTTGTGTTTTTTACTTCTGTTTTTAAGCCTTTTGAGCCTTGGGTGGTTTTTGTTGACGCATTGCGCTTTTGGTCTATTGGTGTCATTGTTTTTTCGCGGGAACTTGCACGTGTGCTTAGTTTCATTTTTTGTATTTGGTGTCTCTAGTTACCCTTTTATTAGTTTATTTATGTTTTATTCCCAGCAGGGGGAAACATGAAAATAACATTACAATTATAGACATCTTTTTCTAACGGTGTGTGTGTGTGTGGGGGGGGGGGTTAACTGAAAGATTATACTTTAAGAGTTTGATCTGGGAGATTAATGCCTTGGGGCTTTAGAAAGTGGGGAGGGAATCGCTGGTAGAAGTAGGGATTAGTGGGTGATTGACACCCAACAATGAGCTAGTGGTTGCTGTAATGAAGTTAGGATTATTGAATGATTGACACTCCCTTCTTTTAATCTGCACTGGAATGTTGAATTCACTTATGTGAGCATTCTTTAATGTAACTGAAACTTCCTATGCATAGAGAAATTGTTGCTATTTTGACTTGAGATTTTTTTTTTTTTTTTGAGGGCGCTTACCTGTTAATTTGCTTATTAAAGTAAATTGGATGTCTAGTTAGACATGTATGGTTACAGAAAATATTCTGGGGGTACTTGAGAAACTGTTTAGTTTCTTGAATTTTTTTTTTTTTCCCGGGGTTTTATTTAGATATTTATGAATTATTTGATTCTTAGCTAATTAAACTATAAAATGAGATTAAAACTGGGGGTGGGGAGGTTAGATTTTACACTTTAGCTTAGTTATGTAAATGCTTAGTTGAAGAGATTAGTTTTAAATTGTTCTAATGGGAGGATTAGAGAGGAATTACGATTTAATTATTAAACTGCTGTTTAGGCTGTTTAGTTGAATTTAATATGGATGGGGGAGAAAAAGATAGTTGAATACGCTAAGGACTTAAGTTACTATTAAAATAACAAAGGGCAAATATTTATTTATTTTTTTGGGGGGGGGGAAAAGGGAGTGGGGGGAATTATTCATTGAATTAAGGATTGCTAATTGATATGATGTTATGACTCGTTGAGTCCTAAACTTTTGAGTTAGAACACTGGGCCTACTTCGCGATGAGCAATTAGGTAAAGGACCTAATTAACCCGAGATGGCTGGGGATGTAGCTTCCAAAACTGCCGCAATCAGTAAATTAATTCACTAATTGAGATCGCTTTGGCGTACCCATCAGCCGCCAGTGTTTAAAAGATGGTCAATTAAGATTTATACTTACATAGGCAATCCCCGCCAGGTACCAGTTACCTTAATTACTGCTGCTGCTGATTTCTTCCTGCAAAGAGCTGCTATGTTGATCAAGGCAGGTGTGGCTGTTCCGTTTCTACCGGGCGAACATCTTTCTCCCGCGGTCCTGTCTGCTAGCGTCTGTCCGCAAAGACGAGAGTGTCCTTCCGCTAGCTCTTTCAACACGTGGTCCCTTGATTACACTAATTAGTACATAACTAATTAACCGTTGGTCGCACAATTGAAAAATTAATGTCCACGGATAGGAAATGTTTTTCTCTTTCCGGGAATTCAAAAATCTGAAAAAAAATCTCAGGAATTCCGGTTTTAAAATTGCAAAAACCAGGAACCCAAAAACATGCGTGCTTCCTGTACGCGACGGATTCGGAACCCGGCTATTGACGTCTTCGTGCATAACATGCGAACAACAATTTTGAATAACGAAAGTGTCTATTTTTTGCGGTTTGCAATTAAATGAATGTCTTCCTAAAACTGCGGTATATCATTATGTCACTTCTGTTAAAATCGGCTAATCACGTGAATGGATATTAACAATACAAATAACTTGAAAGACAGTAATTAAGGTCTGCCCAAATAAAAATATCAACAAAGGGGATTTTTAAATAAGCTGTTTCTTAGTCTCTTAAAGAAAAAATATTCACTGAAAATTAGAAAATACAAAACAGACTGAATTATGCAACCAAAATTCCCCGCCATTTAGAAAGGTTTTGCATGCTAGGGGGAAAAGTCCACTATAACTATGACACATTCTGTTTAGTTGTTGGTGTCAAACTCAAGTCAAGGAAGGTCACAATGAAGTAGAAGGAAAAACGGTGACAAAAACAACGAAATTGAAAAAACACCATTAATAAATAACTGTGAATAGAAGAATTCAGCTAGTTTATTATTTATTTATTTATTTAGCATGTGTACTTATTTAAAAAAAAAAAAAATCCAACTAGTAGCGTAGCAATTAAAAATTTATAAGAGAAGCTCAAATAGCCATTTTCAAATAAATTGAACAATTATGATTATCAATATTTCAAAATATTTAAAAAAAATAATCAATCACTTAAACTAATGCCATCACACTAATATCACAAAATCAGTGTTTTAATTTAGATATAGAAGATTTAAAATACTGAATTCTAGTCTAGAGAGTTACGATTATCAAACTAATGAGACAACGGGAGGTTCAGGAGCGCAGAGCCGCCCGATCCCCACCCTCACCCCTTGCCTCCTGACCTAATAAAAATTTTACGGTAAATAAACATTGCTGTATACTAACTGTGCATGTAATCGCATTGCGCGTTACAATTCATAAGAGTTAAAATCTCCTGAAAATAATCAGTAATACTAATAATATGAAATAAATAAAACGACAGCTGAATATTTCAAATATTAAATAAAACGAGTTAAAAATAAAAATACGACTTTCGGAGCTAACGTTTTCTTGATCTGCAGATTTATAAATTAGAAACATAATCAATATTTATAGCGTACTTCTATGCACTACTTCTAGTGTACTTTTTTCTGCATTATTTGCAGATTTTTTTTTTTTTTTTTTTCAGAGATGATTAATTACACATTGAAGACTATGATCTTTAAGGCAGCTCATGTAACTTTAAAAAAATTTATTCATGTAAATGGAAAGGATTTTTACGCCCCTATTTCTAACATTGCTGAAAAATATTTATTATTTCAGTAAGTCTGTTTGTCCGCACTCTAACTTTCACAAATATAGTTGAATAGCCGCGAAATTTATGTATATTATTGAGGTTCATAATAACAGCTCAATTGAAAATTATGTAGCCGTAGCGAAAACTAGGGGGGGGGGGGATATGCCCGGGCGGTGCCAAAACGGAAGGCGGAGGGGTGCGCCAAATGAAGATTTAGTTTGTCGTTTGATTTTGATACAAAAACTATATATGAAATTTGGGTAAAAATGTTTTGCTGCTGGAAAATTAAAAATAAAAACTGAGCCAACTGCATTCAAATTGACAAACAGATAAAAAGATTGGTGAGGTCATGTGACTGCCGGGCCACTAAAAACTAAGAGAAATTTTAAAATCTCATGCGTTGCTAACTGTAACTACTAGCAGTTAGCTGTTGAAAGTCACCTATATATCTCTGTCTATCGGCGCTTACATGCATGTACCAGTTAATGGTGCCTAATGATTATTATAATAATTGTTAAATTAACGATATTATATAATTATATTTTAATTAGTATAATAGAGAAATAATATATACATCAATTATAAACAATAAGCTAATATTTAATGAAAAATGTATCGAATTAATGATATTTATCGGGGTTTTACCATTTTTCTCAGGTTTTTACCACGTCCTGGTAAAAACTAAAAACTTAACACTGTTTTAACCCCTTAATCGTCGCGCCCTTTAAGTGTAGGCTACTTTTTAAAAATTCAGATTGCTTGATTACCACCAATTTTTTTAAGTAGAAATGTTCGTCTTATTTAATACACAGATAAAATAATTCAAGAATAAAGCCAATAATACTATTTAAAAAAAATTGGTGGGAATCAAACAATCTGAATAAAACAGGCGTAACCTACGCTGCCCGTGAATGTCTCGGGCACGACGATTAAGGGGTTAAGGAGATATAATTGTATGGATTGCTTTTCACCGGGACCATGATTGTTTTCCGATTACTATTATTGACTGAAGTGCTTTTCATCGAAATTGATGCAGTGTAAACCTGATTGAATTCAGAATTTTTTCTCTGGGAGGTAGAGTTCAGGGAAGATCATTTTGATGCCATGAGGATGGGGGGGGGGGGGGGGGGGGGGGAATGCCGCCTTCCCCTGGGCACCCTTTTGAATTCATCCCGGACGCATATAAACTACCTTTATTCGATTAGAGACCACGGAGAAGTTTCCTGCCTTCTGATTGGTTGATCTCTTTTATGTGATTTGTTTTTGCGCCATTATCGAAAATACAAAAAACTTATTTTGAAATACCTGCTCAAAAACAGTTTTTTTTTTTCTATTTTTATTGAAATGTCTAGCTTTTCAGAACTTAAAATTCCGAGTTCATTTTTTAATGAAATTGCACCAATTTCCTCAAACTTAATACAGCTGTGAGCAATGTTAAAAATTTAGCAGATTGGAACAAGTGGCTGAAAGAATTCGGGAATTTGAATAATAAAAAATGCCGTGTGGACAAAGATTAGCGTGCGCATAAGTATAGTATTAATTTAAAGATCACTTAAATCAAAATTTGTAATATTTATATAGATAGATATATTGTAAAATTTCTTATTACGGTTGTAATTTATGGTGATGATTCTTAATTAAACTTTAGCGCCATGTATTCATATAATGATGAACATAAATTTATATATTGAAATTTCTTTATGGTTCTGTAAGGAGAAAACAGATAAAAAAAATTTGTATGTAAAATTTAAAAAATATTTTTTTTTCGTGTAGTTCTTTTGGAATATGAAACTTGTATATGCCTATATTTTGTTTTAATTGTTCATAGATCAAAATTTTATTTTTTAAGTTGAGTCATTTTTAATGAGTTAACTATGAAAAATCACAATAAGTATTTAATTTATTAATAAATGAATTTAATAACGATTGATCTTTTTAAACTCATAGCAATTTAATATTTACCTTTTTTCTTTTCTTTCTTTCTTTTTCTTCTTTCTTTCTTTCTTTTTTTTTTTTTATGGTTTAGATTAATTGTTACTTTTTCCGCTACTTACTAATTTAAACAGTAAAAGAGTAAGTTTAAAAAAAAAAAAAAATTGTCTGTTAAACATCAATTTTAAGAATCCGTTGTCCAAATTTGAACAGAGAAAATTACCAACCTTAACTGTTTTACTGCTTTTTGTACAAAACTAATATTTTACAAATTATAAAGATCTTTTGGTGATATTTACGTCTTATATAAGCATAACTTAAATCTCTTCCCCCGCTCTTCCTTAGATTAAAAAAGTTTTCGTGAGTGGCCTGTACATTGATGTCCTGAATAGGCTTCTTTTAACTTCTGACCCTCTAATAACTGGCATGAAATGCAACACAAACAAGAAAAGAAAGCCCTTATTTTCTGAAGTTTTACATCTGTTATCAGAAAGTGATATTACAAATGAATGATATTACGAATTACACTGATGAATAAATGCTTTCATTTATAAATAAGACTTTAATTTACCGTTTTCACTCTACAATTCAAATAAAAAAAGAAAACTGCTCAGTTAAACTGAGGACATTGAGCTCACAGTCTTTTCACACTAATTGTATATTATACTCTTGCCTCTCGAAAAATAAAGAAATCGACTATATATTAAGGGGGATCATACCCCCATTCCCCCTTTATATTTAACCAATGAACCCCCAAAACTAACCAGAGAAGGGCCTTATTACAATGAATATATATACAAAATTTGAAGAAAATCGGATAATTCTGCATGAAAAACTCATTTATCTAAATTAAGGGGGAGTTAGCCCGTTCCCCCCTTTATACTTAACCAATGAACCCTCAAAACTAATCAGAGAAGCGCCTTATCACAATGGACCTATAAACAAAATTTGAAGCAAAACGGTTATTTCTATCAAGAGGTATCGCGTTACGTACATACATACATACATACATACATACGTACATACATACAGAACCGGTGGCCAAATTAGCTCTCAGGCTTTGATAGCCTGTGAGCTAATAAAAACGTAGATGTGTAGCTTTTAGAGGTATAAAATAATTTTGGCCAGGTTTTGGGGCTAAATACCACACTGTGCAACGGTAGATAATCGATGTAACATGATTGACAAGTACGGTGAAAGTTAAACATTGATCCCAAAAGCTGATCTCCAAAAATACGCCATTTTTGAGCTGTTTATATAAAAAAAAAAAAGATTCTCCCCTGAAAAACGATGTGGCCGGTAATTATATTTAACGATGTCCGGTTGACATATCTAAAACCATTAAGTGATCAAAGAGAAACTGTTTCTTATCAGTTAATTATGGCTCCCAAACTATTAATATTCCCGGAAATTGTACTTTTTTTAGCAAATAAGTGTTGCAAGCTCCTTTTAAAAAATAAGATACTTTACTAAAACATAAGTGAAGTTTTCCCACAAAATTTCATATGTATGTGTGGATGATTGCGTGTATATTAAATTTTTCTCGCGTTTTCTGGTCCCCAGAGCTCTTACCTTTGTAAAACTAGGAACATTTTTTTTTTTTAAATTTATTGTTATATTACTATTTATTTGAACTCACAGTATTCTGTAAAATATTCGAAAAGTCGAGTGGAGCCACTCCGGATTTTTTTAAGTAACTATATTTAAGTATTAATTGTATTATGCATCTCTCAAAATTTCGCTTAGAATTTTATAATAGGTATATGTATAAGCTAACATTTTGGAGGCAAACACAAAACTTTTTTTGCATGTTATCTTTCTTAAAATTTTAATTGAACAAATTATATCGCACTTATTTAATTGTACCGAGCAGACGCGATATAACAAAAGGTCACTGTATTATTTAATCCGTGCCTTTAATTTCGCGTATAAATAGAATCTTTTGGCAAAATCCGAAAGTAACGAAGTAGTGACTACTTTTGAAAAGCAGTTTGTAGGCGCTACTTTTTAAATAAAGTAGTTGTAGTTGCAGTTAGCTACATTTTCTATAAAGAAGTTTTCATGACTGCAATTCATGATTTTTCCAAAAGAAATCCTATACAATACGTTACTTTGCCGTGAGCACCGAACCCGATTATGGAAAACTCGCAGCTTTTTAAAGAGTGGTAGAAAGCGCAAGCTAGTGAATTTATTTAAAAAAAATTATAATTTTTGCTCTGTTTCTTTTTTAAGATAGAGCAGCAGGAAAAAGGGAAAAAAAAGTTATTTAAACTACCTTCAAGTTCAAGCTAGTACAAAAAAAAAAAAAAAAGAGAAAGAAAAAGAAAGAAAGATAAACTGAATCTGGAAATTGTTCTAAACAAATAAGTTTTAAGGGAAAAGAAACGACTGCAAGGGGCATTTTTTTACAGTCATTTCAGTTAATTTCTGTCTATTATCTGTCCGTTCTCTAATATTCGTAAATATACTTTATTTGTATTTTCGTGTAATTGGTACATGATATTGGGGTCTAATATTGGACATTCTCGATTAAAAATGCAGTTTGTAGCAGTTTGTACAGTTCGTAAACAGGGACACGCAAACAAATTCCGTTACATTATGGAATGTTTGCAGTATACCTTAATGATATTACTCTACTTCAAACATAATAAATTTGATTTGCGTACTACAACATGCTTTCTAAAGAACATGGTATGCATTTTAAGTTTAACTAAATTATAGTATATGTATACGCATTTGAAAAAAATTTTTTAAAAAAGTAGCATATACTAATATATTACTGATATATCAGTGTACAAATAACTATTATCAGAATTGTTTCGCGCATAATAATGGTATTACGAAGAGTGTAATATTTTAATAGTAACAGAATCCGGTCTAAGAGTTGTAATTCATATACTGCTAATTATTAGAAAGTACCTCATACTTTATGCTCGATATAACTTAAATCAACTTTTCTTCTTTTTTTTTTTTTTTTTTCTTCTTCTTAATAAAACCAATTTTTTAGAACAACTCTAATTACAATATCCCCCTGCCCATTTTTTTTTTTAATAAAACCAATTTTTTAGAACAACTTATTACAGTATCCCCCCCCCCCCCCCCCCACACACACACACTTTTTTTTTAGTATTTTAAATGCTTTAAATTATAGGATACAAATAATTTCTACTTTCAACTCCTTCCATATTTCTCAAGTATGTTAACTTCTTCATTGTCTAAAAATAAATAGATATCCATATGAAACACAAGGAATAAGTATCAAAGTTATACTTATCAAATGCAATATTAACGGAAAATATCAAGAAAGGTCGCCCAATTTACGGAAAACGTATCTTATAATTCTAAATAATAATTGAAATACATCAAAACGAATACATATATATGTGTACTTTTAGGAGCATGATTTTTATTAAGGCTGTTCTCAAATCCAAACTGGATTCTTTCGGAAGCATTTTTTAATTCATTTTTGTTCGCAAACATATCAAACTGGCAAGTGCTCTTATTAAGTAACTATCTAATCGAACTTGTTTTTCATTTCGATAAAGGCAAGAAATATTTTTCAGAAAATGCTGCCAAAGTGGGTATTTTTAACTGAATTTTGGGACGCGATAGCGCAGGAACGAAAACAAACTGCCCGTCCTGAGACAATAATAGCTCAAGATGTAATTCACTTATCGGAAAATTATAAAAACTGTTTGATTACAAACCATTTTAATAAACATACTTGCAAATATCTTAATGCAAGTATGTAAAATAAGTCGGTAGGTGTGTCACAAGTTTTGCGTTGTTGAGCGGGAAAAATATTTTTTTGATGCCTTATGATAATCATCATTTTTTAAATTATTTAGAAATTTCATGAAAAATTTGTAAAAAATTAATTTCTTCTTATTATTTTTTTATTACAATTATTTAAATGTAATTTAATTTGTTAAAGCATGAAAGTCTTGGTATAGTATGTATTTTTTTTATGTTGCTTACTAAACCAAATAATATTTGAAACTGTTTAGATTTAAAGCTTATGAAGTAACTGTTTTTGGAAACCAAATTAAGCTGTTTTATGAAAAAATTAACTTATCTTGTTAATAAAACTCACAATATTGTGTTTCAAGAAACATTAGGTAATGTTTGATAGTATAAAGTTTAAAAAAGAAATATAATCAATATAGTTTTTAACACTTTTCAACATAATTTAAAAGTATTTATGACTTATCTTTGTCCCTCCATGTTTTTGGCGGTTTGTCCGCACTCTGACTCTCGTAAATAGACTTGAATTTCCACGATTTAAATATACGTTTTCGACGCTTCATATTCCCTATTGATATTCAAAATGAAGTAGGTAGCTGTTATAGCTCGTTTACAGGGATAGACAAAAGTTTTCGATTACATTATGGTCTGTGGAAAAAAATCATTTGCAGTACATTTTAGTGATGTTATGAAACATCAAATATGATGGAATTGGTAGTCCCTGACGTGGGCAACAGTATGCTTTCTATTATAGAGTATGAAGTAAGTAGCATACATGCAATTCGTTTATAGAACTATGAAGCATAATTGTTGGATGTGCGTTTTCAGTTCTTGTACGCATTTTTAAAAGTAACTAAATTTTAGTGCATTACGTGGTGAGTATGAATTCTATAGATCATATGCAGAGCTGCACGAAAGAAATCATAAGCATTTCAGTTTATGGGAGTGAATTCCTCAAGTGTGTTTTTAACTGTGTTAAGCATTTCCAGCTGAACTATATTTTATTATGCTAAAAGGTTCTTGTAGAATAGAAATAAATTCATATGGCTGCGTAAAATAATTTAGATATATTTTCACTTATGGATTGTAATTGCTGTAAGTGCATTTTTAGTTTTCAAGAATTAAATATTTGTATATTACGTGATGTGTATAAAACGTATAAGATACAGGTTACCCCCCCCTCCCCCCCCCCCAAAAAAAAAAAAAAAAAAAAAAAATCATATTCAAGGGTTTTCTGAAAATGCACTTTTAACCAGTTTACATGTTTTTTTTAGCTCAACCAAATTTTGCTGTATCATTCATACACATGGCTGCTCTAAAGAATACTGATACATAATCATCTAGTATAAGTAGCATTTCTCTTAAAAAAAAAAAAAAAAAAAAAAAAAAAAAAAAAACTTTTTTAGTTGTTCTATAAGTTTTCCAGCTCATTGAAATTTTAGTTTCATTATGTAGTATGTTTAAAATTCTGTTAGATCATATACAGGTTTACACGAAAGGATTCTCATACAATAACTGCTATGGACAGCAATTCTTGAAAATGGATTTTTAACTGCGTTGTGTTTTTAAATTGTTTATTTGGATGTCTCATTACATTATATGAAAGAAGGCAATTTCTTAACAGCATTCAAATAATGTTGGAAAATGTTTCATAATCTATAACCCATGCACGAGTTTTCGCTCCAGTTTTATGGTGTGAAGAGTTCAAAACTTTTGAAATTCAAGGACAATATCAATTTTAAAATACTTAAGCTAAAATTATACCGTTTATCCTAAAATGCATCACAGCAAACTTTCTGAGACATTTCCGATCAGTACCCTAGCTAGAGTTTTTAACTTTTACAAACTTCTATCATTTGTTGCCATCCTGACTGAACTGCTTTGAACATGTTTATCTCAACCACTTCCATAACCCCATTATTTTAAACATTCATTGAAAGCCTAGGGCATTGACAAATTTTTATTTAAGGAGAGGGCTATAATTTTTTACAAAAAGGCCTCAAGACTCCTCCTCCCCCCCCCCTCCCCCCCCAAAAAAGTTTTAAAGCCGAGTTATATATGCCAATACCGATTTTCATTTTTTTTTTTTTTTTTATAAAGACAAATTACCGTTCACAAAATAGTATGAAAGTCGATTTTCGATCGATTATAACTCAAGATGGAATAAATTTATCGGTAACTGAAAATAGCTATTTGATTCCAAATCGCATAGTTATGTCTGCAAATTTCGTGCTTTTACTTATAAAAACGAAAACAGAGAACATATAAGAAAATTTAGCATTGTTGAGACGGAAAAATATTTGTAATACATAAAACGTTATTTTATTTTATGTAATTGACTATTTTTATGTTAAAAATTCTTAACCGTATTTTACTTCAAAAAGAAAGCAAACCAGTTTCAGCCTTTTTTTTTTATAATTCTTTATATAAATAGTTAGAGAAATGCGAAATCCTTTTTACAAGAAGGAAAAAAAAAAAAAAGGAGAAAAGATTGTTGATTTGAAACGTTCACCTATGACTGTTTATTTCCTGTTTGCTTTCGCTAATGGATTATGTTTACGGGTCAGTTTCCCTGATCACTGGTTACAAATACTTAAGCTTCTAAGCATCAAAATGGCGGTTTGGTATTTTTAATACTAAAATACATCGAAGGTAAATACTTCCTTAGGGATAGATTAAGTACTTGATTGATAATGACGGAGAGATTTACACCACGGGAGATTTTAGCCCAATTCGGACAGAATCACCCTCAAAGTTTCTTTCTTTCTTTTTTTTTAATTTCTGGGTTGGGGATGTTACCTTGTCCGTGGAATATATGCAATTAGTTTTTGTTGTCCATATTCACTTTAAAGGGACGTACATAATCATTTTACCCTGGAATATTTTTTGACTTCCCTTTATAAATCATTAATGATAAGAGATAGAAAAAAAGTTTTACGTTAACAATTACTTCTTTTTTATTGCTCAGTCAAAAAATAATAAAATATCATTTGTTAATAACATTAAAAAACAAAAATTAACATGAAACTGTAAAAGATAATAATAATTTCTAATATACATTTTGTTAGAATAACCGGCAATAACTTTTGCAATGCATTGGTTATGATCAACGCTAGTCAAGCAAACGATCGTCACTTTGCTATGCTGCTAAGACTTAATTTTTTAATTGCTACGCTATTGGTTACATTTTTTTAATAAGTGCACATGCAATGAATAAATAAATAAATAAAAATAAACTAGCTGAATTATTAATGTTGATAAGCAAAAAATATTTTAGTCCATGTTGCTTCGATCATGATAGCTGTTCGTTTTTATCGTTTAAAATGGATAAAGAAAGAAGAGAAAAAAAAATAGTGTGATCAGTTCAACACATATGTGCTAATTTTTGTTTCATTTAATAAGAGTAATATCAAATATTGACAAGTACTATAATTAAA
This sequence comes from Maratus michaelseni, assembly GCA_963931845.1. Lineage (NCBI taxonomy): Eukaryota > Metazoa > Arthropoda > Arachnida > Araneae > Salticidae > Maratus > Maratus michaelseni. The sequence continues at coordinate 205,066,091 of OZ007594.1, read as the reverse complement.
CAACACAATAAAGATCAAATTTTTATAACAATAAAATAAAAATTGCTGAGAAGCCAAAAAAAATGTATATTTGAATTTTTTAACTTTATTAACAATGGATATTTTGTTGTTTTTTGATAGAACTAATAAAAAGAAGCAATTTTTAACCTAAAACCTTTTCTCAGTCTCACGAGTTATAAAGTGAAGTTGGAAGATATTTTGGTGTAAAAATTTACGCCCTTGCATATTACATACCTCCATAAGCCCTAGATATCACCAAAGTTTCATTTTTTTTTTTTTTTTATTTATTTCTGAGTTGGGAATGTTCCCTTGTGAAAGCAATGTCACTTTCTTTTAAACTGATTGAAAATCTATTATAGTTACAAAATGTGAAAAACGGCTTCCCTGCGCGTGTAATACTGTTGCAGTAAAGGTAACAGCTTTTTTTTTTTTTAAATAAATAGCATAATGTGCAATTGGCTGATATAAGAGATCTTGTAAACTCCTTAGAAACTTGGCAAAGATTTCATAACACTTTCCTTCTAACGTTGGAAAGTATATCATAATGTGTGAAACATAACTTTTTTTTTTTCCTTTCTTAAAAAAAACTAGTCGTTGGAGGCCACCGTAATACTTACCCATCATGGATATGCATAATATAAAATATGAAAATAAAACATGTGTGAACTACTTATAAAATGCTTTGCAATTCGAATAAAATCCTGGCTTGATGATGTCATAAACTTTAAATGCTCTATTACTGAATTGCATAAAAGAAACATTCTTATAACTCCAAAATCGATAATCATATTAACTAACGGTTTAATGCGTCGGATTAAGCGTCTCATTACCAATTAAAATATATCTTTGAATTGAAATTTGAATGAAATACGGGGTCATGAAAAATCGAATAATGTGGAAAATATAATTACAAATATCTCGGCAACTCATTATCCGATCGACTTCATTCTTTATGCAAAATTTATGGGGGTTTTTTTGTCTTTTATATTCACTCCTTAAAATAAACAATTTCGAAAATTTTTATATACCTTTTATCAGAACGAATATTTCGAGAGTCCGAAAAAAATAGTTCCGGATAATCGAGGTTACTGAAATTCAATAAGCTTCTTCCCATTATTACATACTAAGTACATGCCAAATTTCAAGTCTCTATCTCAATTTGCTCGGGAGATAGAGTGTTTACAGACACACAGACAGACAGACGACAATTTGTTTTTTCTTCTAAAAATATGTTTTTCGGAATCTCCAGTGTCTGAAACGTGTAAATCCGTCAAAAATTTTTTTCGATTTTCAAAACGATTGCAAGGCTTACCCTATACTACGTATGATGGGCAGAGTTTCCCCCAGACAGTTTCAGAAGGGTGCTGCACCCTGCCTGCCCTTTGGTTTACAAAATAGCATCCTTCTTGCCCCTTATAAAAAGAATTAGCACTCTTCTTGCCCTCTCCAGTAAAATAATTAGCACCCTTCTTGCACTCAGTAAAAAAAGTGCCCTTTCTCCTTTTCGCATTAAAAAATTTGCTTTCATAGTAAAAACTGACTCAATGTTGTCTTAAAAAGAGTGTTTTGACTTTGAAATATCAAAAGTGGCTTTAAAAAACCAAAATACCTTTAACAATTAAAAAAAGTGCCCTTAAGAATCTGGAAAGTGCCCTCAAAAATCCAAAAAGTACCCTTAAGAATAAAAAAAGTGCCCTTTTCTCGCCAGCAGCACCCTGCCCTTTTTTAAACCTGGGGGAAACTCTGGATGGGTAAGTAATAATGTTGATATGACATTTATTACTGTTACAGTACAGGAATACCTAAATTAATAAATACAAGTTCTGAATTAAGCACAGATATATACCCTATACAGTTGATTCCGCTTAATGTGATCACGGTTAATGTTATCAAAATCACCATGTCAAGACCATAGACATCTAATACAATAGACCACAGACTAGTGACCTTTTCTTGAATCAAACATCTCCTCAGTTGTCACGTGAGGGTGGGGAGATAATGCACCAAACCGTTTTTTTCCTTCTCCCACCAAGACCTGTATTCATTTCACTTGCGTTTGCATTGATCGTGAAAGGAGAAGTTGCCAAGAAAGCGATTAACACCAAAAAACGACACCCTTTTCGCAATGAAAGCGGGAAGATGTATGCTTCAACTTTCTGCCGGAGGAACAATGGAATCCGTACTCTACTTATAATGCATTGAAAATTTTGAAACGAGGTGTACAACATCGCACGGGCAATTTTCAAGAACAATATGAGTATAAACAATTTATTAATAAACTTTTAAGAAAGAATTGTAAGCAAACAAAAATAAATTCTTAAATTACTTATTGTTATCAAAAACTCGTGGTCCCGAAGTGATCACTTTAAACGACATCTACTGTATATAAAAAAATCATAAGCTATAACAATTTTTGAAACCTTTTTTGTAATGCTTGAAACCGATGTTTTTAAAAACTGGGAGGATACGAAATTTAAATAAGTATTATAGTCACCTGCAGCTTGTCCCTTATTGAAAATGATGTGTCTAGCATTTGTAGTTCATTTACAGGACCACAAAAACATTTGGATGCTGTAATACCTATGAACAATATTTCTTTAAAACATATTTTAATAACTTTATATTGTTTTAATCTCAACAAAACTTATAATATATATGTTATTCAAGTACACCAAAGTATATTCTCTGGTAAAACTATTGTTATGGATTTAAAGTTTTTTTACAGGCCTTTAGAAAATAACTCAGATACTGATACCATCTGAAGCTGATTACTGTTGAAAATTCACTCTAATATAACTCACAGAAATTTTAATCAATCAAGAAGAAATTTTAATTTGTTAAATTTCAAAATCCTGGGACTTGACTTTTTCCATAATAGAGATGTGAAAAGGGACTTATGTAAAATGTCAAATAAATAAATCAGTGTTCAGGAAAAGTAAAATGTTCATAGAAACATTGAAACTATTCGTTTTGAAAAAATTTTTGATAATTAATCATAAATTAAATCTCCATATAGGGTCAAAACAAATTATTATTATTAGCATTATTAATAATTCTTAAATGTTATCATTATAAATCCAGTAACAAATTGTATTAAAATAATTCGAAAAATAGAGTGATTTTATATTTCTGGAATTTATATTTTCCTGTAATTTATGACATATACACAAATTTCTTCTCCTAAGACTTTTGGCACCTTTATGTTAGCCAGGCACAAATCTTCCCAATAGCAGCTTTTATTTTTCACATGCGTAAATTAAACAAAGCTTTGATGTTAAAATAAAATGTTTTGGTAGTACTTTTCTGTTATACCAATACTATGCCTATGCCAAAATGTAAGCTAATGCAGCCTTTATTTCAACTCTGACCATGTGAAGGATTTTTATTGCAAATCGTGACAAACATTGTGATTTGGTATTTGCTAATGTGAATCATTTTTGTTATTATTATTATTTGATCATAATCTCGCAAAACATCTTAATTTTCTATTTTTCAAATCAAAAATATTTATTATTAAGTTATAACTTACATTTATTACTGACGTTGAGATGGATTTTACCATTTGGCTTTGGCAATTGCCTGATGATGAGGAAGCTATTAAAATTGTTTCAGGACTTCGGATTTAAACATAAAAAAGTTTCCGTTAAAAAAAACATGAATGTCTTCATGAAATTACTATAATGCTAAGAGACATTTACAATTTCATGCCTGCAATTTAAATTGAGTTTTATTTGATTAGTTTATCGTATAATATTTATTTGTTCATTTATTTTAAGTACATATATTTGTATCGATTTAATAAAATATTTAGTGAAAGTCTATAATTTCCAAACGTTATATTATTTAAATGCTCACTTTTGTACCATTTTTTTTTTCAAATGTTTCATTTCACATGAATTTTATTTCATGCCAACTATTACACATGGCCACAACAGTGTTGGTATAACAGAAAAGTACTGTTTTGTTTTATGATATTATTTCTTATTGATTTTTTGCTTTTATATTTTAAATGAAATGAGTGAAAGACATGTATTTTATATACAATCAAACCAGTATTAACTTTTAATAATAACCAAACCAATATTAACTTTTGATAATAATCAAACCAATATTAACTTTCAATAACAATAAAACCAATATATTAACTTTCCATAACAATAAACCTATATTAACTTTTAAAAATGATCCAACCAATACTATCCTTCAATAACAATCAAAACAACATTAACATAATTTCTTCAATGGATTCAGTTGCCATATTTCTTTAATGTAAGTTGCGGGTAACGAACCATGTTCATCACCAGGACATAAGATCACCCCATTATCAGATTCATAAAGCTTAAATCCATCTGTAAAAGCTTGAACTGCATCCACAACAATACATATTTCACAGTTTTTTCTAATACCACTAATAACTCCTGATTCTCCAGGAAATTTTGCAGTAAAATGAATGTGATTTCTTTGCATTCGATTCAAACCTTTCTCTCTTATTGAATTCAGGTTGCGTAAATAAGTTCCATGGTAAATACAGGATGGAATGTTTCTTTCAGTCAGTAGAGTTAAAAGTCCATTTTCATCTACTTTAAGGGAATGGCCTTGATTGGCTCGTATTTGTAAAATATTACAATCAGATTTTTTATAACGCAACGTAAATCGCTTTTTGTCATTAGTTTCAACCACTCTTTGAACATCACGTAAAGTGCAATTCTTAAACTGTCTCAGTTTCAAGATTTTCTCAACATCGATAAACCCACCATCATCAAAACTAAGGCCTTCCTTTACCGCTCCATGTCTTAGTAGCCAAGATAACATTTTAGATAGTTTAACATCGTTTGAACACATTTCGTATGGAAAAATAAAAAAACGATAAATTATTCAATCCAGGAAACGAAAATACTCATTTTACCATTAGCTACATAAAAAGAAAGCTGATTTACAGATTATTCAATATTTTAATATTTTCTAGTAAAACAAAAATTTAATAAAAATTAGAGTCAGTAGAACCTAAAGATCAATAGCTCGATTATGAGTACGTCAGGATACGAAAACTTGGTGGAAAATGGAAAATCCCCTGCTGTGTATTTATTTGTTTACATTTCATACGGTTGACTGGTTGTTGGAAAAAGAGATCATTGTGCTGCGTCTCCAATTACATTCCAGCTGCCTCTGAACTCTGTGGTCACCATCACTAACTCGAAAATTTGGGTTGTTTAGAAGAATAACATTTTTGGCCTGAATATTTTCGTTTATGTATCATAAATGTGTTTATCTTGGATAAAAATTACTGATCAACAAACGTATTAATTTGACTTTTCTTTTTTTATTTATTAAAAAATACCTCTTTTATGGGGCTGTTCAGAACAGAAGATCAGGCGGCGCGCGGGCGATGGAGATTAAAATATCGAGTGAGTCTATACTGTGAATGAAATTGAAAGGCCTGCGTTCGTTATCATTGATTTGGACATCCAAATCAATGATAATGAACACGGTCCTTCATTTGACTGATTAGCGTATTTTAATGATATTTTGTAAAACTAAGAAGTGAACTTGGTGGCCGAATGGTTAGAACACTGCTCTTGATTCTGGAGGTAGCGGGTTCGATCCCCCAAAATTTCTGTTTGATTTTTCTGTTTTTTTTCATGATTTTTTTTTTTTTTTTTTTTCAAAATGTTTAATCGGTTGCTTTGTATTTTTCATGATTAATGGAATATATTTTATAAAAGCAAATTTGATATTATTAACAATTACTTATTTAATTAAATACGACAAATTCAGCTATTTTACGATTAAAATTTTACATTACAGTGTCTTTTAATATTTAAACATTATTATTATTATTATTTTCTTTTTAGCAAATGTAAAATAAGAAATGAAAATATAGTCAATTTGCCCGAATTTCTCCATGTTTTTATAATGAGTACTTCAACAGTGAATTTTTAGTACGAATAGAATGCAAAGCATATTTTACAATGTAAAAAATATTATAAAAATAAAATGTAAAATATATACATTATTTAAACTAGAAATATCAGTACCTATTTTTGTAAAGAGGTAAAATACATGTGGTTTACCGTCTAGTTTCGTAATGAATATAAATAAAATATAGTTAGAATGTTTATAAATTTTCTACTGAATGTACAAGTATTTTAGCATTTGTTTCTCGTGTTTTATGATGTTTATTGCAATATAATAAATAATGCAATTTACATCGAAAAATGAATTTCAAGAAAAATAAATTTTTAGAAATTAATAATTATGTTTCAACAAGGTTTTTATCGAAAAATATATTTTAATAAAATGTTTAAAAGCTTTTTTATCAAATTTTAACAAAGATTTTATTTTACTATTATAAATAAAGAAATAAATCTTTTAACATACGTTAAAAGATTTATCGTAAATCAAGGTCGTGATACCAACATATGTTGGTATCACGACCTTGATTTATTAACATTCTATTTATCCCAAAAAATATAAAGCAACTGATAAATAATTTTTAAATTAATAAAAATAGGGGAAGAAAATCGGAAATAAACGGCGAGCATTCACTTTGTATCCATACTTTTCAGGTTCATCTGTGTAGGACAACCCAAACGTCAGTAAAGTACATAACAATTTTTGGTACTTTTCGGTTAGACGGGCGCCAGTGAAAAAAAAAAATATATATATATCTACATATATGTTTGTGTATATATGTATGTATATATATATCTGTGTGTCTGTGTATATATTTATATTTGTTTCACTGGTACCCGGTTAACCAAAAAGTACCATTTTTTTTTTTTTAGAGTTTACATTAATTTTATTGAAACCACCAATACCGTGTATCAGGAATTCGGTGATCCGAACGTCCTCTCCCTTGTTAGTTAAAGGTGCACTGGTTATAGAAAATTAAACTTTATAATATTATATGCATTGTTTTGTACAATATATTTATTTATGTAACTGCTATCAACTAAACTAATATATCAGTTTTAGTAGGTGCTGTAGTTTTAGAGACATATAAGTTGACAGCAGTTATGTAACTATATGATATATATATATATATATATATATATATATATATATATATATATATATATAATAATAAACACCAATGGAAAATCACTTGCAGAACCATTATCACAAATGCCAACCAAAAACTTTAAACCACTTAAATTCAATACTAGAAAAACAAAACTAAACAAACTACATTTACACAGAACCAGAAAACGCAACTAACTACTTAAACTCAAAACAAAAGAACACAACAAATTGCAGCAAAAATTAAAAATGCCAATAAACAACAAAGAAAAGCTAAAACAACCTGTGTCAGGTGGCATGGCTTGAGACATGCACTGCTGGGTTAAACTAGTTTTACGCATGCAACACTCCCCCATACCTGACAAGTACAGACTGAAAATGAATGAAACAGACATAACAAAAGGAAGCAAACTAAAGCCAGACTACACCAACAAATTCTCGATTTACATCACAGTAAACAACCCACTACACCGACAAACTATAACTACACATCATACTTTCGTATTCTATTATTTTTATGTTGGATCAAAGGCTTAAAAAATCATTTTAGAATGTTAAAAATTTAAAATTTTTCAGATATCCGATCATGTTGCTACAGCTGTATCAATCAACCTACCAAACCAAGTAAGACACAAAAAAGCCCAATCACGTGATCAAATCGCCCACAGAATTTTTGTGAGTCACCCGCGCGCAGCCCGCGCTAAAAATTTGCAGGTTATGAACGCAGATCGGGCTATCTGATCACGTGATGCTTTTCATGAATGTTTCGGGGGTTTATTATGATGAAATAAAAATAGATATTCCTATTATAAGATCCATTTTTTTTTGGAGGATAAAGATGTGTAGTCGCTAGTTTCACCTAATCCGAGCCACAGAAGCTTAAAATAATTGAAATAATTAAATTATTTCAATATATTAAATTATTTAAATTTCCGATAAGACCTACTCCATAACCCTTCTCTCCATCGCGCGCGCGCCGCGCGATCTTCTTTCCTGAACACAACCAATGGCAGTAGCTATTTTCCGTTACTAAGCAACGGTGAAGGGATAGATTGTTATTGTTTGGTTTTTCCTCGTTGTTTGACTGATAACTGAACAATGTTTTGTGCACTATGTGTTAAAATTCACTTAAAAATAAATAATAATCTTAACTGAAGCTGTTTTTCTTCCGAAACGTAAAGTTAAAAATGGATAAGTGTTCATTTTTAATGCAGAATATTTTATTTCTGTGGAAATGGCGAAACTAGACAAAGAACAGAAAAATATATATGCTGACTGACAGAATCTAACTGGGACCTTTTATTTTTTACATGAATTACATATTTTAGTTCGTATATTTACATATTAGTTAAAGTTCGCGAAATTCAACCTGTAATATTTCCATAATGGAACCAAAATCAATAATTTCTCAAAAATTAGTTAAGATACAATACCTTTCTCTGTCCAAGAAAAGAAAATCAGACGTCAAAAAAAGTTTTCAAACGTATAGCGTAAGCTTGGAGTATATTGATGGCCTTAATCAGGTATTTTTTCAGTTAATCTTCTGTAATCAGGTTGCCCCATCAAGTGTACTGTGACATGAGTGTGTGTCACTCATGTCAAACATGAGTGATGTTGACAACAGTTGGGTTTAAAAACACTGTAAATGTTATTAAAAAGTTGCACAAAAGTCATTCTGTTGTGCCAATCAAACCACTGATGCCAATTATCGGTAGAATTTATTATGAAAGATGATTAACATTCTCTTTTCCTTATGATTTCTCATTTATTTTTATAATAAAATGAGATGTTTTAGGATTTTAATAATCAATGTCATAAATAAATTAATTGGTTTTGAAACATCCATTTTATTTCAAAATTTATTGAAAATTTGTATCAATGCAAGTGAAATTTTTTTTATAAAGTTGGGAAAAGAATCAGTGTGGATATAGGGTACATGTGCCAGTAATGGACCGCCTTCAACGTGTTTGGTTTATAAAAAAATAACCAATAAAAATTCAGCTTTTTTATTTCATTAATATGCTTTCTTTAAATTCTAGTTTTAAATATGATCATAATATCAATTATCTATTACTTTTTGTAGGGTGTCCATTACTGGAATTTAGGGTGTTTTGATTTATTTCTGTTATTTACAATTAAATTTCGCTTCACATTGGGAATTGTGACTATGAGCATGGTTAAATATTGTTGGTAGATTAATATAATATTAAAAAATGTGGAATATAACAATTATGACTATTAATTAAAAAATAATTTTTAAAGAAATTCCGGTACTTTTCGGTTAGCCGGGCGCCAGTGATATATGTGCATATATAAATACATATGTATATACATATATTTGTATGCATATACATACATATATGTATATATATGTGTATGTATATATATGTACATGTAGATATGTGTATATATGTGTGTGTGTATATATATACATGTATATATATCACTGGCGCCCGGCTAACCGAAAAGTACCGAAATTCCTTAAGGGTGTCCATTACTGGCAGATCTACCTTATATGCCATAACATAAACAAATATATATTTTTTATTCAGTTGATCAGAAAAATGTATCTTAGTTAAAAACAAAAATTGTACAGGTAGATTCTTTCAGAAGTTTAATCAAGTGCTAAGCATCTTGAATAATATTTTAAGTAGCTTTTCTTTTCATCTTTTTTCACAACCATGACAAAATGATCAATCTTTATAAACTGTGGAATTTGACACGACACAATGGTAAATTAAAAAGCACCATTTGGAATATTATAAAATTGAATAAATGTGGTGTAAACTTCACAAAGAGAACATATTTGTTATTTTGATAGCTGTTTTTTTCTTAAGAGAAAGAGTGGAGAAAGGGATCCTCAAGGGATAACAATCTATATCACAACCTTATTAGTGTTTGCACCAACACTTTTAGTAATGAGTAATGAGAATAAGATATTACAAAAGAAACATAAAAAATACAGGGTGAGGTAAAAGTTTTTAGACAAACTTTTAGAGCTGAAGAGCACACTAAATAATCAATTTTTGTATAGGAAACCAGGGTCATAATCCATTTACTCTTTCCTTTCCTGGTATTTGTTCATAACTTTAATAATGATGACGATATTCTAACAGAATTTGTAATAGGCTTATCTTCTTTTGGTGAAATGTAACAATATCACAAGAAGTAATAAAAGTGGGCACCATCTACATCCAATAGGACTTGAATTTCAGGGCGGGATTCGCAGCGAAAATTTTGAAATCCTGCCCCAAAAAATATCGTGGGCAGGAACCTCCTGCCCAAAAAATGTCACCATTTTCTGGAGAAATTTGCGTTATTTAATTTTCCTGCAACCAATCGATGAATTTCGCTTTTTCTCTGCAATTGATCAGCGAATTTCGCAATTTTTTTCTCTGCAACCAAACACAAACAATTGACAAATTGTACAGTTTTTTCTGGCGACAGATTGACGAAATTCACGAGTTTTTTTCTTTGCATCATAATGAAAAAATTGGACAGGTTTTCCTTGACCAACTGACGAATTTTGTAATATTTTTCGCAACTAATTGACAAATTTGACGAAATTTGCATTTTTTTTTTCCTGTGCCCTACTGAGAAATTTCCTCATAGTAGTATAAATTCTCCCTGATGTTAGTAGGTGAACAAGTACAACTTGGAATATTTCAACAATCACACGTACAAAGCCTCAGGATTTGCTAATAGAAAATAATTTAAAGAAATCTATGCAAGTATTTATACTGTCGTATGAGTAAATGTTGACAGTGTACCTAGTAAAGCATTTATTGGAAGAGGTTTTTGAAAGTTACAGTTAATAAAATGATATTTAAGAAAAAATATGAGTCAAAAATCGATTTCTGCTTTGTAATTTTTATCTGTTGAAGCAGGTATTTTTAATAACAAAGAAAAATCATGCAGAAATTATGAAACTCTTTCCAACACTACCAAAATATTGTTAGATAACTTCATATTCTGATACAGTGACAGAAGATAGCTAAACATACAATTTAAAAGCATATGATCAAAAGATTTCTATACAATTCAAGTAGAAAATAATACTTAATTCAACAAAAAATGCACTTCCAGCAATGATTATCCATGGATGGTAATTTATCCAATTTGTTTTGCACAGCCATGTATAATGTATATGTATTTATTTATATTCTACAAACTTATCAAAGTATGCTAAAATATAGTTCATAGAGAAAATGCATAACACAGTTAAAGACCCCTTTAAGCAATTCATGCCCATAGACAGTAGATAATATTTAAGAATTGTACTTGTGCTGCCCTGTATGTGATATATAGAATTTATTCACGCCACACAATACAGGGTTATTCAAAATGAATCATCTGATTTCAAAATTCCTTATTTCAAAAATAAACAACACAGAATGCATTTTCAGTGAAAATACTGAAAATGCATGAATTTAGACTGGCTGTGTTTGTTTGAATTCGACTGTTGTTGTCATACAGATTGAAGAAACTGAAACGCAACTTAATAAATCCATCTCAATATTGGTTAAAAATTTCAGATAAAGAGATGATTAGGAGATTGTCATTTTTAAAATTTCTTCAGTGAATAATTTTTTTCAATATTGAATACTGTTAAAAAATTAAGTAGAAACCTTTTGTCAGATGACTCCAATACAGCTTTCATTCTCTTAAACCCACTATGAATTTGATATCAATTATTTGGCATCTAATGAAACAACAGAAAAAGTATTTTGTTAATTACTTTCTAAATTATAACAACACCAAATGTTACACATATTTTTAAATCTTAAAAATAAAAGTTTATGTAATTTTGATTCATTATTATTTGATCAACTAATTTTTTTGGTTTTAATAAAATGTTACCAGCAATCAAATAAAGTGATCCTCGCAAAATTCATCTTGATTACTTCAAATTTTGGTCACACTGTAACACTGGATAAATTGCTCCTCAGTTTCCCAGTATATATATTAAGATGTGTAAAATTTTAGAATTTTATAGTTATGAGCTGTGTTAGACATCTGACAATGAAAATTTAAAATAATAAAATTTTGTTCAGCAATATTTGCTGTTTTCATTAATTTATTGCTTTATAGATTTATAATATGTTATACTTATTATTATTTATAGGATTTAGATTTCGATATCTGCTACTGCCAAGCTATTTTATTTGATTATAAGTATCAGAAATTTGTGGGATGTCCTTGGACTGGAAAATCTGTACAAATAAAAAATAAAAGAATTATGTTTAACCAGGTACTTATTAAAATTTTCCGTAAATTTCTTTCCTTTTTCTTTCTCTCCTTTTTTTTTTATTTGAACATTATTAGGAAAATTAGTGGTAGCCATATTGCAACATTTCAACGAGAGAAAATATAGAAGAGAGAGAGAGAGCCCAGTGCTGGCTGGCAAAAACACTCTATAACATAAAAAAAAAAAAAAAAAAAATTAAATTCTATGATGCTATAATCCCTGAAGTATTATGACCTGCAAGCACTTAACTCTGCTTTCTTGACCATGGGTCCACCTGACATACTATCTATAGTACATGTCCAAGTCAAGTGGTCAGTCTGGTGGGGAACCTCCAGATACCAAACATGCTTTGATAAAAAATTTATTGACACTGAAAGGATGAAATATTGAGTAAATCTTGCCCGAGTCCAGAGTCGAACCTCAGATCTGTAGTATGGTGTACCAGGTGTACTATACTGAAGACAAAATTTATGATAGAAATAAAAATTTAGGTGCTCTAGGCTGGGGTTACTGTGCCTAAAGGAAAATCAGGCTCTGGGTTGGTTTGAGGCACACCATATCAAATTTATGATACTCCCTTGCTTCTGAACGTATTGGATGTTGGAGCAATAGCTGTAAGCTCATAAATATAGATTGGCATTGAAGCAGCTGATTTTCCCGACTTATCTAATTTTTTTATTATCATGAAAGGAGTTTTTTGAAAAATATATAAAAATTTATGGAGATCTCAGAGCTTTAGTTCCTGATGCTGTCCTATAAACCCAAAACCTGATTATTATGTTTTTCATTTCTTCTTTTACCAATTAAGTAATAATTTTATTCCATACTTCTATCTCTTAGATGTGAAAAGTTATATGAAAAAAGATTATGATTTTCTTTGCAAATTAGTCTTGCATTTACACTATTCCACTGTAGTAATTATTTACACTTTACCTCGCTTATTGTAAAAGAAGCTAAATACTTTCATTTGTTACAGAGATTTTATTTTTATTCTTCAATACCTGGAAAAGAGCTGATTTTGATAGTTGAACTTATTACTGAAACAAAGACATTAAACTGTGATAAAACTGTTGGTTGGCTATATCTGCCATTGATTGACAATGAAGAACTGGAATCTAATTTGGATCATTTAGTCAACTATAAGTAAGCATCTTCTTTCTTTAGTCTAATTAATGTATTTTTTTTTAAATTTACCTTAAGATAATTTCAAGATTTTGAAAGCTTATCGATATATATATATAAATTAAATTTTGCAAACCATTAAGCAGAGTTTCCCCCAGTTTTAAAAAAGGTCAGGGTGCTGCTGGTGAGAAAAGGGCACTTTTTTTATTCTTAAGGGCACTTTTTGGATTTTTGAGGGCACTTTTCAGATTTTTAAGGGCACTTTTCTTAATTGTTAAGGGTATTCTTTAGATTTTTGAAGCCACTTTTGATATTTCAAAGTCAAAACACTCTTTTTAAGACAACATTGAGTCAGTTTTTACTATAAAAGGAAATTTTTAATGCAAAAAGGAGAAAGGGCAAGAAGGGTGCTAATTATTTTACTGGAGGGGGCAAGAAGGGTGCTAATTATTTTTATGCAGGGCAAGAAGGGTGCTATTTTGTAAACCAAAGGGCAGGCAGGGTGCAGCACCCTTCTGAAACTGTCTGGGGGAAACTCGTATACATTATAAAAAAAAAGTAAAGAAATTACTGAAGACTGCAGAGTTAACATTGTTACAGTAAACTTGCTAGTTATATTTTTGATATGAACTAAGTTGTAATATTTTTACTTTTATTGTTTTAGGGTTCCATTATTACATGGTACACCTTTAACTCTGCTCCTTTTACCTGATGATATAAGAGGTAAGTATTCTATATTCTCGTATTCTATATTATGGTTAGTTTGTTTCTGTAAGATTGTGTCCATTTTTTAGCACTTTCCAACCTAGTTGAAAAGTGCTTATGACTTCGGTTTGTCTGGCCGTCTGTCCGTGCTCTAACTCCCGTAAATATGCTCGGATTGCTCTGCAATTTTTATATGTTATTGTCGTTATCTATAGCATGTTCCCTATTTCAACGGAAGTGTGTAGCACTTATAGTTTTTTTACAGGGACACTCAAAAGAATTCCGTTACATTGCGGTCTATGGGGAAAAATCATTTGCGGTTTATTTAAATAATGTTTCACTATTTTAAACGCATTGTAATTTATATATATTACTAAGGTGCATTAGAAAAAGCTTAATATGGAACAGGGTGTGCATAGCACTTATAGTTACTTTACAGGGACAGTAAAAATAATTCCGTTACATTACGTCTATGGAGAAAAATTGTTTGCGTTTTAATTAAATAATGTTTCACTATTTTAAACGCATCGAAATTTATATAGATCACTAAGGTGCATTACAAGAGACTTACTACGGAATATTGTGTGTATAGCAGTCATCGTTCATTTACAGGGACACGCAAAAGAATTATCTACTGTCTGTTAACAATAATTCCTGGAAGTGCGTTTTAAGTTATTGAACGTGATTTTAATTTTAACTTGCTTTTTGTCTATTACGTGGTGTGTATAAATTCTGTAGATCCTATACAGGGCAGCACAAAAGTTCGCGAACACATTTCTGTTTATTGACAAACTCCAGACGGAGAATTTTAAACTGTGCTACGCGTTTCCTAACTGAACTAAAATTATCATCCTATGTAGTATATATACAAATCTATAGATCCTATACAGGGCTGAATAAAAGTATTTGGATATTTTTCCGAATATTGTATATGTTGGAAATTCCTGAATTTATGTTTTTAAATATGTTATGCGTTTTCTAAATTGTTTACTTAGATGTTAGCTTTTAGCTTATTAAACGGTATGATTTGTAAAATTATTTTGGAAGCGTTGGAAAGTGCTATATAATCTATGCTTGACGCATGATTTTTCGTTCTTGTTTTCTTTTAACCACTGTTAACCACAGAATGTGTAATTTAATATTAAGCATAAAAATTTTCAATAAAAAACATTTAAAAAAAGAAAAGAAAAGTAAAACATTGAACATGGTAAATTTTCCCTTATTTCCTTACTTACATATAATTTATAGTCTAAGACATAGTATATAGAATTGAAAACTATTTTATTTACCCATTTGCCAAAAATTTTCTGCAAATAATTTACTAAATCATATGCACATGCATATATAAATAAAGTTATTTCATAAACTTGTTCATAGATTATTTATATTGGATTAAAAAATAACATTAAAAATTCAGCAAATCTACTAATTAATTTTTATCTACCGGCTTGTTGATTGATTGAGAATTAGCAAAAGCTATGTCTTTAAACAAAATGTTATAGTTTAGAGAAATTTATTAGAAAATATTAATTTTAGGATTACCAAGTAATACATCCAGAGTTGATACCAGTAAATGAAATGGGGGGGGGGGGGGATATTATTGATTATTTTATTTAGTTCTGTAAAAATTAAGCTCTGTATTCTCTGACTCTAGTCTTAAGATATGTGCAGGGGTCGATGCAGTTTTTTTTTTCTTGGGGGCCATTTTGTGAAATGTAAAAGTTATTTTTGTGAGAAATAACATTTTGAACATTTTGTAATGAAAGTCGAAATCCAGTTACTCAAATTCAAACGAAGCATTTATTAACAAAAACTTTTTTGAATCCTTTTGCTGAAGTTTTCCTCTCTGGTGGATTTGTTTATTTACAAATTAGACATTTTAAAAGTCACAAAATAATAAAAAATTAATAAATAGTAAGTTTTTAAGGAATAGAATTTTGTGAAAAGGCCTATTTTATTAAAATGAATTTTGTGAAGAGGCCTGTTTAATTATAAGGCCATTTTATCAAATTGATTCTTGTGAAGGGGCCCATTTATTAAATTGATTTTCGTGAAGGGGCCTGTTTTATTAAATAGATTTTTGTGAAGGGCCCCTAAATAGGCCCCAAATTTTGCCTAGATCGACCGTGATGTGTATACTGAGACTTTTCAGTATAAAATCCAATTAAGCATTAAAATAATTAAAAAGATGTTGCTCACTCATTATGATATATCTTACAAATTTTTAAGTTTATAATGCAACCAGTGGCAGATTTTCTATTAGTCTAAGTAGGCTGATGTCTATAGTAAAAAAATTTCAATAAAGAATAATTTGCAAAAGTGCTGGTAGAAAAAAAAGGTATTTATGTACTATCATGGCCAGGTCATATTCATATTCACTTTTGCCAACAATGTTGCAAAAAATATTAATTACAATAACTTTTTTTTTTTGCTTTCTTCATTTTAACTGCATATAGTTAATATTATATAGTTCCTATATTAAAGGCAGTTTATATATATGTATCTACATGATATAGCATATATGTAGATATATTATATTCATTGATACAGTTTATTTACAATTACATAATATTTATATTATATTCATTCTGGTAGCCATAACAAACCACTGGAAATAAAACTACCATCGTTAATTATCGTTTATGGCTAAAAGTTATCGTTTATTGCTAAATTGATGTTATATATTAATAAATTTATACTAAATTACTGTTTTGTATTTTTTAGCTTGCTTTTATATTATTTATCATTTTCAACAGTGTTATGCGTTTATTAAATGTACATTAAATTACATTTTGATCACGATTGGCAATTGACAACAGTAAACAAAATTGGCAATTGACAACCATTTTTTTTCGATCTATCTACCTGGTCCAGATAATATGTAAGTACCAAAAAAATATTTGGAATGAACATGAACAGCTATGTAAATATTTACAATATGTTTAAAGTTCATTTTGATATCTGCACATTAAGTAATGAAGAAATAAACACATATACTTCAGAATTATAGCATTATTGCCCAGATGATATTAAAGACAAGTTTGTTCAAGATTTAGATTGTCACAGCAAGATAAAAAATAATGACATATTAATATATAACATATAATAGTGGATACACCAACAAAAACTTGTTGACATTTTTATTAATACTGACATAGCTTTAAGAATCTTCAAAACAATAACTATTTAATACTTCTTCAGAAGGATAATATTTTTGTTTGAAGAGAATTAAAAGCTTCTTAACCTTCGTACCCTGTTGAAATTTTTCTCAACGTTGATAAAAACATTTCAGACCAAAATTTGATTTTGATAATGATTTAACGTAGTTCTCTGTAACATTTATTTAACTTACTTTATGAAAAAAAAATTTTTGTTTCAATCGAATTAAATAAATTATAGAAGTGGGTTAATTCAACCTATTCAGGGTAGGAAGGTTTAGGTCTACTGCATCCGACTAAAGATTGAACAATTTGGCCATTTTGTTTATCAAATCAGTTACACTATACAGTGATCTCCCTTTAATCTACAGATTTAGAATTTTCAATACACATTTGGATGTAAACAATGAAATTTATAGATAAAATTTTGAAAAAATTCAGTAGCAGAACCTTTTTTTTTTTTTTTTTTTTTTACAGAAAGTTACTTTTTTGCATTAATTTAATGAAATTTTCAGTTGATCCTTGCTTCTCTCTGAACCATAAATAAAAAAAAATTGCATTAACTGTTTTTCAAAATAGCCTTTAATTCCTGAACAGGACATTACATTTTTGCATAACTTGCAAGATAAAATTTCCAAAAATAAATCTAATTGAAACAAACAATACTCTATATCAATGTTTCAGAAAATTAAAACTAATCAGTGATGAATGTGCATTTGGATTTGTTCATTTAAATATGTTTGCTTATTTTATTGCTATGTATTATTTGATTATACTTACATTATTTACTTTTATGAAATTGATAATCTTTTTTAATGTTGAAGCAGCTAGATATTTTATTCCAAAAATTATTTGAAATCGTTATCTTCCCATTTTAACATTCATTCATGCATTAATAGTGATAACTCGTTTTGTATCTTCAAAAGAAAAATGTAAACAAACATTGATCTGCAAAAATATATAATGAATCTGTAATCTACCTATGAATCTGCAAAATTCTATAATCTGCATAACCATTGGTGCCAAGGTTTGCAGATTAGGAGTTGGCTGTATTAGGATCTGTTTTATTTCAATCAATTATAAAAAAATTTGGAGGTAAAAAATGTTGATGCCAACATTTTTTAAGTACTTATCTGCCAATTATGTATTAAAATAATTTTTTTATACATTTAAAAAAGGATTTTAATTTTGACATTAAAGTATAATCAATATTTATAGTGCTTCTTTTTGTACAGTGTGTTTACAGAAATGAATTAGGAAACATTGATGACAGAAAATAATAGTCTTTGGGACAGCTCATGTGTCAAAAAATTCGGCTTCATTTGAATGGAGAAGGTTTGAGCCCCATCAGTCATTTCCTTTCCTATACCTCTGCTGACATCTACAAGGCATCAAGCATATACTATATATTTTTTTATTGTACTGTATATTATGGCATCTAACCCACTTTTTTTATACAAGAAAATTTATTGAGACTTACAGGTGCACATTATACACCGGTTATAGAAATGAAAGATTAAAAATGAAGGAAAAAAGAGATAATCATAAGATTTCTAACTTAATGAACACGCTATTTGTTTACAAAAAAGTCATTTTCACTCTCAGATTACATGAAAAGTACTAGTTATTACACTTTACAATAATTTTTATTTTATTTTTTGCTATGTATTTCATGAAGGTTTCTTTGTAAAGAAGGAGTGTTATACATCGAATATACCTAAAAATAAAAAAATTAAATCAGAAATCTTAGGTGTGCATTATATAATGTAATGTATGATATATATTATTAGTTGTGCATTTTTAAAGTATATAGTGTGCATATTTTTAAATTATGTTATTGATTGTATGTTTTTAGGAACTAAATTATCTGAGCATACAACAACAATAGAATTTTCACTTTCATTGATGCCATACTCTCTTTTACTGCAAACTACGCATCTAATACCTGAAAATATTTTATTTGATGCTGCTGATATAATTCCTGGCTTAGTGTCAGATGCTATGGATGTTGTAAATAGTAAGTGACTGCATTATATTGCTTTACAATTTGGGTACACATTTAATAACCACTTTCACATATTTCTCTCTCTTCCTTTTGTAATCCTTACTGTTTTAATCCCTGAATTTATTAATTATTTAGGAATTTGTGTATTTTAGAAAAATGCTTTGTTGCTTTTTTTCCCAATTTTTTATAAAGTTTATTTTATTTTCGATTGATTTTATAAATAAAATATTATATGTTTAATTTTTTTTATTGGTTATTTAATTGCAGGCACTGGCTATACTTACAAGCCTCGTTTGCAGAAATCCTCAACTTTTATTCTAGAAAGTTTATGTATAAGAATTTATCCTTCTGTTGAAGAAGTTGATAAAATAATCCTGGAAAGTTTTTTAAAGGAACATGAAGCTGATGGATCATCTAATAAAGCACACATTGTTCAGCGTAGATTACAAGTAAATACTTATTTGGGTCATTTTGTTTTGAAGCAAATCATGTGATATTTAAAAAAGACCAATTTTTGACTTTATGATTTTTGCTTATGTAATAACTAAATTTTACTTTTAAAGCTTCTATTTAAAAGAACAAAAGTATCTTTTATTCCTAATTTTTCAGTTTGAAACTGCTATTTTCTTGATCAAATATTAAATATTTTTAGAGTTTTTTATTCCCCAACTTTCTGTTTCCCGGAAATTAAATTTAACTGAAATGTTTTAAAATAAACATATATAATTATACAAACCTATACATTTTTAATGTTTTTTTTTCATAGGTTGGTGTTCATAATGGTTATTGCTTTATCCAAGAATGTGACTTTTATCACTTACTTGTTGAGCCAATTGTTACTCCTAAAGCACAAAAGACGCATCAGCGTTCGTCCAGCATGGGATCAATAAAGTACTTTTCATAATATTAAAATTTCTAACCTGATGATAATTATTTTACTGTTATTTCATAATTGTATTTATGTATTATATACACTATTATATAATTTTTGTAAAAATAAGAATATATGTTAATTTTTCGTAAAGCATAGTTCACACACAAAGGGGTGTTAAAGAAAGAAAATATAAAACATCTTCATTTTATCAATACTTTTAAAATTGTTAAAATTTTAAATTATTCATTGACCTTAACCATAGCTAATTTCCATTTAGTATAAAATGTTACATTTCAAGAAATTACTAGTACTCTTTTTCTTCTATGTGATTTTATGCTTTGTAACTTTTTTCACCCTCAAAATTCATTAGATTCTAAAATATTCTCTGAGCTATAAGCCTACTTTTTTTTCTTCAAGGTTTTTTTCCCACATTAATCCGACCAAAGTAGAGCAATTTGATTCATACGGCAATAAATTTCTCCAGCACATTTAGAACCCTTTGCAGATAGCGCCACTCTTCCTGGAATCTTGTTTCTGTACACATTACCAATATAAGCTGCTGCATTAGTTCAGAGTTTGCTTTTTTGTGTTTTCTCCATGCATTAAAAATGATGTGCATCATATTCTCATTCAATCTCTTTCTCCTTTACTGCTATAATATTATATATTTTACTGATATAATGTCTGAAGGTTGCTGCTGTTCGAAGCTTATCAAGTTGTTTTATTTGATGTGGATGTTTTTTCTTCTCAATATTTTCATTTTAAAATTATGTAACCTAATTTTAATATGACAATTTTAACAGTCTTCTAATTAAGTTCTTATAGAATAGTTTTTAGTATGGACAGTCTCACAATTGCAAGGAGATTTTGTTTTTCAAAATAAAGATATTTCCCTGATAATCTAACTAATAATTTGTAGTGAAACTTCATAAATTTCTGACTGCACTTCAACTCATGTTTTCTGTTATGACGACTCCCTGACACCTAATATGAATGGATGTGAGCTTTTTTATAGATCTTGATTATAAGATGTAGCTGCTAAATCGTAGTTTATTGACAATACTGTACTACTACATCATCGTTTTATCATAATCTTGCAGTTTCCCTTTTCTTGTTCTTCAAATAATCACATTATATTATATGTATGTATATGATGTATGTATTTTTACATTTATTTTTCATATCTGATTTCTATATTATAGTTTTTGTTCTAAAACTTTTTTGAGAAATGGCTGTTTTTTTTTTTTGTTGTTGTTGTTGTTTTTTGTTATCTATTAGGTGTGGTGGTTGTATTGTTGGAGAGAAGAAGAAATATATTTGTTTTTTTCATTTGTGTGACAATATTTAATTGAAATGGAAATACCATTTAAAAAGGTTTGATAATTTAAATTTCTTTGATATTTTATCCACAATGTAAAATTAAAATTATGTACTGCAAATGATCTGTTTAAACTGGGAATTAAATGTAATAATTTTTAGATCATTTCCACTTAATAATATTTATATTAATATGTAAAACCTTCTATAAGACTGAATTACTAGGGGCCAGAAAAAAATGCTATTTCACACAGATTTCCATCTTAGCAGGTATAACTATATAGTATTTTTTTTTTCTTTGCTCGAACTATTAAGTTTTTAAGTCAAGATTTTATTATAGACAGCTTCTGTTTTTCTGGTTATATTGTATTATTATTTAGGAGCAACTTACTATTGCTTAACTTTATAAGTATGCTTTATTTCGACAATTAAACACTCTTAGTTTATTTAATAATTCATTGCAATATTATTATCAAATATTTAAATAAAAAATATTACTGAGAGCTTTTCTTATTGATGTTTTTACGGACTTTTATCACTTTTGTTTCTGAAAAATATGTACAAATATATTATGTGATTTTCTTAATTAAAAGTTGATCCTAATATTTAAATTAATTTACTTTATGAATATTCTAATGCATAATAAATCTAGAATATATTATTTAACTAATTTTTTTTATAAATTGATATTTTTTAAATTTATTAGACTATTTATGTAATTATGAATCTATGTTCCGATTCAGCAATTTGTTATGAGTTTTTGAAATGTGAATAGGCATGAGACTTTTTGAACAATTTTTTTTTCTTCTGCCCCGATAAGTTCCACTTTGTGACAAGTCTTGTGGTACAAACCACAATTATTTATATATGACAGTTAGTTAAATTTTGATGAATTTTTTAAATCTGAACTTAGTTTTGGATCTCTTTGAACTATTTTTCTCTATTACCATAAAAAAAAAATATTCTTTGACAAATCTTATGGTGCAAGCCACACTCTGTTATGATATTGTTTTAATTTATTATGAATTTTTTAAATGTGAACAAACTTATGAGAGTCCAAAAAAATTTGAAATGTGCTTTAATTTTTTACTTGTTGGGCATTAGTATGCAATGTAAATTGCAAAAGTGTTATAAAACAGGTAGAAAAAATATATATTAATGAAATAGTCCAACCACTAATTTTAAAAAAGATACATTTTAAAATTTTTTATATGATCCCTCTAGACAAAATCAGTCAATTATAAAAAATTTTCCTTTTGGCATGAAAAGATCATTGCAAAAAACTGTGTATCTGTATCTTTAAAATTGAATGAGTTATACTTAATTAAAAATTAACTATTGTGAATTGGCACATTATATCAAATTAGAAATGTAAATCTGTGAAATATTCCCAGACAAACAAAACACAGATGATAATATATATGTAGTTGGCCTTAAATAAAAAATAAACAATGCTTGCAATGATATTTGTGATGGAAAACTTAAAACTATTTACCGAAGCAATATTAGAACTCAGTTATCTATTGGAGATAAGAGAAAACAGTTTGAGATTTTTTTAAAAATGAGCAAAATAATTTTTTTTAATCGACTAATTTTATCTAGGAGGAGGGAGGGGTCATATAAAAATTTAAAAAGTGAAACTTTTTGCAAATTAATGGGAGGTTTATTTCATTAACGTAAACTTGTTTCCTATCTTTTCTGAATATTTTTGCAATTTATATTGTGTATCTCTAACAGGTAAAATATTAAAATGTGTTTCAACCTTTTTACGTGTATTCAGTATCACATTTATAATTTTTTTTTTTTTTTTGTACCTTTAAATACTTTTTAAGATTCTTTTTACATGACCTTTTAATTTTCAGCTACTCCAAGGAAACTGGTCTTACTCTTCGCAGTGACATAAAATTACCTCACGTGCCTGATGATCCAAATGTTGCATTTGTCTTTCTAATTGAATACACCCTTTCTCTGTCTAATACTATGAGTGGAGTAAGCATTTTAAATTTGTTTAATTTTAGTCTATTCTATACTTTAAAAATATTATTAATAGTTTTATTTGTGTATGTTATTCAATTAGAATATCCATTTTAAATCTTTAAAAGCTTTAAGGATGAAATATCTTGAAATATTATCTCATAAATATCTTTCAAAGTGATTCAGGACATTTGATAAACTATCCAATATTTTTTTATGTGTTATTATCTAATACTTGTTTGTTAATAATCTAATAGTTTTTAATGTGCATGTTTAAAAATATAATTTTCAGAGTTAATAACTGTATTTTAAATAATATTTGAAGTGTCTTTAAAAATCATTGTTTTCAATTTTGTTATACTTATGGTACAGAATCGATCTTCTGTAGGACCATGAAGAAATCAGTTGATTATTTTGTTCAGGAAGCTCATGAATAATTTATGTTAAAATTCTGAATAGTCTACCATGCACTGTATCACTAGTTTGGTTTATTTACTTTCTTTAATTCATAAAGATCAGTGTACTAAAAACTGTGCCAGGAAGGAGGGAGGTGGGACTCCAATAATTATGTTTATGGATTTAAAATATTAATACTATTGATAACTGTTTGTTTTAAAATTGTTCATATTTTATAGGCTGTAATGTTGTTCTACTTCTACATTGAAATTTTTGTATAAAAATTTCGGGTAAATGTTATTAACACAGTTCCACATCTATTTCTCTGTAATTTTCTGTATGCAATACTCATTACATTATTTGCTGTTCAAGTATTAATATTGTTTCTTAAACTATAATTTACTATATTGGAACAAACACATCTTGCTTAATATTTCATCCAGTGTTTTCGCTACTGATCATCATTGATTGCATAAAATCACAATAAAATGTTTTATTTGGCAAGGAAATGAATGGTCGAAATTGCCAAATTCTTTTTTTTTTCTTGTGTGCAAACATTTTAATTCCAGTTTCTGAACAATTGATGTTGCTTATTATGTTCAATTGTACAATACCATTTATATAACTTTATTTGCAATGAAAATCTTCTGCATTTCAGCTGATTTCTGCATTTTTTTCTTTTTAATTTCATCAAGTCCCCCCCCCCCCACACCCAATATATATATATACATATATTTACACTCTGTAGCACACAAAGTCAAAAATCTTTAAAACTTTTCTATTATTTAGATATTTTGCCCTATTGTTTCACTGTATGGTAGCAATAATCAATGTATTAATCTTCTAACGCTCTCCCTTCATTACGTTCCCTTTGGCTACTTCCTGTCCCAACACTGTGATATAAATAAAAATAAGTATATTGATTTAAGTACCGAAATATATAAGTAGGCAATGATCGTAACTTGAGTAATGTAGCATTATGGAAATTCCAAAGAAATGCATTATGAACCACAACCCACATAAAATTCTTTGAAGGTAAATACAAAATATGAAGAAAAAATGGAATTAATTTCATCTTACTTATCGGTTCTTAAGAGACAATGAAAGAAATCTTGAAATAAATACTTAGATTTGTGAATATTTCTTGTTTACTGACAACTTAATAGGAACTGATTTTTATTCCAAATTGGCCACTGTTCTGTTAATATAAATACCAAAACTGAGAATATTTTGTAGATTAAAAAAAAAAAAAAGTACGACTGGCGATCGTTCAATGAAATTATTGATAAATTTAAAATTTTAAAATAAAATGACATGCTTTTTAAAATTTTAGCAATTAAAATCTCGGCATCACTTAACAGTAAAACATCACGTCATCCTAAAGGGATGGAATCTTTAAGGAAGCCATTTTAAAAAATATCAAACCAGGCACTAAGCCTGAACCCTTGCACCCAACATCAAAACAATCATGTTTTATTCAATCCATCATTAACTAAAGTTCTGTTGAAATTTTGGGCAACACCTGTATAAATATTAATGAAACAGGGATGCTTAAAGTCTATGAACAATAATTTTGAAATAATTAGTTCATTAAAATGACAACAACCATTGGGAAACAAATAAGAGGATTCGAAACTGAAACAACATTTTAATACATGCCAGACAAAACACATCTCTTACAGGAGAGTCAGCGGGGAATACATCAATATGAAGAGGTCACTCTAAATGGGGCATCTTCATTACACAAAAGAAGAAGACACTCCACTGAAGTAAGATTGGCAAAGAAAAGCTGCACCGAGGTAGGGTTAGTGATAAATGTCAATAGTGAAAATCTGTACCGAACGCAATGAATATGTGCTGATGAGAAAATAAATGCATGGACACAAAAACAATGTGAGAGTTTTCTCACAAGCACCAAGCACACAAAGTTTAAAATCTTTAATACTTTTGTAATTTATCTTTTTTTTTCTGCCTTTTTACTCAATAAAAAATAATCACTCATCTAAATAACACTCTCCTCCAAAATTTCTATTTCCCTCCTTCCTTGCTTTAAAACTGTTTACTTTTAAAATTTTCTTCTGCTATATTTATCACTTTTTTTGTAATAATAAATTATCGATCATCTAAATTTCCTTCACCATCACCAAAATTTCCACCTCCCCTCTTTTTGCTCTTCCTGAGCAAAAAAAAAAAAACTTAAAGTCCTTAAAACTCATTTTTTTTTTAATTTCTCTCTTGTTTGATACGTTCTATCAACAATAAATAATCAACCATCTAAATAACATGCTGAAATATTTTCTCCTATCCAAAAAAGGGACATTTTTAGGTATGAGAATGTAAAACAAAAGTTTTCTCCTTTTTAGTTTGACTATTTTCAGCCTTTTTACAAATGCATTGGTTAACACCACTACATTTTAGCATCAGCCATAACTGCAGCAAGTGTTTTGCTTGTAGTGTCCCATCACCAGGTGCGAAACCTAATAAAAAATGGGTGTTAAAAATGACTTTAGAAACAATGCTTCACAATGAATCTATTTTGCTAACTTTTTTTCCTTTTGGGTACAGTTTCCTTTTCCTAATCAGTCTAATTTCTAAGGTTGGTAAAAAGAAGCAAACCCTGAATTCATCCGTGGTGTTTCTCTTTTGGACAAAGAGTAATAGCATTAAAGCTCATTGTTTTACATTTCAAGAGTAATAGTATTAAAGCTTCATTTAAAACAACTTAAAAAAATGCGTATGGGTCAGGTTTAGAGTCCTGCATCAAGTTGAGTTGATTCTAATTTATTTCGTTGTGAGTTGGGTTGACTTTAATTGTTTTGGATTGGATGTTGACTCTTGCAGGTTAGGTTTGTGTTGACCTGATTTTTCAAGTGAAAGTTCTGAACATTTTTTTAAAACTGTATATTTGAACATTAATGAGTGTATATATGTTCTTTTTCCACATAAAAGGTAAAATTATAAGAGTAATAATTGTAGACTACTTTACCATAATTGTATTAAAACATGAATTAATTTTCTTTCACTTCAGGTTTAGATCGGTTTTTGGTTGAAGTGTGTTGGGCTGCAGGTTAATGAAAATTTTTTTGTCAGGAGTCAGGACTTGAAAGTGTGCTATTAGGTTTGGGTCAGATATAACCAGACTCCAGTCAAGTTGTACCTGATCCAAACCTGAAGGTTTCATTTTAAATCAATTCAGAACCTGAACTGAACTGAACAAAATTATTTTGCCTGCCTAAAACTCAACACAAATCTAAAATTAAAGAAAATTAAAGTTGTAAGTTAATGGAATTTTGGGAGAAAGTGTACAATCAGGTCTCTTATATTATACTAGCTGGCTTCGCCCGCCAGCGGGTCCCTTATTTACATTGGGGCTTCGAATCTAACTGAATTCTCCATTTGTATAAAACCTCGAAATGAACGAACCTCCAGCTTGCGTCACCCTCGAACCAAACGAACCTCCAACCCGGGTCCCCGCTGCCTTCAGCACCATATATCGGTCGTGCTATACACACACCGGATAATCCCTTAATTTGCACATAGAATAGTATAAACCTCTAATCGAACGATCATCCGATCCGGTGTCCCCGCTGCCTTCGGCACCAGATAATCCCTTAATTTGCACATCGAATAATATAAACCTCTAACTGAACGAACCTCCGGCTCGGGTCCCTGTTGCGTGTGGCACCGTATAGCAGTCGTGCTGCGCACGCGTTGCAAGTTTCACCTTTCGCCACCAGGTGGCGCAATCTGCTCTATATGAACCTCGGGCATTGAAATTGTTAAGGCTATAGATGTCGAGGTGAATGAGCTATACCCGATCATGATCCTGCCCATAGAACCAGAGATAGGTAAGTGCCCCCTGGTGGTGAAAAAACGAACTAAAATCAGTAAGCTCTATCGATGTCGAGTCTAATGAGCCATACCAAGTCGTGATCCGGCTCATAGAAACAGAGATAGGAAATGTTGTGTCGCTAACACAACTTAAATTTAAATATTAATTAATTTATTTTAATTCTAATTTGTCTAATTTTTAACTGTTAAAACATATTGTAATTATGGGATGTTTTGTTTATTTTAATATTAATTGTTGTTTTTCATAGTTAAAGTTAAAGTTGCAGTTACGGTTTGCAGGTTGATTTTATAGCTAAAGTTGTTTAATTTTAATTATTCTTCTGGCACAGAATTTTTGTTTATAATTCTCACACTGTCCACCAAAATCTATGTTGAATTAATTGTTGAATTAATCATAAAACTTACGTTAAAGTGAATCTTAATTCACAATCTAGAAATAAATAAAATAAAATAAATACCGGTAAAGTTAATTCATGCATGATGAAAATTATTTAAAATTAGGAAAGGAAAGAAAAAGAACTTAACATCATCATGACAGCTCCGGAGCTGATTCACTTTTCTTAGCACCTCACATATTCGCTTCTCATCTCCAACTGATCTCTTGATTTTCCCACGCAAAAACTCCTTGACTACCTTCAACATCTTGACCCTTACGCGCTGACAAATAGTGCCACAAAAGTGACACTAGGTAGAAAGAAAGATGTTAAACTGTGCCATAGTACTTCACAACCCTGATGAACTTAGCCTTGGTAATTATTGACACATCCTTTTGTAGCGATTTCAAAACTGCATAATTTTATTTAATTGAATAGGTGTGAATTCTTGCGCGAATATCCGGTCACATGGGGACGCGTTGTTGTGGCATGGTCACGTGGTGACGCTATTCTTTGCGCGGGAGTTGCTCTGTTAGAATCTTGTTGCCATTTTAAAGAATAGAACTACTTAGGAAAACAGATAAGAATAGAGAAACATATTATTACAGAAATGATAATAAAAATATAATTAGACTCCAAAAAATGTTAATAAAAATATTGACTCCAAAAACGTTAATTAAAACTCAGCAGCTCCATAAATGTTATTCAACCACAATTAACTCCAGTAACTCCTAAATTTCAGAATTATTGCATGACAAATATATCTTTTGGAAATAAAACCATAATTAATTAGAGAAACATAATACTTGAAATATTCACAATTGAAAAGAAGAAATTGCACACTTTTCATTCTCCCAAGAGCCAATTAAAAATATCAATTTCACCAACACAATTATTTGGTTACTAAACCCAAATGATAATTGTATAATTAATTCAACATAGATTTTGGTGGACAGTGTGAGAATTATAAAAAAAAATTCTGTGCCAGAAGAATAATTAAAATTAAACAACTTTAGCTATAAAATCAACCTGCAAACCGTAACTGCAACTTTAACTTTAACTATGAAAAACAACAATTAATATTAAAATAAACAAAACATCCCCTAATTACAATACGTTTTAACAGTTAAAAATTAGACAAATTAGAATTAAAATAAATTAATTAATATTTAAATTTAAGTTGTGTTAGCGACACAACAGAAAGTGCCCTAGTGGTGTAACTCGGAACTAAAATTGGTAAGCTCTTTCGATGTCAAGTCGAATGAGCCAAACTGCGTCGTGATCCGGCCCATAGAAACAGAGATAGGAAAGTGCCCCTAGTGGTGTAACTCGGAACTAAAATTGGTAAGCTCTTTCGATGTTGAGTCGAATGAGCCAAACTACGTCGTGATGGGACCCATACAATTGGACCTTGAGATATTTTGAAAAGAAATAGCAAAATCTTTAGCTTTTTCTTTATTTTTTCTCCTATACAAAAATCGGAATTTTGCTAAAATAAAAAATTATGGTCCGAATTTGAAAATTTTTTGAATCCCTGAAATGTCAGCCCACTCTGAGCAAGGATGCGTATATTTCAGATTCGAAAATCCGATAATTTTGAAAATTTTATATAGCGTATAAAAACTGCAATCATTTTCAAATGCATCATTTTATCTCTTTCAGAAATAAATTATTTGCAGACGATTTGTCTCTATTGAGTGTTGAAATAAAAAAGCAGGTGTCTTTTTGGAATAGAAATAAATTCATTTTCCGTTTCATTAATGAGTTTTAATTGATATCTTTAAAAGTTACTGATCGATTTTTATGAATTTTTTTTTGTTGAATTTGTGATTTTCTTTTTACAAGTGTTTGTAAATTTTCGTGGACGTAGAGTATTTTTGCTACTCATTACGGCTGCAGAGTTTTTCCAAGTACAGACACACAGATGTTTCCAAACATTAATAATGTAGATTAACGTTATCAATTATAAAACAAATTAGCATCATTATATTCATTCATATTTTTATTAAAGCACATTGTCTTTTCATCTGTATGAATATTCTGATCCTTCTTTTGAAGAATTGGGTTATCTGAACCAAATCTGCAAGAAACCATATTCAACCTGAAAAAATTAAGTGTCAACCTAACTTAAAATTGACCCAGAGCAAAAAAATTAGAGTGAATTCAACCAACATAAAAAAGTTAGAGCAAATCTCACATGAACCTGACCTGCAGGTCAGGTCTAGTCAGGTTCAGATAAAGTCTGATTACATTTAATTATTTTAACACAATCATACTGATTAGTAAAGAAATCATGCGAGTTGTAATTTTTCCAACTGAGTTAAAAAGTGTCCAGGCTGGGATTCGAAGCCAGGAACTTGGCTTTATCTAACAGTGCTCTTCCAACTATTGTATTCTGGATGAATCTAGCAGACACATTTCACCCAGATAACCTTTTAGCAATGACATCTGGTCTGTTATCTGAAACAGTTCAACAGAACAAACCACAAGTAAAAGAACTCTAATATTGCGTCTTGCAATTATCATATACAAAGAACTCCATTATATTATCAATAATTATTTGTGTTCCTTTACCCGAGGTTTGAACTGTTTCAAATAACAGACTAGACATTATTGCTAAAAGGTTGTCTGAATGAAATGTGTCCACCAGATTTGTCTTGGATAGCTTAGTTGGAAAAGCATTGGTGGCTAAACCCAAGGTCCTGGGTTCGAATCCCGGACTGTACACTGTTTCACTCATAAAAATTATAACTCATACAAAGTCTGATTACCCACCCAATGCAAGACTCTAATTTGCATCACATTTTTGTCATTATCTTTTTTTTTTCTTTTGTTAAATTCTTTCTGCAATTTCATCAGCTAATTTTTAGGTATTTTAACAATGAAATGAGGTGTATCCATCCTCTCCTCATTATTATACAGTTCACTCTTAAAAGGCACAAATGACTTAAATTCTAAACTCATTTCACTGTATATTAATATTTGGTAAAATACATTGTTGATGTTAGAATAAGTAAATTAAAAGGAAAAATAATGTATTTCTTACCATTTAAAACTAAAAATTTTATTTAAATACAGCCCCTTTCAAAAATTTGCAACTCAAAAATTCACAAATTCCTAAAATTTGCATATCATTCACAATGTAAAAGATGAAATTTTCAGTTAATATTTGGCGGGAAAAAAAAAAAGTCAAGATGACCGCATTTGATTGGTTGCTTTTAAACTGAGTGACTTATACTGGTGAAGCATGAATCACCTAGCATGTTACAATTAAAAAAATTATAACTGACATAATGCAGTCTTCAGAGAATTCATCAGATACTGAATCAGAAGCAAAAAGAAAAAAGTATTGCTTTAATTTTCATTGTCTATTATTGTCACATTTTAGGGTAGTTTATTTATTATTTTTTAACAAATCACAGAGCAGGTTCGCCTCTGAGATCATACTGTGTCAATTAAGCCTAATGAGTTTTTTTTTATGAAGTGGACACCATATTTTAAAAATGTCTTCTGTGCAGAAATTTCTTTGAAAACTGAAATTTTGTTCTTTTCTGTTTAAGGTTTCACGTTTGCTAAGCAAAATGTTCAAAGTAGACACGTGTACAATTTCATACTAATATTTAAACAAGGAAGCTTTATTGGATCCATGATCCATAAATAAATGTTGTCTCAGAAATTGGATGTCCTGTGTTTTGTTTTACTTTTTTACCTCCACTGTTATGGTTTAATTATTCATAGTTTTATTGTCTATTTTCCATTTTATTTATCTATGCTTGTCTTTTTAAACTATGTTATTGTTATTTTTTTTTTCTTTAAGCAATCAAATGCTCCTTCCACCATTAGTAAAAGTCCAACTTCAAATATAGCCATTGCTTGGGGGTTTATTAAGTTAAGCAACTTATGGACTAACCCATCACAGACTGTGACTTTGTCTTGTGATCCAACTGAGTCACCATGTAAAGTCTTATTTTTAAGGACACCAAGCAACTTTGAATTAGCATTTACTGCGGCTTCTCTTATAAAACAGGTAAACATGTGATTTTAGTTTGCTTCATTAAATGTGCTTATTTGTTTATTTTAATGTTAAAAACATACAGTATGTTCATACATCTTGGAACAAACTTTCTGTGTAGATAATGTGGTCAAGGCAAACATTTTTTGAGCAACAAACACTATCTCAATCCACTTATACTATCAAAAATACAATACATTCAATCAAAACTACAGGGTGTACCACCACAAGCTGAAACTGAATATTTGTTCACAACTTTAACAACACTGAAGATATTTTAGCGAGATTTGCATCATATTAATTTTGCTTGTAGCAAATATGATGATATTATTGTAAGTGGCTGAATTTGGCCAATGACACAGTATAAGTAGCTCTGTCAGCTGCACTCTGAATAAAGGAATATCTAGCTCAATGTTGTTTAGATATGAATGGTGGTAATTTCCAGTACTTCTTGTGATTCACAGAAATCAAAAGTAGCCATGTTGAAAATATAGTTATAATATTTTCAATATTATTAAAGTAACAAACGAAAATTCAAATCTGACCTGGAGTCACATGCACTTTTGAATAAGTGTGTTGTGATCTTGGTTTTCTGGACAAAAATTGTCTGTCTTGATGTCTATTATTACCTGTGAAAGTTTTTTTCCATATTGTTTAGAAACATGATGTTTGCAAAAAGCGAGAAATAGATTATTTATTAGATATTATTCACAGGAACTTGCTTTTATTTGTACATCATTAATTCCTATGTAGGTCATCATTAATGGTTAATTTTCTTAAGTGACAGTTTTCAAACAGCGAATAAATAATGCAAAAGCATTCTCTTTCATTTAAATATGATTCTATCATTAATTATTTTGAATGTCTTTATTAATTGACAGTTAAAAGTAGAAATTGTGGCTTTATAAAAATATTTTGAAAAAAAGTTCTATTCAATATTCGATTTTTCTGAATATCGAAATATTCACCCAAACTGAATATTCGGCCGGCCGAATAATTTGATAGTCGGCCACAGGCCGAATAGTTTGATATTCGGCTTAACTGAATATTCGGTAATATGGCCGAATACCGAATAGATACCGAATATTCGGTGCAACCCTAATGTTAAACACTTTTTAACATTTTCCAACATAGTTGAAACATGTTTATAAATCCGGATTGTCTATCTGTCTGCCCATACTGTAACTCTTGTAAATATACTCTGATTGCCTTGTAATTTTTATATGTTATAGCAGTTTACTATAAAATGATCGGTATTAAAATTAAGTATGTAAAACTTATAGTTCGTTTACAGGACACACAAAATAGCTCCGTTATATATATATATATATTAGACCGCTGACCAGGCCCCTACCTTCCTGGCTTTTACCCAGCTTAAGGGGTTAATACCTGGCAACGGGGCGAGGAATCGCCTACTCTGCTTAGTGACAGTTTGATAAATCGATAGGCCGACATGGCTTCAGTGCGTCTTGTTTCTTTAATTGTTTTTTCCTAGTTGGCCCGTTGCTAATTGATTTTGGATGAGACGGTTCAGCACTGCACAGTGTAGCAATGTCATGCCGGATGGATGTGAGATGCTGGGATATTTACTAATTCCTCGCTAGCTCTGTTATATTATGATCTGTTGGAGAAAATCATTTGCAGTGAATTTTATTGATGTTACTGTATTTCAAACATAATGAGATTGATATAAATCACTGAGGTTGACTACAACAGGCTTCCTGAGGAGTTTAGAATAATTAGCATTTATAGTTCAGTTACAGATATGCCCAAAAGAATTTCATTAAATCATTACATCATGATCTATGGAGAAAAATTGTTTGTGGTGCATTTTAAAGATGTTATGATTATCAAACATAATGAAATAAATGATGTGGACTACAACATGTTTTCTATAGATTACGGTGTCTGTAGCATTTATTGTTCATTTACAGGGACACACAAAATAATTTGGTTACATGACTGACTATGATTGATAATTGCTGAAAGTGCATTTTTTAAATTTATCTAAATTTTATTGTATTGTGTGGTATGCAGGATATGCAAAGCTTCTTTAAAAAATACAGAGAGTATATGGCTTATACCACCATATTACTCACCTACAAGAAAAGTGATGTAACTCAAAAAATTCATTTTGCATATTTGGTTAAGTTCTGACATAGTTGCTTCATGCTACAGGAAAAGTGTCATAAGTGTAGTTATCTGGAAAACCACTAGATTATGTTATATGTCATTTTGCCACCACAGAAGGAGGACAAATTCTGTGAGGAGAAAAATTTTTTCAATCCATCTTGCCTCTTCTACTTCTTAATTCTTAAGGATTTACACTTTTATAGGTGGTTGCAGAGCTAAGTGCTATAGTTTTATGTTACAATATAAAATGGTAATTTTCTTTTGCCTCTTCTGTGAAATGTAATATTTTTGAGTTGTGTCACTTTTCTTGTCAGTGATAGATATATCTTCCACTAAAGCCCTGTTTCTCTCTGTATTAAAAAAACTATTTACATGAACAGTTAGTTGAAACACTTATATATTTTTTAAATCTTAATTATGCATTCATTAAAAGATTATATAGTAGTTGTATTCATATTATAGAATAGATAGTAATTTTTCTTTTTATTCCAAATTTTCTTTTGTAAAAAATGAATAATCTCTAAAAAAAAAAAACTATTTTATGTTTTATGCACCATCTACTTTTAGCACCAATAAAATAGCACGAAATATGCACCTAAGTATAGTAGTTCTTCTCAGAGTTATTGACCTTAATCATTTTCATGTTTCCACCTCAAAATACATTTTTACCAGTAAAATTCTGAATCATAGTTCAAACAATTGTATTAAGAATTCTTTAACATTGAAACAATGGATGAGGGACAGTTAATTTCATATCTTTTCACATGTTCATCTATGGAAATGATCAAATATGAAGAATAATACAGGCAATTTAAAGGAATGCTTTTTTTTTTAATCAGGAGAGTGTTTCCAAGAAGAGGGTTGCTTTAAAATCAGAAGAGTGCAACTTCTTTCTAGAGACACAAAAATAAACATTTTTAATGTTGAAATGCTGTTAAAATTTCAAAGGACAGGCAGAGTATGGTACCTTCCAATCTTCTCATGGCCTATCACTGTATATAGCTTTATTTCAAATTAATTTTTAAAAAATTGGATTGTATTTTACCAAATTTATGAACTTATCAGTTACTTAACAATGTTGTTGATTCAAATGTTCATTTATTTTAGAATAAAAATATGTCAGCTGGGCATTCTGTTGGAGATTTTAGTTCAGTAGCTAGCTTTTCAACTAAAACGTACATATCACCTGAAACATCTTATATGCATTCACCAGCTCTTTCAACCAATGTTCCCAAGCACAAATCAGTTGGAGATATCCCAACGTAATATTTTAATGTTTCCTTGCTATTTGTTAATCTGAAATTTTAGAAGTTTATCACTTGTAATTATTAAATCTATAATTAAAAATTAATAGAAGTGAATTATAATTTTGATATTTTTTTTTATTGTTTTGTTGTTTAAACTGTGCATGTGATGAACTTGATATTAATATTCTAAAAAAAAAAAATTTAATTAGCAAGATTAAGAAGAAAACTAAAGCTAATAAATAAAAATGTGGTAAAACGAAACTTATATATACTGCTAAATGAGTTATTACGTTATAAACATAAAATTACATTAAAACACAAATCAACAGCTTCAGCCTACATCCGAAGCCATCTGCAGGATACCAAGTCATTTTTATTTAATATACATGGTGTAAGTGTCCAAGGATTTGTAATCTAAATCTAACTAAATCTTTTTAAAATTGATCTTTCTATGCCAGTAGTTCCCACACTTTGTGTTGCAAACCACTAGTGGGTTGCAGAACGATCATCCATGTCTTGTAAAATATATAATTAATGTATCTGCTGCAGTAATAGGATAACAACAATATGTTAAAATTTTACAGTAAAATATAATAAAAAAATATAGGTGAATAAATTTGTTAAAAGATAGTGTCTTATTAAACTTTGTGTAGAGAGTGACTTGAGGCTAAAATTTAAAAAGTTTCAATCCGAATACAGACTTTTTGATCAGTGTAAAATAATGTCATTAATTGCATTGACTTTAAAACTGTATTTTATACATTCATTAACAAACATATTTTTCATATCATTGTAAAATCTTTTGGTGACTCTGCTTTTACATTAATTTTACTTGTTATTGCTTTCATGTGTATGCTTTGTGTCAAAGCTCATATTTTCCTTAAGATACATTATACAAAAGGCTCTATATACATATTAGGTGGGTCATGAAAGTTTTTGAAACTTTAAGGTGGGTTGTGTAACAATAATGTGTGAGAACAGCTATTCATTTTTTTATTTTTATATACATATAAAATTTTATTCTAGTGAAATCTATAATTTAAAGATTAACATTTGTATAAGGTAGTATGTTGAAATCATTTACATCTTTACCATGAAAACTAATGCTTATTCTTAATCTAATAAATCATGGGTGATGACAAAATTAAATCTAGGGAGTGACAAGATTTTGAAATAGATGCACCTGTTTCAAAACTTTCTTAAACTTCAGTTTTTTAAAATGGAGAATATAAAAATGAAACAGACTAAACTAAGAATTTATTGTCAGAACTCCTTCCATACAAGATGACAACTTTTAAACATATTAACATAAAATATAATGCAGAAATTTATCAAGAAATATTAATCTTAATATATATCTTTTCGGGGGGGGGGGGGGGGGGGGTTGGCTCCTTGAGAGTGTACCTAATTATGTTCTATGCAATAGATACATTCTTGAAAAATGTGTATAAAAAAATACATTGCATCTATAGAAATAAAGAAGATTGGCTCCAGACCTAAAAAAATCATCCAAAATAATGCAATAAATAATATGAAAATTTTTGTTATAATCATACGTTTTGTGTGCTACATTTAACTTATAAAGATTGCACATGTAAAGAAAATTTTCATTCAGAAAAAATGACAGTAATGCATAAACACAAAGATTATACAGAAAAATCTTGAATTACACGTAACAAGATTTTATTTGTTGTCACTTGCTTGCAATAAACGTTTGTGTTAGATCGAAATATCAGTGCTACCACTAGAAATGTTTGATCATTGTCCTGTTCTTTGATTGGTGACATTTATTTAGTGATCTCTTGAACAAAATCATCCTATTGGCATGTGACACTAAAGTTTTAGTGGTTTTTGATAATGAATTCAATTATTAATTATTATGTTTCTGTTGTGGAGGGTATAATCATACCTTTTGTGATAAACTGAGTGGGGAAAACTGATAATTAAAAGTACTAATAGATACCATAAAAAAGTACTTTTCTAAATTTGTTTTCCTTTGAACAGCTAAATTGAACATTTTTTTTCTTCTTCATTGGTTAGCAGTTCCATATTTAATCGGTGTCTGTGTAGTCTTTATATGATTTTCCATAAGATGCCATTAAATCATTTGAGATCTCGTTGAAATCTTCTATATCGTGTTTTATTAGCATCATGTTTGGAAAATAATTTCCCAATTTATGGACCAATTCAAAATCTTATTTAATTAATTGCATTTAAATAAGTATTCTGTTCATCGTTATCAGTATTTTTGTTCTCAGGAATCTCAAAATATTGCTCTTACTTTTTTTTTTCATTTATGGAAGGTTCCAGCTTAACTTACAGAAGTTTAAAACCCCCTCCCTCCCCCTGCCCCCATAAAAAAAAATTGTCATTTTATATGAACAGATTTAGAAAGTTTTTTATTCTAAGTTGAAAAACATGGCAACTTGCTTATTGAAGTAAACAATTTACAAAACTTATTAGTATGTTTAATGCAAAGTTAATAGAAACACAAAGTAATATAGCCTTTTATTATGCCTTATAAATCGGTGAGATCTTGAAAATGCAATTAAGAGGGAGATATAAATGGAGAAGATAGGGAAAAATACTTAAGATATGGTTTTCGACATTGACTTTTCAAATCATTCGGAGGAATTGAGAGTGAATGAGGAAAAATTTGCGTTCGGATACTATTATATATTATATACTTAAATTAAAGTAATTGAAGCAACATCATTATTAATTACTCGAGGTGGACTTTAAAGACGTTTAATTTACATTTAAATCACAAACACGTACATCAAATACAACACACGTAACAGATACATTTTACAGTAAACAAAACTTAATACCGGTAGGTGACGTAGTTCGCTGTGGTGCTGCCATCTATTAATTACATTTCCAACTAAACACCACATACTCTCCTCTCCTTATTTTGGAAACTTACATGGAGCTTTTCTTTTCCTGGTGGATCTTCTAGGTACCTGTTGGGAAGAAGAAGAGTTAATTAAAGTATCTTTAGCATCATCAATAGAAGTATTGGGCACCATGGTTTTTGGAACTGAAGGGATCACTTTAGAGTCCACTGGAGCAGGACTTGGAGTATTTGGGAGGACAAAGTCATCTGGTTTAGGATTTGGAGGAGCTGGGACAACACAATCATCTGGTTGAGGATTTGGAGTAGATGGGACAACAGAACCAGCTGGTCGAAAATCTGAGACACTAGGAGGCATTAGCTGAGAATCATTTTGATTAACAACTGCATTATCACTTTTGTGACTTTCTGTATCACTCTCTTCAGAATTTTAATCATTAGTTAGATGTATCTTCGAACCGACATTAGTTATCTGATCAACATGCCTTTTCCAAATATTCGAACCAACTTGAATTCTATAATGCAACTTGCCCTCTCTTGCAATAATGCGACCAATTTTCCACTTGGCTTCAGGAGTATAATTTCTTACAGCCATTTTCTGGTTAATTTGAAATTCTTTTACTTTAGAATTGGCCTTTCTCGCATTTTGTTTATCATGCACAAAATTTGTAACGCTTGGAAGCATCAAATCTATTTTCGTTCTAATATTCCTCTTTAGAAATAGAGATGCAGGACTTTCCCCCGTAGTAACATGAGGCATCTTTCTAAATTGTAAAAGAAAGTTATTTATTTTCATCTGTAAAGAACCAGCTTCAGAAGATAAGGCTTTTAGCCCTCGTTTGAGAATTTGTACATATCTCTCTGCCTGACCATTTGTAGCTGGATGGTATGGAGCACTAAACCTATGTTTAATCCCATGATTCTTCAAGAATGTCTCAAATTCTTCAGAAGTAAATTGTTTTGCATTATCAGATACCAGAGATATAGGATACCCGTATCTGGCAAAAAGAGAAGAAAGACAAGTAATTGTATGTTTTGACTTTGTATTAGGAACAATAAAAACTTCAGGCCATTTCATTTTTTATATTTTTAAATGCTTGTTCACAAACAGGAGACCAAATAAATTTTACATTCTTTTTGAGCAATTGATTTAAAGGATGAGCAATTGTAGATAAATTTGGTACAAATTTAGAATAATATGTGACTAAGCCTAAAAAAGCTTTAACTTGTGACACATTAATTGGTCTAGGAGCATTGACAATAGCTTCAATTTTATCTTGCGTTTTATGAATACCTTGCTTATCAATTTTATAACTATAATATGTAATATGATCAGCCAGAAAAATTGATTTATCTTTATTTATCCTAATATTATATTCACGTAATCTTTCTAAGACTTGTTTTAGCCTTGTTAAATGAATTTCATCCGTTTCCCCTGTAACACCAATATCATCAATGAACACAGTGACACCATCAATACCACTTAATATTTGTTCAATAGATCTTTGCCAAATTGCTGGAGAGCTAGTAAGACCCATTGGTAACTTTAAAAATTGAAATAAGCCCTTCGGAGTGTTTATAGTTAACAATTCCTGTGATTTTTCGTCTACAGGTAACTGAAGATAAGCTTGATTTAAATCAATTTTAGTAAAATGTAAACCACCACCTAAAGTAGCTAACATGTCCTCTACCCTAGGTAAAGGATATTTTTCCACCTTCAAAAATTTATTTACTGTAACTTTAAAATCTCTGCATAAGCGTATTTTACCATTAGGTTTTACCACTGGAACTATAGGAGTTGCCCACTTACTACTGGTGACAGGTTTAATAATACCCTCATCCTGTAACCTTTGAATTTCATCATTTACTGCATTACGTAGAGCATAAGTAACTGTTCTAGCCTTACAAAATATGGGCGTAGAACCTTTTTCTAGATAAAGTTCTGCTTTCAAACCTTTTATTTCCCCTACTTTATCCGAAAATAAATCAGAAAAATCATTTAATAATGCTTTCAATTTATCAGTAGAATTTGCAATTTCTTTGACATACACAGATTTAAAATTAGTGGGAAACAAATTAAATGCAGCTACCCTGTCTCTGCCAAACAAAAGTGGGAAATTATCGTCTTTAATTAAATACAGTTTAAGCTTTTTAGTACTATTTGCATAAGAAACATCTACTGTTACATACCCCACAGGTGTAAACACCTCACCCGTTGCAGTTCTCAATTGAACGTCTGGTGGAAAAATTTTATTATTCGGAAAAATTCTCCGAAAACGATTTACAGGTACCGCAGAAATTCCGGATCCCGTGTCTACCTCCATTTCAGCTTTAGCTTTGTTTTCAATTAAAACCCACACTTTTATAGGTGTAGAACTTTTATCATGGCTGACAGATAAAATGTCGACAGTTTGCAATACATTTGTTTGTTTCTGAGAATTACTTTTACATACTTTACCAAGATGGCCTCTTTTTTTACATATTTTACAAATAGTATTTATATGCTTACACTTGTTGGCAAGATGTGATGGATTTTAACATCTATAACATTGTAATTTATTTTTATTTACTTCAAAATTCCCCTTATTTACATTGTTAATTTTCGGTTTCTGGAAATTATTTGAAATTTTATTCGGTTGGAAATTTTTAGAACTTGCTAATTTATTAACATTTAAATTTTTGTGTTTCAATTCAGAAATATCCTGTTCATTATTTTGCAAAATAATTGCTTTTTCAATAGCTTTCTCAAAAGTTAAATCATCTATTTGTGAAAGTAATTTACTTTGGATACTTTCATTTTTTAAACCTCTCAGAAATTGTTCCAACAAATTTTCATTTAATGTTTCACCAGCAAAAGCACAAAACGTGGTTAACTTCTTTAATTTTGAAACAAAATCTTGTATAGATTCGTTTTCATTTTGATAAGAATTACGGAATTTAATTCTAGAACAAAATTTATTAGGGGCGGGGCTTAAGTGCTTTAACAGAATTTCAACTATTTCTTCATATTTTAATGCTTCAGGATTTTTAGGAAAAGTTAAATCTGACAGCAAAGTATATAATTTAGGCCCCATACATGAAATAATGGCAGGTACCTTTTTTTTCCTTCAACATCATGTAATAAAAAACTCTGTTCCAATCTCTTAACATATGATTGAATATGACTGAAACGATTCAATGGAATCATTATATTCCTTAAAATTAGCAAACATCATTAACTTTTATTTATTGCAGAGAAGAAAAAAAAATGTCAGCACTTACCACCCTCGAAATGACGTACGTATTTAGAATATTACTCTACAGCGTATACTCTTGTAGATGTAAAACCCGAAGCTTCACCATTTTGCGAATCAGTTGGAATTTCTTTTCAATTTAATTCTGGTAAGAAACTTGACCTGCGTCGCCATATTATTATATATTATATACTTAAATTAAAGTAATTGAAGCAACATCATTATTAATTACTCGAGGTGGACTTTAAAGACATTTAATTTACATTTAAATCACAAACACGTTCATCAAATACAACACACCTAACAGATACATTTGTAAGCAAAACTTAATACCAGTAGGTGACGTAGTTTGCTGTGGTGCTGCCATCTATTAATTACATTTCCAACTAAACACCACAGATACATAAACCTATAAATCATGAGGAAATGTGAAAGGTACAATGGAAAACATAAGTTGATTAAACTAAAAGAAATTGGAGCAATAGTGCATGGAGAACTAATAATTTAAAAAACTGATAAAAACTATGAAAAAGGGCTTTTCAAAATCTGTTTTTTTTAAATGACCAAATTAGACATTTTCTTACTCTTTCAGTGGTTAGTAGTTCCATATTTAATGTTGTGTCTGTGTAGAAAATCAAGACTAAAACTGCTCAAAAAATAATCAAAAATTAATTAATTGTGAACTGCATAAGAAGAAT
Organism: Maratus michaelseni; assembly: GCA_963931845.1. Taxonomy (NCBI): domain Eukaryota; kingdom Metazoa; phylum Arthropoda; class Arachnida; order Araneae; family Salticidae; genus Maratus; species Maratus michaelseni. The sequence goes on along the minus strand of OZ007594.1, from coordinate 205,023,869 downwards.
TTTATTAAAGATTTAGTCAGAAATATAGTTTTGTACATAGTAGGGATTAACTACTTTCATTGAGTCTTCACTGATTTATATAATTTTACTATTGCCATTCAAAAGAATAATAAAATAAATTTTGACATTTTTGACTAATAATATTTGTTGCTGTTTTAATTTATTCAGAAAAAAATATAATAATGTTCTGATTAAATAATGAATCAAATGTTTCTGTTATTTTCCAGAACTGTAATGCAAAATGAAGTTAGTTTTCCTAAAGATGAATTTTTAAATCAAGCCTATAAAGGAAATGAAAATGTTAGTACTGAGTTGTATTTGTATATAACATTTTTATTATTTATTTGTTTGTATGTTATTTCATTTTTGATTTATTGTTCCTTAAACTGGATTTTATTTATTTTTTATTTATTTATTTATTTTTTTTTTTCAAGTACTCATTTTTTGGATTTTTGGCTTGTTGTAACAGCTGCTTTCTATTTTAGCATTTATTTCTAAAATATTTGCATGTTATTATGAAATGTACTCTTTGCTTACATTCTAAATTTTATTGAACATCCGCTCAGATTACAGAAAATTTTAATTTTTTAAGTGTGGAAAAAATGTGTGATAAATGAAATTTTTTATCACACATAAAGTGTGAAAATAATGAGCAGGAGGATGTATTTTTGCTTTATTATTTTGTTTTATTATTTCTTTTCCAACTTTACACATATTTATTATATTATCTAGGAAACATTTTATTGATTTAGTATTGTGTCATAACTTTTAAGGGACAGGCAAATATTTCACTTTTGATTTATTTTATTATTATTATTATTATTATTATTATTATTATTTTAAGAAACATGTTTTATACAATTTTCTCATCTGCTTGTAATAAAAATCATTAAAATGCCTTAAGTTTTTATGAAATCCTGTGAATGTATGAATCTTTTCACATGCTTCCTGGGTATATTTTTAATAATTTGAGATGTCATAAGAAATTTATTTGTACAGCTGTTTTAATTCTTTCTGCAAGATCTTACACATGTAGGAAAATTCTGTTAACCTTCTTTTAATAAACATTTTTTTTAAAACCTGCAAGAGAGAAAAAAAAAAAAAACTTTTTTGTCAATTTGAGTTTTACAGTTGTCCAAAAATAGTTTCAGTTGTATTTTTTCATAAAAAAGAGAATTTAAGTTTTTTTCATTTCATTTTCTATCAATGAAAAACAAGGTCAGAAATATTTCTCCCAAGTATTTAATACACATCTACATACAAAGTTTTCAGTATCTCTATTCTATCTTATGCTTATAAATGGTCTGCAATCAAACCCATTATTTTAGACCAAAAGAAATAATAAAATAAAATCACACCTAATTAAATGTTTTCATGCTAGTTATAATTTGTAATAAAAAAAAAAAAAAAAAATGCTAGTGCTAAGGTGTAAGTTAGTATGAAGATCTTTCTTAGCTAAACTGAAGACATTTTTAATTTTCTGTATTTATTCTAATTTTCACTGTGAATAATAATAATAAGAAGAAGAATCATGATGAAAAGACGATCAGTCATTTTGTTTCCTCATAAATCGATTTTTAAATATAGTTTTCAGTCTTCAATCTCACTTTCTTATTGGTCGTATTTCTTATAATTATAATGGTAATAATAATACCATATATATTTTTCCTATTTTAATAATTTTAGTGTTAATGCACAAATAAATTTTATCACTAGGGCAATAAAACCTTTTTAATCTCTCACTCATACTGGAATGCCAGAAGTTCTTACTTTACTAATAATATTAGTGTTTAGTAATTTTCAATTTTGAAAGCTATAAAATATATAACAATTTGAATTAATGTTTTTCAAATAAACTTCATGAATGCATAAACCATAGATAGTTATTATTATATTGTTATTTTTGTTTCTTATTCTTTTATTTTTCAGAATATAAATTTACAAGAAGTTACACTTGTCTCATCATCATTACCTTTAGTTCCACCATTATTGCATTCTTTTCCAATGTAAGTAAAGTTTTTACTTTTTGCATATTCTCTTATACCAATAAAACCTATCTCACCAGTAAAACTTATCTCAATCAAAAAGTTTTCATGATCCTAAAAAAAGAAAAATTAATTAATTATTAATCATATTGTTCATAATTATTTTAAACTGAAACTTTGCAACAAAACCAATGTCCTTTAAAAAAGTTTTATTTTTATATATTTATTATTTTAATATTTTGTTTTTATATATTTATTTTAATATTTTATTTTATTTATTATTTTAATATTTCATTTTATTTATTATTTTAATTTTAATTAATTTTATTTATTATTTTAATATCTTTTTCGTCTATTTATGATTTATCAAGGATATGAATAAAGCAAAACTACAATATTTCATTTTTCAATATCATTTCTTTCCCTATGTTGCAGAAATGTTTGTTATCTTGTCATCATTTCCTTTTAAAATCATTTCTAGTTATTTTATTTAACAAAAAATTGTCTTACTATTCATTGCTTGAAAGAATCAAGCTATCATAAATTTTATTGATTTGAAGATTTGATCAATATATTTTTATTTTGTCTGCAGCGAGTCTGGCTCCGCATTCAAAACATTTACCAAATTATACTGGGACAAGCTTCAACCTGTGTTAGATCATCATGGCAAACCTGCTTCTGTTCTTGACAGCATTCAACCATATAACATTAACAAAGATTACGAATTACGTAGTCCTCCCCAAAAGAATGAATGCATGCTGCAGTTTCTTGCTGTTTCTGGGTAATTTTGTTTATATTTAATGTCAATCTTTCTTTGAATATTTTTGAAGGACTTATTTATTTATTTTTCAATATGATCAAAGATTTTTTTTTAAGTCACACATGTATATTTTTTAATATCTGAAGTCCTGTAGCAGAGTCACAGTGATATGATAACAATGCTGCAGAACTCCAAAATTTTCATGCATTTTTTTTTTTCATTTGAAAAAACAAATTACATTTTTAAAAATTATGCAGCAGTGCAAAGACCATTGTGCAAAATAGTTTTGATGAATCCATGGGAGGATATTTTTCTGTATTTTGATAGGTTATTATTATTATTATTATTATAAATCATATTCTACCCCAAAATTTTTGTTTTACCAGCAAATAAGGTAATCTTCAAATTTTTAAAAAATATTTTATTTATTTATTTTAAATTCTGCCTTGTTTGTTATTTTGCAATAACAGTAAATAAATAATCAATAGTCTAAATTCCCATCACAACGCTGAAAATTCTGCTCCAAGTACACGAAGTTTAATATCTTTAAAACTCTTTAACATTTTCTGCCCTATTTTCTACTTTGCAGTAATAACAGTAATAATAAATAAATTATCTAAATCTTCTCTTCCTTTCCAAATGTTTGCTTCCCTTCAACATGCAATGTTTTAAATTCTTAAAATAGTAAAAAAAAAAAAAAAAAAAGTTGGCCATGTTTATTACTTTGTAGTAAAAATAAATAATCAAATAATAACATGCTGTAAAAGAAAAGATGGAATGATGCACATAAAAACTGCTTTATTTACATAATAATAAAAAATAGGGAGAAAATATGGCATATTTTTAATTGCATACATCTGAATGAGTCCACTGTTTCAGTTGAGAATTTTTTTCATTGAGAACCTCTAAAATACGTTTCTGTTTGAAATTGTATTTACAAAATGCCTTTTGTACCATAAAAATTTTAATTTTGAAATCATTAAACACCAAAATCATTCCTCCAGAAAGATTTCGATGTTAATGAAATTTGTTGCAGAAAGCATCACAACTCTCTGCTTTAGGTTTTTGCAAAATTGCAAAGGATTTTTTAATCAAACCTAGATTTCTTTAACATTGTGATATTAGTATCCTTTAATACTTTGTGCATATGATTCATTATATACGGAATTTATGCTATTTCTTTTGTATGAAATATGCTTTACACTATTATTTTGGGTATTTTTCCGTTATACAGACTCCATTGTCGACAAGCATACATTTACATACATTTAATACATACATTTGCATACATACATTTACATACATACATTTATATACATTTACATACATAATGCATTAGCATACATTTTGGCATGGTGTCTGTATAACGGAAAAGTACCTTATTTTATCTTTTATTATAATTACACAATGTGAAATAATATCCATTTGGATTCTTATGTTTAAAATAAAAAATACTTAAAATTTAGATCCATTGTAATGATATAATGTTATGAAAGACAATTTATGAATGAAGTGAAATTTTCTTTATAAATATTATAAAGAACAAGAAATAAAATTCTAAAATATATTATCAAGAGAATTAAAGAAATAAACCAGTTTTACATTAGGAAACCAAGAAAAATGCTATTATTTATTCAAAGTTATTTTGGCTGATATATTAATATTGAAGTCATATTCATAGTTTAATAAGTTTTAAAAATTATATTTTTATATTAAGTGTACATATATTTTGAACAAATTTTATTTTAATTGGATATTTACTTTATTAAGTTTCTTCTTCTAACAGCTAAATACCCTATTAGTTTGAATTTAAAGTTGCATATGCATTTTGCAATATATGTTTTTTTCTATTTAATTTTCCTTTAAAGTATTTTGTTATTGAATATAGTGTTTTCATTAAACTGTTTGCTTAAAATTACTTTGATAATTAACTTAATATTAATCCAATCCTATTATTAATTTAAATTTTGCTATTAAAATTTGCTTCATCAACTCAACATAATTGTGTTTGATATTCAGAAACATTAATAATATAGATTTGATTAATTTTTTTTCTTTTGTTTAAATAATGTATTGCAATCTGTGAAGAAACAATATTAACTGAAATATTAAAACTATAATGTGAAAACTTGTATTGTAAGTATGGCAATGGAATATATTCTCTCCTATTATTGCTTTAGTTTGATATTTAATTATCCTATTGCAAATCTTATGTACTTTAGGTATGACTTAAAAAAAGGGGTTGAATTTTATTAAGAGAATTTAACTAAAAATAAATAATTGTTATAGAATTAAGTACTATAAAGATTATGTGTTTATATCTGTGTGAGTGTTCTTTTTCAAAATCAGATTCAGTATTCACCGTCGAAGAATGGCACAAGGGTGGTGTGTCATGCTTTCCTTTTGAAATCCAAACATATCCTGATTACCCTTCAACAACAAAGACGTGTTGTCACCATTAGAAATAGATTCAGCCCATCTTCCCCTGAAAAAGTGCACTTTTTATTTTAAGGAAAAGGCACATTTCATAATTATTTTATTTTTCTTTCTATATATCTCAATATTGAATCACATTCATGGATGGACATGGGGAAAAGCATAAAATTGGTTTCCCTCTTTTATGCGTTCTGATATTAACCCCTGTCTGCCAGGACATACGCTGCATACGTCCTCTTCTTTCAATAATCAATGACCATGACATACACCCCATATGTCGTTCACTACACAGTAATAGTTGCATATTTGAACCGAATTGGTCTGTGATATGCAACTGATCTAACAGGGTACTGGTCGAAGATGAGTAGTAATGACCTTGATTCTACTATAAGGACGTCGCTAGAGGGCAAAAGGAGCGACCGGGAATGAATTTGCATAATCACTTCCAAAATTAAAACAACAGTAGTGATTCGACTGTTGTCTGTGTTCTCGCGTTTTATATTTGCTCATTTTATTTATTTTTGTCATGGATGGTGAAAGTAGTGGTGATGAAGATTATATTCAAGAGAGTGAGGACGATTCAGAGACCAGTGACTCAGAATTTGAAGATGTTTTAGATGAAGATTTGGAAGTATGTATATATGGCGGCTTGGCTTGCTAGCCACTCATATTTGTAGAATTATGATGTCATCTTATGAAAAGGCACAGACGATGTGTGTGAATGGCGAAGAATCAAATAGAAACACACAAGTTTAACTTTAACAAAACATATTATTATTTAAGAAAAACAAGTAAGAGATGAGATTGAACTGGCAAGACAAGATAGCCAGCCACACTCAGTTCGTGGCAAAAAACAGACTGCTTGTTCTGTTGCGGTTACAGCTAAAAGTAACTCATTACGCATTGAGTTGAGTTGTATGTGTAATACAATAAAATAAAAGTTAAATTTACAGTTAATATAGTTTATATTTAACACGGAGTTAAAGTTTATGGAAAAACAGTTCAGGGTTACAGTTAACTCTCTACAGTATTCCCCCTCCATGTACTCAAGGTACTGACAACTTCACAAGTAGCGAGGGTTAAATCGCACAGTTCTACCAGAATGGGTAGTTGTTTTGGGAGGCGGAGGTGGTGCCACCGCCACAGGCTCATCTTGACTGACAGTCTGAGCTGGTGGGTTGGTATGACTAATTACTGGAGATGCAGGAGGTAAATCCTCGTGAATAAGGAATGCAAGTTTGAGACGGTCGATACCAATCACTGCATCTTTTCCCTTTATGAGAACAGTAAAGTGTTTAGCTGTGCGTTTTGTTACTCAAAAGGGTCCATTGTATGGTTGTGTTAGTGGTGCTTTGACAGTGTCATTGCACACCTAAACATGGGTGCATGTCTCCAGTGAAGGATGCACAAAAGGAGTTTTCTTGGCATGTTCTGATGTTGGCACCGGAGTTAACTGATGCATGGTGTCACACAAATGCTGGAGGAAAGTTGCAGGATCAACACGAGACAGTTCGGAGGGTTTGGAAGATTGCAAAAAATCAGCAGGTAAGGACAGTGTTGTGCCATACAGCATCTCAGCACAAGTACCCTTAAGGTCTTCTTTGTAAGAGGTGCGAATGCCTAGAAGAACAATGGGTCAGGACTATGTCCATCTTGCATGGTTATGGCACTTTAGGGCTTGCTTCAGCGTACGGTGAAACCGTTCTACAAGGCCTTTACTGGCTGGGTGGTACGGAGAGGTCCTGATGCGGTGGATGCCTAAAATTCTCCTTAAAGAAGAAAACAGAAGGGACTCGAATTGTCGCCCTTGGTCTGTAGTCACAAATTTGGGGACACCAAACCTTGCAATCCAATGGTTTACAAAAGTTCTGGCAATGGTGTCAGCAGTAATGTCCTGCACTGGAATCGCCTCTGGCTAACGAGAAAAACGGTCTACAAATGTGACCAAATAAGTATATCCTTCTGAAGGAGGTAACTGTCCCACGATGTCAATATGGACATGCTTGAATCTTTCTGATGAGACAGGAAATTTTTGTAGAGGGCTATGAGTATGCCGTTGGATTTTGGATTTCTGGCGACTCATGCATGATTGTGCCCAATTGGAAATGTCTTTTGCCATCCCATGCCACACAAATTTCTGTTGGATCAGTCTCTGGGAAGCTCGGATGCCAGGATGAGATAAATTGTGTAGACTTTTAAAGACAATGCGGCGGTACTTTTCTGGTACGTATGGTCGTATCTTGCCAGTACTAATATCACAATAGAGCATTGTTTTTGGGGAAATATGCAGTTTTTGGAAGCGGAGAGATGTGTCAGGATTTGACAATAAGTCAGTCAATTTCTTGTCATTGGCCTGTTCTTCAGCCATGGATGAAAAATTAGCATTGTATAAGACTATCTCATTAATGTAAGATAAGGTGTCAGCCACAATATTTTCAGAACCAGGAACATGCCGAATGTCTGTACTGAACTGCGAAATAAAATCTAGGTGTCTGAGCTGGCACGGAGAACTGGAATCTGACATTTTTGAAAAAGCATAAGTTAATGGACGCTGGTCGGTATATATTATAAAATCCCTTCCTTGCAATGCATGTCTAAAATGTTTAACAGCCGAATAAATTGCAAGGAGCTCTCTGTCATAGGTGCTGTAATTTTGCTCGGTTGGGCTTAGTTTACGTGAAAAAAAGATCAGAAGGTTGCGTGTTCAAATCACGTCCGGGTCACCACTATGGCGGCTTGGCTTGCTAGCCACTCATATTTGTAGAATTATGAAGTCATCTTATGAAAAGGCACAGACGATGTGTGAGAATGGCAAAGCATCAATTAGAAACACACAAGTTTAACTTTAACAAAACATATTATTATTTAAGAAAAACAAGTAAGAGATGAGATCGAACTGGCAAGACAAGATAGCCAGCCACACTCAGTTCGCGGCAAAAAGCAGACTGCTTGTTCCATTGCGGTTACAGCTAAAAGTAACTCATTACACATTGCATTAAGTTGTATGAAAAATGTAATACAATAAAATAAAAGTTAAATTTACAGTTAATATAGTTCATGTTTAACATGGAGTTAAAGTTTATGGAAAAACAGTTCAGGGTTACAGTTAACCCGCTACATATATAATGTACAGGGTGGTTATAATTAAAGTTCCACTTTGAAATGTTCATAAAAGGAAAACTACTTTACCAAATGTTATCAAACTTGGTAATAGTTTAAAGGAGGTGACAGGAATTTATTTCCTGCCAAAAAAAAAAGTTCAAATACTCACCACCAGGGGGGAGATGGCGCTGTATGCAATATTGATAAACGAAATAAAACATAAGGACATCGGTTTAATCGTTTCTGAAACGTGTCATAAAGCATGTTCAATGTGGCATTCATTATTTTCTGAAAGCAAGTGAAGTCGTATTACTGCATTCTCAACAGTAGCTCTTAGCATATCAGAAGAAATGTTACGGACAAGTCAGTGTATCGCATTTTTCAATTCTGTCAAATTGTTTAGATTATCACCATAAACAGTGCTTCTGAGATAACCCCGTAGCCAAAAGTCCCAGGGGTTGAGGTCTGGTGACCGGAGTGGCTAAGAAGTAGGGAAGTTTCGACCTATAATCTGTTCATTCGTGAAATGTTGCATAAGTAACTGTGTGACACATGTACCAATGTACGGTGGGGTCCCATCCTGCATAAAAATCATGGAGTCTAAAATGCCACATTGCTGGAGTTCAGGTATGACAAAACATCTTAACATTGACACTAAGCAAGCTGCAGTCACAGTGCATATAACAGGTCTAACTGTCGACTGCTCTTCAAAGAAAAATGGTGCAGTTATGAAACTTGCTGTCATACCACACCAAACAGTGACTTTAGGAGAATGCAATGGAACTGGGTACACAAATGAGGGATTTGTTTGGCCCAAATCCTGCAGTTATGGGTGTTTATATCGCCATTTAGGTAAAAATGGGCGTCATCTGTCCACAAAATGTTCCATGGGTAATCAATGTTCATCCACTTCCATCCGTGCAAGGAATTCCAATGTGAAAGATTCTCTTGCAGGAGGATCGTTACATTGAAGTTCTTGAACATGTTTGATTTTGTATGGGTAGAACTGCAGCACTTTACGGACAATTTTGTACACTGTAGTCCATTCTTGCTTCCTTCACTGCTAATGCAACAACCTCCTTGGTTTCCACAGAAGCAGGTTTCCTTCCCCTCCCAAGTGCAGCAGATAACAAACGCATGGTTTCAAACTTTGCCATCATTTTCCTCAAACCCTGCGGTGTTCTTGGCCCTTGGCATATTCTTCTTACTGAACGATACTGTTCCGAAAATAGCTCAGTTAATCTCGTTGGACTGTATTTCGTTAAGACTAGTCGTTGGGGGCCACCGTAATACTTACCAATCATGGATATGCATAATGTAAAATATTAAAATAAAAATGTGTAAACTACTTATAAAATGCATTGCAATTCAAATAAAATCGTGGCTTGATGACGTCACAAACTTTAAAGGCTCAATTACTGAATTGCTTGAAAGAAACATCCTTATAACTCCAAAAATAAAAATCCTATTAACTAGCGGTTTATTGCATCTGATTAAGCGTCAAATTTCTAATTAAAATATATCTTTGAAGTGAAATTTGGATGAAGTACAGGGTCATAAAAAATCGAAGAGTGTGGAAAATAGGATTCCAAATATCTCAGCAACTAATTATCCGATCGACTTCATGCTTTATGCAAAATTTATGTTTTTTTATTGTCTTTTATATTCATTTCTTAAAATAAACAATTTCGAAAAAAATTATATACCTTTCATCAGAACGAATATTTCGAAGGTCCGAAAAAAATTGTTCCGGGTAATCGAGGTTATTGAAATGAAATAGGCTTCTTCCCATTATCACATACTAGGTACATACCAAATTGCAAGTCTCTATCTCATTTTTTTCGGGAGATAGAGCGTTTACAGACACACACACAGCCACACAGACGGACGGCAAAATTTTTTTTCTAAAAATATGTTTTTCGGAATCTCCAGTGTCTGAAACGTGTAAATCCGTCAAAAAAATTTTTTCGATTTTCAAAACGATTACAAGACTTACCCTATACTACGTATGATGGGTAAGTAAAAACTAAGATGATCATTTCGTACTCAATAAAAGGTGGAGTTAAAACTTAACTAATTACATTTATTTACAAGGAGAACAAAATTGACTGGCAGTGGTTGGTACACTGCGCTTACGTCTCAAGCAAAAACATCACTACTGGCGGGAATGGGAATCCGCTCCGCGCATCATCCCGTCTTGAGCGCTCGGCAGCGCCCCCTGGATAACAAAATGTTCTACGGAGGAAACACTCCCCCAGGGATTGAAATGCAATTTCAATATACATTCACATATAAATTTGCAAAAATTATCATATAAGAAAAATTTATAAGATATAACAACTTACATATACAATAATAATACAATCATAAATGCACTATAAATCTACATTACATACAGAAATAATATATACCTTAAAAATTGCTTAAAGAAAGAAAAGAAATCTGTTACTGAACTGGTAATATACAGACATCTCTGACATTTCTCTTATAAATTCGCCCGTCTGGTAACCGTAAGTTTACGGTTCGTATTATAGTGTCCCTTCCCTTAAAAATTTCAACTATCCTTCCAACCTGCCATTTGGTGGAAGGTAAATTTTCCTGCTTTATTAGTACTAAAGTTCCTTTCTGTACATCATCCTTTTTAAATTTCCATTTCCCCCTCTGCTGCAGATTATTTAAATAATCGCGCTTCCAAGTCTTCCAAATTTGTTGACTAAATTTGGTGATTCTCTGCCATTTTGCTAATCTATTTTCATTAATGTTATCTAAAGGTGGTTCGGAGATCGAACTGATAGGTCTACCGATTAAAAAATGAGAGGGTGTCAAGGTTTCAAAATTTTCGAAATCTGAGGACAGCGGGGTAAGGGGACGGGAGTTCAAAACTCCCTCAATTTCCGCTAGTATAGTAAGAAACTCTTCTAAGGTTAATTTTTGATCACCTATTACCCGTTTTAAATGAAACTTGAATGATTTTACAGCCGCCTCCCATAGGCCACCAAAATTCGGGGATTTGGGGGGAATAAATTCCTATTTGACACCTTCATGGGTTAAAAAATTACACAATTCCTCATCTGGGAAACTAATCAGTTTATGCAATTTTTTCAACTCTATGTCAGCTCCGATGAACGTTTTTGCATTATCCGATAGGATTTTTGCACATTTTCCCCTTCTGCCAAAGAAACGTTTTAGACTAGCTATAAAAGCCTGAGTTGTGAGATCTGAAACAAAGTCCAGGTGTATTGCCTTGGTGCATAAACACACATACACTACGACATAAATTTTATTCAATACGCCCTTCCTTTGATTTTTAAATTTAATAGAAAATGGGCCACAGTAATCCAGACCTGTCACCGAAAATACAAAATTTGGTGTCACACGTTCTCCCGGCAGATCAGCCATTAATTGGGAGCTGACAACAGGTTTATTCTTGAAGCATGTCACACATTTGTGAACAATGCTTCGGCAATTATTCCTGCCATTAAGTGGCCAAAATTTTTGTCTTACATGGAAAAGCAACGCTTGTGGGCCTAAATGAAAGTATTTGAGATGGAAGTAATTTAAAATAATATCCGTTAATTTATGATTTGCAGGCAACACAATTGGAAACTTTGAGTTAAGCGGCAAATCTGCATGTGCTAAACGGCCGCCAACTCTAATTAATCCATCCTCTCCTACAAATACGTTTAAGGAAGATAATCTACTTTTATTGTGAACAGGCTTACCTTTTTCGAGACATTTTAATTCTTCCCTAAATTCCCCCCTTTGTGCTGACCGAATTAGAAACGATTCGGCCTCTCTAACCTCGTCGAGGGATAGTGGTCCACTTCTTCTCTTCAATTTAGTACGACAGTTGAAGGTGAATCTAAAAATAAAACTCATTATACGAATTAATTTTACAAAATTATTAGTACATGCAAAAATATGATTAATTAACGGTTTATCGTGAGAAATAGTTAATGTAACAAAATCATCATCAATAATGTTCACAGAGTCTCTTTTTAGTTCGTTTATATATATGTCCTTGTTAGGAATCACTAAAGTCTGGTCGTTGTTACACTGATCTAAGTCTTTCAAAAACTCTGGTCCAGTCCACCATTTGGAACTCTGAACGAGAAGGTCACACTTGACACCTCTTGTTAGCAAATCTGCAGGATTCTCGGACCCTGCACAGTGAAACCACCTGGATGGGTCTGTCAGAGCTTGGATTTCCTTTACACGGTTCGACACAAATGACTTCCACCTGTTTGCAGAGCCTTTGATCCAGTACAAAACAATCTGCGAATCTGTCCACAAATACATAGATGATGGTCCCTTGCGGTCTAGTACCGTTTTTACTTCACAAGTTAAGCGTGCAGCAAGTAATGCTGCTAGAAGTTCAAGTCTAGGAAGTGACACTTTTTTCAATGGTGCCACTCTGGATTTTGATGTAATCAAATTTAAGGAAGATTCACTTAGTGAATCAATTTGTAGATACACGGTAGCACTGTATGCCTTTGGACTGGCATCGGCAAAGGTATGCAAAGTTAGGGTGTAATTGGAGTTATCGGGAAACTGAAAAATGTTCCTTTGAATTTTTAGATTTCTCAACTGGGGAAGTTCGGAACACCATTGTTCCCACGTCTTTGTAATATCGGAGGGCAGTTCTTCATCCCACGTTAAATTCCTACTCCACAGTTCTTGAAATAAACATTTAATTCGTATTGTATATGGAGAAATTAGACACAGAGGGTCAAATATTCTACCTGCAACTTGTAATACAAAACGTTTTGTATTTTTTGCGTTACGCAAAAATTCGAGCAAATTATCAATATCTATCAAAAGTATATCTTGCTTGGGTTGCCACGATATCCCCAAAACCTTATGTATTGTAGTATCCTCAAAAGGTTGTGGCATAGTACTAAATCCACGATTATCCCATATTTCCATTAACAGTTTATTGTTCGAAATCCACTTCCGTAAATTCATGCTAGCTTCCTTCATTATTTTATGAGATTGTTCCGAAATGTTCACCGCATCTTCGAATGTGTCTGTCCCGGTTATTAAGTCGTCCACATAAATACAATTGTGGAGTACTTCTGTCGTTATTGGATATTTCGTTTCAAATTTGTTAAGATGATGCTTAATTGTAGCAGATAGCAAAAATGGGCTTGAGTTCAAGCCAAATGTTAGGCGTAAAAATCTGTAGACGATAACATTAAATGCGTCATTGTCGACAGGATTCTTATCTATAAACAAGAATCTCAGAACATCCCTGTCCTTGTCGTTTATGGCAATTTGTAGAAAAGCCTTCTCTATATCTGCTAGAAAGGCAATTTTGTTTAGTCTGAAAAAAATCAATAAGTGAAAAATATTAGGGTTTAAATTAGTTCCTGCGTCAAGGCAGTCGTTCAAAGACAATTGTCCTGCTTCATGGGAACTTGCGTCAAAAACTATTCGACATTTAGTATAAACACTATCTTCTCTAAATACTGTATGGTGCGGTAAGTAAAAAACTGGTTTATCTGAAGGGTTTTCTAAATTGGGTACACTTTCAATTATGTTTATCTCTAAATACTCATTCAAAATATTGCAATATTGTTCGTATAACTTTGTATCACGTTTCATTCTTTTTATAAGACCTGAGAGTCGCGCTTCGGCGGTTTTATAATTATTTTCTAAATGGTTCCAATCCCTTGTCCAAGGGAGACTGATTTCATATCTATTATTTTCAAAACGCACAGTTTCATGAAAATTTTCTAAAATTTTCTCGTTTTTAACACTGTTTGGGTCATCTTTAATTCCCAACGTCTCTAAGTCCCAAAAGGTTTTCAAATCTAATTCATCTTGATTTTCTATTAAATGGCACGTGAATTTACTTTCATTTCTATCTTGTATTGTTCCACCCGCGATCCATCCTAAATGAGAATTTTGTAAAATTATAGAAGTTTTAGGAATTTTTATTTGACCAGCTAATAACAATTCGTAATATACATCTGCTCCTAATAACACTTGAATTCGCTGAGGTTCAAAAAATCTTGGGTTTGCGTAGGTTAAATTCTGTGGTAAGTGCAGATTAGAAATGTCTACGGCGCTTGAAGGGGTTAAATCAGTGATTTTAGGAACCAAAAACATGTTGGATAATTTTTTTAAACTTCTATCCTTGTTGGAAATTTCTACATTTATTCTGCTTTTAATTTTACAGACAGAATCATTTAATCCAGTAATTAATGACTTGACCTTATATTTTTGCAACCCTAACATATCTGCTACAGAAAACGTGGCCAATGAGACATTACTCGCAGTATCAAGAATCGCAATACAAGGAAAAAAAGAATTATTACTTCCCCTTAAATAAATCACAGCTGTCGAAATCAACCCATTATAACTGGAGCAAGACAAATTTTGATCATAATTGTTTTGACAGCTCAATGTTAACGCATTTGTGGTGGGTTCTATTGAATTAGAATTTACGTTATCTTCCGTTTTCAACTGCGGTTCATTTGCAATACAATTAACTTGCCTATTTTCATAAGCAGGTTTCGAAAAATTAGCTCCATGAAGAGAACTATGATGGTTGGAGTAACAAATCCTACACTTATTATGCAATTTATTACATCGATTAACAGCGTGAGATAACGATAAGCAGTTATAACATAACTTCAACTTCCTTACTTGGTTCAATTTCTCTTGAACCGATAAATCTAAGTACCTTTGACATCGAAATATCATATGAGGTTGTTTACATAATGCGCAATTAAATTTGTCATTCTGTAATACTAAACTTTTTTGTTTCTGAGTAATTTCATACCTAGGTTTCGTAACGGTGTTGCTTTTTTGTATGTTTTCGAGAGCTTGAGCTCTTTTCAGTAAAAAATCAATAAAAATATTCCATTCAGGCAAGTCGTTACAAGTAAGACTCATTTCAAATGCCTTTCTTGACTCGTCATCGATTCTTTGTAACACAAAATACATTAAAATTGATTCCGATAAATTATTATTTTCTAGTCCCAATTGTTTCAGAGCCCTCAAATGACTCAATAAATTATCTACCAGATTGCGTATTTCTTTCGCATTTTCAATTTTTATTTTGTTGTTACTCAATAATTCAGAAATATGAGAATTTACAATTAACCGTTTGTTTTCAAATCGTTTTTTTAAAGCTTCGAATAAGGAAGCATAAGAATCATCAATGTTTTGCAATTGTTTTACAGGGCCTGTTAAAGCCGATTGTAAATAATATAATTTTTTAGCATCATTTAATTCGTCATTGCTATCAATCAAGGTGGTGAATTGTAGTTTAAAATTAAACCACTCTGTGTAACGTCCCGAAAATTGGGGTAAATTAATTGACGGCAATTTAATTTTTGACTCATTAGCATTAATTCTATCATTATTATTTTGACATTCAACATTAGAAACACTAGGCTTTATTAAATCAAGAAGACTTACTTCGAGAACTTCTAACTGTTCTTCTGTCTCCGTCAAGGAATTTTCAAATTCCGGTAAATCATCATCAGAAATTACTGAATACGACTCGTTGCGTAACTCATCTGTTTTCTTTTTTAACGTTTGAAGTACATTGAACTTTAGTTCCAATTCTTTCTGGCCAAGTTTTGATTTTATTGCATTTGATATACGTGTAACTTGGCTGCGTATGTTTCCGCGTTTCCGATTGAGGATCACAGTACCTTTAATAGTAGCCATCATAATTATCTATAACTACATACAAAAATCCAAGGGCGATGATTCTTTACAGTGTTCTAAATGAGCGCTGGGGCTCGGAGGACCAAAACATGTTCCGAAAATAGCTCAGTTAATCTCGTTGGACTGTATTTCGTTAAGAAAACTAAGATGATCATTTCGTACTCAATAAAAAGTGGAGTTAAAACTTAACTAATTACATTTATTTACAAGGAGAACAAAATTGACTGGCAGTGGTTGGTACACTGCGCTTACGTCTCAAGCAAAAACATCACTACTGGCGGGAATGGGAATCCGCTCCGCGCATCATCCCGTCTTGAGCGCTCGGCAGCGCCCCCTGGATAACAAAATGTTCTACGGAGGAAACAGATACCTTTGCAAAGCATGCCATTCATTGCTATTGCATTCATAGTAACATTTAATGAGAAAAGCATGGTCTTGAATGGTTAGAGACATTGTCGATTCGTAACAATGAGAACTCTGACAAACAGGCTCACTTTTATCTGACAAATCAAATGACGTATAAAGCACACTTGCATAAATCTGATTTTCTTCTTCCTGCCATAAGCCAATTACAAGCCATTGTGGTTTTGGATAATCCCACAAACAATTTCGTTTTAGAAAGGATTAAAAACATTTTAAACCGATATCTTCATGTCTTAGGGTCGAATTCAGGCTTCAAAAATCACAAATTAGTGATCTGTAAGAAAATGATTTTCAGAATGCGTGCACATTTGCAAGTGATTTGTGATCTCAAATTTTGTAATAGCTAATTTGTGGTTTCAACTTTTAAGAACAGATTTTATTACACAGTTGGTGCACTCGACTTTTGTCTTTAAATGGTAATTTTGTTTAGGTCAATGTTTCTTAAGGGTACAAAAAATGTTAAACCTGTGTAACAAAAGGTTAAGTTACATTCTGACCCTTATTTAGTTTAACAATATTGCATACAGCGCCACTCCCCCCCCCCCCCCTTGATGGTGAGTATTTGAGCTTCTTTTTTTTTTTTTTTTTTTTTTTTCTTTTGGCAGGAAATAAATTCCTCTGACCTCCTTTAAACTATTACCAAGTTTGATAACATTTGGTCCAGTAGTTTTTCTTTTATGACCATTTCAAAGTGGAACTTTAATTATAACAACCCTGTATATAAGTTTTATACATTATTTTATACATATTATGATAATGTCATAAATCCTTTAATGAACCTTTAATTCATTACTATTATATCATGGAAGTTAAAGTTATTAAATGATTTATGACACAAGCATTTTACACTGCATGCATAGCCTGATATATAGCCGTTCACTGGTGAAATTAAGCCTGGCAGTCAAGGGGTTGAGGGGGTGTGGACACATTTTGAAAACATTTTTATTTATTGAATTAGAATTTTGAGTTTTTTTATGATGGTTGACCATATAATTTGTAAACAAAATGAAATCATAAAACTTCTCATAAAGTTTTTTTTTCATTTATTTAAAATTTAATTTTTTTTAAATGAGGTAATTTAAAATCATTATAACTCGAAATATTATTCATCAAATTATTTTTTTTTTCATTTAATTATACAGAAATATATAAGTTTTAATTATGTTTCAGCATTTTTTTTTTTTAATATTAATTTAACAAAAAATTAAAAGTATTTAAAGAAAAAAAAAATTATGTAACTTAATTTTTTAAAAATCATATTTTCAAAAGTAAATATTTTTTTTTTAATTTACTGAATCCAAATTAAAGTAAAATAATTGAAAAAGACATGTTCCAAGTTTGAACCATTTATCTTTAATGGTTCTTGAATTATAAGATTTTAAAGATGAGAATTGGTTAAAAAAAAAAAAAAAAAAAAAAAACACATTACGCAGAAAAACGAAAAAATATAGAAATGAGTCCTTTTTTAAAACTTTTTACAGGTAAAGATCAACTTACGCTGCCTTTTACATAAGAAAGAAATATTTTAAAATAAATAGTTATGTTCATATGTATAGCACATCTACTGCCCTTAGGATATGCCATTTTTTATTTCCAAAATAGCCTCTTATTTTAAGTAGCAACTTTGCTCTTTTTGAGATTTAGAATTAGCCCCCTGTCCGTTTTGATCTGGAATGAGCATCCTGCCCTTTTTCAAATCAGTGGTGAATGCTGAGATTGAATATTTTAAATTTCAAAGAATACAAAGTTTTTGACACTTTTATATTTTTCTGTTCTTTTAGTATTGAAGACTGTAACGAAATACCTTCTGAAATATTCTTTACTTTCCAGTTTTATCGATTTCTTCCTGTAAGGACTGAAAGGTAAGTACAGACTTTCTTTTATGTTAAGTAAATTTATAATATATATTTGTATTAAATGATGCATTGTTCACCAAAAGTTAAAGAATAGTTTATATTCTGTATGTAGCTTTGCAAAAAAGAAAGGTAAAGATATCAGATTTATTTTGTAGTTAGAGTATGAATACAAATAGAGAAAAATAGAAATGTGTGCAGCTAAAAAATTCTTTTTTCTCCCAAAAAATTATATACTTAAAATAAGGATATTACTTGGTGTTTCCTATATGTGTATGTTCTGGCTTCAGAGAAGAATTTAGTAACATTTGAACAATTTTTGAACATTAAAAATTACTTAATGAAACTTCATACTTCATATCAAAATTAAATAAATATATAATGATTTGATTGAATTTTCAATCTTAGAAGCAAGGGATATATATATTGAATAGATATAAAAGAAATCAATCAAAATGTGTAATGTTTGACAGCAATTTCTATAGTATATAACAGTGTTTCTCAAACATTTATGCCTTATGTACTTCTTTAAGTATTACATCTATCGAATGTACTGCATATTTATTTTTTATTTTATTTTTTACTTGTAAGAGTCACATCAATAGAAGTATGGAAACAAAGAAAACAATGAAGGGATGTAAAGAAGCATAACTTTTATTTTAAATTTGATGTCAAGCTTTAAGGAAAGTTTTTTAAAGTGACAGGTGCAGTTGCTTAAGCTTACAAATTTCTTGAACATTTTATGTTAACTTGCTAAGGTAACTTATCATCAACATCTAGTGCTCTTTTATATTTTATTTTTAAAACTTTCAATGATGGAAAACTTTTTTTCACACTCATGTTAGTTATGCTGTGTCGTATGTTGGTTATAGACATAGACATGTCATATATCTCCTGAAACATACCCTAAGGGGTATGCACACAACACTTTAAGAACCACTGGGTTATGAAATCATTCCCCCAATAAAGTACCCTAATAATATTTCTAGCAACTTTTTCTGGCTCATTTGTCATTGTAAAATCAATTAGTATAAAATTTCACAATTCTGTTTAATCAGATTCTCAACTTATACCTTGATGCAACTAATCAAATTATGAAAAGACTCTTTAAGGCTGCTCGTCAGTAAACTTCCCAATCCCCCGCATTAATGTTATTCCTATGGGCGTAGTATGCATTCGTATTTTTAAAATATCTCCTCGGAAAATTAATATTTTTAACTTCTGTTTTCTTTGTATTGTTCTTAAAGAATGTCTCTCTTTTTCTTAGTTGTCAATTTTTTTCTAAAATATATACTTAATTTTATATGAAATGTTAAAATTGTATTCTGTTTCTGTAAGATTTTAACACATACAAATATAAATTAAGCACATAGTTTAGAAAATATTTTGATAAATACGAAAAAAAGAGACATTCTTTAAGAACAGTACACAGAAAACAGAATTTAAAAATATTAATTTCCTAGGGAGATATTTTTAAAATACGAATGCATCCTACGCCCATAGGAATAACATTAGCGAGGGGAATCGGGAAGTTTACTGACGAGCAGCCTTAAGAGAGAACAGTACCGTAATTTTGGGTAGATAAGCCGCCCTGGCGTATATGCCGCTACGTCCAAAAATCGTAAAAAAAAAACTGAAATTCCATCATATACGCCGCACCGGCATATAAGCCGCACTTATTGAAAGTGGTGTACGTACTACTATAGACGCCATATTGAATATTTTCACGCATTTTTTTAAACCATTTTAAAAATTAGAATTTTAAATTTAATACAAATAATGAAAATAAATAAATAACTTACTTACTTTTAGTTTGTGAATTTATCCAATTGCATCGCACATTTCAGCCTTGGATCGGCAAGTAGAAATATATGTGATGGAATTCTTAATATAAAACATTACACTAGAATTACAAATAACACTATTTTTTATTCGAATCCCTCAATTAAATAACAATGTAAAATTCCGAAAATAACTAATGATAAATAACCATTTTGACAACATGAACTATTGACAAAAGCAGGGAGAGACGTATAAACAGAATTTTTTTTGAAAATCACTTCACTACCAACTGTAAACATTAATGTCTATTAACGGAAATTAATTGGTACTCTAATATATTCCGTAAATATTTAAAGTAAAATGTTCTAAGAAAGATTTAAAATAACCAAACAAAAATTAAATACATACGTTCATTATTGAAAATAAAAAATACAACATTCGCAAGTGCGCACACGTAAAAAAAAACAAGAAAATCTACTTTCTTTTCTGTTAAAACGCCGCGATTATGCAAAACTAAGCATAAAAAGTATTCTTTAAATGTGTCAGCTACTTCACTTTGCATAAGTGCAGTAAAAAGAAATTATTGAGCTGCAAGCAAACAGAAAAAGTAATTTAAAAGAAAAAAAACGAAAAGCAAAACCAGTTTTTTCTTAGCTATTAAAAAAAAAAAAATTATCTCCATTATTATATGTCCGATTTTGTTCAAATTTTCAGCAAGTTGCAATAACAGTAAATTAAGCTGTGTAACAAAATTTCATTAAAATATAATAAGTTATTAGAAAATTACAGCACTCCACAAACCCCCTAGTTACTATAAAAAGGGAGAGAGCTATCTGCAGTTTGTTTATTCAACTCTGCGGAGTTGGAGTGGAGCAGGAAGTTGGAGTTGGAGTGGAGCAGGGAGTTGGAGTGGAGCAGGGAGTTGGAGTGGAGCAGGAAGTTGAAGTTGGAGTGGAGCAGGGAGTTGGAGTGGAGCAGGAAGTTGGAGTTGGAGTGGAGCAGGAAGTTGAACGTTATCAGAATGAGATCATTATCTTTGAGTAATACGTTTCGTTTCGTTATGCAAAAAGAAACCATGTATAGATTTTTTTTCTTTTTTAATGAAATAAAAAGAACTCAAATGGGATATTCTATAACATGCTTAGAAAAACAATCTGAGTAACAGAAATAGTAAAGAGGATGCGGCGATTACTTTTGTTTCATTATAGATATATTGATATATAATGTATTCATCATCATAACAGATTTATAAATCAATCAAAATTTAGGGAGATTTGTGTATTTTTAAAAATGTAGTCATGAAGAAATCAGTTAAAACAAATTTCTACAAAAGATTTCTAATCCGTGAAGCATTTTTAATATTATTTTTCAGATTTTCACTCTATAATATGTACATGATCCGATTTTTTTTTTTTCTGGAAAAATCGTTATTACTTCGTATACGCCGCACCGGCAGATAAGCCGCAAAAGGTAAAATTTAACTTTTAAACACGTATAAGCCGCGGCTTATCTACCCGAAATTACGGTAATTGAATTAAAATTAGCTATGTTAGTCTAATTTATTTATTTATTTATTTTTTTTTTTTTTTTAAGATTTTGTAACAGTTTTTAACATACAGTAAAAACAAAGTACTTAAATTCTATTAACATAATTCTAGTGCTGATTATTTATTTTAATAATATAAATTGTAAATAATGTTGTTAGAAAATATATAGCTGCTTTATTCTTTACAGATCAAAGAATATAGTTTAGATAGCTGTATCTTGTCTAAATCATGGGATTACTTTGGATGAATGTTTGCTTCATTTTTTCTATTCTGAGATAATTTAAATAATATATAACATGTTTTAATTATAACCTTTGTTTTCAATTGAAGTGTTTATTTAATTAACAATAAAACAGGAGGTGCTAATTGTGCATTGAATAAAAAGTTTATTCTTATTTAATATAGAGAAAATATTATTTTGTTTAGCATAGTGAAAATTTTTGTTCTATTTGATATGCATTTTTGAGGCTAATTGAGTGTTGCTTACTTGTTCATATTTGTATCACAAGATTGTGTTTGCTATAAAACACAACCTGCCATTATTAAGCAACTTAACCTACAGATTCATGTTACTGTATAGTTCTCTTTCATTTGGCTCTCAGATTATATCTGAAAATTGCTTATTATTTTAATTTTAGAAAACAATGTATTATTATTTTAAATCATTTGTGATGATGATGTATTTTTCACTTTTATGATGATTTAATTTTCTCTTTTTGAGTATATTAAAAGCTTTTAAATTCTATGTCAAATCATTATTTAAAATTTTACTCTGTAATATTATTATAGTCTAATTTTGAAACCACTGTCTGAAAATGAAGATGCATTGCTTCCAAATTCTTCGTTGGTTTATGCCCTCTTAAAGTTCCGAGACAGAGAAAAGTCTCCAGGTTTTCAGGTGACTAATATACCATAGTTTATATATTTTTCTTCCTTTTTAAGAGTATATATATTTATATATATGGTTGTGATTGTAAAATAGTGTGTTTAAATGAAAATATAACCTTTTTAAATATCCAGTATATTTCTGATAATAAAAATACGTTTTTAAAATTTATTGGCAGGTCTGGATAGCAATAACTTTTTTAAATATTCCATTAACAAATTTTTCTTTAAAAATATTTTTCTTTATTGTTTAGTTAAAAAATATTTCTTTAGTACAAACTTTATCAAACCATTTTTTATGAAATTTTAGTAATTTATAGTAACCTATCTCTTAAAAGTTTTAATGTACTATCATATTCATCAATAACTTAATATTAATTCATACTGGTAGGTATTTTGCTTGATACTGCTGTATAGTTCCGAAAATATTTTTCAAGTGTAGTTGAAGTGATATTTGGAAATAAAAGGTATATTCTGCTAATATTTGCTACTTTTTATGTTAATTCCACTATGGAGTTACTAATCTGAACATGTCTTACATGTCACCACTATGCGTGAAAAGAAGCATCTGACAAAAATTAGCTTATTAAGAAATAAGTTTTTGAATTAAATTTATTATTTTTCATTAGTTCTGGGCAGTGATTTTTCCTTCACAGTAGTTTCTTATTCATAATTGAACGATTCTAAAGACTAACATAAGTAAGCATATCAGTTCATATTAGCACTTTCTCAAATTAACATTTATGGTAATTATATGAGTTACAGCAAACATTTCCTGCCTGTAGAGGCTTGCCTTTGATATAAATTTTCTATTGAGATTCCTTATAGTACAGTTATTTTAAGTATCTAACATGATTTTAGTTTTGCCAGAAACTAACTCATGCTCTTTTTTTCAGTCATAGTAGCAATGTAATATGTACTTAACAATAGCTGTCTAACACAAACTTCTTCAAATCATTTCACCTTCACCCATACATCTTTAAATGTCAGCAGCTTTTCGATTTAATTTTCTGTCAACAAAACTATGTTAATGATTTTTGTCTTTACTAAATTAGTGATTTAATTTTCATATTTTATTTATTTTTTGCTAATTTATTTTTGCCAAGTTATTCTTGTAGTTATTCCCTTTATATCCTCTTTAGAAGGTGAAAGTATTGTTTCTGCCTCTTTTCTTTGATAAAAGAAAATCTGTTTATTTTAGGCTACTTACAATATTGATCCATCAGAGCTTAGCCCTGGTGAATACAGAGCCTTCCAACATTACCTTATGAAGCAAACACTTCATATCGATTTGTGGAATGGACAGTCTTTGCTTTATTTTGGAACAGTATTACTTCCTTTAAAGGTAACAAATAGTACAATGAACCACTCTTGTTTTTAATTATGAAAATAAGTATTATCAATTTCCTTACATTGTTTCATGTCTTCTGATTAATTTTCAGTTGACTGCATATGCTATTTGTTATAACTACTGTAAATAAAAATTATTCATTAACTACTAACGTTGACTTTTTATGATGCAATGCAGTTGAATTATATAAAAAAACTAATTGGTTAACCCATAGAAATTTTGTGTTTCTTTCATTACACGTTATTTACTTGAGTCAATACCTGGCTATTTAATTATCTATTTGAAACTAGTGATTCCTTATCTTTTTTTATTATTATTATTCTAAATCTTTTGTTTAATGTTTATGAGCTTTTAATTGCTCAATCTACGGGGACATTTCTGACACTTAAGCCACTTCTTCAGCTAAATTAGCTTTGTACTTAAAGAGTCACAAATTCATTTCCTTCACAAAGCTCAAGCTTCTATATTAAATATTTTTATACTTGACCAATATTTATTTACTTTAATAAACCAGCACCAATTTTCTAAAACATTGTTTTCGTATTTAAAAAAAAAGACAGTTTTGTGTGTTCTGAGTATGACATTGATGTCACACCTACCACAAATATAAACTATAATGAAAAACATGTTTTATTAATTTATATAAATGTTGGTTAAGTATAAAAATATTCAATATAAAAGTTTCTGCTTTAAACACTTTCAGTACAAAGTTTAGGTATAAAAGTGTCATACGTGCCTACAACCGTCCACATGAATTGGTCATGATATATAATTAATCTAGCTTCTATGCAAGCAAACTATGTAACAAATTCTTTCCCCCTTCTAAATATCTGCAAATAACAGAGAAATAAATTCTGGTGTCTACATTATTGTTGCTACTAAATATTTACTTAGTTGTTTTTCTCGTCTATGACCACTATGTTTTTCATCATTATTATTATTGTTCAAAATAATTGTAATTGAAAATTTTGGTTATGCTTGAATCTGGATATGTAAGCATTTGTAAAAAGCAGGACAGTCTTTGTCAAATTCATAGTGATGGTTACTTTCTTCATTATGTCAAGCAGGATAATTTTCAGATCAAAATTATAGTACTCCAACTCCAAATAAAAAAAATAAAGTATTGTAAAGTTTGAGATCATATGTTGATATTAATCCTTGAACTCATTGAGTTTAACTTGGTAGTTTCTTTTTGTGAAGCTATTCTTTCAACAATATATCATTCCTTGTGTGTACTTTTTGATACATAACAAACCTTATAGATGAGAAATTACCAGTTTTACCGGAAAATTACTCGACATATCCTTTATGCATTTTGCAAACTCTTTTGAGTTTTAATTCCCTTTTTTTTCACCCACTTATCTCTTGCAGTTTCTCTATCTATGACATTGCAGCAATTTATTCATTTGCAAAATTTTTCAATTCCACCTAACTATATTTTTAAAATTATTTATTTATTTTTCAAAATATAAATCTCAGAATGTGTTGTTCTTCTAAAAAACAAAAAGCAAACTGATAAAAAACCTGAAAAATCTTATTTAGAGAATATATTTAGTATTTTGTCACATAACTTGTTTAATCTGCTTTCCCCACCCCCCTCATTTGTGTTCTATTATTGCTTCATGTACAAGTATATATGCTATGATAAGATGCCATACTTTCCCTTTCTTGGAATTGTTACATGTTGTTTACCAAAGAATTGTTTTTGTATTTTTACGTTACAGTTTCTATTCTTTTTTTTTTTTTTTTTTTATAAAGAGAAGAATTGCCCAGCTTTTTTTAAAAGTTTATAAATGATTTAAAAATCTATATATATTTGTGTTATTAGCAGTTAGTTTTCTTTTTTAAAGTTCCTAAACAATAATTATGCTACTTTAACTTCTTTTTAATATTTATTTACTTGCTGTTTTTAAGGTTTTTGGAAGTGTTTTTTATGTTTTCATTATATAGTCATTAGTTTTTCTTTCTAAATTTCCTAGTCAGTAAGTATGCTACATTAATTAAATTTAAATATTTGTTTATCAGAATATGATCACTTCTTCCTTTTCATGCAATTTCAATTAGCTTATTGAATGCATAGATTATGATTAAACAGTGCTGTTGTTAAATAAGTGCTTTAGTAGTCATATCCATATTACACCCTCCCCCCTGACACATTAAGCAGGCAAATTAATCACTATTTTGTTTCCAAATAAGTAATCTATGCATCAATGTATCTCATTTTCATTTTGTTTACCTTGTTAAATACTTTGTTGTATAGCTGGATATTCTAAATTATTTTTATTTATTTTCTGTCTTCTATTTCTTACATTGTTATATTTTAATTTGCATATTTGATTCCGCTTTTGCTTTTCTTAAGTAATTGTCTAAATATATCCTATCACTTTACTTTTTCTGTATTAACCTCTCTGAATTTCTGCAAGATTCACTTTATTTATTACAAAATATAATATTTCTTGATTTCCCATGCTTGTACTTACTTCTATAAGAACTCATTGACTTATCACTTTAATATACATTAAAATTAACAAATTTATTCAAAAGTATTTTTGCAGACAAGGAAAAGATGCTGTTAGTGTAACTATGGAATTAGATATTACAAACTGTGAATTTCCTGATGAGACTTTAAGTCAAACTACTGCATTTTTCAATGATTATAGAGGTAAATTACATGTACGGCTTGCTAGTATACGTCATCCTTTGACATCAAAATCTCTTGAACAGTTAGAAGGTATAGTTTGACAGATTTTTATTTGAAAGTATAATTTAATGTATTGTTATTATATAACATGTTTATAGTTATACTATTGAACTTCTAAAATAGTTTATTTATAGAAGTAATCATTTGTTTACTATTTTCCTTATAACTATGCCTTAGCCAACCTTATAAATAATAGCTTTTTCAGGGAGAAAGCTATTATATTATTTCTGCTATGATAATTTAATGATCATATTTAGATCTGCTCATATATTTTTTTGCTAAATTTAGATTTAAATTAATATCCACTGTTTGGTTCCATTTTTCTGTAATTTATTATTTTTTTTTTAGAATTTATTTAAATTTATAGTTTTCTATTCCAGTAGTTTCTTTATGTTAAATTTTTTTTCTATAATTGCTGTAGATTTTTAATATCAATAAACAAGTATATTCAGCACTTTTCCCAAATATGAATATTCAACATATATTTTTTTACTAAATTTAGATTTAAATTAATATCCACTGTTTGGTTCCATTTTTCTGTAATTTATTATTATTTTTTTTAGAATTTATTTAAATTTATAGTTTTCTATTCCAGTAGTTTCTTTATGTTAAATTTTTTTTCTATAATTGCTGTAGATTTTTAATATCAATAAACAAGTATATATATTCAGCACTTTTCCCAAATATGAATATTCAACTGATTTCTGTCAAATAGCCAAATATTCTCCGGATTTGGCATATAAATTAAAATCTGAATGACCGTATACCTAGCTATGTAAGAAAATTTACATTAATTTGTGCTGCTCAAATAATCTAAAATATTCAGTATTTAGCTAAGTAGTGGCTGAAAATTTGTTCACCACTTGGTTTTTTTTATGCTGGCTTGCCAATCTTCACTATTGGCTGCCTAATCTTTCATTAATAATTTAAATTTAATCATTTGATTCATTTCAGTAAATAAAAAAATTCTTTTCACATTTTCCTATATTTTAGCCATGTTTCTAATTAGAACAAATGTGCAAAATATGTTTTACTACAGTACAACAGATTTACATATGCTGGAGTAAAATGTAGTTGTTATCTTAAGCATGGGAAAATGAAAATAATAAAAATAATATGTTATCATTTGCCTTATGAAAAAGCTCAATCAGTAATACTCAAATTATTACTGAAAATTAATTTTTAAAAAATCGTAATTGTAAGTTTAATTTTCTTAATAAAATTTTAAATTACTGCCAGTTATTCTCTTTTCTCTTTCAGAAGATAGTTTGAATGAATCACATATTATTTTTCCTAAATCAGAGGGGAAAAATTCTAGGACCTCGAGTAAGTAATGATTTTATGATTTTCATTGTTTATTCTTTAAAACATCAGAATATTTCTGTTTTTCTCCTTTTTCCAATAAATTAAATAAACATTCCTAAAATTCTTATCTGGGTATTTTAAATAAGTTGTCATATGCTTTATTAGGTCTGGATTCATATTAGCTACTGAGCATAAATACAGTTTGATTCAACAATTTTTTATTTAATATATGTTGATTACCATCTATAATTAAAGTGCAAAGTCTGGCCTTTTTCTTTCTTTCTTTCTTTTCTTACTTTTTTTTTATGTGTGTGTGTGTGCTTAGTGTAATATTATACATACTCATAAAACAATATTTTTGATGACAGAGTGGTTGCTATTTTAAACATTATTATTAAAAACATAAAACAATTCATTGTTGCATCATTTTAAGTTTACAATCTATTGTGAAGGATTTGAATTGTATCAATTAAAAACATTAAAAATCTGCCTCATTTGCGGATTTTAATTATGCACTGGAGCAGTGTTTATCAACCAGTGTGCGACGAGATACTGGTGAGCCATGAGAAGACCTCGTGTATACCGCAAAAAATTTCAGTAAAGTTCTATCAAAATTTTATGAATTAACAGAAATTACATAAAATTTATTGAAATAAAATTTAGAAACTTAAAATTTTGAAAAATACACTCACCCACCAGCACTTGACATACACTCTTGTTAGAAATTCTTTGTTTTAAGTGATTGAGCCATTTTAAATATTACAAAAGATAAAAAATTATCCGAAATAGGAAAAGGTAGAGAATTACAATGAAAAGAAGTAAGAAATGGTTATTAAAATCTGTTATTTTTCCCTCAATTGTAAATTTACAAGTATTATAAAGAAAATATTCCACTTAATGACCTATTTATGAGGAAGGAATTTTTCTGTAGAAAATAGCATAAAAACAAAGATAAATCTTGGTTAGATCCATAGAAAAAGATTTACAAATATGGGTTTATCCTAAAATTTTATCTATTTTATATTTATAATAAAGTGTAACAAATTATTTTAATTTTTTGGCTATGGTGAAGCATTTAAAGTACCTTAGCCACATTGGCATGTAAATAAAATTTGTCAATAACATAGTTTTTTACCTATCTTTCTTTTTACATTAGTCATAGTTACTAATGAACTAATTTTCTTATCTTCTACCTTTTCATTATTTACTTTCTTTCTGATAGCTCCTGTTGTGTCCAAAGCTCGACCCATAGTGGAAACTAATCGAGAACTTACCAATTTATTAGCTTCAAGATGTGTTGTAAATTGTTCACAAAGATCGCAAGACTCTTATTCCTCAGAAGAAAGAAAAAGAAAACTAGCTCGAATGGAAGCTGTTAGAAATTTGGAAAATGAAGGGAAACATATTCAAGTTCTTGATGATGTAAACTATGTTCTTCAATTTCACTTTCTAGGAATTAGAATTAGCGTGATAATGAATAATTTTCATATAATTGAAGATTTCATCTTGTGCAATATAATGATCAAAATTTATATAGCATATATAGAAAAATGTTCAATACTATACACAGTTAAACTACGATTATACAGACTAATATGTTCTGGACATAATCTGTTTCTGCAGAAGTCCTAATGATTGGGATAGTCGTAAAAATACTATGTTGTGAAAAATAAATATCTCTAAAATAGCTTGTGTTTAATAAAAATAAAGTTAGGTCTAATTTATTCAACTTATATTAGATAATAATAATATTACTTATATTAGGTATTTTTAATAAAATTTCTTTTATTAAACAGTTTGTATATATATATATATATGAAATGAATGTGAAAAAGTATGAAAGAATTTTGAATGTGAACGAATGTGGATTGATATGAAAGGATAGTTAGTTAAACCCATTCCAAATCAAAAACTAAAATATAAAAATTCAAAGTTTAAAATCCCTAAATCGTGTGTCAAAATTTTAAAGTTTTGCCTTCATTTCTAGTTGCCCCTGTAACTTAACTTTCCTTACGATACATTTATTACGAACAGATATCAATTTTGAATCCTCGTTAAGATTAAAAGTGCTGACGGTAACGCATCTCTCTTCTCCCGGTGGCTACATCTTGCATGTTAATTATCTGGGCTGCTTACCCAGATATGAGTCAAGGGCTAATTAGCCAATTAAATGACATTATTTCATAAGTTGCAAAGCGGTCTCTAGCGGTGGTCCGGCCGTATATAATGTGAGGAGCACGTTTTTGCATGGCTTTTTGACTCTAATCACTCTCCACAAAAACTACGGCCAGTATTCTTCGAAGTGCGACGGCATCCTTGCCGGTGTAAGTCCGGCAATTCGCCGAAATATGAACGATAAGATGATGTTGATGTTTCCCCGGTAAAAGACTCTTCAAACTGTCCCCTGGGCCTAGCTTAAAGAGAGACTTGTAATTAATTGGAATAAAAGCTAGTTCCCAGGAAAATGCCTGCTGATTTCTTACATTCGCACGACTACATCAACGACGTTATACCTTACTGGGATGTGTGGTAGCGGCGATCAACCGTCCGTCGTTACAGAGGGATCGATGTGCGTTCGGTATACCGAGATGCGCCCGTTATACAGAGGCGATATCTTACAGTGAGTCTGCTTGGATTAAATACCTGCCATGGGAAAATCCTTTCTTTTAAATAACTATTCATTAATAGGAAACATCGTAATCGAACCAACCATAAAAAGACTATTTTTAATCACCGGGCCTTTAAAAGAAAATAACAGAAGACTAGTGTGTTTAACTGAAAAGAAAAAGTTTGTGTCCAAAATAAAGAAATAAATATCTACAATCAGTTAATAAAAGAGCCCCTGCTATTTTATTTCGTTGCCTACTTAAAATAAACAATTTTTCTTCAGTGCTTCACTCCAAAAGAAAAACAGTTTTGTTCATTCACTTTCAATAGTTATCTCAAATGACCTACTATCCAGCGAAAGGGATGGTTCACAGATGGTTTGTGGAAAATTCAAGGTCAACGATCTCCTGGCAGAAGGAGGAATGTTCTTTTTTTCCCCCTTTCTTTGCGTGTGTCAAGAGTCCGTTGTTTGGTTGATGCTTTCTGTTTTGGTTTCGTTTTAATGTTGATATTTTTTTTTTCTTTTTTTCACGTGAGTATTCTGTGCAATCAAATGGATTTAAAAGAAAAAGAAGAAATAGGTATGTTCGATTTTGTTATTTTTTAAGAAGAATTTAAAAGCGGACAGAAACTTTCTATTTTTATTTTTTGAAGCAGTAAGAGAGAAAAACAATTTGAAATTTTATTATTTTTTAAGTGTTATTTTTATGAAAAATACTATTATTATTTTATTATTATTATTATTATTATTATTATTATTATTTTATTATTATCTCTATGTTACAACTTAAGTGATTAAATGAAGCAGATTATTTTTGTTTATTATTTTGGAAATTTAAGCGGGATTTAATGAAAAATTAAGAAAAAAAAAAAAAAAGAGGGCAAATTTAAAAAAAAAAAAAAAAAAAAAAAAAATTTCTAGTAAAAATATTTTTTTTTTTTTTTTATTTTGTTTAATGAGATTGTAAAAATAAGTAATAAAAATGAGTGCAGAAGACAAATCCATTCAAGTGGGTGAAGGTGACGAATCTTTAAAGGAAAAAAATACAGAAATTGAGGGAAATGGAAACCCTTTTAAAGAAAGTTCCCCTGTAAAAATGAATGTAGCCATTAGCCCAGAGAGCCAACAATCTCTTAAAAATCAGGCCCTAATTCCTGAAATAGAATTAATCAAAAAGGCCGCTGTAGGTAGCTATGCAGCAAATATTGAGGAAAAAACAACGAAAGAGCCAGAGATTATCTCATTTTCGCCGGAAGCAAAGATGATTTTTGCCTCCTGGCTTGCTTATTTTGAGGCTGTATGTATTGAATCCAAAAAAGATGATGTTTGGAAGATAAGAAACATCCAGAAATTTTTAAAAGATAGTGCCCTTACCCTATACATTAACAACTGTCTTAATGTTTTGCACTGGAATGAGTTTGTTTCACTATTCCATGAAAATTTTTCTACCCCAGATACACTATCCCTAAGCGACTTTGCTAGTATTCGGTATAGGTCAGGTGATGACCTCAACGAGTACTACCAAAAGAAAACTAAAATGGGTCGTAATCTGGGTTTAGATAACAAATTCATTCTAGAAGGGTTATCCGAAGGTTTGCCAATTTCGATGCAGAGACTTATTGTGACTAATGCCCCTAAAACTGCCACAGAATGGAGAGAATTAGTGTTTAAACTTACTAAGCTTGAAGTAGCAGGCAAGAGTCCTGAAAATAAACCAGACCCAACTCCCCAAAATCAGTTCAGACAATGGCGACCATATCGCCCTAATACCACTGAGCAGAATTTTCCAATGCGATCCTGGAATTATAGATACCCTTATCAAAACCCCCAGAATCGCCCAAATGTGCCTAACCCTCAAAGAACTTTCCAAAATGTGAGACCATTTCAACCGTCTCCTCCTAGACCAAATATACACTACCAGGCTACATTGCCACCATCGCCATGCCGTGTCTGCCTTAATCTTAATATTCCAAATGCTTACCATTGGGTACGAGATTGTCCTTTTCGAAAGCAATCTTTAGAGGCCTCCTCTCTAACCCAACAACCAAACATTCAAATCCAGAATCCAAATCAGACACAAAGTGATTTTTCTGCAAGCCCAAGTAGTAACCAATGACAACTAATAGTACCTGGGTACATAGAAAAAAGAAAAGGATCCAAAGAAAACCCAAAGAAACGTCAAATTACTACTCTAGGGATACCAGAAAACTCAATACCCTGTTTGATCGACTCAGGAAGCTCGTTAAGTGTCATTCCATTACATTTAGTCCAAAAATTCCAGTTAAATACTTCCAAAATTCGTAAAGGTCTATCGGTCGCTCAAACACAAGGCATTCTCACCTTGCAGGAAAAATGTCGTGTTAATTTGAAAATTGGCCGCATATCCAAATATGTTGATCTTTATGTTATTGATAATAAATTACCCTATACCCTTATTGGACTTAACCATTGCCAAAGTTTCCAGTTAAATATTGATTGTGTTAAGATGCAAATTTTCCAAAATAACCAAAGAGTGCCTCTCCTGAACCAATTACGAAATATTCCAACCGTTAATTCCTTGCACGTGTCAGAAACTAATGAAGATGTCTCAGAAAAGGAAAATGCAGGGATATTTGGTGAAAATTATGAGCCGGAGTTTGTAAACGCCACTGAACCTATCCAAGTTCAGTCTGCACCTAACAAACTGCCTACTCTCTTAGCCAAATATGTCGGTATTTTTGCCAAAGATAAATATGATGTAGGATGTGTCAACATGGAACCCCAGAGAATACATTTAACTTCCGACTTACCAATTTCACTTAGAGCTTATCGTACTTCCCCTAAGGAAGAAGAAGAAATTAGAGAACAAGTTCAAAATTTGTTAAAAGCCGGTATCATTAAAGAAAGTCATTCCCCTTATTCTTCACCTGTAACCTTAGTTTATAAACGTGAAGAAGGAAAGAAAACTCGGTTGTGTGTCGATTTCCGAAAATTAAATGCCATAACCAAAACAGATGCAGAACCCTTACCCCGAATCGACACTTTATTGGACAAACTGGTGCAAGCTAAGGTGTTTTCCACTCTCGATTTAGCAAGTGGATATTGGCATATACCTATCCACCCTAAAGATACTGAAAAATTAGCTTTTGCCACAACGTTTGGCTTATTTGAGTGGAAACGTCTCGCGTTCGGCTTGAAAAATGCGCCTGCAAATTTTAACCGTATCCTTCGAAGAATCCTAAATAAATATAAAATTGAGTTTGCATGCAGTTATTTTGATGATATTATTGTATTCTCACAAAATGAAGAAGAACATTACCATCATTTGGAAATCATTTTTGATATTTGTGTCCAGGAAAATCTTAAATTAAAGCTGTCTAAATGTAATTTTGTTAAGAAAACAATTAATTTTCTTGGATATGAAGTGTCGAATGGTTGTATTACACCCGATAACCCAAATATTGAAACTATCAAGAGGTTAAAACCACCAAACAATGTTAAAGAGTTACAACGCTTTTTGGGATCTATTAATGTTTATAATAAATTCATTCATAAATATGCTGAGGTTAGATATCCTCTTAATAATTTGTTAAAGAAAAATGTTCCCTATGTATGGGACCAGAACTGTCAAAATTCTTTTGAAAAATTAAAAGCAGCTCTAATTCAAAAACCTATCTTAAGATTGTTTGATCCCAAAACACCTTGTAATTTATTTGTAGATGCATCAAGTCTTGGAGTGGGATGTGTTGTGAAACAGGCTGATGAAAATGGTATTTTGCACCCCATAGCATATCATTCTAGAAATCTTCGCGACTATGAAAAAAATTATGCAATTACTGAACTCGAATGTTTGGCAATTGTGGATGCTCTAGATAAATTTTACCATTATTTACACGGTCAAAAATTTGTCATTCATACAGACCATGCGGCTCTCACTTGGCTCAAAAATGTTAAAAACTTAAGAGGACGTCTTTTCCGCTGGTCCCTTAAATTGAGTATGTTTGACTATGATATTAAATATAAAAAGGGCTCCACTAATGTAGAGGCTGATATGCTGTCTAGATTACCTGTTTCAGAAGACCCCCCACATCATACACATTTACTCAACTTGAACGATATCAGAGAAAATCAGAAAAAAGAGAATGTCAAGGTAGATGGTAAAAAATATGTTGAAATTAATGATGTTATTGCGATTAAAAAGAAAAGTTTGTATAAGATTGTCGTCCCCATGGCTTTACGTTTACCCCTCTTGGAAAAAGCCCACACAGATTTTGGACATCCTGGAATTTATAAGATGATAAATTTAATTACAAATCAATATTATTGGCCTAATCTTAATAAAGATATTGAAAATTTTGTTAAACATTGTCATACCTGCCAAATCAACAAAAAAAGTAGGCAAAAAAGATTTGGTTTGTTGCAGCTCATGCCCCCAACGGATATACCTTTTGAATGCTTGGCATTGGACTCTGTTGGTGGATTTAATCATTATAATTCGGCAAAGAAATATCTGCATTTGGTCATAGACCATGCAACTCGCTATGTGTGGGGTTTCGCATCAAAAAGTGTAACAACTGAAACTTATACAAACATTTTGTAACAATTATTTCAAACTCAAGTACCAGAAAAAATACTTACTGATAGAAATGGAGCATTTACAGCTTCTAGATTTAAACGTTTTCTTCGTAATTATAATATCAAACACCGATTAACCTCCAGTCATCACCCGGAAACGAATGGGAAAATTGAGCGTTTGAATCAAACTATTGTCACCAGATTAAAATGTATTGTAAATTCATCACCAACTAAATTACCTTGGACAAAATTTTTAGATGAAGTATTGTACCAATATAATGCTACTCCGCATTCTGTAACTCAGTTTCCACCTAGTTATTTGCTGTTAGGAAAATTACCTTATGATCCTCTTTTACCAGATAATGATTATTACCCTCCTGTTGAAGAAGCTAGAAAATTGGCTAAGGAAAGAACAATAGCTTACCATAAAAAAAACAAAATCCATTATGATGCTCGTTTTCTTCCTGTAAAGTTTAAAGTTGGTGACATTGTAATGTATGAAGAATTCCACTATCCTAATACACGTAAATTGACTCCACCATATTCTGGACCATATACTATCTTAAAACAACTATCTGATGTAAGTTTTGAAATTGATAAACCCAGTATACATTTTAAGAGAAATTCTGAAATAGTGCACGCCTCCAAGTTGAGATTCTATAACCCTCCTCAAAATTTAAAACTCTACCATGAATAACCCCCGTCTATTTCTTTCATCTTTCAATTTTTTATTTTTGCTTTCCTATCGTCCCTCTATCATTTTAGTGTTTGGATGAGGACCCAGCTGGATGTTAATTTAAAACCCAGCGGTGTAGTTGGCGGAGCAGTTTTAAAGTACTGCTAACCTTTTTATTTTTTTTATTACTTATACAATGACAAAACTAGGAACACGTTAGGGGTCCTCCGCTCCGTGGCCTCCCGTCTATAGTCGAACTGTTTTCCCATTTTCTCTTTCCATGTAGAATGGAGAATTTGGCAAAACTGCTTCGCTTTCCCTCTGTAGGTGATTATCGGGCATCCACTTTTCCTTTTTCCTTGTGCAAGAGACACATTTTTTGGATGATAATCACCTCAGAGTTTAGAAATCCATGTCTCACTGAGCATGGTGGAAAGGATAGCCTAATTTTTTTTATTTTTTTGGTTAGAATTTCCTATTTTTATAAAGTTTTCAAGTTCAGTTTTTTTTTTTTTTTTCTCCTGAGATTAATTCCCACTAGAATGTTCTATAAGCCCAAATATGCTTATAAATAGATAATTTGGAGTAGTAACAGAGCTTATAACTGCTCATATGACATTTTCGTGTTTGTGTTGTTTTTATTGCATTTGTAGTAATTGTTTTGTCCTATATTTACAGTATATTTGAAGTATATTTTATACTATATTTTGAAATTTAATGTTTTGAATAAGTGTTTATATCATGTTTAAATATTTTTATAAGTTAAGTGCATTTTTTAATTGTTTGTGTTTTGTAAATCATATAAGTAATTGCCATATTATATTTCTGTTTTCAAGTATCATATTATTTAGTTTTTATTGTATTGTATAATTGAAGAAAGGTGCAATGTTTACCTTTCCTGATGAACCAACACCCAAGAACAATTCACACAGGACACGTTGGTTAACAAAAACTTTTGCAATGTGCTAATAGACTTTCAAAAAATAGCACATAATGTTCTCGCGAGAAATGTTAAAATTTTTTTTGCTGCAGCTGTGTGTTTTGTTTACAGTATATGTCATATGTTTTATCTTCAGTGTATATCATCAAATAGTACCAGTATTTTATGTAAAAGTAAGCCCAAGCAGTTTGAGAGTCTAATTAGAATTCCGTAGGAAAAAAAAAAAAAAAATCGATAGCCTATTTTAAAATGAGTTTAACTTATGGGGTTGAGCCCCACAGCCCTTGCTGACAAGTACTGTGGTGCTCATTTTTAAAGGGGGGGGATGTGAAATGAATGTGAAAAAGTATGAAAGAATTTTGAATGTGAACGAATGTGGATTGATATGAAAGGATAGTTAGTTAAACCCATTCCAAATCAAAAACTAAAATATAAAAATTCAAAGTTTAAAATCCCTAAATCGTGTGTCAAAATTTTAAAGTCTTGCCTTCATTTCTAGTTGCCCCTGTAACTTAACTTTCCTTACGATACATTTATTACGAACAGATATCAATTTTGAATCCTCGTTAAGATTAAAAGTGCTGACGGTAACGCATCTCTCTTCTCCCGGTGGCTACATCTTGCATGTTAATTATCTGGGCTGCTTACCCAGATATGAGTCAAGGGCTAATTAGCCAATTAAATGACATTATTTCATAAGTTGCAAAGCGGTCTCTAGCGGTGGTCCGGCCGTATATAATGTGAGGAGCACGTTTTTGCGTGGCTTTTTGACTCTAATCACTCTCCACAAAAACTACTGCCAGTATTCTTCGAAGTGCGACGGCATCCTTGCCGGTGTAAGTCCGGCAATTCGCCGAAATATGAACGATAAGATGATGTTTCCCCGGTAAAAGACTCTTCAAACTGTCCCCTGGGCCTAGCTTAAAGAGAGACTTGTAATTAATTGGAATAAAAGCTAGTTCCCAGGAAAATGCCTGCTGATTTCTTACATTCGCACGACTACATCAACGACGTTATACCTTACTGGGATGTGTGGTAGCGGCGATCAACCGTCCGTCGTTACAGAGGGATCGATGTGCGTTCGGTATACCGAGATGCGCCCGTTATACAGAGGCGATATCTTACATATATATATATATATATATATATATATATATATTAATAAAAAAAATAAAATACTTACATGCATTTAGATGTGTTAGTTGAATATGTACAACAATGTTTATTAAAATAAAAGGAGTGTACTTTGTGCCAATATATTCAAATGGGATAAACAACAGGATAAAAAGCACACCTGTGCTAACATCATTTTAACACTAACTACACTATTTATCACATTGTTTAATTGAACAAAGTTTATTGTTTTGCCATAGGTAAATATGGACATAAAATTTTCCAAATACAGACTTCTAAAATACTAATTAAATACAATTTTCAATGGTTTAAATAGGACTTTCAAAGAAAGTATATTTTTATGAAGAAATACATACAATTCATATTTTGCCATTTTTTTTCTTTTTTCTGATATTGATGTGGAGTTTGTATAATTTGAGTTTTACTGCAGCAGGTAAATGTTACTTTTATGGATGTACAACCTTAAGATTAAATGTTTTCTTATGCTGTTGACAGAGAGGAAATATTAAAACCCTGTAATTTGTCATTTTTTTCTCTTTTTTATGTAACATTAACAGAGTAGTGAATCTTGCAAATCTTGTTATAGGCTAAAATTGTATGAATTATTAATTGCTCTTTCAAATTTGAGAAATTCTTTTTTTTTCCTGTAAACATATTTGTGCTTTCTCCCCTTTTTTTAACTAGTCAAACACAATTAATAATGCCTTCATTATTCATGCAGTCGTTCCACTAAATGCTTTTGAAAATATTCGTTTCTTGGTGATCGATATGTAATTTGCCCATAAAGGAATAAAATTTTCCCTCAGTAATGTTTTCAAATGCAAAAATTTATTTAGGTATTGTAACGTTGTGTATAACCTGGTTGCTGAATATAAACTAGAAAGATTTGCTTGGCCACATGTTCAATTCACTAGGCCTAAAAGAACACGTGTAGACCGTATAGCTTCTCTGCTGTTGCAATAACTTGGTTCTTAGCTCGCTATTGTTTTGCAGCAGTGAGGAGGATTAAAAAGGTAAAAAAATGGATAGATCTTTCCAAAAAAATAGTGATGACGAAGATTACAGGAATATGAGACCATGCTGGGAACCAGTGACTTCAAGTGATAGAAAAACATAGAGACCAACCTGAAAGAGAGATACACAAGTTTCTGCTAGCTAAAAAAATCCTTTATTTGATGAGACATTAGGGATGAATTTGGGTTAAGCTGGTATATATAACTCTCACCTCTAGTTGAAAAGACATATGGACCCAAACTTCATGACAACTGACAGAGCTGTGTGGCCACCATGGTGTCGATGGGAACCCACGTTGTACTCACTCTGCTGACTTCCACACAACTGACCTAATGGTATGAAAAACGCGTGCTCTTAGCAAGCTTGCTGCAAAAAAACTTTTCAGACAGGTGCACAATCACCAAATCATATGCATACGTTGACGCCAAAAAGAGCGATGAACTCATCGTCGCTTTCAGCCACAGCCAAACACAAGAGAAAGAACAGCTTTGAAGAGTGCCCAGCCAAGATGGCAAATTGCCGAGACGGGAGAAAGGGCAAATTATAAAAAGATAATTAGAGCGTCGTTCAAAGAGGAACACGAAAATTGAACGAAACGTCGTAAAAAGACAAATGAAGTGTCAAATTAAAGGGAATTTAAAATTCTGAATAATGGGAATGATAATTTAAATGAACATTAAAGAGAAACTATTGAAATTAATAAAATTAAGGTTTAAAATAAGAAATAAGCATGTTGTTACAAGTTAGATGTAAAAGAGCTGTAAATGTCACATTTAGAATGTGACAGGTATCACACTGACTTTCAATCTCACTTGAAAAATAATGTTGATTTCCTTTACGTCAAATCTTAAAAGTTTTTATGTAAGCTTGAGGTGAATAACAATAATATATGAACAAATCTGAAATGTTGATTTCCCCTAAAAGCATTTAGGAACATTAATATTTTTAATTTTGTTCAAATTATGCTGTTATAGTTTTTTAAACTGTAATATTGTATATATATATATATTTTCCATTTTAGGGTTTGCAGCATTTTTTGAAAGAGAGGGAACGTGACATGCTTACTATTGAATCTTACATACAAAGGAATAAAACTGACATGATTCAGTCATTACTACATGCTTCTGTAACTCATGAAAAAGTTATTTATCCTGTAATAGGAAATAAAGCATACTTTGAATTTGTTTTAGAAAACCCTTTTCCTGAGGCTAAAGAAGTGGAAATATCTTGGAAATGTCCAGAATTAAGGTATTTGCACATACAATTGTTTTCAAAAACTGATTTTTTCCCCTTTTCACAATTTTCAATATATATTTTATCATTTTGCTTATCTTAGATAAATATTTACATATGATGCACATTATTTCATTAATTTTGTCCAATCAAAAATATTTTAGATCCCATACAAATAACTTTCTCTGAAGGCATCTGGAGCTAAGACTAATGAATGAAATGAGATCACATTTTATATTTAGACTTTTAAAGGCATGGAAAAATTATTTCTGGGAAAAAAAGTTTAGTACCAATAGGGAAAATTTTGACACTATGAAAGTTTAAAACAGACAGATATTTTCCTTAATTGTTAGTAAAGTAAATTGTGTAATTGTTCATACATGACAGCAGCTCTACTTATTTCCCTTGAAAACATCCTGGGAATGTTTCAGGCAGATAATTCATTTGAATGTCTGATGAATTGTGCTCAATTTTCAACTTTAACAGGCAAGATTACTTTATAACTGCTCTGTGCTTTATAATTTGTATAAAGTTATTTAAATTTTTATTAATATTTTAACTTTTTTCTTCTGTTTTATTAAATATTGTTTTCTGTTTTTGATATAATAAAGGTAAAGGTAGTTTTTTTTTAAGGGCGGGGCGGGGGAGTTGAGGGGAGGAGCACACCCTTACAAGGAGAGGTTCCAAGGTCGGCGGCACAGAATGCAGTGAACGTTTGTGTATCGATAGAGTATAGTTAGTGTATAAAAGCTTACATCACAGTTTATAATTGGATAAATTTCTTTTTTTGGCAAGCAGCTTCGTAGTCTAGTCAGTAGACCGCTGGATTTGAGATCTTTGGGTTTGGGTTCGAATCCCCAGCTAGACTCATTTTTTGCAGTGAAAATTTTTATCAATTACCTTTGAACTACAATTGAAAAAATATGTATAATCATGGAAATTTACGAAAAATATACATTAAATTATGTTTGTATCATATAAATACAGTCTTAACTATGAAATTCTGCATGTTTAAATATTTAATGGGGGCGAAAAAAAAAAGTAGACAATTTATTTTTCTATAGACCAGAAACTTTTGTTGTTATTTAAAATTATTTACAGTTATTTAAATGAATAATGTATTATTTTTCACAGAGAAAAGTATGTGATATAAATCTATAATATATTATTTTAATTTTAATTTATTATTCAAATATTTTAAATATTTTGATATTTAAAAAAAATATTCTTTTAAATTTTTAATAGGATTTTTTTAAATGTTGGATTCTTAGTTTTGTCTTTACTGCCTACATAATAACTATTTTTAGTAATTTAATATATTTTTAGAACTTATTTTTAAGTACATGGACAATTTTTCTAATTATAAACACAAGATTCCAAGATTTAAAAAATTTCAAAATTAAAAAAAGACTAGTTGTTTAAAATCTGATATATTTTAAAAGTACTATTATGATTGAAATACTATGAATACTAACAGAAAAATTTAAATTTGACAAAATTTTAAATCAGCATGTTATAATTTTATGTTACGTATTTTAATTTATTTCACGGTGAAAAACAGTAGTTTTTTTATGCAAATAATAGTAAATAAATTTTAAAACAAGTAAAATTTTTTGATCTGTAGGAGTACCAATTTCTAATTATAAAATTAAAGAATTATTAATTAATTAATTATAATATTGTAATTAATTAATTATAAAATAAAGGAGTCTAATTATAAAATTAATAATCCAAGATTAAAAAAAAATAATATTAAAAATATAGAAGCATATTTTTAATAAGTCATGAAATTTTTTTAATGTTTGGATAATTAAACTAAATTAAAATAATACATTGTAGGTCGTGTAGTGTGAAGGTTGTGTTAGCGCTCCGAAGGTATTGGGGGGCGTTGACCGGTTTGTAGCGACTGGCTGTTGTACTCTGCTTTCTCGTGTGTATTATTTTGGCTTGCAGTTATTGTAATAAAGTAAGTGTATCGTTTCTGCTTTGTCTCGGTTTGGGTCGCATATTTACTGGGTGTTTGTCTATATTTTTGTGCTGTAGCTGTAAGTAGTGTTTTATTTTTCTTGTTTTTACTATGTAACTTGTGGTTTGCATGTCGGGTATGGCCAACTCGGCTTTTAAGTTTGTTAATGATGATATTGCTGAACAAGTACCGGCAATTAGCATAGAAATGGGGGATGTTGATAACTATGTATTAATTAGTGACTCTAACTATCCTAATGTTGCTCGGTCATCTGCACCGGTGTCCTCTTTATTAGATATGGCTGCAGAGAATGATGGAAAGTTTTTTAATATTTTTCTACAAAGTATGGACTCTAGCGCTATACCTACTCATGACCCTCGTGTCGTGCAAGCTGAACTTAAGGCCAAAGTAACTCATGCGGCGGACATAGATACTATACGGTATACTAGGGCCGGTTGTATAATTATAAGTACTAGACAAGTGGTTTGTGCTAAGGAGGTTTGTAGCCTGTCTGAGTTTTTGGGTGTGGCAGTTAAAATTCGTGTTGTTTGGGAAAATATAACCAACAGGTTCCTGCTTTTTAACATCCCGGTGGATATTCCGTTGAATGAGATTGGCCACGAAATCGCTGAAAGTAATAACGTTCAAATTTTGGAACTCCGCCGGTTTCTCCGTAAGGACTCGAAAAATTCAGTGTCTCCTGTTCTTGTGACGGTTATTGGCACATCCTTTCTGTCAGAGATAAAAATGTGGTTCACGATACAGAAAGTACGCCAATTCTTCGACAGGCCTCGACAATGCTCGGTCTGTTACAAATTCAACCACCCTTCGGGGAGATGTAAATCACCACAGCTCTGTGCCACCTGCGGTCTTCAACATACTGGCCAGTGCTCTACACCTGTAAAATGTGTAAACTGTGAGGGGGAACACCGGTCGGACTTTAATCAGTGCCCTTCCCGGATCTCAGAAGTTGACTTTTTAAAATTCAAATGTAGCAATTTCCTATCTTTCGTTGACGCGCGCAGAAAATATTCCATAAAGGCTACTCCAGGCAGGTATGCTGAGGTGGCCAGTGTTAAGACATCGGACTTTGAAGAAATGCGAAAATTCATTGAGGCCAGGACCAACAATATGCTCAAAGTATTGGTTGATTTCTCTTCAAAACACTCGGAAAAAATCATCGAAGTGATTAATGCCCTCAGCGTCATGTTGATGAACTGCTTAGCTAAGCTGAGTGAGGCTTCTCCAGAGCGTAAGCAAGTGAATAAAAGTGGCGGAAATCACTAAAAAAAAAAAAAAAAAAAAAAACTTTGTTTTTGGGTGTCTGCAAGTGTCAGTTTCCCAGTATTTTACTAACCCAGCTTTGCTTCACTATTTGTTTTGAGACCTTTTTCTTCACTTTTAATGGGGTTC
This sequence comes from Maratus michaelseni, assembly GCA_963931845.1. Lineage (NCBI taxonomy): Eukaryota > Metazoa > Arthropoda > Arachnida > Araneae > Salticidae > Maratus > Maratus michaelseni. The sequence continues at coordinate 204,980,518 of OZ007594.1, read as the reverse complement.
AGTGTGCTGCAATGGAACTGTAGAAGCATATTAAACAAACAATCCTGGCTTAAGTGCCCTCTGTTTACTATAGCGGATGTTCTTGTGTTGCAGAAAACGTTTCTCACGCCAGAAAAATCTTTGGTCATCCCAGGTAAAATTGTCTATCGTCTGGATAGGATTGACCGTCCAGGTGGTGGCCTAGCTATTGCCGTTAATTCTGCTTGGTCGTCCCGCCAACTTAATTTTAACAACCTTTTTGCTAATGAGATCATGGGTATTCATCTTGACTACGGATCGGTGCATCTAAATATTATCAACATTTACTCTTCCTCCGGCCTGATTGTGGCCGACCTCACTAAGCTCTGTGATAGGCTTGCTGGCTCATCTCTCATTCTTGGTGATTTCAACCTTCACCACCGTCTTTGGGGTTCCCCGGTGTCTTCGCGGGCTAGTGATAGCCTTGTTGAGTGGATGTCGGCAAGTACATTTTGCCTAATGAACTCTACTTCCCCTACCAATGTAGCTCCAAATGGAACATGCTCACTGATAGATCTCTCGCTGTGCACCCCGGATCTCCTCGCCCGTTCTACGATCCATGTCGAAGAAGAATTATATGATAGTGATCATTTCCCAATTACTATTGCTATGAATCTCTGCACTCCAGTTCAGCCGGGCTTCACCGTTTTCAACTGGTCGCGTATAGGTAAAGAGGTCAATGAAAATCTGCAGACGATTACTGACATCGATTATCAGTCCTTTCATACGTTAGTTCTCCTGGCCATGAATAAACACAGTTTCTCTAGGTCCATGCCAGCGAAGTGCCTTCCAGCTTGGTGGACGGCAAGGTACAGCAACCTGAGCAAGCAGAAACAATTCCTACTTAAAAGAGCCCATCGCCTGGTGTCTGTGGAATACTCGGTTAAGTACAAACAGACTGCGGCAAAGCTCCGTCAGGTGGTGAGAATGGCGAAGCGTAGTTTCTGGGATGCGGAATGCCGCAAAGCGACTGACCCGCAGATTTTATTCAAGATTTTCCGCAAAATCAGAAATCGCTCAAGCCCGTCCCCAGAGTCACATTTTTGTATCCATATTGCCAATTCCTTCAACTCTGATGCAGCAGCGCAAGCCGAAGCCTTTGCTAACCAGTTTAGTCAGGAATGTGACCATCAACCTCTCCCTTTCACCTATGGTAATGAAGTAAACAGCCAGCTTAACTCTCCTTTTACTATGCAAGAATTGAAAGATGCCATCAATCGGACAAGAATTACCACTCCGGGTGAGTATAAAGTGAGCGCTGCCTTTTTTAAGACCTTAAATGACCATTCTCTCCAATGTCTGCTGCAGATTTTTAACAACAGCTGGATCTCAGGTGATATTCCGTATGCTTGGTCCTCTGCGGTTATCCTTCCTATCTTAAAGCCTGGTAAACCTAAATCCCATGTTTCCTCCTACCGTCCGATTGCTCTGACCTCTGTTATGTGCAAAATCTGTGAGAGAATTATCTCCTCTCGTATTAATCGTTACCTGCTTGAAAATAACTTAATTGACAGAAGACAGTTGGGTTTCCAGCCGTTCCGTGACTGCCATGCTGCCCTTGCCATTCTCCATCAGGATCTTTTACTGGCAAAGAAGGAGAGAAAATTCATTTTGGGTGTATCCTTAGATATTCAGGCTGCGTATGACTCTGTTTATATAGATGGTCTTATGTATAAATGTGCTCAACTGGGCATTACGGGCTCGATTCTTCAATGGCTGCATCGCTTTCTTTCCGCTAGAAGGATCAAGGTCTCCTGGAGAGGTGTTCTTTCGACAGCCCGTGGTATTGGTAAAGGAGTGCCCCAGGGCTCTGTGTTGAGTCCGATTTTGTTCACAATTTATTTGGCGGATTTTTATGAAGTGTTGGAGGGTCTCGACATTAAGTTTCTTATATATGCTGATGATATTTTTATATATTGCGTGGCTGCCTCTTTGGAGTCCTGCAGAGAAAAAATCCAAGATGCGCTCAGGCTCATAGTGCAATGGTGCTCCTACTGGAAGCTATCGATCAGAGCAGACAAATGTCATGCCATAAATCTATCAAGGAGGTTGGAGGAATGAGAGTTTCAATTTACTATTAACGGCGGTCTGATTGACTGGTGCTCGGAAATTAAGTTTCTTGGTTTTGTCTTTGCTCGCCGGGGTGGATTTCGTAGACATGCAGAGTACCTTCGCGAAAAAGTTTTTAAAAGAATCAACATTCTTAAGTCCCTGGCCCAGAGGAGTTATGGAGCAAGATCTTCCCACCTCCTGACGCTAGCCTCCTCCGCAATTCGAAGCGTCCTTGAATATGGGGCAGCCATCTTAGTCTCAGCATGCAAGACCATTTTTCTAAAGTTGGAAGTGCTGCAGAATTGTGCAATAAGGGTGGCACTGGGACTTCCGGGATGGACCCCGATTTTGCTTTTGCGTAAACATGCTGATGCTCTCCCTATTGTAGACAGGATCAGGGATCTAGCTTTCCGGTTCTGGATTAAACAGTTTTCTCTGGGCAGCTGGTCATCTTTCTTTGAATTACGCACGGATGGTTTGGTCTCTTTTGTAGATAGTTTACCATGTGTTTCTGAGAATTTGAATGAGTTCGGCTGCAGGCTGGATCATCTGCTGCGTTTCCAAGTTCCTCTGCCTATGAATACAGATAAAGTACAATTTTTTTCCTCAGGCCTACCTTTTCAGAGTACAGAGCTGGAATCGAGTATTATAGCTCCCCTTTTTGCAGATTTTATCCAAGAGTTTGCGGGATCCTGGAACATCATTGCCACTGATGCATCGAAGTCTCCCTCTATTACGTCGATCGCTGGCTGCTCACGAACAGGTCAGTTTGGCTATAGAATCCAACAGGTCAACTCTATTTTTTCAGCGGAGGCTCTGGCGATGGGCATGGCTTTGGATGAGCTGGTATCAGTGTCGCTTCCAGTTGTAATTCTTACTGATAGCTTGTCTGTTTTATCAGCGCTCCAATCTACGCACTTGAAGTCCCCTAAGGTTGTTATATGGCTCTATAATAAAATTCTTCGGGTCTTGGCCCATATTCCGAAACTCTTCTTGTACTGGGTTCCGGAGCACCGGGGGATCCCCTTAAATGAAAAAGCAGACAACCTGGCCAAGAGTGTATCTGAGTTTGATACCATGATCGAATGGATCTCTCAAGAAGATTTAATCTGCGCTCATAAGAAAAAGGTTAAGAGTCAGTTTGGGCTCACCTATAGCTCCTGCAAGTATCAGTACTCGCAAGGGAATATTCCCAGTGCTAAGCAGACGTTCCATTGGTCTCGCAATAGACAGGAGGATGTTTTAATTTCATGGTTTCTGTGTGGTATGCTGATAACCCCCGCGATGTTGGCTCGTTTTAATCTGTTAGCGGACGGCAGTTGCCGCACATGTGGAGTAGCTGACTCCTTGGAGCATATTTTGTTTTGGTGTACTAAATATCAGTCCCAGCTTAGTTGTTGTTGGAATAGTGATACTTTGAATAGTGGGTCTTTTCGTTCGATGGTGTGCTTTATTAACGATTTCTGTTCTTCGAAAGAGTTTTGTGCAGCTACTCTGAACTTTTTCCATAGTATTGATCGCTTTTAAGTGGGTGTTTTGTTTGTTGTGTTGGTTGTTTCTTGTTTTTGGATAATTAGAGACAACAGCCAAGTAGCTATAGGTCTCATGCCCCCCTCCCCTTCAAAGTTCAAATACATTGTAGATTTATATCACATATTTTAATTTATTCATGTCTTTGGGAGAAATGGTAGATTATTCAGTTAAATAACTGTAAATAATATACAATAACAGCAAAAATTTCTGGTCTATAGAAATATAAATTTTCTACTTTTTTTTTAAACTTTCCATTAAATATTTAAACATGCAAAATTTCATAGTTAAAACTGTATTTATATGATCCAAAACATAATTTAAATTATATTTTTCAAAAATGTCAATGATTATACATATTTTTTCAATTGTAGTTCAAATGTAATTGATAAAAATTTTTGCTGAGTTAAATGAGTCTAGCTGGGCATTCGAAACCAAACACAAAAATCTTGAATCCAGCACTCTACCGACTATGCTACGAAGCCTCTTGCCGAAGGACAAAATTTATCTGATTATAAACTATGACGTAAACTTTGAGACGTTTTTCTCAAGACCCCTTGGATATTGCACTCTATGGCTTTCATATATTTATATACTTACTATACTCTATCGATACGCAAACGTTCACCGCATTCTGTGACACCGAGCTCAGAACCTTTCCTTGTTAGACTTTTGCAGAAATACAGCATTTTTTCCCTTCAAGCCTTATTAAAACCAATATAGCTTAATATTTTCTTATAAGGAGAAACAAAGTTAATTTAGAAATGTGGTTGCATATACAATAGTTTTGAAAAAAACTCATTTTTCATATGTCTCAGATTAAATATTGTATCTGAACATTTTCCTTAGTTGTCAACAGTCATAGAAGAAAAAGTGTAGATTTATTTTTGGAATATTTTCAAATATGTATACATATGTGATGTGATAATAGGAGAATACTATGATAGATTTAATGATTTTAAAAGATGTTATTTAAAAGTGAAGTTGGTGTTTCAGTTAAATCTGGTAGAAACATCATAAAGATCGACCAGTGGAACTGTTTGAACTATTAGAAGCATTATCAAATCATTAAATTTTGATTAAATATTTTAAAGTGTTTGGATTTATATAGTTTTACATTTAAAATCATTCAAGGTTTATTTAGATAATTTATTAAGAACTTTATTTTTATTAGAACATTTATTTTACTGTTTTTTCTCAAAATCTTTAATGTTACCTTATATAACTTTAGGCTCAGCATCATGTAATTAAGAATAGAATTTGTACCTTTCATATAAGAAGGCAAATAAATAAGTTTTCTGAAATATTAATTCATAAATAAAAGCTTAATTTAAAAAATATATCATAGTCAATCATAAGTTAAACAACTTTTATTATCCTGAAGCTTTAAAGAGAAGGAGTGAGGGGAGCTAGATTAGTGCTAAAAATGGCTACAATGTGCTACAAATTTCATTAAAAAAAAAAAATCCTACAAATATTCTTTTTACACTGACAATAATATTTGTATTTTGTTATTCTTGTTTCTGAGTTATGGAAAAATATTTAAACTTCAACAACAAACTTAAAAAGTGTTCTGAATGAGACACCTGTATGTATGGTATCTGAATTGCTAAGTGCAAGCTAATGATATTGTGGTAACGTGAGACGTTGTATATATAATTAATAAAATCCATTATCGTTTGAAACGAAAAAAACTTTATTGTAAATTAACATTAACAAAAATAAAAGTAAAAAATATGATGAACATATGCACGTTGTAAAAGTATAATTTCAGAAACAAGCATTCTGCCCTCCGCTCAAAGCGAACCTTTCTCCAACCCCTTCAACATCCAACTGCCGTCCTTCGTATATCTCCTCGCATTCCTTCCTCCCCGGCAAACTGGTATTTTCTCCCTCTAGGGAAAGAAATGCCATATGGCCTCCTATGATTGACAGTTATTTTAATCCTGTACTTATCAAGTTAGAATTTCCACTTCATAGGGGTCTAGATCCTTTGTATCCAAAGAATGGCTTTCACATTTCTTATCCACTCATTCAAAGAGCACTTCTTTCAATACAAAGCATGCATACCAGTCTGGCTTATCTCAAGGTGTCAATGAAATTCACCCTTTCGATAGAATTTTTCTCAATAGAGATCAATCTGTCAGATTATTTTCATTCCAGAGAGATTATCCTTTTTCTACGAGTAAGGGATGAGTTGATTCATGTCAACTCATCACAACACCTCCCCCTAAGGAAAAATTTCTAGAAGAAATTTGGCATATACATGAATAGAATAAGCTCCTTTAATCAATTTCTAAAGAGGTCAACAAAGCACAAAGGAATTTTGAATAACACATGAAAAATCCCTATAGAATACAAACACTTTCCCATACTCAGTATTTGATAGACCACACTGTCAAAAGGATTTACTATAATCCCATACCTACTGTAAGGAAAAGCTGGGTTAGGAGATAAAGCAAACAGAGATTCTTAAAATGCCTAAATTAAGACAGAAAATTAGAATAAATGTTTACTCTAAATCCCACTCCAACTCCTCAATACAGGTCGCGCGTATAGTGGAAGCACCAAATACGATGTTAAACTTAGCACTAAGAAAATTTAATGAAAACTCTAAAAATTATAATTTATCTGAAAATTGAAGAATTTGAAAATTTACTTCAATGTAAAATATGAATTACATTTGCTAATTAAAAGATACTTATTTTCATAATAATCTTAACTTTACGATGAGATGAAAATATCTGAAAAATAAATAGAAAAGATACAACTCACCCACAGAATGAAGATAACCGAAGTTATAGTAAATGAATCATTTTATTTCAAACAACATATTTAATTCACTTTCACCATATATACCACTTCATAGATGTTAATTAATTACTCAATTACCGATATATGTATATTTATCCATCAGGATTTCAGTTCAAATCTACATCGTTTTTGAATCTTAAATGAATATTCACTAAATTAAAATAATCCTTATCTTATTAATATTTCACCAATATTTTATACTTCTAACTTGAGGAAAAAGGTCTCTTAAATAAAACAGGCTGTTTTGAGATTACAAGTTATCTTTTTAATTGTTCTATTGTCTTAAAATAGTTCATAAGATTATTTATATATTTATTCTTGCTGTATTCGTTGGAACTTGAATTATCTAATGAGGAACACGAATGGAGAAATTGTAGATGAACCTTTGTCATTCACACCAAGATGAAGAATTGATAAGGTTGTAGATAGTGTGCGATGCTGTATATCTATATATATATTATGATGTGCAGATTATCTCTTATGTTACCGACAGAATATTTATTCCCGCTGGAACTTAGACTTTATGAAATGAGGAGGGACATGGATGTAAAGTTGACAAGAACAGGCATTTATGTAGGGATGACAAATTGATGAGATGGACGACAGTATGGTATATTAGCTTCATAGCAAAATGATGTTGTTTCTATTATATGCAGTGCAGATTGGATCCAAAGGTGCCGAAATAATATTTAAAACTTCATCTTCAAACTTGCGATCAAAACTTCATGAACTATAATAACTAGATTAAATATTAACAGTACATTCACTGAATTATATACAAAAATTTTGACATAATGTCAGGCCTTCCGGCCCTGCCACAGCGTTTTTCTCTCTCAACTACATCCTCATTCTAGTAAAGCAAAGCAACAGACTGACTCAATTTTAATTTTAACTCCACCAAGTCAACTCACGCACACGCCAAAACTATCCAATCAGAAGAGTCGAAAAATTCCTCTTCTTCTTTTCGTACGGCTTAACTCTCAACCGTAACTGCTAAAAAGCATTAGTGCTACAACTCAACTCCACACGCGAACGATACTGGCAAAAGGAAAACACTTACACCCTAGCAACAAGTAGCGGAAATTAAGATCTTACGTTCGCGAATGTTCTAGAACAAATTTGAATTCCCCTTTCTCCCCACTGAAAAATGCACCCCCTAACCTTGGAATGTCCACTCGAACGACCCCTACACCAAAATGGGTGACAATTACCTCTTAAGTTGTTGTTTTTTGAACGCACGAAGATGCGATTCAAAATGGCCAGGCATCATAGTGAAAGCAAACGAAGTAAACATTGAAATTAGAGAAAATGTTTAAAAAATCATATCTGCCACGATTTACGTTGAATCTTGCTAGGATTTTGGCAGACTGCATAATTAATTATGTTTAATCTTTTGAATCAATTTTAAAACAAAATAATTAATATTTAAAAAGTAGAAATTATATATTTTAACTTAGAAGAAAAATCGCGGTACTTTACCGGAATCGATGTCAACAAACGGAAATCTTTAATTCTCTATCCAGAGATTTAAATGCATGATTATAATTTAATTTACAAGTGATTATTGATTTTTAAAAAGTGATTTAATTCTAGAAGTTATTTTTAATTAATAATAATATCTTAGAAGAAAAGTTAAAAAGATTAATTTTAAAAAGATAGAAATTATTGACTGTTTAAATAATAACGATTAAATAATTAATTTAAATGTTAATTAATATGAAAACTTTTAATTAATGATTAATAAGGATTAAATATTTAATTTAAGTAAAATAATTAATGAAAACTATTGAATTTAAAAGTATAAATGGAATGTATCATAACACCTACAATACCTAAGTATAATTCCAGGAATAATTTATACAATTGATGCCCTAAGAAACAATTTTGAAATACTTCACATACGTATAATACCAAATACAGATTACACTCTACATCAGGGTCGGCGAACCTTTTCACATCCGCGTGCCAATTTGTTTCAAAAAAATTTTTTGAAGGAACCATGACGTGCCAACAACCCTCCCCCAACCTCCACTAAAAAAAACCATAGAAATAATGAATAAGATTACTTTTATTATTATTAGATTAAGATAAATATGGATAAAATACCTGCAAGTAATATCAATATACACATTCAACTAAATAATGTATAATATTGAAAACTAAAACCAAAACAACTTTTCACATGGAAATATTAATTAATTATAGTAATAATTATAGAAAAAAGATAATATATAAGAAATAATTATAGTAATCGTAAAAAAATATTAAAAATTTAAATCGAAACAACTTGCCAAATGACTGTAATAATTATGATACTACATAGTGTTCCCATTAAGATGTGTTATTTTGACATTATAAGCAGAGTGGTGGTTTGTAATTGAGGTAATTTTATTTTAAAATAGACAGTGTGAAAAGAAACTGTAAATAAAATCATTTACGAATCATATCTGCAATATATTTCTTTTACAACTGCTATTAAATGGAAAATTATTATTTTAAAAATTTATTACAATGCATAAGAAGAAATTAGCAAATATAAAAAAGGACCTAAAATGTCTGCAAAGAAATCTGTTTTTCTCTTTGGTTTTCGTTGATTCAATTTTATTTTCTAATTTCATAATCATTGAAAAATCTTTTTTTTTTTTCAGAAGAAAATTTAAAACTTTGTAAGATACGTAATGCAGCCCGAGGTTGGGTGTATTTAACTCATTGTCACAAATGTTTGTTTCTTCTTTCAATTTGCAGCAGTCGTTTGTAGAAAAAAGGGTAAATCATAAGCCGAAAATGAAAATTTAACATATCTCATATTTTTCCAGTCAAGATTTATTAAATTTTTTACCGCTATTTCCTTATCTATTTGCTTGGTACTTTAACCCCTTCGGGACCGGTGGCTTTTAGACAAATTTTATTCAGTTGGCACCACTTTTTTAAAAAATCTACCTTTACTTAAACTATCACAAAAATGCTCTAATTAGAGAAAGCAAATATTTTTATTGTTTACTGGTGCATAAAACAAATTCTGTATGCTCTTTTTGAGGGTGCATATATGCACCCATGGTCCCGAATGGGTTAAGAAACTTGCATAGTATGCAGAGCGATGCATTAAGCGAGTGACGGTTCAACAATGTCTTACTGTAGTTACATTTTTAAAGTAATGAAAAAAGAAAAAAAAGTAAAGTACTCAAAAAATCAATGTCATTTCTGATGTTGCATCTTGGATGCCAAATGATTGATATCAGGCTCATAATTGGTTATTTTTTATAAAATGCATCATGAGCTGGAGTCATCTGACATGTGGATTATATTTGAATTTTTAATATTGTTCATATCTGAAAATAATGATTCACTAGCATGAGAAGAGGGAAAGATTGTCAACATGGCAAATACTAACCTCTTCAAACAACTATAAGTGTCTGGAATTTAATTCCAAGTGGACATAATTTTATTATAAGCATAATACCTGATCGTCTTTCTTTTTCTATCAACTCCAAATCCTCTCTCAATCTGACAAATTTCTGAGCCCATACTGAGGTGGATTGGAAGTCTATAAGTTCCATTTCAATTTCTTAAATTTCCAACCAATCGAATACATTGAAGTTCAGTTTATGAAATATAATGACATCTGGATAGATAATAAATTGAAGTTTCCGAAAAACTTTTGAGTTTACAAAATCTTGATGCAAACTCTTCGATTAATGCATTTATTACCGAAATAATATCTTCAGTGAGACTTGATTCACCTATTTTTTCATGTAAATTTAAACTCCCAGCTATTTATTTAAGTTTGGGAAATACAGTTTTTGAACACAATGTCTTTCCTAAATATTTGCAGCTTCACTTCAAAACCTCGAATCATATCTAATCATGATGATAACAGTGTTATTTGTTCCTAGGAGATTTAAATTTAAGTCTTTTAAATGTTGGTACAAATCTGTAAATTACATTAATTTTGAAAACCATTTAACATCCATGCATTGCGTATATTTCTCAATTTTACTTTCTTCATAAGCCGGATTTCTTCCAAAAAATCAACGAATCTTTGTAGCACTTTGCTGCGACTTAACCAGTGAACATTGTTATCCATCAGTAATCCACTGTACACAGAGTTGACTTCATCTAACACAGCGTTAAACTTTCGTTTATTTAAAGCCTGTGACAGTATGAGATTAACTGTTTTTGTGACTATAACCATAATATTACCAAGAGATTCGAAACCAGCCTTTACACACAGGATTTGCTGATGTATTATGCAGTGAAATCCAAGAATAATATGTACAATGCGAGTTTGAAATAAACTGGAAAAACCATTTATTTTATTCACCTTACTAAGGTCCCGTCAGTTGTAACAGAAGCCATTTTAGTCAAGTATATTTCATTTTTACTTTCTTCTATCTTTACAAGAAGAAAGTATTGGATTCATGAAAATTTTCGACTTCTGGTTTTCAGTGGATTTATACGTTTTAGATGGTCCTGAACACGATTTGACTGTTTTTAGAAAATGTCTGTCTGTCTGTATGTATGTGACAAAAATTTTGTGGGCACTCTATCTCAAGAACTAATGCGCGAAATGTAATAAAAATTTATATGCAGTTAGTCGTTAATATAAATGGGTGCTGATTAGTTTTTGGTGAAAATCGCCCGACAGGTGGCGCTGCTATGCTGCATTTTTCGCGATTTCAGCAATAGCTCTATCTCAAGAACTAATGCAGTTATTTTCATCAAACTTCAGATTCAGTTATACCTTGACAGAAATAGACACTGTTTACATTTTGGTATAGATATCCCAACAGGTGGCGCTGCTATACCACGTTTTTCATTATTTTTACGATAGCTATATCTCAAGAACTAATGCGCGAAATTTCATCAAACATCAGATTCTGTTAGACATTGACAGAAAAAGATGCTGCTTACATTGTGGTGTTAATATCTCAACAGATGGCGCTGCTATGCTACTTTTTTCATTATTATCACGATACCTATATCTCAAGAACTAATGCACAGATTTTCATCAAACTTCAGATTCAGTTAGAAGTTGTCATAAGTTATCGTTGATTAGGTTTTGGTCTAAATCTCCTAACAGGTTGCGCTGCTATCCAGAATTTTGCAGGATTTACACAACTTTAGCAATAGTCACATGTCAAGGACTAATGCACGGAATTTAATAAAACTTTAGATTCAGTTAGACGTCGATATGAATTGGTTGCTAATTCTTTTTAGTGTATGTGAAACCTGTGCGAGATAGAAGAAAGTTTTGGGATTGGCACATCCGACTAGTTAATAAGTGAAGTTATAACTGCTGTATAAATATCTGCACCATAGGTGTATTTGATGATAATAATGAGAATAATTCCTCCTTAATGTCATTTTAACCAAAATGCCATACAAACACAGCTAAACGAGCATATTTGGTTACATCTGTTCTTTTGTCAAGACATAATGAGATAAAAGGAGAATATATCAGATTTTTTTTTGTTGCTGTTGATATCAGATGTTTGTTACTCTCCTATATTTTCTGCCAATTTTAGGATTCTATCTTTGATTGTATTCCTTGATAAATTAATATCTTTAATTCGTTGAATATTTTATCATTATTTTTAAATATGTCAAGAAGTGATGGAGTGTATTTTAACCAGGCTTCCTTAAAAAAAAACTCCCCATCGCAGAAAAGTTCACCATTCAGGGTAATGACATTCGCAGCCGAGAAACTTGCGACAGTAGTTTGAGAATCCTTACTGACATATTTAATCATAGATATCGACAGTTTATTTTTCTCTTTAATTGCACTGTCGATGAAGTTTGACTGAATTTTGATTTAGAACTTAAATCAACAGCGTGCCAAAAATATCCTCTCGCGTGCCAGCTACGGCACGCGTGCCGTAGGTTCGCCGACCCTGCTCTACATGATTCTAACAAAAAATAATAAAAAAAAGAAAGAATAAATCCATATATAACACAATGCCTAATATAATTTTCCTAAAAAACACTTGCTTAAAAGCTTAATTTTGGACACTTCTACAAACAAAAAGAAAACATACTAAATTATGCAATTATTAAATTAATGAAGTTTTACTATTATGAAAATATTAAGCATTAAATGATAAATAAACACAATACAGATATTACAATAATGAGTACTCCCAAATTTAGAATAAAACTTAATTTAGAGAATTCTCCCGAAAACCAATATCTAATTTACTTTTATCAGAAAATCCTTTCGACAATAATTTTCGCCTTACGACTTCATAATCATAATTTTTCCTTTCTGAATCTTGTTCGATTTTAATAAATCTTTCTTTATGATCCGTTTTAAAAACAGAATGCTCCATTCTTTTTAACTTTGATTTTCCATATCCATTTTCTTGGCATTTAGCCCCAATTTGCTCTATTATTTTCCTTCATCCGAGAGTTAAATTTACTGACCACAGTCATCAGTGAATTCAATTTCTTTCTAATTCTATTTCTAACAGGTATAAATCCCATACTACAAACAAAATACCTGGGTATATTTACATCATGCTCAGAATTCTTTTCCCGAAATTGACCTCCTTTACCTGACCTTTTATCACTATCCGTTCGAGACGCATCATCTTTTGGATCGATCAATTTAGACCCTTTTTCCAAATTCTTATCAGTCACGTCTCCCGGTGAATTTACCTCTATCTCATTAACAGACTTATTATCCCTTTCATAGATTTCATTTACAACCATTTTTCTAACAAATTTTTGCTTATGGTCGCTAGATAATCTGAGGGTTCCCTGCCCATTTAATTCTCTCCGATTTTCCACTTGTTTACACACTGAATTTTGCTTATCCATATTTCCCAACTTCAACAGTTCATGAACCGCTGGTGTTATAAGTGGTGGAAAATTTAGTTTTCTCACAACTGCAACCACTACATTCTTTTCAACATACTCTTTTTCATCGTCTATCAAAGCAACCGGCACGGACACCAAATCCGCCTTTTGTCTACTTCCTAGGGCTGGAATAAGAAAGACATTTCCCACTTTCTTCGCACTCCACGGAATGCCATTAGCTTCAAAAACTGCAATTTGCACTCCTGAGTCCTTAATCGCTTTTACTTTCTTCCCATTCACACATAAATAAACCATAGGTAATTCGGTTTCCACACCTTCCCTATTATTTTCACTTTTCCCATCACTAGTAATAATCCAAGCTATGCTTTTATCCTCATAATTGGATTTACTTTTTAACAATTTCCGGACAATTTGGACGGATGTGACCCACTGCCAAACAATTGTAACATTGGACTTGCCTCTGCTTTTCGAAAGCATTGTCCTTCTTAAATTGATCAGTTTTCCCACACTCTTTCATATTCTCAAATTCCGATTTTGGTTTAATTTCATTTCTACTTTTAGAATTAAAGCTGTCTTTTTGCTTATCCTGAAAAGATTTATTTTCCCAAGGTTTTCTATCCGACCTCTTAAATTCTCTTCTTATACTCTCAAATTTATCCGATTTTTCCGCGAGTTTAGAAGCAATCTTTATTTCCTCCCAATCATCCATAAATTTTTCTTTTATCTCAAAAGGGACACGTTTTTTTAATTGTTCCGTGAGCATTAGTTCTTTTAAGGATTCAAAATCCCTCACTTCTAATGACTCTAACCAATTATCAAGATGAACCCTTAACTCATAAATCAGATCTACCCATAATTCACCAGATTTTCTTTGATGAGTTTCAAATTTTTGTTTTAAGGCGCCTGTACTTAGCCTGAATCTATCTAACAGAACTTTCTTTACATGTTGAAAATTATCACATTTGTCTGACGGTTGTTTTACTATAATTTCGGCAATATCAGAAGGCAATAAAGGAATTAATTGACTAACCAAATCTTCCTGAGAAATTTTAGCTTTCTCGGCTTGCCTTTCAAAAATCATAAAGAAAAGAGTTATATCAATTAATTTAGAATCAAAGCGCGGAACTAAATCCTGTAAATTTACCTTAGGAGTTCCATGAAAATCTGCATTTGATTCATTAGATGAAATGCTAACAATATCCGCAGAATTTTGAATACGCAATTTTTCTAATTCAAATTGCTGTTGTTTCTCAAGTTTTTGTAAGTCAAGTTGTTGCTGTTTTTCAAATTTATCTGCCTCAAGTTGTTGCTGTTTTTCAAATTTATCTGCCTCAAGTTGTTTTTCGAGTTTATCTGCCTCAAGTTGTTTTTCAAGTTTATCTAATTCAAATTTCCTAAGTTTATCTTTTTCCTCTTGCGCAATCCTATCTAATTCAATTTGCCTCTCTCTTTCTTTACGATCTTTTTCAATTTGTCTCTCTTGTTCTTTACGATCTTTTTCGATTTGTTTTTCCTGTTCTTTCTGCTCTGCCTCCTGTTCAAGAATATATTGCAAGCGAAGTTTTGCGTAACTTTCCTTATAATCCTCAGCACTAACAATAGCCTGAATTATAGCTTGATTTTTACACGTTTTTGACACACTGGTCTCAAATTCCTCTGCTAATAATAGCAAGACGCTTTTATTATATTTTACTAAATATTCCGCCATATTTTCCCCCAAAATATAATAAATTTCAAAATAACAGATATATTCAATTTACAATAATACAATAAATACAGAAATAGAATTTTCTTCACTATACTTATAATAATGTATTCAAAAATGACACAATTTCAATATAGCAAATTCTCATGCAACAGTGACGTCTTTCAAACTGAGTATATCCCCCAAAATAAATTTTATACCCAACAGTACAGTATAACATCAATTTATTTTGAAACATTATTCATAATCATCCACAGTATACCCATAAAATTAAGCTATAACTTTATTACTATAATAAATAAAATGTATATAAACAAAACTCTTATTTCCAAAAGTTTTATACAAAATTATGATTAAAATACCCTGATTAATAATCTCAATTAATCAATAACAATTTTCTATACCCCAAGTAAATTTTAACATATACATAAGTATATAATTTTCTTAACCCAATATTATACCAAACAGATACCAGAAAATCAACAAACATAAAAATTCTAACTAAAATTTAAATACCAAATTAATAGCTTCGCTAGAATTCTTAAATTTTTCATAGAGTTTTGTTCCCCAAAATTAAAATTTATGCACAAAATTTAATTTAAAACAGACCTCTATAGAAGATTTCATAAAAGAGCTTACCTTCAGATGCAGATATTTCCTCCACACTGATACCAGGCTTCCAAGCACTTTTAAAGATGACACACACAGATTTTTGAAGATTTGAAGACACTCAATTCACTGATGAGGCACTAATTTCACCTTAGATCCGTATGTAGACAACTGAGATGGTACGCTGCATATCTTCATTCCACTGTAGATTTTGAAGCACAAATACGTAGCACCAAGTCTATAGTTGACTGTTCATACACCACACAGCTTTAGTCAATAAAGTGCTTTTTCCAGTTCTCTACTTGCTAGAACTCCGAGAAAAAACCACGACTCCAATTAGACTTCAAGACTCCTCAATTCTGCTTATCCATTTTCCACTGGCTCTTCATCTGTTTAATCAGGTTAACACATAGATCCGTAATCTAATTTACTCTAGATTACATATCCCAGTTGCTGCCACCAATTTATTATATATACTATAGCTGTGGTTACGTGAGACGTTGTATATATAATTAATAAAATCCATTATCGTTTGAAACGAAAAAAACTTTATTGTAAATTAACATTAACAAAAATAAAAGTAAAAAATATGATGAACATATCCACGTTGTAAAAGTATAATTTCAGAAACAAGCATTCTGCCCTCCGCTCAAAGCGAACCTTTCTCCAACCCCTTCAACATCCAACTGCCGTCCTTCGTATATCTCCTCGCATTCCTTCCTCCCTGGCAAACTGGTATTTTCTCCCTCTAGGGAAAGAAACGCCATATGGCCTCCTATGATTGACAGTTATTTTAATCCTGTACTTATCAAGTTAGAATTTCCACTTCATAGGGGCCTAGTTCCTTTGTATCCAAAGAATGGCTTTCACATTTCTTATCCACTCATTCAGAGAGCACTTCTTTCAATACAAAGCATGCATACCAGTCTGGCTTATCTCTTATAGAATTTTTCTCAATAGAGATCAATCTGTCAGATTATTTTCATTCCAGAGAGATTATCCTTTTTCTACAAGTAAGGGATGAGTTGATTCATGTCAACCCATCACAATATGTTTTGGGGATTAATTTCGTCCTTTTGAATTAAAAAAAGTTCTCACACCACTGTGATAAATGTTATACTTTTACTCATTGTCGAATTTTAACTTTAGAAAAATATAAGATTCAAAAATTTTAATGTAACAAACTAAAATAAGTATTTAAGTTTATTTTTATTATTTATTTTAATCCAAATTGTGAATCTTTAATTAAAATTTTTTTCTGAAATACCTTGTTTTTATAGCTTAGTCTTCGACCATAAAATGTGGCAAATATTGAGAAATATACATAATATTCCTAATAAAGTGGACCATTTTACCTTCAGCACAGTGAATTCAGGTATGCCATCATTGCTGTTACAGCCAAAGGAAAAAGTGCACATTCCATTTTCCTATTGCACTGTATCAGTTCAGCCTAGTCATTTGGAATTATTTAAGGTATTTAAGCATTCAGTTCTTGAAAGAAAGTTTATTAATATTATTATTAATCATTTAATGTAGCCTAGATCTTGTATATGTACAAAGGTTTTAGGATTTCAATTGCTAGAAACATGATACAGTCCAATTTATGTATTCATCTTAACACCTTTTTTTATTATTATTATTTATTTATTAAGATTTTCCAATTATTGAAAATTTAATGGATTTTGTTAAAAATATCAATATTATAATTTTCATCTGTGCTTTGAAAGCATTTTTAACTGTTCTTTTTATTTTTCTTTGACATAATCTTCTAATTTTATAAAATAAGATTATATTAAAGAAATTACATATATTATATCATTATGAATGAAAATCTTGTTAGATATTTTTTTCCTGCACCATTATTTATTTTATTCTCTGCCTGTACTTCAATCATTTTAAGTATACAATAGTAAACATGAGCTAAGAATTCACCAGAGCTAATTTTTTATCTGTATCACCATAATAAAAAAGATAGCAATGTTCATTGTTTATGACAAATAATAAACATAACATTAATGTTTAATATACTGCTCAAAACAATTAGGGGAGCACATGGTTTTAATGAAATTACACAAATACTTACACCAAAAGGAGATAAATGCAGAAATCAGGATTTTGCAGAAATGCCTGTTTCACTGTTTCAGTTATGAAATTCAATTGCTCATCTTTTGTTTTGAGAAAGGGTGATTTGAAAATGTCACAACAACATGATTTACCGTAATCCATGGCTTGGCGTTTTAGAGAGAAACTTGAATCCGAGCAAACACAACAAAGTGCAGTGGACGCTGTTGGAGTTGCAAGAAATGTCCTTGCAAAACTGTGTAATCGATTCCAAGAAACAGGAAATGTTAGATTTCAACTAGAACAAGGTCGAGCACGTGCACCACAGCAACTGATGACCGATATATCCTGTTAACAGCTCATCGAGACAGAAAACGGGATGCTACTCAGCTGCAAAGACAGTAGCTCTTAGCACCAAGATGAAGGGTGTCCAGCCAAACAGTGCGAAATATGATTCATCAGGGTGGTCTCTATGCATGTAGGCCAGTGGTCTGTATTCTGTTGACCTCAAGCCACCATGCGGCCCGAAGAAGGTGGGCTGCTGAATATCAAGATTGGAGGCAACAGATTGGAGTCGAATGCTGTTTACAAACGAGTCCCTATTCAGTCTGGAGTGTGACACTCGATGTGTTTTGGTATGGAGGGAAAGGGGCACTCGAAATAACCTCACATTCGTTCATGAAAGATCACATTAAAGACAAGGTGGGTTAATGGTATGGGCTGAAATCAGTATAGGTGGACGTACGGACCTGCATATCATTTGGAATGGCACTTTGACTGCCCAAATGTATGCAGACGAGATGCTGAGACCTCATGTGATACCTTACGCTTCACTCATGGTGATTCCTTTACTTTCATGCAAGATAATGCCAGACCGGATACAGCTCGTCTGGTGGAGAAAATGGTTGAGACTAAGACAATACAGCATATAGAATGGCCAGCATGCTTTCCTGACCTGAATCCGATCGAGCATGTTTGGGACACATTCGGACGATGCATTGCAGCGAGACAAATGCTTTCTTTTATTGTCTGGGACAAGGAGATTGCAATTCTTGAAGAGTGGAACAGTATTCCTCAAAGTCTTATCGATAATCTCATTGCATCCATAGAAAATAGGTGTGCAGCAGTCTTAGCTGTTCGAGGGGACCACACGCAATATTAAACAACTTGCATCATTACTAAACAATACTTTTTTTTTTGTCATTTACATGTAACCAAATTGTTGCCCTAAACCATCTTTTCATGTTCTTTCCATCCTTTCAAAGAATTAAAGCTCCTTTAGAATTTTTTTGCGTCTTTTTTTCTGTATTGTGCATTGATACACGTGTACTCTCCATTTTATACCCATATATAGCTGTCTCGCACGATTCTCTTCTCTTCTTTGCTTGCTCTCCTAATTGTTTTGAGTAGTGTATTTTTTGCTCTTTACTATTTTTTCATATAAATATTTTCATTACATTAATAAAGAAATTACCATTTAAAACAAGCTGGAAATTGTACGTCAAACGTGACAAATGAGGTGTGTTCGTACTGTAGCTAGCTATATAAATATTTAGATCTTGATGGTTTTTAATTCTGTGAAATTAATGATATCTGCAGATTAATTTCTGTCATAGAATAAGTATCTCGGTCACTTGACGATTAAACTTCGGAAGCTCCTCTAACAAGAAAGCACCAATTTAAAAAAAAAAATTCAAATTTCTTAATAAATATTTTTATTAATATCTCCTAAAGTTTTGATTCGATTTTAATAAAATTTGAAATGTCTCGACAAAATTCTGCAAAGATAATATATCTAAAATTTCAAACCATTCGGTTGGGTAGTCTTTGCGTTGCTATATGCGGACGGATGGACCAAGCGACGACTATAGGTGCTACGTATTTATATAATTACGAACGCACCAAAAAAGTAATAATGCCATGAAACTATCATGGATAAATTTAATATACTTGATATAGTTATTTGTTAACAAAATTTTGAATCGTTTAATGTCTAATAACAAAAAAACAGCAATTTTGTGTTTTTTGTTTTATTTTTCATAAATTAATACCATATATTCTAGCACAAAATGCACACTTTTGCTACAAGAAAATTATTGAAATTTACAGGTGTGCATTATAGGCTGTTTATAAAATTGAAAGATTAAAAATTAAGAAAAACACATGATAATAAGAATTGAAATGTCTACATTAAAGAATATGCTATTTATTTACAAAAAAGTGCATATTTTATGAGCTTAATAATGTTTGCTATCAGATTACATGAAGAATAAAAACAATTATACTTTTTAAATTTTCTTTATCATTATTTTTTACTACAAATCTAAGAAGAATTTATATGTAAAGAAAGAGGTGTGCGTTATACTATGAAAATAACCAAATATTAGAAAATGTACTCTGAAAGATTAGATATGCATTATATACTGGAGCACATTATATGCTGGAATATACAGTAAATAAAATAAACTAGTTGAAAGAACCTGTGCTTCATTTTGAAATTTTAAAGATTTTATATTACTTTGTTTATTTTTCAGGCAGAGAAAAAGTATGGGACAATAGATTTTTTTTTTAAATCTGTACTTTTATTTTTCTTTTAAATTAATCAGGAAAAAAAAAAAAAAAATTCTTTCTTCCCAAAATTTTTGATGATTTTTCTTTTTATGTCTTAACCCATTGTATGTGAGCAATTTTTGGAAAGTGAGTGCAAAATTTATTTTTACAAAAGTCACTTAAAAATTTAAACTTGCTCACAACCAATTGAAAGCAAGTAAGCTTGGATTATGCCTTGTGTTTTCTCTTTACAAAATTTCCAGTATGAGCACCAATTTCTACTATCAATCTATATAAAAAATATTTTTACATTTCCCACATACAATGTATTAATATGGAGAGATACAATATATTTCTCTTATTTATTTTAAGTAAGTGTAGTTTCTTATTTGTTATTCTAATTCCCAGCAGATATTTTTTCAATGTCCTGAATATTTTATTTTTAAATGTGAGATTTCCATTACCTATAAATAATGCTGATTATCTAACTATCTATATATATATATATACGATTACTGAATTCATATAAAATGTCTAATTCCTATAAATTAGGTTCTTCTTTATTAGTTAATATAATTTAGTTCTTTGGCTGATAAAATTGGATTTTAATTTTTTTCTTATTTGTAATAACTATAATATTTTTTTTATTTCTTATGTTACTAAATTTGATTAATATATTTGAATTTTTAAGGTCATTTTTCAATTAAATTGTCTACAGACTATGTTATTTTATTTTAAATTGTTATTATTCACCCAATTTTTTGAAAATGTTTAAAAAATTGGCCAATACTTTTGCTATTTTGATATGGATATCATATTTCTGTTATTTTTCTTAGTAATGTAATAGATATGTTTTCCTGATAGTTTATTTTGATTGGTTATATTCATTCTTATTATTTTATTTGTATAATCTTGCTTTCAAAATCTGCTGACCTTTTCTTTCTTTTCTTTTACCTATTTATGTTGTATTTATGAATATTGATTTAGCTTTTTTAAAACTGAAAGTAGTGATAATTAAAAATGGCTGAATAATTATTACATAGAATAGCACAACATTATATGAAATCTGCTACTTGTACTGGGTAATTTAAATTGGTTACTCTAACTAATACAGTCACTTGATTCCAGCTAAATTTAATTGTTTAATGACCTTTTAATTTTGCAACAAAAGAAATATATATTTTTAAAATTAAATTTTTAATATTTATTTGTGCTTATAATTTATATAAAAAATAAAGTTTACTCTATCACTATGTGACTACCAAATCTAATTTACATCCCCAAAAAGTGCTGCTATTTGTGCATAAAAATTATATAAGACAATTTGTTAAATTATACTTAAACAGTTTTTTGCTTCAAAAACCTGTTGTGTTTCCTTTTGTGTATCTTATTTTTCTTGTTTCTCATTTTGTTTGTTGCTTGTGTTAGCCAAGTCGTCTGTTTTGTGGCTTAGAAAAATGCCAAAAGATAACAATTTTATTTAAATATGCTATTATTTATTTATTTATTTATTTATTTATTTATTTATTTATTTTTGTTAACAATTTTATTTAAATATGCTTTTTTTTTTTTTTTTTTTTTTTGTTCTTATCTACCATAAATTTTGAAAAAGAATACAGGTAACCCTTGCTTTATACATTTTCAATTAGTGCAGTAATTGTTTTTCCGATGATCCGTCAATTAATGCAGGGAAAATTTTAATTACCATACGAAGCATGAAATGAGTGATCCCATTTTCACAGCCAAATGATGCTCAATTATTATAAAAAATAAATTAAAATCTGACAAGAAATGTGACCAATCGTGTGACAGTCAAACAAACATTTTTATTATGTTGAATCGAACATAAATTCAACTTGATTATCGATCTTTTCATTTTTCTTGATTATCACTTATTAAATTAGCTCACATGTTAATGTTAATAGAAGTTCATGTAACTTGGATAAATTTCATTTAAAAAGTTTTAAATCAAGATGTAATTTGTACTTTCTAATAGTAACACCTCAAAAACTGTATCATAGTACATCATTATATTATTTACATAGACTGAGTTCTAAGAAAGTTTGCAGTGGATTAATTATATTTTTTCCCATTGAAAACAATTTTTGATTAGTGTGGTAATATCGCAGGATCAATTAACTGTACTAATCAAGGGTAACCTATACCTATATATTTTTGCTAGTTATACTTTAAATATAAATATTTTCAATATACTATCAATGAACCTAAATTTAAAATAATTTTTGTAGACTGCTTCTGGCCATCATTTTACCTCGGACATTTTGTTGTCTGCTCCTGTTTCAAACAGTTTTACTACCAGCTCTGTCAAGGTAATTATTGAAATATTTTATATAATACTAGCTCACTCGCCTGGCATGATAATACCTTACAACATTCAGACCCATGTTAATAACCTTAAGTATACCTAAAATTAATGCTGAATGTTTTAATATTTTTTAACAAAAATCTTTCCAAATAAAAATGTTGGGGGCCCTATGACTTTGGCAGCGTGCACCCTCGAATTTGCATATAGGGGCCTCACTGCCTTCAGCAGTGTTCAGTGGGCATGCTACCTGTCTGTTTTGATTTAATATTTTTAAATGAAAATTTTTTTCGAGCCAACCGAATGTTGGGAAGCTTATTGCCTTCTGAAGCATACACCTCCCTTGAATTTATATGATTTTATATTTTTAAATGAAAATCTATCCAAATGAACTGAGGGGGGGGGGGGGATTATAGTGATTGCTAGTTTAATTTCTGACATTTAGGTATATTAAACTTTCAATTCTGACCAAAAGTTTCTGAGAAAACCTAAATAATATAAAATGCCTCCCCCCTTCCCTCTTTTAAAATTTAAAGATGTGTTTCTGATGCAACAAAATTGATATCTGAAAAAGCACTGGAAGGGGGGGGGGGGGGTAGTAGTAGTGAATTTGCGAAAGGACTTCCAGAAAAAATATTTTTTTTTAATAGTAAATATTAATATTGTTTTAAACCCAAGGCACCGTTGGAAAATACCAGGATTAATTTTTTTGTGTAAATGGATGCAGATTTTTAAAAATTACAGAAAAACAAAAATCGTGAAATCAGCACTCTGAAAAAAATTGTTTTGTTTTTATACAGTTAAGATTAATATATATATATTTTTAATAACACCATCGGAATCAAAAAGGTACCCTGAATAAGTGTGTACATTTGGGTTTTTTCGTATTTCAAACAGGAGAGCCAATGCAGACTTGTAAATATATGAAAGAAAGAAAAACACACACACATTCGACATTGCTAAAATATTTTTTTTAAAGGATAAATATTAATTTAAAACAACAATAATAATAACTGTTGGAATGAGAAAAGTATGATGATTAAGTGAGTATTTTTTGTTTTTTCGTATTTTATTAAGGAAAGCAGATGCTGAAGTTTCAAAGTGTGAAAAAAAATTGAGCTTTTTTTCCGCTTCTTTCTTTTCTGTTTTGGAAACCCTTACAATCAGTGGTGGCATACCATTTTGCAATATTCATTATGATTTTTAATTAATATCTCAGCTAATTATCAAAAAATGAAAAATCTGAGCCTCAAGTGCATTTAGACCTGCCTTGGACTATCCTCATTCAAATTTTCAGACTTTTATGTGTGATAAATTTTCCTAGCCATCATGGACACACATACAAACAAACAAACATCTTTCTTTTATTAGTATAGATATAAATTATAATCTGAGCTGTTAATTTTCTTGAGGTTATTATTGTTTTTATAAAGCTTATTTTATTTCTTTATATTGTTCATATAGGTGATAAGCTTTATAATATTAACTCCCTTTCATTAAAAAAAAAAAAAAAAAATGTATTTCAAACAGATATAATTTTTTCTTTGAGAAATAAATATAAATTTCTTGAAAATGTTGTTATGGCTTTATAAATAAAGAAAGGGTGGAATTGGTATTTCTGTGTCATATAAAAATTTTCATGATCCAAAATCATTAAGCTTTTTTACTTAATTTCAAAATATATTTATTTTTTGTATTTTAGAAAACAGCACCAAACTGTCTTATTAATATTTCTGAAATTTTTGAAATATTATTTTGAGATACATTTTTTGTATATGATGTTGAATACTGCATGTGTAGCAGTATATATAAGTATAGAAATTTTTGCTTAATTTATACCATGCATATTACTTTAAGTAGTCTTTTTTTGCTTCATGATCTTCTACTCTTTTAAAAGCAAGTTATTCTGCCTCAGTCAGAAGTATAAATTGATGTTTTTTACTTACCCATCATACGTAGTATAGGGTAAGTCTTGTAATCGTTTTGAAAATCGAAAATTTTTTTTTGACGGATTTACACGTTTCAGACACTGGAGATTCCGAAAAACATATTTTTAGAAAAAATTTTTTGCCGTCCGTCTGTGTGTCTGTGTGTGTGTCTGTGTGTCTGTAAACGCTCTATCTCCCGAAAAAAATGAGATAGAGACTTGCAATTTGGTATGTACCTAGTATGTAATAATGGGAAGAAGCCTATTTCATTTCAATAACCTCGATTAACCGGAACAATTTTTTTCGGACTCTCGAAATATTCGTTCTGATGAAAGGTATATAATTTTTTTCGAAATTGTTTATTTTAAGAAATGAATATAAAAGACAATAAAAAAACATAAATTTTGCATAAAGCATGAAGTCGATCGGATAATTAGTTGCTGAGATATTTGGAATCCTATTTCCCACACTCTTCGATTTTTCATGACCCTGTATTTCATCCAAATTTCACTTCAAAGATATATTTTAATTGGAAATTTGACGCTTAATCAGATGCAATAAACCGCTACTTAATAGGATTTTTATTTTTGGAGTTATAAGGATGTTTCTTTCAAGCAATTCAGTAATCGAGCCTTTAAAGTTTGTGACGTCATCAAGCCACGATTTTATTTGAATTGCAATGCATTTTATAAGTAGTTTACACATTTTTATTTTAATATTTTACATTATGCATATCCATGATGGGTAAGTATTACGGTGGCCCCCAACGACTAGTTAATATTTGGGATGGTATTGTCATGACACAAGGTTGTAACATGATATTAAGCTATAATATATTTCCGCTGCTCAAATGAGGTTGGAACCCAAACCATTCAATGATTACCAATGAAATTCTTTTAGCATGTCTCCAAAGTCAACAACTCCAAAAAATTTTATTGAAATCAGAAAAAATTGATAGGTATTAATAATAAACTGAAAATATAGCTCCTTTGATCTTAATATTGTTCAGATTTTCAAACTACCAATTTAGTTCAAATTGGCTCAGTATTTCAAACATTATCCTGATGACAAGTTTTGCATTATATATAAATAAAATAATTGTAAGGGCGATTTCTAAAGAAATCAACCTAAAATATTAAAAAAAATAATAATAATAATCACTGCAAAAGTTAGCATGAGTTAATGAACATAAAAGTAAAAGAAAACTTTGTATTTATAACAAAAAAATATTGTAATGCACCATATATATTTTAAGCAAAAAAATTCATTGGTCATGCCTAAAAATTTATTGACATAGTGCAGGGCATAGTAAAGAAGTCATTGAATAGCTGTGTACTCTGCTGATACATATTTGTATCGTAAAAAATAATGTTAAATTTTTTAACTGAAGCTATATATTTTCATACTTTTTTAACACATATTTACTGTATTAATCACGAGCAATTTAATTTTTCTCTTTATTCAATGTCCAATAATTCTCAACTCTTTTGATTTGCAGAGCTTTTTTAAGAATAAATTTCTATAGTGAAGCACCTTAGACAGGATATAGTAATTCAAAAATCAAGTCATCATTTTTTAATAAATTGAACAATTAAGATTATCAATACTAATTCTCAAATAATAATTTCTGAAGTACTGTTGGGAATAATTAATCATTCAAACTAATTTTTATTGCCATTATCCCAAAATTAATATTTAAATTACTTTAAATAACATATTTAAAAATTCTTATGATTGTCAAATTAATGAAACAATGGGAGACAGAGCCCCCTGATGTAATAAAGAGTTTACACAGAAAATAAACAGTCCTGGAGTATCAGTGCATGTAATTACTATGTAAAATTTGTGACAGGAAAACGAAATTCAACCTAACAAATTTCAATTCCAAGTGTAAATTCTAGTTTTCTTATTTTGATTCTACATTTTGTTTCTTAATCTTTAATTCCAGTCTGTTAAATTTTTATTAATTTTTCTGGGGATGACCTCAGAGCTCTTGGAAATTACACAAGGAGTCCTTAGGACTCCACAAAGCACAAGTTGGGAACTACTGGTGTAATTCAATTAGTAAATATTCTCTTTTAGAATTTTGTTTTTATTCGATTACTTTAAACAATATTCCTTAATTCTCAATGTTTTTTCCTAGGTTAGATTTATGACTCAAGACCAAACACTTCTTGCTGTACTTATTCTTATTGTTCAACCTCTTCCTCCTTCATGTACACATGTGTTTAAATTTTTATCAATGGAGCACTCTATGTTTAAAAAAGTCATTAGAATTGATCTTGGTATGCCTAAATTTTTAATTATTTCTTATTGATATTTTTAACGTAGAAAATAGGTTTTATTTATATAAGTATGTAACTAATATAAACCATGATAAGCTCCTTTTTTTTGTGATAAATATTTTGACAGTTTTATTTATTAATTTCTTAAGAAAAGTTTTGATTTCTTTTTCAGGTTAGATTATTTCTTTTCTTCTTTCTCTCTCTGTTACTTTTCTTTTCTTTTTTTCACCTCTAAATAGTATTGTTTTAATTTTCAAAAAGCACCATGAAATATAAAAAATTTATGCATATTTTGATGAGAATTTTTTTTTATTATTAAATATATTCAGCTTCTTCTAACTTTGAATTAATATTTTGCAAATTTGCTGTATTTTTTTTTTTTTTTAAGTAAGTTTAATTGTGATGGAACAGCTTTATGCTTATGTATTTATTTATTGTATTATGTATAAGGTATATAGTTTATTATTTTCTTTTAGGAAATAACAAAAATAAAAAAATGTCTGTAAAATGTTCAGATCCTGAAGCTGTCTGCATAATACAAGAGCCACATGATTGGGAAGATGATGCAAGTGTTCTTATAAAAGTATACAGCCATTAATATTATTTATTTTTTAGTCACAATATTTTCATTGGAGAGGAAAAATGTAAGTAGATTTTTTTCTACATATAATAAGTAAGAAAACAACTATAGTTCAGAGAGAAATTAATTAGTGTCTTTCTTCATCAGGTGATTAGTAGCAGAGAGTAGTTATTTCATCAAGGTTAAAACAGATTCTACAAGGAGATTTTTCATTCTTTTGTGTAAATCTGGAAATGAAAAAGGGTGATGAGGAATACCATAGGTAATAAAATTATCAAAGCAAAGGTGATTTCTAAAGGATGTGTGAGGGTAAGAAATGTAGCCTTTCACACAACACGCACAAGGGGAGGTAGAAATACACGGGAAACTAAAAATATCTGGAAAATTGACCCAGATTGAAATATTAGAGAATGAACATAAAGATATAAATAAGTTAAAGTTATTAATTATTATTTTTATCATCATTATTTTACCTTTTAAACTATTTTTGCTCCTCTGGTATTTTAGAACAATCTATATTTATACTCTGACTAGCTAACCCGCCCAGCGTTGCCCGGGCCCAAGATAATTACAATCTCAGAGAAAGGCGTTAACCCCCTCCATCCCCATACCTGCAAATATAATGAATAATTTGTTCAAGAGAACCATTGTCACCTACATTAACAAGATCATTAGAACAAGAATTACATTTTTCTGATAATTAGAACATAACGAAGACGCTACGCTAAAATAGCCGGCAGATGACACCCCTTCCCGAACTCAATTTCAAATCTGTATCTTAATTAGTTACCTAAATTTTTGTTCATTAGTAAAAATTGGCAATTATTTCCTTTCATTTTCACAAACTAGATGGAGAGATCGGCCAGAGAAACAGATCTCTTTGTAGTTCAGTTTTTAATGAAAGCAGATTCCTGTCTGAAACTTTCTCGGATTGTTTTCACTGGTGCAGGCAGATTTTTGGCAGTTTTTTGCATAAATTTTAAAAAATTACCAACCGAATTTTTTAAAAATCACATAGTCAGATGCAGAATATTTTTTTACATTTGCTCAGAAATTTTCAAATTGATATCTCAATTAGTTTTCTTAAAATTCACTAATTAGTAAAATAATTTCGAATTCGTTCATTTCTGCTTGCAAATCCAATGCGCCGGTTTGTTTCTTATTTAAAAGGTTTGTTGATTTAAAAGATGTCATTTTAGAAGTGATGGTTAATGAGAATCTAATTAATATCTTGGGTAATTATCAAAATATTAAAATTTTGAGGCTCAGGTGCACATGGCCAGACCTTGGACTATCCACACCTAAATTTCCAGACTTCTAGGTGGGCTAGATTTTGCTAGCCATCGCCAACAGACACACAGACACACACACAGAGTGAAACTTTCTTTTATTAATATAGATAACACAAAACCTTTTGTCCTTTTATTTCTAATAATTTTTCCTTTATCAGATATTAATTTTATTATTATTATTATTATTATCCTGTTTAGCTAAACAATTTTTTACCAATCTTTTAACTCATTTGTAGCTTTATCTTCATTCTTTGATGTTTCAATCTGGCTAAATGTTCAGGAAATTTTTGTATGTCTTCTATCTCCCACTGTGTATGTGTGTGTAGATGGTTATGTTTCTTTCCCTCATGCATTCCTGTAGGAACCCTCTTTTTCATTGACAGTTTTATTACTTAGGGCATTCACTGTCCTCCACCCCCTTCCACTTCCAGATTTGTATCAAATAATTAAAAATCTCATTCCAGAATCTGTCTTTCCCTAGCCAGGGTAATTACTCTATGCTACTATCTAACTACCTGATGAATGGAGCTGCTAATTGTTCTCAAAACTATAGTTGTGTTCTTTACTCATTATATGGAGAAAAAGGAAAATCTACTTCTATTTATTTATTTTTTGTTGTTTATATTTAAAAAGAGAAAATAATGTTATTGCAAGACCTTTAAAATTTAATTTGATACTTTATTTTTTTAAACAGATTTTAAAAATTAAATAAATAACAATAGCATTTAAAAGTGTTTAATTTTTTTTTTACCTATCTGTTTCTTTTTTTTCCCCTTCCCACAGGCACCTACTAAAGCTGCTGGAAAATTGAAAGAATTTTATTTATTTCTGTACAAAGATTCTTATGAGGTGGCAGCTTGCCAAACTTGGCTGGTGACTATATGTCCTTTACAAAGGATTGATCTGTCTTGTGTTGCTGGTCAGCTTATGAGATCATCGTTACTTATCAGGTACAAATTAATATTGAAAATAAGATGAGACTTGGAACTAAATCTGCAATAGTACATAAGAACAGCATTTAGAGTATAAGGAGATCTACTAAAGTTGAAGATCAATTTTTGTAGTGTTAAGCTATTACACTGTATGTTGCTACATTGCATTTTATTGAATAGGAATAATAAATTATAGTAAGCAACTAAAAAGTAACTAATTAATCAAACCTTATTAATTATTGATAACTAATTTATATCAAAATATACAATAATCATACTATGTTTTGTAATGATGTGTACTACTAATAAATAATAAGACTAAAATATCTAGTTTTTTCTTAAAATACATTAATAACCTTAGTAACAAATAAATAAAAAATATTTAAAAATAAATGGCTTCAAATTGATCAAAGCAATTACCTTATAAGAAACTACATTAAGTAAAAAGAATAATAGGGGCATTCCACATCAAATCAGGCAGTAAAATATCAATATGTAACCCACCATCACAGATTTTAATGAAACTGTGTGTGTTTGTTCTTACTATTAAGATATGATCACCAGTAATTTTTTTTACTCCGTGGTGAAATAGTTTCTGAGAAAAAAAAAATTATCAAAATTTTGAAAAACTGCCGTCAGTTGGCATTCTTGACTGCTCTGTTTTCAAATGTAGCATATCATAAATATAATCATATTTCAATAGCTATTCCACAAATCATCTTCAAATAATTTATGCATAATAAATAGGGTACGCAGATTATGAAAAAAAAAATACTGTTACGCTTATAACATTTTTAGTTTGACAAAAAAATTGCATAATCTTTGAAATAAAAAATAATGGCAAAAATTAATGAAATTATTCAAAGATCTGTATCAACCAAAGGCGTAGTTTCTATGACGATTTTTTTAACTTTAAATTGTACATAATACTGTATTATAACTAGATCTGAAATAAAAATAGTGGGATTTTGGTTGGTTTTATTAATGTTTAAATCATATTTAAAATTATCTATATTTTCAGATTTAAAATTTACTGAAAGCATGATACCTGGTAATACTTTTTATTTATACATTTATTTTATTCTTCATATTATCTTTTATCTTCGTTTCTTATGCAAAAAAAAATATACAATATTGTTTTGTAGTAAAACCATGGGTGTTTCCTAGAACAGAAAGCAATTATCCCTTTCCAAAGAAAGAGAAAAATCACTTGCTCCTCAACGTCCAATAGAAATTTTCAAAATGACACTCCTAATCTTTAAACTCATATTTGCATTACTTTGAGCTGCTGGTTAAAATAAATACCAATTTTCACTCTTTTGAACAAAGTTTTGAGATATGGGGCTTAAAAAATATGAAAAATTTGTACAATCAATTATATTTATACCCTAGAAATAACTATATCTAAAAAACTCTTTAAAACTAAATAAGATGTAGTTTTGTCATTTTATATTCAGTTTTTAATGATCTTTAATTTGATTTAGTGCCTCATAATCTTGCTGATAGATGAATTTGTAATATATATATATGTATATAATCTGTTCCCAAACAAATTATTTAAAAACTATTTATTTATATTTAATAAAGCATATATATTATTTATACATTTACAGAGAATACATATGCTAAACTTTATGATGTTATGTCAACAAAATCGAAAAACTAACAAACTTATCTAACAGTGTATAGGGAAGATTTAACAAATGCTGTAATGGCAAGAAATTGTTATAGCAGTTTTACTTAATTTTGAATGAATGAAAAAAGTGTACATGTTTATATTTTATTAGAGTGCAGGTGAAAATTTCACAAAGACATGCCTATCTCAACAACATCTCAGTAAATCACATTTGCACTACAGCTGGTTGTATTCTTATTGATCTTTCGGTTTTGATGACAGATGGTCATGAATTAATTAGTTTTGCTAGAAGTGTCATTACAGCCAACATATTAAGTTCACTGATTTTTTTTTCCTTATATTGACTTGATAAACAACCCATATTTAAAGGGATCATTTGATGCATTTTGAGTTAAAATCTGATTTTTGAAATCATTATGTTGTTCAATTATTATTATTGTCTTAAGATTAATAAGTTGTTATTAAGATTTTTAAATGTAGCTTATTTATTATTTGAACAACTGAAAGTATTTTGCAATATGAGCTTAAGTCGGCTGTTAAGCAGTGTAGTTTTGGTTAAGGAACTGGGACTATGTGTCATAAAAGTAGCTATACACGAGAGGTGAAAATAAGTGCAATAGAATCCATTGCAACTACAGACAAGTAGACTTTGTCTCTAATGAGTGGTGTGAGTGTTGATTTATTAACTGATATGTGTGAGTATCATAGAATACTTTACTTACAAAAATCTGAATTTTACCAAAGATATTGTTTTGACCCTTTCAAACGTCACAAGAAAAAAATTACAAAAACTCTCTGGAATGTAAGCTTAGATTTCTGAGAGGAAGTTAACAAATTTCCTGTTTTTATAAAAGCAGTTCCTGGGCAAAAAAATATGTGATGCGTGTAGAAAAAAAATACAGAAATTACAGAAGCTAAATAGAGACACTAATATTGAAAAGCTGGATACTGATAATGATAGTGACCAATGTATAGATTACATAGCAACATCAGTTCAAAAGAAAGAAACTCTTGCTTCTCTTAATTCTTGTCTAACAGACATGGGGGAGTCTCCTCTAAAATTTAACAAAAAACAAGAAGTAATAATCTGCATACATTATTTGCCATGTATAAATTATTTGAAACCTATTTAGTGATTTCATATTGAAATGACTTTTTTTAATGCACTCTCTTGAAATCTGTGACAGTGGCTTAGGGGGAATGACATGCAATGACTCTGCTTCATTGGATTTGGAATGTCCCTCAAAATATTTTTAAATAAGAAATACTACTAAAAACACCCAAAATCCCACTATTTTTATTTCATAATCAGGTAAAGGACACCTTTAAGTATAATCCCCAGCAAAAATAAATTTAATAGAAACTGCGCCTTTGGTTGATAATGCTTTTTTTGTTAATTCATTATTTTTCATAAAAAATTCACGATTTCAAAGTTTAAAATTTTTTTTAGACAAACATAAAATGTTATAGCGTAACAGTAATTTTTTTTCATAAGCTGCATATCCTATTTATTATGCATAAATTATTTGAAGATGATTTGTGGAATAGATATTGAAATATGATTATATTTATGATATGCTACATTTGAAATACAAGCAGTCAAGAATGCTAACTAATGGCAGTTTTTGAAAATTTTGGTAATTCACCGAGGAGTAAGAAAAATTACTGGTGATCATATCTTAATAGTAAGAACAAACGCATGCAGTTTCATTAAAATATGTGATGGTGGGTTACAGGCCTGCCTGAACTGACATAGAATGACTCAATAATACACTCATTAATCTGAAAAGTGTCTGTTGCAAAATTTAGAATTTCTGAATTCTGTCTGACAGATGTTCAGTTTAGACTTAATGGTCTGTTTAAGGAATAAATTTACATTTAAAACAAATTTTGTGCAGGTATGTTAAAGATATATTTAAAAAAAAAAAAGTAAGTTCATGGATTACTTCCATTGCATCTTAAAAATTTAAAAGAAACTCTTTAATTCAACACCAATGTTTTATTAATATGTGATAGTATATTTATTAATAATAAATTTCCTTTAAATTGTCACAAATTATGTATGTGAGGTTATTCGCTAACTATATAAAGTATTTGAATTGACTATGCTGGATTCATAATGGTCACAAAGATTTAAATAAACACAAAGTATGTGAACAAATAAGTAGTAGATTGTTAGGCAATAAGTTAAATCAACTCAAAATGGCTGCTTGTCAAATTTATGAACAAAACATGTTAGAAAAGTACTTATGCATTCTCCATCATAGCATAGCCAAGCAATATTCTCCAAGCCTTTTCTAAAATAATAACATCTTTGAATAATAACCAGTGAATATTTTATCCTGCTTTTCAAAGTGTAAACTGACATAATGAAAAATAGCATCTTGTTCCAATATTTTGACATCATCTTCTTTTCATACTAGCCTGCGCCTTTCCTTTAATGGAGTTGAAATGTCATATAGTTCTTGACCTCACATTTATAATAACATTAAATAGAATGTAAATGATTAAAACAGAATTTTTCTTCAGTTCCTTATATATATATATATATATAATTTTATTTCTTGGGACTACATAATTTAATATGTAATTTGACTCTGCTATTTGGTATTCTGATTTCATTGTGTATGGTCAATTTCTTATGTTTCAATGGTTTAATTTTACATTAAGTTTATATATATGTGTGTGTGTGTGTGTGTGTGTGTGTGTGTGTGTGTGTGTGTGTGTATTATTTTGTTTAGTTTTCTCATTTTGTGTTCAAGTGATTTATAGGTTTTAGTTGGCTTTTGTGGTATTGGTTCTGCATGTGATATATCCTTAGAGTTTATTTGATACATCCGTATATTTAATTAATTAATTATTTATTTATAGTTAATTTTGAAATAGGCATATATATCAACTTTTAAATCTCATACTTTTAAAAACAGAGAAAACAATTTTAAGGGTGTTTTTTTGTAATTGCATATAGGTTACATAATTCTTTTTTTTTTTTTTTTTTTTTTTTTTTTACTCTCTTTTATTTAACTCAACTTGGTTTTTGTATGTAAAGATGGAATTTTGTAATTGATTTTTCAGTCACTTCCTGATAGACTACAATTATAAAAAAATATTTACAAATGTGTGTTTCTGATGATAATACAACATTTTGCTATTTTTAGTATTTAAATATAAATTAATTTTAAGGTTTTTTATGTTAGCTTGCCACAGGTGATAAATCACCAAATATCCTTTAGGGATATAATTGTATATGAGTTGCAGCAACAATGGATTTAGTGATGTGCCAAACAACGCTCCGCAAAAAGTCAACTGGCTGTTAAATTGCAACAACAAAATAGCTTAAACACTAAAAAGTAGAAAATATAAATAAAAAATAAAGAGTGTAATATGGTTTTCAAAAAATACACTTTAATCAATTAGTAATTTCATATTAATTAATTTATAATTATACATTGAAAAATCAATTTAGAAATCCTAAAAAGATAAGCTTAAATAATATTTTTTTTTTCTTTTTTGTTGCCCTTTCTTAAAAAAAGAAAAATAAATAAACAGAGCAAAAATTAAATATTTTTTTAACAGATTCACTAGCTTGCACTTTCTACCAAAAGTTTAAAAAAAAGCCAGGAATTTGCCATAGTCAGGTTCAATGTTCATGCCAAATTAATGAAATTTGTATTTTAACGGAATTTATTTATTTATTTATTTTTTATTTATTTATTTATTTTTTTAAATCATGAATGGAGGCGTGGTTTTCAAAATAAACATTGAATGATTATAAAAGGGTGTTTTTTTTTTTAAACTATTTTTACTTTTATATTTATTTTTCTTTCAATCTTTTACAGGGGCACTCATGCCACAAATCTTGTAAAATGTTTTTCTAGCTCATCTGAATTACAATTGCACCCTGCGGATTCTTTTCTTCTTTCACCTTTTGCTGTACAAGAACTTTCAATGAACATCAGATCATTACTACCTGGAATAAAGTAATTTCACTGTCTTACATTGATATTTTTTTGTAGATAAAGTTTTCTTTTTATGTTTACTGTAAGATCTCTGTTTGAAAATATAACAATGACTTTCTGAATAATACTAGCTCAGTGCATTATATAAATTTATTCTTTTTAAAAATTTCTAATTTTTTGTTATATGTTGGTCTCTTATTCCAATTTCATACCAGTAATTTTCAACTTACTGCACTACTTTTAATACTAAGATACACAGAATGTTTATCTGCTGTATGTATAAAAACTAATTATTGTTTAAATCATAATTATATAATCTTAATTAATACACTGTTCTACTTGATTTTCAGAACAGATATATCAATAAATGTTTTATAAAGTTTTTTTATTATTATTATTCTGAAACAGAAAATGTAATAAAAATGCTGTATATGTCACATTTTCTTGTTATGTAACTTTAAAGATCAACTATAATGTCATTTTTTATGCATAAAAGTCATGATCTGCTATCTTAAAAAAAAAAAAAAAAAAAAAAAAAAAAGTCGTCTCCCCTGAAACCTGTTTTAAATTCTGCACTCTATCCCTACAGCCAAAGCCATTGGCAAGTGTGGTTATATTTGGTAATTTATGTTAAATTCTGTAAATTCAGTAAGTGCTTACTGAATCAGTTACATAAGCTCAGTTAATGTTAATCAATTAGCCAAGCATAGAAATAATGCTTTGTGTTTTTGAAAATTTTATACTTTTCCAGCAATCAAAGTTACATAACAAAAATATGATGTGTGACAGAGAAAACTGGCTTCATTTTCAAATTCAGTGTTAACATAATCAAAGCATGAAATTAAATTGTTGTGGTTAAAAATTTATTTTTCTATTTGTAGACTAGAGTGTTATTTATCATTATATGATTAATAGTAATTTGGAGATTTTGTTCTGAGCAAAACGGGGGCAATTTTACACCATCTAAAAAGTGGCTTAAATTAACTCAAGCCATGTTTTTTGTATTTCATTTTAGACTTAATTCAGCTCAGTATCAATCTTATTACTAGCTCATTTAATCAAACAAATATCTCATTCAAGAGCCACTTTAAATTTTGTTATTTTTTTAACTTTATACACTAGTAAATAATATATATATATATAAAAACACTGAGATTAAAGAAGTGCAAAGTTATGTGTACCTTGGACAAGAAATATCATCGGACAACAGTATCATGAATGAAATCAATAGAAGAATAAGAAATGGATGGAGTGCTTTTGGGAAGAACAATATCATTCTGAAGAGTAACATGCCCCTTTGTTTGAAAAAAAAGGTGTTTAACCAATGTGTTTCGCCTACACAAACTTATGGAGCAGAAACATGGATGCTAACAAAACAGATGGTACAAAGATTACAAACAACACAACGAAGTATAGAAAGATGTATGCTAAGCATAACCAGAAGAGACAGAAGGAGAATAACTTGGATAAGAAGTCAGACGAAAGTTTTTGACATCATTGAGAGAATTAAAAGGCTAAAATGGAAATGGGCTGGGCACATTGCAAGAAGACAAGACAATAGATGGAGCACAAACACCCTACAGTGGTATCCCAGAGATGTAAAGCGACCAAGAAGATGACCTCAAGTAAGATGGAGTGACGAAATCAGAAAAGTGGCCGGTGTTAATTGGATGACTAAAGCACTAGACAGGCAACAATGAAAAAATCTGGGGGGGGGGAGGGGACCTACATCCAGCAGTGGATTAAAAATAGTTGATGATGATGATATATAATGTGGCTATTAAGGAAATAAAATAAAAGAGTTTTGAATTGTTGATTCTGAACCATAACCTAGTATTAGTCGATCTTACAAACTTGTCAGACCATCTAAGAAGAGAAAGATCTAAGAAATCACATGAAGATTCTAATGATAAGGAGCCATTAAATAATGGGATTCTTGATGAAAGTTCTGACGAAGATTAGAAACCATTCTTAAAATGGAACATTTGTAATTGTAAATTACAAAAATAAACATTACCCAGGTTAGGTGTTATTGAAAGTTATGATAAGTATGAATGGACAGATGAAATTGATGATGATGATAAAATTTCTGAATAATTGAAACTGAACAGGGAATGAAGTTAGAACTTCTTTTTTTACAAAAGGGAGGAAATAGTTGGAGATATAAACCAACAAAAATTTATAACAAAAGAGGTATTTCTCAGTTCCAAAGTTGGCTGATGGCAATGAATATGTGTAATGTAAACATTTTCTTGCTATAGTTACTGACATTTTCATATTAATAATCGAACTTTTGCATTTTCTTTGTTAACAAAATAATACAAAATTTAATTCATGTTAGTTGCTATTTTTATTATACTAAATGTGATTCTCTCTTTAATAATAATAATAAAAAAAATCACATCCTGTCAATTTTCTGTAGAATATTACAATAAAATTTAAACAAGGTTGCATTGTTCAAAGATATTGTCTTGCTTCAAAATAATTTATATATTATGTGGTACATAGTAACTCACTCCTGTGTTATATTTTCCACCACTTTTAGGAAATTAATAATAATAATTTAAAAACAAATTATTATAGATTTTTAAGGTACTATTAGAACTGCTTGAACATTGTCTTAGAATATATCAACATCAATTTTAAATGTGATTATATAAATTTTCTATGCCTTACATGCATTGTGTTTAATAAACTCTTAAATCTTATTCAATGCAAAGTAGCCCTGGGTTATGGTGCTTCATTTGTTTATTATTCAAACTATATGTCAATAACAGCTTACTGCTGAAAGATTCCTAATATTTAGCCTAAATATAACAATTTATGTGAAATTAATTTTATTTCCCTTTGAGAGGATTTGTAAGTTAATCTTTTGTTACAGCATTAGAATATTTTATGTTATTATTTATATTATACTTTTCACAATCACATTGTAAATTGCAACATTTAAGTATTTTTATAATGTATGTTAAGACTATAACTGCTGTTTTTATGTACAGTTTAATTGCTATGTGCTGCATTTTCATAATTATGATCCAGTTTGCAATAACTTAAAACCATTATACTGATCTCATCATATTATTGAAATTTCTTTTCTCAGACATTTTCAGATTACTATGGTTAATCAAGCATTAGAACTTGTTCTCCAGTCTTGGCTTTTGGTTCTATCCTGTCAGAAGCCTTCTGTGTCTAAAGCTTTTCAAGTTCATTTGAATGTTGGAAAAGAAGTTACTAAGGTATTTTAAAGTGTTGCTGAGATTCAATTTATTTTATGTTCTTAATCTCTGTGGGTTAAGTGCATCAAGCTCAATTTTTTTAACTACAAAAATTTATGTAAAACATTCTTGTAAAAAGGCAAAACTGTATAAGAATACCATTTTAAAGCAAAGAAAATTATGTATTTTGAAAAAATCAATCATTTTTTTCAGCATAAAATGTACACTAAGTTACCACCTCCAGAACAAAAGTAAAATTGATCTGAAGATTGATTTGAAGTATACATTTCATCCTGAAGTAGGAAAATTCATGCTTTCAAAATACATAGCTTTTTCCTTTTATAGAATTTTATACTTTCACTGTTACAATAAACATACTTAAACCCTCTCAGAGCATCTATTTTTCTGCGTTTTTACAAAAATGCTCATAAAATTCAGCTTAACTTAAATTCATATTCTTTCACTAGATATTTCTTAAAATATAATTCGGCTAAAAATATTTTGTGCTACAGCCAAGTAAGGCTATTTTCAGGAAACAGGCAAGCCACTTACTAGAGAAGGTCCCCAACTGCCAGATTGGGATTTTGTCGAGAGTGGTGTCGTTGGAAAGCTCTTACCATGGGGATCAAGGAAATGTATACAACTACCCATCCAAATGCAACTGGTGAAGAATTATAGGCCGATGTTTTTCTGTCATTTATTGATTTCTCCAGGACGCTAGCTATGCAGGAAAGATACTCTGTGTGGTAGAAAAGAGTTGATGGACTACAAAGAAAACAGTTTATGCTTGGTAGAAAAAATAACTTCATGGGTGGTAGTGCATATCTGAATAGGAATGGCTGAAGCATGAGTGTTTCTAACACCAGATACACGCAATGAAAGAGGATGTTTCATAGTTGTCACAGTTGTTATTAGCTAAGTTAAAGCATGCCTGTTTAACTGATCGAAAGATGGGATCCATGTTTCCAAATAAAGCCTTTTGAAAAGCATACTGACACATGTCATCAAAGGTGGGCAAGGAGAATTGATTATAGGCCAACTTATGAAATTTTATTATGCTTTCTCTAGTGGTCATGTCAACATCTCCACAAACACTCTGATGAATTTTTGAGTATTCCACTATTCTCTTTATTAAGTACTTGTATTGTTGAAAGAAATAAACGTCTAACGACTGAAGAAATTTTTTCCGGCTCGGTGGCAAAAAAAACAGGCTCCACATTGAATCCAAATTTCTCAATGCATAAACCTAGATCCATTTGACCACTCTAACTATCCAGCACCATGATTGTTTCCTGATCACTAATCGATTATTTATGTAAATATATGAAAAATGTTAAAATACTAACATCCCATTATAAATCTAAAATTTAAATTAATTTTCAATTAAATACTCACTAACTCTTAAGGCAGTTAGTCAGTCAGTTCCCCAATTCCCCTTGCTAATGTTAAACATGTGAACGTAGAATGCATTTGTATATTTAAAATATCTCCTTGGGAAATTAATATTTAAAATTTTTTTCTTTGTACACTTCTTCTTAAAGGATGTCTTTTTTCTCTTAGTTGTCAAAATATTTCTAAAATATATGCTTAATTTAATATTTTATGTATTAAAAACTGATAAGCTATGAGTAAAATTTGAATACTTCTAATAAAACTAAGTATATATTTTAGAAATATTTTGACAGCTAAGAAAAAAAAGTGGCATGCTTTAAGAAGAGTATACAGAAAAAAGAAGTTAAAAATATTAATTTCTTGAGGAGATATTTTAATTAAACGAATGCATTCTATGCCTATAGGTTTAACATTAACGAAGGGAATTGGG
This sequence comes from Maratus michaelseni, assembly GCA_963931845.1. Lineage (NCBI taxonomy): Eukaryota > Metazoa > Arthropoda > Arachnida > Araneae > Salticidae > Maratus > Maratus michaelseni. Next base: position 204,940,391 of record OZ007594.1, on the reverse strand, counting down.
AACTGACTCTCTAACAGTCTTAATATCTAGTTTTAAATCAGCCCCTTTTAAGTTGTTTTTATCCCAACAAATATTAGTTTCAGATATTAAATTGTAACCAACTTTAAGATTTAAAAGGCAAGTTAAGTGCAATTTGCAAGAGTCTGTGGTTTCAGGTACACTCATGGTTCCTGGTCAGAAGCCAAGGCATCAGTCAAAAGTATTAAACCAATTAAGTTAAAGTTTAATCCCAATTGACACCTTCGTCCACTGCTGGAAAATATTACAAGTGCTAGATCAAAAAGCAAGAGCCCACGCAAAGAAGACAGAGTTTGCATATTTTGAGATATTTGGAACCATGTAGGAATAAAAATTATACTGCTCTCGGAGCCTCCGTAACAACAATCAAACTCCTAAGATTCTGGGTGTACTATGGAACTAAATAAACAATGTCAGTCCACAATGAGGTCCCGAGTCAATTACTTCTACTTGCTAGATTTGTTACATATAATATTGCAATTTGTTGCAAATATAAACAAATACTAAAAGACAACATTTCTATGATGTGACTGTGATTTTCTCTCTTGGAGATAAGCAGTACAAAAACTTTATTTTTCTGTAACCCAATTTATTTATTTATTTATTTTTTACAATTTACCTAATATGTAGGTATATAGAGCTTTTTATATAATTTATTCTAAGGAAAAGATAAACTTTGGCACAAAGAATACTCATGAGAAAATTAATAGATAATATTAATGTATAAAATGGAGTAATCAAATACTTCTTTTACTACATAAAAAATATGTTTGTGAATGAATGAGAAAAGATATAGTTTAAAGGTCAGTGTGATTTATAGCATTGTTTTGCACCAACAACAGAATCTGTGTTGGAATCAAAACTTTTTTTTTTTTTTTGGGGGGGGGGGGCCTCAAACCGCTCTCTACTGAAAGTTTAATGAAACACTGTCGTTTTATAAAGCTATTTATCTACATCTTTTTATGATATTTCATTTTAAAGTTGTAACATAATATTTTTTTAATATTATTGCAACAAGTAAAATTAATTAGACATTTTTGAAGATCTGACAGATATTTCCGTGTCTCATAGTTTGGGAACCGCTGTCTTAAATATTTTTTAATTATACATTTTTTACTTCTAAAATATATTCTAATACTGCAATCAATTTTTTTGGTCAATTTCAAATTACTATTTCTCATTTAATTCAATGATTTTATATTTAAGTTGAAGAAAAAAATATGTATGTCATTTATTGTTTGTTCAATGTATACCTTAAATTATACACCACTTTTTAAAATATAATTACCTACTGTATATTTATCTGAAGTTTGTATATAATTTAATTATACTTTTGTTTTTAGAGAATAACTTATAGGAACCCATACAGCCAGGACAGAATTTTTGTATTGCATTCTAGTCATCCACATCTACTTCGCCTTAGGGAAAGTAGATTTTGCGTGTCAATGGGAAAGAATTATTGCATCGGACTCTACTTTCTTCCCCAAGAGCAAGTTTTTACTGAGACAATATTTTTGTACTTGAATGATTTGTCAGATAAAAATGAAGAAACATACTGTATTAAAGTTATATGCCAATAATATTTGTGTTAAGATTGAATTTATTGAATTACATTTATACATTTTTTTTTTTTTTTTTTAATCTGATGTTTTGAGTTCACTTCCATTTTTTTTTTTACATTGTTATTACTTTTTTTTAATATATATATATATATATAATCTTATTGCAAAAATTAACCATTGAAACAGAAGCAACTGACCATATGCATTGAGATGACTACACCATATAGCACTGTCAAATTACAAATTATAAAACATAGTCCTAACAAATGAAGTATTATTTATTCAAAAAGTGAAACAAAAGTAAAAAACACAAATGTAGGCATATAATGTAATTTACTTTTTCAAGGGCAGGGAAACCACATTATAAGCAAAGAATGATTGTTTTCTGTAATTGACACCAGCTTAATGCCAAAAATTGTGTCAACTCCTAGCCTAAACAATCATTGGAACATAATTGAAAAACAAAGATAACTTTGAAAATGGAACACTACAAATCAAACCAACAATGTGATAAAGAGGGGAGAAAATAAATAAATGTATATATATTGTCATGAGATCAATATCAATCTCAGGAAGATTATTCTGAACAATGTATTTTTCATGTATGCCATGCCCTCGTGTAACACACATACTGTGCTTTTGAATACCTAATTTGAGTAAAATATTCTGATAAAAAAATAGGAGAAAAGTATTTCAAACAGATTTTATTCTTTTAAAATTTAACAGTTAGTACTAAAATTCCACAGTATTCATAATATTTTGTTTCATGGTTTGTACGTTTCAATACAAAATTGCAACCGACAATTTCATACAATGACCAATGGTCATATATACAGAGGCCATTCAAATCCTTAATACTAATGCATCATGCACACCCCAATTTTTAAATAAATGTGAGGGGAAAAATGTAGTCATACATGGAAAAATATGGTATACAATTCAGTTAAACACCTGTCTATTCAAAAAATATAAATCACTTTTTCTTTTAATGTTTGCATGCTCAACAATTATATATATTTTTTTATTTATTAAATTTTCAAATGATCAAAAAGTTTACATATTATAAATTACATATCCTGAATTGTCAGGAAATCTGGTACAAAGGGGCTTATGCAAAATACATTGCAACATCACCTATGCATATGAGATTGTGTGTATATAAAGCAATAGACATCCTTGATAACTGTCAGAACTACTTCTGTACGAAAATAACTAGTAGTAATCAATTAAAAGATGTTCAGCATGCTGTCATTGGTGGAAAAGTTCAGATTTTCACAGTTACCATTGCAAGGACTAGGGCTGGATTATTTATCGATATATCGGTCAAATATTGATATTTTTTAATTATCGCAATACCGATACCTGAGCTTTGATTCTGACGATATATCCCAATAACGATAGCTAAGCTGAAACTCTACCAATATATTCCAATAACATTTTTTTCCCCACAGCGCGACTTCGAAATCCTAGAAAAAGCACCGAAATTGCAGTAATAATATCGGAATAATCATTGTATCCCAATAACATTTTTTTTCCCCGCAGCGCGACTGTAATCCAATGTATCCCAATAACATTTTTTTTTCCCGCAGCGCGACTGTAATCCAATGTATCCCAATAACATTTTTTTCCTGCAGCGCGACTTCGAAATCCTAGACAAAGCACCCAAATTGCAGTACTAATATCGGAATAATCATTGTATCCCAATAAAAAAAAAAAAATTCCGCAGCGCGACTGTAATCCAATGTATCCTAATAACATTTTTTTTCCTGCAGTGCAACTTCGAAATCCTAGAAAAAGCACCGAAATTGCAGTACTAATATCGGAATAATCATTTTCCACCATTCATTTATTCCTGCCTGCTTCATTCAAAGCCAAATATCCCTTCTAATAATTATCTCTTTTTCGTTGTTATTCCAATATATCCCGATACAATCTATGCTTTACTTTTATTTAAACAAACCGCATATTCCCTGTTCGTTTGTTACTGAATAAAACTGTTATCGTCTGTGTTTCCGTCGCTGCTTAGACATATTGCAATATATCCCACATATTGATATGTCCAAATTCAAACGAATAAAGAAGCGCTTAAAATACGTACGAGTTAGTTGTGGTGTCGATAATATTACCAGAGCTTAGCAGCTGGAAAGCTCGGTTCGCGAGCAACCAATCAGAGTGCGAAATGGTAAAATTTCGCCTTTCGGCTACGTTGGTGAAGCTAAGCTTCGACATTCTTTCACTGTGATTCGTTTCTTTTGAGAGGAGCTTCCTAGCTATTAACGTCTAATATTGCGAGCGCTGAATAGCCAGCCAGTGTTTATTCTATTCCTATTTCGTCTGTTGTTTTATTGTTAGAGAGCGCGCGAATCGGATTGATTTTAATATGTGCTGTCTTGATACTTTAGCTTAAAACGAAGTCAAAAAAGTACATTTTAATTAGTACAAAACTATTCCGAAATGTGATTTGAATATTTATATTTCAAAAAAGATTTCAATGTTGTATTTATGTATAGTAAATAGATAGAAAGCTGTAAATACAGTGAAAATTTTTAATTTTTTTTCTATTAAGAATGCATTGATATGTAAGAGAAAGATTGAAAAACAACATTTCTGCAGCATCTGTAATCCATTGAAAGCAATTTAATTACAAGTATATTAGCACGACATGTGGCATTAAACTAATTTCAGTTTTTGCTGTTGATTTTTACTTATTTTAATAATATTAAAATCAGCAACATCCTAAATTTAAGAACATTTTATTTTAGTTTCTTTTTTTTAATATTCTGAGTTATACACGAGGATATTAAATAGTCAAAATAGTGCAGAAAATAGGAAGAATAGGGAGCATACTATTTTGAAAGAAAACCACTATCCAAGCAATGGTATAAGCCAAATATATATCGCACAATGTGTCCATTTCCTAAAATATTTCTGTTTTGTATAAATATGAAACTATAATATTTAAAGGATGCTGTGTGAGCAAATAGGTTAGGAGAGTTGATTCGTTGCTTTCTACACCTGTTTGTACTTAAATTGCTGCTACCATACCATTTATCTTTGAAAATTAACATTTTTTCTATTCCCACACACTTTGAGGTAGTTATCGCGATATATCACCTATATCAATATTAATTCGTTGATATATTGCGATATTAAATTTCTGATGTCCAGCCCTAGCAAGGACATATAACTACAAGAATTCTGGAAAATTTTCTAACTTATGACACTAATGTGACCAAGAAAAGACAATGGGAGAATGTGACATCAACAGCTGTCAAGAATTGTTTCACATAATATTCATACAATACTGCTTTAAATATCATCAGAATTTGCTGCTGGTGCATTATCAAACATCAGCATCATACTCTCCAGGTTTTAGAAGCTAATGCCTAACAAGAATCCCTTGCATGATACAAAACTATATGCCTTGTTTAAGCATGGCAATATCCCCATTGGACACTTGGTTGCTGAAAACAAGTAACCTGATCTGCAATGTCATATTTTCAATCGTATGAGGCAAATGGGAGGTTTCATATGTGGTACAAATCCGATGAAGCTGTGGATCCCACTTGTGTAGGAAACTGTTGGTAGAAGATCCATTATGGTCTGGGGTTTGTTTAGCTAAAAGTCACTGGGAACATCTAGACGTGATATATCTGGTGCAATAACCCTGGTATATGTAGAAGAGTCTGTGACCATTAACACTGTGGGCACTACTATGTTAGCCCTATCAAGTATTAGTCATTTGTACTCGTTTTTCTGGCACTTCAGTGCACATTACAAGGAAAATTTCTCTGAATTATATGCAGTTTCCCTGTTTTCTCTTTTATTATGAAGGTTGACTTACTCTTCTCAAAATAAATTATCTATGTATATATCTCAAAATAATCTTCTCAAAACAAATTATCTATGTTATAAAACATTTCATACTATACTGTTAGAAATATTTTTACTTTTTCATGTTTTAAAAAAATTCTGGGTTCAGCAGAATTAGCTATTTAAGTATGTGGCTATATACACGGCTAATTTTACTTCACAATTCTTGATGTGTTATTTAAGTCTATAAAATGTTTTCATTTCACATGCAAATTGTGTTTTTAAAACAAATAAAACTTACATTTTCTTTCATTTAAAAAATCAGAATTTGTAATATTTTTTATTTATAGTGGAAAATAATGTCTACGGTACAGTATAAAAAAGGTGTATGAATAGTTTCTGCATTCATTTATTTTTTCTTAATTCTGTCTTTTTTTTAGAGGAGGTGGGGGAGGGGGGGAAGTGTTGGGAGAGTGTTAGGAGGCATCATCTTAATAGGAATTAAAAATTTCTTATAAGGCACTTTTTTTTTTCCGTAACACTATCATAACATTGGCTTAAATGTTTTGTGCAAGTTAACCATATTCTTGATTTCATTCTGAATCTAATAAATTTATACAAAAAATTAGAATTCCTAAAATCATCTCTTATTTTTAATGGTATTCCTCAGAAAAACCACATTTTGATTTTTGTTCTTAGTGATTTTGTGCATTAAAGCGACTGATTCTATTAACTTGTGTTTTGTAAATGTATATTTTTATGTAAACGTTGATACACATTGTTTGTAAATTTTTGACATACACTTGTGTGTGTGTTTGTTTGTTTGCTTGCTTGCTTGTTTTTTTTTTTTTTTTTTTTTTTTTTTTTTTTTTTTTTTTTTTTACAATTATTATGTAAATATAATCTTAAAATAAAGAAAAAATCATTGTTCATGATTGGTGAAATTACAAAATTGACAAACATTGTATCCTTGAAACTCAACATAAAGTGGTAACTATTTGGAATGCTCCATGACCAATTGATGTTTGTCATAAAAAGACTGGTCTAGTTTCTTATTATTCGAGACTGATTTGTCCTATATATATTAGCTCATCTTGTATATCAATTACTACAGAAAAATGTAAAATTCATGTGAACTTCTAATTATGATCATTCATTTAATCTATTAAACTACAATTACATCTAACATAATTCTTTTTCATTTTTACTGTTTCTACTTATGGTAATAAGTTTTCTCATATGATGCCAGATAATTTGTAAAACCAATTACTTTTTGTTCCTGAGCATTATCAAATGTAGAGAAATAATATAGTCAAATAAGCCTTTTCCATTGGTGTGATGTAAAATCAGGGATCTATTTAGGAAAAAATTGGGTCCTTTAAAGGACCCTTCACAAAAATCTTTGCTTTAAAAATAGACCTTCCATAAAACTTTTCAATCTCCAAACTGAACCTTTCACAAATTTAATCATTTAAAAGTAAAATCTGACCTGTCACAAAACAGCTGAAGTCATCAAAGAACCTATTCTCCAGCTTTTTTATTTATAAAAGATCTTGTTAAAATTGTATAAACAGGAACCCGAACATAACAATCATTTCAAATTCACAAAATTATGACTAGATTTTTCACAATTTCCCAAAAACAGGATTTGTGAGAAAAGACAGACCCCAGAAAACATTTTATTTAATCTTTATAAAGCCATAGTGAAATTTTGTCATTACTATACCTACCATAATCGCTCAGTGATGGAAAAAAAAAAAAAAAAAAAAGAATCAATCAATTTAAAATCTTGCCTTTAACACCGAGAACTCTTGCCATTAAATATCATCAGAATTTGCTGCTGGTGCATTATCAAACATCAGCATCATACTCTCCAGGTTTTAGAAGCTAATGCCTAACAAGAATCCCTTGCATGATACAAAACTATATGCCTTGTTTAAGCATGGCAATATCCCCATTGGACACTTGGTTGCTGAAAACAAGTAACCTGATCTGCAATGTCATATTTTCAATCGTATGAGGCAAATGGGAGGTTTCATATGTGGTACAAATCCGATGAAGCTGTGGATCCCACTTGTGTAGGAAACTGTTGGTAGAAGATCCATTATGGTCTGGGGTTTGTTTAGCTAAAAGTCACTGGGAACATCTAGACGTGATATATCTGGTGCAATAACCCTGGTATATGTAGAAGAGTCTGTGACCATTAACACTGTGGGCACTACTATGTTAGCCCTATCAAGTATTAGTCATTTGTACTCGTTTTTCTGGCACTTCAGTGCACATTACAAGGAAAATTTCTCTGAATTATATGCAGTTTCCCTGTTTTCTCTTTTATTATGAAGGTTGACTTACTCTTCTCAAAATAAATTATGTATATATCTCAAAATAATCTTCTCAAAACAAATTATCTATGTTATAAAACATTTCATACTATACTGTTAGAAATATTTTTACTTTTTCATGTTTTAAAAAAATTCTGGGTTCAGCAGAATTAGCTATTTAAGTATGTGGCTATATACACGGCTAATTTTACTTCACAATTCTTGATGTGTCATTTAAGTCTATAAAATGTTTTCATTTCACATGCAAATTGTGTTTTTAAAACAAATAAAACTTACATTTTCTTTCATTTAAAAAATCAGAATTTGTAATATTTTTTATTTATAGTGGAAAATAATGTCTACGGTACAGTATAAAAAAGGTGTATGAATAGTTTCTGCATTCATTTATTTTTTCTTAATTCTGTCTTTTTTTTAGAGGAGGTGGGGGGGGGGAGGATTAGTGGCATAGGATAGGTTTTGAGAGCTCAGCATAATTTGATGCATTGTGCACCCTGTATAATGGTTACTCACTAACATAACCTGTTATAAAAAAAGTATATTACTTCTAAAAATTTAGCACTCAGGGCAATCACCCTCTGCTTGCTGTAACAACAAAATCTGATCCTGTACTATGCTTAATTTACTATTATCCCACTTCTGATTCTGAAATTTTCAAACTTTTATTGAATGTGGTAAACAAGAAAAACTTATGCTTTAACATGGTTAAAGTAGAGTGTTCATTTCAGAATCTCACAGAAAACAAATTTTAAATAATTTATATTTTAGAATTAACAAGATGAAATCTTGAAGAGAATGAAAAAGAAATGATATAGAAGAATGAAATGAATATATAGGGTATGAAAATGAATTTGTATAAAAAAAGACACAGAAAACCTTTCACATAACTGTACATTCTGTATAAACTTCAAATATAATCACAAAAAATAGATGTGCATCAATGAAACTCTATGGCAAAGAATTTGTCTAAAGCATTTCTGGTTCTGTTATGAGTAAAATGCTTCTTCTAATGTTTGACACTCACAGAAAATAGACAGAGTTTTTTAATTTCCCTACACAGCATTTGAACATTCCCTTATCTATCTTTCTGTACTTTCCTCCAGATATGATTATCCAATCAGTGGCATAGTCAAAGAGTGGTCCATGTTGCCTAAAAAACTGAAAACTATTGTGCTTTTTTATGAAATGTTATTTTTTTCAAACTATTCTCTAACACTGAAGAAAGTTATATTTTTTATTTATTTAAGCAATTTTATTTAAAGTTGACTTTCTTGATTGCTTAGTCTTAGGAACGTCTATTTATCAACTTTACGACAAAAATCACCAATTACCTGCATTAATGTCAAATTTTAAATATAAACTTTAAGCAAAATTAAATAAAAAAATATTAATTAATTTAAAAATCTAGAAAGTTTTTTGGATTTAGAATTTTTATAGAAAGAATTAGCTTCTGAATGTATATTTTAGAACAGAAAATGGGCTAAAGAAAAATCAAAACCTATCAATTCGTTGTATATATTGTCACTATATGATGGAAAATTCTTTCCAATTAATTCTTTCTTTTTAATTTTAAGCACACGTCCTGGTACACCTTGTTCAGTTGAGAAAAATTTCCCCGTTTAAAAAAAGTAAAAACTCAATTGAGAAACAAAATGAGTAAAGATTGACTGCTAAACTTATTTATTCAGCATTCCACAAGGGTGGTGGGGGGGGGGGGTAGTTTTCATTCAAATGGAAAATTTTGGACCTTCCTAAAAAAGAAATACTGGCTATGCCATTCTATCTACGCCATGTATCAGATATTGGTCCTCACTTCAGATCTGAAGAGTTTCAGAACTTGCTACGTTATAATTATTTTGTAACTCCCATGTTACAATGGAGGTATATATTCTGAATTATCTCTATTACCTGGCTACCAATGGCCATGTTGAAAGATACAGGTTCTCAAACAACAAGGCTTTAAAAGCTTTAGCTTCCAAACCTGGTACAGTTAATTAAAAATTGAATGATTATTCTGTTACAGTATCAAAAGATGCATCACATTACATTGAGAAAGAGTATTTAAAAAAAAGACATACCAGGACAAAAATAGATGTATTGTTTCCAAAATGTCACACATTTTGTTCAATCCATACATAAAGAATTTTAGATTATCCAGAAAATAACCATAAGAAACTAGAGTCCATAAATAAAGTAGAAAATTGATTGCATTACATAACAAGAGAAAGAAAACTAAGACCATTCAAGTATTTGGAAGAGGCATGTTGGTCAAATATAGTACTAACATATGAGCCAAATTTTTTTTAATTGATAATAGAGGAAGGAGGGAAATACAAAATTTATTAAAAATGTAAATGTGTCCTGAAATATGATAACTATGCTGATGAGTAACACAAATTTATATGAATTTAATAATTAAGATGACAATTACTGCTGGAAGCTAGCACAATCTATAGTTTTTAAACACATTTTTTGTACCTATTAGCATAACCAGAGCTTGACAAATGTGATCGCCAGGTCACCACTGGTGGCCAAGTTTAAATATTTGTTGACCAAATTATTTAATCTGGCGGGTTTTTTTTTCTTTTTGTACAAAAATTAGCACAAACGGTATTTTTTCTCTTTCTGTGATTTTTCCTGGCAGACGGCTGCTGATTCCGATTATGTAATACTTGCACACATGAGAATTTAGTTTAATAATGCATTACATGTTACATAATAACTCGAGTTAGTTTACAAACGTAATTGGTTTTGATATTTTTAATATTGGGATTGGATTTATAATCACATAAAGACTTTTATTATTCGAGCCGGCTTACTTGTATGTATATAAATAAGCTTTTTTTTTTTTTTTTTTTTTACAATCAATATGTTTATGGCAATTACTTGACAGTAATTTGTATCAAGAACAGCATCTGTTACTCATCTTAGTCACAATGTTAAATTAAAATTCTCATAAGATATCTCATTATAGGTGTTGCAAAGTTACAAAATATTAAGAGATAAACTTAGAAATTATATTCAAACAACAAATATTTTTTTACTTTTATTTTTAATTTTGCAAAAATAAGCTCATAAAATGCAAATTTTTAAATAATAAAATCAGAATTGTTTGACTGACTTCGTCAACAAAAAAGGGCAAAAAATTGTTTTCCTGATTCACTGTTTCATCGATGATCCCCTCATCAGATAGAGATTTTGTAGCACTCAACTATCCAGACATTTGAAGCATTTGGTAATCAGCATTTCCCGGTCATGCTGGTTAATTCAGCCTTTATAGTATTTTTATTTTTCAGAGATATAATTTTTATAAGATTCATTAGAAAATTTAGTTTATATGTATTATCTTTCTAAATTATGTACTATTCTAAAATTATGTAAACTAATAATTCTAAATTATGCCTGTTATTATATTTTCTCAATTAATTCCTAATTTATTTGTTTTTTTTTAAAACAATAGCAGGGGAGGGGGGGGGGAATAACTATTTTTTACTGGCAACTAGAATTTTTTTGTTGGGTACTAGATTTTATGAAATTTGTAAAGCCCTGAGCATAACACCCCTTTTTTTTTTCATTGTATCACAAACTCTTTCAAGGTATCAGCCAGATAATTGTGGGAGGATTATACTGCCGATATAAGCTAAAATGTTGCTATGCAGATCTACTTCTAAATTATCTGTGTGTACACAATGAAGGGTCCCAGCCCCCTAAAGCCCCACCAGTGGCTGAGAGGTTCTGCTCTCGAAGCTGGTAGACGGGAGGTGCTGCGTTCGATCCCAATCGTGCCCGTCGGCCTAATCGTTCGGAGTTTTCGTGGATTTATCTATGCGTAAATACGGGTTAGGTTCCCTTAGAAAGACCCCCCACGAGGGGCACTCCCCCCAGGCTTATATCCCAAGTGTAGATAATTGGCCGTCAATAATCAACCCAACTCAACCCAACCCAGCCCCCTAAATCTTTGAAAGAATAAGAATTTGGGCCAATTTCACCATTTTATTCCCTCCCCCTCCCCCTGCTAACAAAAATTCTGCATACATCCCTGTCTAAAGATGTATTACCCCTTAAAGTTGCGATCCTTTTTCCTATTACACTCTATATGTACATAATATAGTTACTCAGATCCGACATAGATTAAAGAATGATTGTTTAAATACATTTGACATTAGAGCAAGGAAATATTTAAAATCTCATTTCTCAGTAAAAAAGCAGCAACTACCCTGGCAGTTAGAGTGCCTTTATATTTAAAAGTAGTGACATTTAATAAAAAAATTGCATGTTTACAAACAAATACTTCCATCAACCAATCCTCCTGCCAATTAGACAAGCTCATCATTATTCGTACACCAATCAGATCACCTTTTTCTACTGCAGCCAACAAAAGAGACGCCACGATATTTCCGCCGCTCTTGGTTGTCACATGATCAAGATTCGTTGGTTTCCACCAATTGTCGAACAGCCATGTGATCAAGGTAGACTGAGAAGCAGCAAAGATCGTGGGTGTATTTTTGTCGCTCGTGATATCAGCTGCTCCTTATTAAGAGTTTTAAAGATTTTAAACAGTGTAGGGAGGGTCAAAGCAGAGATGGTTTATTATTTATTGTTACTAATGGGAAACAAATATGGCAGATGATTAAAAAAAAATTAAAGTTACAATGATTTTTAAAATTGTTATATGCTGTGGTAGGGAGAAAAGGGAGAATCGTAAATTAGAAAGAGATTAATGGTAATTTAGATGACTTTAATTATTTATTGTTATTAGTGAGTAAAAATTAGAACAGGTGATTATTTTTTTTTAAATAAAAAGTTTTAAAGATTCTAAGCTGTATACAGCTTAGAATTTTTAAAACTTTTTATCATATATTTAGTATATATATATATGTGTGTGTGTGTGTGTACTGGGAGAGGAGCAAACAGAGAAGTGGAAATTTCAGAGAAGAGGAGGAGGAGTATTTAGGTTTGGTTAATTACTTATTGTTATTAGAATCAAATAGCATTTTCCATTTTGCTATAAAGGTAAACTATCTTAAAAAAAATATTGTCAAACGGCGTTTTAAGCTGACTTTCGTGTCGCAAAGAAGCATTCAACTTTAATTGAAGATGTATGGCACTTGCAGAAAAATGGAAAACGCTATTCGATTCTTTGGGGTAGGGAGTCACATTTCTAAAGTTTGTTCCAAAATCCAAACTCGCTAATTTCTGACACATTCATGAAGTGATCTCTTCGCATAAAAGTGGAATTGCCGTGCATTTTTATTCTGATAGTAATAAATTGAATACTTTTTCCATTTTCCTTTAAAGACAAAGTATCTTTCAAAAATATTGTCAAATGGCATCATTTAATGAATGTTGATTCTTCAAAAAGTCTAAAAATTCAAAATTAACTGTATCCGTATTATAAAACAAAAGAAGAAGTAATGCAGTAAAATAAAAACTGTAAAGTAAAATATAATTCCTCTTTTAGTGTAAAATAAATAAATTGGGGAATTTTTTAAAAATGATTTTTATATAAAAAATAAAACCTATGAGTTTGGCAAAAGTAAATTAAATTAATTAATAACTAATAAACAACTTAATAACTAATAGTATAATTAAATTAACTAATTAAATATATATTTTTAAAAATAAAATTATGTTAAGCAAAATTAGATAATTAAATTTCTAATTAATTAATTGATTAATCAAATAGTTTTTAAGAGAGCTTCTTTTTAAAGGCTTCAGACTAATTAAATTAAATCAATATCTAATAAAATAATTAAATCAACTATTTTTTTTAAAAATAAAATTATGTTTATGCTAAACTGGAAAAAAAATTTCTAACTCGGCAACATCCTTTTGTCGAAAATATAAATCAATATATAATTAAATAAAATTCATATTTTCCTGTGAAAATCAATTGAAACATCCGGTGTAAGAGCATTTCATTATTTATAGTTACAGCACAATACTGTACTATTTTGCAACAGCAGAAAAGGAAAACAGATCTAGAAACAGATATCAAACAGAAATCAGACAAACGTTTCCTAGAAGCATTAGGAAAGCATCCTGATAACATCAGACATGTTTGTGACTTCTTGTCCAGAGGCGTCATTTAGGGAGGGCTGGGAGGGGGGGGTAGAAGCCCCCCCCCCCCCCCCAAGGAATTTGAAATTTCAGAAATTTTATCAGTTATCACAGGTTAGGCAAAGCAAAAAAAAAACAAGTTGGAAATTGTACGTCAAACGTTACAAACGAGGTGCGTTCGTACGCACGTTTTAGAATTAAATTCATGATATCCCGTGCGTAGAACGGGCTAAACAGCTAGTTAAGTATATATTTTATGACACTGTTCATACAAATATCTTAACTAGTTATATAAATATTCAGATATATATGTATCAGCTAGTTATATAAATATTCAGATCTTGATGATTTTTAATTCTGTGAAATGAATTATATCGTCTGCAGATTAATTTCTGTCATAAAATAAGCATCTCGGTCGCTTGACGATTTAACATCCATCGGAAGCTCCTCTAACAAAAAAGCACCGATTTAAAAAAAAAAATCAAATTTCTTAATAAATATTTTTATTAATATCTCCTAAAGTTTTGATTCGATTTTAATAAAATTTGAAATGTCTCGACAAAATTCTGCAAAGATAATATATTTTAAATTGCAAACCATTTGGTTGGGTAGTTTTTGCGTTGTTATATGCGGACGGACAGACAGACGGACGGACAGACAGACAGACGGACGGACAGACGGACGGACCAAACGACGACTATAGGTGCTACGTATTTATATAATTACGAACGCACCTAAAAATCAAAATATGATCAAAAGCTAAATGAACGTCAGATTTCACAGATTTGATTACAATTAAAAAAAAAAAAAAAAAAAAAAAAAAAATAGTCTGATGTGCCACTTTCAAAATTTTCTTCTATGTCATACAGGTTTCACATACATACCAAAAACAAATCAGCACCTATTTATATTAAGGTCTAACTGAATCTAAAGGTTTATTAAATTATGTGCATTAGTTCTAGAGGTATAGCTATCGTGAAAATCGTGCAAAATGTTGCATAGCAGCGCCACCTGTTGGGCTATTTATACCAAAACGTAATCAACATCTATTTTTGTCAAAGTCTAACGGAAGTTAGGTGATATTCTGTGCATTAGTTCTTGAGATATAGCTATAGTAAAAATCTTGAAAAATGTAGCATAGCAGTGCACCTTTTGGGCGATTTACACCAAAAACTAATAACCACCCATTTATATCAAGGTCTAACTGAATCTAAAGTTTTATTAAATTCCGTGCGTTAGTTCTTTAGATACAGCGCCCACAAATTTTTTGTCACATACAAACATACAGACTCACAGACAGCTGGAAGTGGAAATTTTTCATGAATCCAATACTTTCTTGTAAAGATAGAAGAAAGTAATAAAAAGTAAAAGTAAGTAAAGATAGAAGTAAGTAATAAAGAATTAATAAACACTTTAAACATTGAAACTAATAATTATCAAAAATGTTTTCTAAAGCCTTTCTATTGCAACATTCTATAAGTGAGACATTTATCATTAATGAGTATTTTGGCTGGTTTTATAAATACATGTGAGAAAAAACTCTATGAATTGCTTCTCAGCTGTGTACAGCATGATTAAAAGAAAACTCGTCACCCTCAAGGCTAGAATTTTAGTGATAAATTCTCTCTTTAGTCTAAAATTTAAGGGGAATTTTTTTTCTTTCTTTTCGGGGGTGGGGTAGGTGTATTCATTTCCCTAATTATTTGATTTGTTAATTTTGTTTTATTAGTGTCACATTATATTTACTCCAATCGTTTTACTGCTATTAAATCATTAGCTTTATTAAATGATATTATATATACAGTATATGCTCTTAAAAATCTCCACAGCCTGAAACTAAAATCCTGCCCAGATTGGGTTGTAGTCGACCCGAAATCTGACTTTAACCCGACAGACTTCAAGCTGAATCCGAAATATTCATACCTGAACCCAAATTGAAAGAAAATGAATGTATATTTTAATACATTTATGGAAAAGTAGTTTACCGCTTACGTACAAAAAATAACACATATACACCCATTAATATTCATTAATATTCAATTCTTTCATTTGAAAATTATTCCGAACCTCCTTTTGCATAATCGGTTCATCTCGAACCCGATTCGAATTCAGAGGCAAAGCACAACCCGAAGCATATAACGTTTACTCAATCCCGCAAGAAAGAAAAAAAATTGAATTAACCAAACACAAAACGAAATGCATTTCGGGTAGCCGATGCAGGACTGTAATTTCCAGTAAATCCGGAAACGTTCAAAAAATTTTCATTGACCTCAAGCCCACCCGAAATGAAAGAACATTAATCCATATTTCAATATGATTATGGAAAAATAGACTACAATTATATCTCTAATAATAGACCGGGAGGCGGCAGCACAGACAATCACCTCATCGAGTTCGCGGCTGAAATTCCAGAATTAGTTAAAACTCGATTCGCATATTAAAACGCAATCGGTCTGCCAAGTCATATCTTGGTGGAAAACACGTGAAAACCCGATTTTAGCGGTTGACTCGTAGGTTTACCATTGTGTTTTCCTGCACCCAGTTCTCTATGTTTTCATACTTTTGGGTACAGGAAAACACAATGGTAAACCTACGAGTCAACCGCGAAAATCGGGTTTTCACGTGCTTTCCACCAAGATATGACTTGACAGACCGATTGCATTTTCATATGCGAATCGAGTTTTAACTAATTCTAGAATTTCAGCCGTGAACTCGATGAGGTGATTGTCTGTGCTGCCGCCTCCCGGACTATAACAATTTTATCTTTTATGTAGAAAAATGATTTTTTTTCATCTGAAAATATTTAAGATTTCTTTGAAAACTCGGGCAACACGAACCCGACTCAAAATAGTGAAAACCCAATTTGAACACGAAACAATTAATCTTTTGATAACGGGCCAGGATTGACGACTGATTTTGTATTCAATCGTTCTACAATTTCCAAAAAAATTCCTTGTGACAGATTTCTCTTGAAAATACCTTAATATAAGTGTATGACAAATATCAAAAAGTCGTACTAAATATAATAAAAAATAGTCCACTGGGACAGACGTGTCCCAAACGTAGTCAAATGTTCCAAGTCCACTTGATCCGCAACGAAAATAAGCCGCGTCAACCCAACTCAATCCACACTGCAGTTTGGGTCGTGTTGCCCAACCCAATGCAGAAGCAAGGGACCTGAGACCAAGGGTTTTGCGGATTTATGAATTGTATGGAATTTGTTGTTGTTGTTGTTGTGTATGACCCTATTGGGCCGGTGAGCAGCTTTCTATTTCTGTATAGCTGAACTAATCCACTTATGATACAACCCACAGCGACGACATATTACAAACAACCTACGAATCCAGCACTACACCGAACTAACCACTGCTGACAAAAAACTTAACTAAACGGTACCGTCAAAACCAAATACTACAGTGACTACCCAGATAACAATTTTTCATTTTTAAAACATTTTTATAACCCCAACATGTAAATGACTAGATGCTTTTTAAAGGCTTTGTCTGAAAGGTTTGCCAACATTGTAAAAAGCATTATAAAAGGTTGCTAGTTGACACAATCTGAGGTACTTTGTAAGTGTTTTAGGACAAGCATACCAAAATGTAGAAACGTAAGGCTAGTTACAGGATTTCATATTAAGCATTGTAACAAGAATTACAATCAAAGGTAGATAATAATGCTTTTATCATAAGCATCTATAAAGGAAATGAAAAATGTTTTGATTAATCTGTTAGTTTTAAATCTGAATTGACAGAGGCATGAGATTTTCAATAAAATAACTTGACTTATAATTTTTCTTTTGTTTCTGTGGGAAATTAAATTTTAGCCTAATATTTATATACTGAACAAAAAATGCTTTTTATTAGCTCTTATTATATTTAAGAAGTCATATTACATAGCAAGTTACATATTTTAATTAATATATTGTTTTTTTTTTCCTTTAATGTATTTGCTATTTTTTTTTTTAAATATTAATACATAGCTTTTTTTCTAAGTAATTGCTAAAATTTTAATATATTTTATTTTTTAAGTTCTACTGATTGAATTTTGCCTTTGTTTTTGTGGGAAACCAAATTTTAGCCTAATATTTATATACTGGGGGGGGGGGGGGGAGGGAAGGAAAAGAATGCTATTTTTTAGCCTACATTATATTTAAGAAGTCATATTACGTTTAGCAAGTTACATATTTTAATTAATGTATTGTTTTTTTTTTCTTTTAAAGTAATTGCTAAAATTTGAATATATTTTATTTTTTAAACTTACTGAGTGTTTGTTTCTTTTGTTTGTGTGGGAAACTAAATTTTAGCTTAATATTTATATGCTGAAAAAAAAATAATAATGATTTTTATTAGCCCATATTATATTTAAGAAGTCATATTACATTTAGCAAGTTACATATTTTGATAAATATATATATATTTTTTCCTTTGAAGTAATTGCTAAAATTTGAATATATTTTTTAAATTTTACTACTACTGGGCTTTACTTTTGTTTCGGTAAGAAATTAAATTTTAGTCTAATATTTATATACTGAAAAAAAAAGAAGAACGATTTTATTAGCTTATATATTTAAGAATTCATATTACATTTAGCAAGTTACATATTTTAATAATTATAACGTTCTCTTTTAGTAATTGCTAAAATTTGAATTATTTTATTTTTTATATTTTAATTAATATATTGCTTTTTTCCTTTAAAGTAATTGCTAATATTTGAATATATTTTATTGTATAAGTTTTACTGAGTGTTGAACATTGTACTCAGGGGTGCCATGTCAGAACTTTCTTCGAGAGGGGTGGGGGGAGATTTTTATTTTTTTAATCTTGTTGTGGACAGCCTAGAAATAATTGATAAGTTTTTCTTCATATTTTTAAAATTAACCAAAGTACTCATTGCTGATGTGTCTCACTTTGAGAATATTGCAATAGGACATATAATTTGTGCACTTAAACTGTTTATTTAATGCAAATGTTTCTATTTTATTCAAATCAGACAAGTTATTTCATATACTGACATAATCTGAAACATCAAATTCCTTGGAGTTGGGGGAGATAGCACCCTTATTTGTACCGATTCTGTCCAAATATATATCTTACTATATATGTGTGTATAATATATATATATATATTAACCCGTCAGCACACGCGCTGGGATAAAATCTACCCCAGCCCAGAATCATTACTTAAAATGTGAGAAACTCGTTCGTTATCATTCTGAGCTTTATACTTTTTTTCAAGCAAGAACGTCTTATTTTAAGTTAAATTATGTTCTTTATTGATTTCCAGTTTATTTCAAAATATAAATTTTTGTTTATAATCAAACCGTCGGGAAATTGACTCAAGAAAACCGACTGGAGTAGAATTTATCCCGCGTGTGCTGACAGGTTAAATTTGTAATCAATCCACCACATTACTAGATCATATTTTCATATTAAAATGTTCCTAAATTAGGTTAAGAAATTTTTTTTAGGAAAATTTCTTTTATTTGTATTAAAATCAATCTTATGCACATAGGCGTAGACATTTGAAAATTATTGGTGGTGAACTTGAACATAACTCTTTTTCACACACGTGTGTGTAAAAGACATTGCTCTCAGATTCAATGTTGCTTTTTTAACTACCTTTTAAAGAAATTAAACAGAATTTTATATTTAAAAATAAATCACATTAAGACAATGTAAAAATTCAAATGCACAAACCATTTTATAAAAGGATATACTCGCTGTCATTCACGAATCTTTTATAATAAAATTACGATGCAAATTGACTTTGAATAACATTTTTTTCAGAATATGAATTCTTTTCCTATTTTTACTTTTTATATGGGTTTTTGGCTACAAAATTTCAAATGAAAAATAAATATTGAATTATATTTTCAGTTACTTACCTTTTGAATACAGTTCACTGGTACAGGATCAGCTAATTATACATTGCATGAGGGGGAAAAAAACCTGTGTTTGCTAACACACCAAATATGTAGAATTCCAATATACTGTATATTATACACTGTTGCAATATGTGTTCTAGTTGAAAGCTAAGAATACTTTAATTAAAAAAAAAAAATTCTATGTAGCTATGCTTTTTTTTTTTTTCATTTCGTCTATAAGAGAAATACTTTCCTATGTGTGACAGAGCAAACACAATCTAATGTTGTTACTTTTATTTTCTAATTTAACTCATTTAAATTACTGTTTTTCCTTTATAATAATTTTTAATAACTTTCTCTGAAACTGAATTCCTTAAAGGTGCAAAAAGAAACTTTTTATATATTCAATGATAATCTTTTAAAAACATTTTTATGCTACAGTAGCAGTTTCTTGCCCATTTAATAGCTTAATTAAATAGGTTTTACATATTACAATGTGACAAATATGATATTAAAAATCCCAAAGATTACTTTAACTAATAATATATTTTAATATTGTAATCTTTGCATTTCCTCATCTAATATTCCCTAATTCCTTTCTAGTTAAAAGCTAATAATACTTTAATTTAAAAAAAATAAAAATTTCCTTTTCTATGTGGCTTTGTTTTTTTTTTTTTTCATTTTGTCTCCAAGAGAAATACTTTCCTATATGCGACAGAGCAAACACAATCTAATGTTGTTACTTTTATTTTCTAATTTAATATCAATCAGTAATCATTTAAATTACTGTTTTTCCTTTATAATAATTTTTAATAACTTACTCTGAAGCAAACAAAAGTATTTCTCAATTTCCAGGCAATATTTTCTGAAACAAATGAAACATTATTCAGTTTAAATAATTCCATTTATTTACATACAAAAAATAATATAATCATCAACAGCTCGAGTAAAGTCTATTTTCTTCTTGATTCTTACTTTTCTCTCTAGCAAATAAAAAGATAAATAAATAAATATAGACACACACATCAAATATGTATAATAAAAGGAAATAAAGTATACAATAAGCAGTAGCGCAGCCAGGATCCCCATCTGGGATTGTTACTCATAAAAAAAAAAAAAAAAAAAAAAGATGTGTGACAAAAAGTAATGAAAAGCACAAATAGCTGTAATAAACTTAACATTTGTGTGCTTAAAGGTTTCATAAAAGAGCATCTTCTTTAGACTTCAGAGAAAAAAGAAAGAGCAATAGCAGTAACATATGACTATTTTAGTGCTATTGCTCCTAACCTATTCTTTAATTGATTTTGTGTTTAAATAGAGGACCCTATTACAAAGCATTGAAACAGTTGAGAATGACATTTTATGCTGTTTATACTTTTCTTTACTTTGTTTTTTACACATTACTTTACCTTAAGACAAGTGATTTTCTATACATCTTATCAGTTTTTGAAATACTCTGGAAGGGGTTTTAACCCCAAAATTGCCCCCATTGCTATGCTAGTGCAATAGATGTACAGAATTCAATAGTCAAAATATGGTATGCACTTTATATAGGTCACTCTTAAGAGGCTACTTACTCAGGCAAAAACACCCGCTCGCTCGCTAATGTTAATCATATGGGAAATATTTTACGATATCTCGTTCGCATTTCAATATATTTATTTTTTTTTTTTTGCATTGGATAGCTGAGGTCAATTTCTATGCAGGCCCTTTCTTACTTTTTTTTTTATTTTTGTTGCAGTTTTTTTTTTATTTAGGATACTTTCACTTTCAAAATCGTTTCCAAAAGTGAAAGTATCTTAATAAAAAAAAAAAAAAAAAACCTTGTAATCAAAATCGAAAAAGTACAGAGGAGCATGCATAGAGATTGAACTCAGCTATCCAATGCAAAAAAAAAAAAAAATATTTAAAAATATTGAAATGCAAACGAGATATCGTAAATTATCTCATCCATAGGATTAACATTAGCGAGCGGGTGTTTTCGCCTGAGTGAAGCAACCTCTTAAAAATCTGCACAGCTTGAGGCAAAGTGCTTTACAGATTTCTGATGTACATTCTTTGTTTATATTTTTAAATATTATCAAACTAGGCATTTTTAGAATCCACTAATCAAATATAGCGATCTTGTTTTTGTCACTCAGTCTTAACGGAAAATTTCGTTATTGTGTTTGGTGCGGGGATTTTGCAGTTACAGATTTTTTTTAAGTTGGATATAACAACAACAAAAATGTGCCAAATGGTTAAGTCTGTATTATTTAATGCAATGTATAAGCACCTAGACAAAAAAAGCTTATATATAAATGGTCTAAAGGGATAATGATTCTATTTTAAAGGCATGTGTGAACCTGTTAGACTTAGATTGCTAATATTTTTATTTGTTATAAAAAATGGTACTTCTCCATTATCCTATCGACCACTGTTCATAACAGAAAACTATTGCCAAACTGTAACGCCAAATAAACAAATGAAAGAATGCTGCCATTGGAATCTCAAAATAAATAAACAAATGCGAAGAAATTCTGAAAAACCCCACTCTTCAATGTGCCAACTTAGTAAGCTTGAGCAATAAAATTTGCAATATATTAATGAAAGAGTTTCCAAAAAGAAAGAGTTTCCAAGGTACTTTTCGGTTAGCCGGGCGCCAGTGATATACATACATGTATATATATATACACACACACACACATATATATATCTACATATCATATGTATACATATATGTATGTATATATATATACATATATATGTAATACATATGTATTTATATATGTACATATACCACTGGCGCCCGGCTAACCGAAAAGTACCAAAAAAAAACTTTGATATTTATTCATTTACATTATTTTTCCTAATTATCCCTCTCAGCTCGTGAATAAAAGTTTTTGACATCAGTTGAAACTAATCTATTGTATGTAACTATTCATCGCAACATTTTTCAATGCTTTTTCTCTTTTAATATCATGGCACTGCCATTTAAGGACACAATTGGTTTTTTTATTAACGAAAGAACTAATAAATCAGTAAAACATAATGAAAGATACAGGTAAATGTCAAATTATAGCCACTTGATAACATAGCAAACACATGCAACACTTCTGAGTCAAGTGAATGTGTCGCTACAATAATGCATCTTTGGCCTTAAATCCTATAATTTGACGATAGCTTTTTTCTTGTGAAAAGTGGTCGATGGGATAATGGAGGAAGTACTTAAAAAACATACAATTTAACTGTAAAACACATATAATTTTTATTATAAACACACAAAAATAAATTTATTATAAAACACACAATGTTTAATTTAATATAAAACACACACAATCTGCTCTACCGGGCTGCCATAGGAAGAAAAATCTTTCCCAAATTGGTGGATTGCCCAGGCATTAAATTGCATTTTTGGCACCAAAAATATACTCCAGTGGGTCTGTGACATCTGTACATGCCATTCATATAATCAGGGTTGATAAAAATCGCAATAAAAAAATGATTTATTTGATTTAAATCAGATTTTTTAAAATTAATATTATTTGTGTACTGTGCATGAATTTATTTTATTTTTTCTGCATACATTTCTATTAATTTAATTACAGTTCCTAGATAAAAATTAAAAATAATTTAAATTAAAAAAAAATTGTTGCAAACAAATTCAGATTTATTTAAAACTTAAAATCATATTATTCTACTATTAAATTATTATAGATAATATATACGTATGTGTGTTGTGTGCATAAATATCTAGTTAATTTAAGTTATTAATTTTTTCATTAAGGTATTACTCCAATAATATCTAATCACATAATAAATGCGACAAAGAATGCTAAATACATATGTGTATTTCAATCAGGGCTGACCAATTTTTGTCTAAATGGAAAAAACTGTCTCGGCAAAAATACTTTATGCCATAATTTTAGCCACTGGCAAAAATTACTAGTATTTTAAAATAGGGTTTTAAGGATTTTATTTTAATTACATGATTTCAATGCTTAAATCCTAATTTTAACAGATTAAAATCAGTGATTTATATTATAATCTTGGCCAATTTCTGTTTTTGCCAATTTTTGTCTGTTTTATCCACTGTCCTGACAAAAATACATTTTTGCCGGCAAAAAGGCCAACCCTGATTTCAACTGCTTCAGATTCACTAATGCCATTTTTATCACATAGACTGCAAGTTTCTGTGTCTTTTTTTTTTTGGGCCACAATCTCCACTATTTCTACACTACACGGCTTGCATATATTGCTTTCACACATTTTCCAGATATATATATTTTTTTCTCTCTCTCTCCTGTAAAATAAAGCTACATTGGATTTTTCTTTTTGCCAGCCATTTTTCTTATGTAGTATATACCTAGTATTAGTAAATGATATTCTTGTCCCAAATTGTGTTTCACACTCTACTATATTAATGATTACAAAACAGTTACAAGACGCAAGGTAATCACATAATTAAAAGTATGAAGCTATCAATTGTCAGTGTTATCTAGCCCTCAGCCATTGACAATTTCAGCAGTCAATCATGCTTACTTAACAGTAGAAATGGCTGTTTAACTTAGAAATAAGGTATAATAACATACCTTATATTTTCCATTGAAGTAAGCAATGAATTCAAGAAAAGGAAAAGGGATAAGTCACAGGGATTAAATTATTTTCAGTTATAGAAGAAACATGAAACTGGAATTCTATAATTCATTGTTAGACAAATAATCTAAATATTTATTATGTTAAAATTCAGTCCTTCTATTGATCATATTATATGATCAATACATCTCCCATCAACATATGGGATATTGAAATTTGCAGGTCTAAGCAACTGAACATAAAAAACAAACTTGTGAATCATGTATAATCTACTTTAGAGGAAGTAACTCCTCACTGAAAATACTATCATATTGAATATATTTAACTTTAAAACTTCAATATCTAACTTGCAAAAATGAAGTGATCTAGGAAAGACAAAAGTTTAAAAATGAGAGAGCATTTATATCAGTATTTATTTTGTGATCCACTATGGACAAATAATATTTTGAATGTAGTGTTGCATTTACTTTCATAAAATAATTATTTTTAACTTATAAAAGTTTTAACATTATTAAAAGGTAATTTTTAATCTGGACATGAATGATGACATTTATTTGAATATGAATGATTAATTTAATCCTTATTCAGCTTGTAAATATCAATGTTAAAAATACTGATTTAAATCAAAGATTCTTTTAAAAAAATCATTTGATATAAATCAAGCTGATTTAAATCAAACAACCCTGCATATAATAATACTAAAACATTACCCCCACACACATTCTCAAAACAATAACAATAATAACACCAATACCCTAATAAATATCTCTATAATGAAAGCAAGTCAATATTTCGGAGAGAGCAACAATATAAGTATTTAACATTTTCTTTCGAAAGCTGATGAAAGTATCAAACTCAGAGGCATACTCCAGACTCACCCCCACCAGTGTTGAATTCAAGGGGTGGCACAGGGGGAGGGGCATTGAAATGTCCCCCTCCCCAGAACTTTACAATTTACCCCCAGAGACACAAAAATCCCTCCCGGAGAAAAAAAAAATACATAAAAAATATATATATTTTAATTTATTATGTAAATATAGAATTTATAAAGAAAAATTAAATGAGTTCAGAAACGGTTATAACCATATCAATTTATCACAAGGAAAAAGCAAATATATCTTAAAAATAAAAATTCGATATGTATGCAAGAAATAGAATGCACAATAGTTTCTTTTTTAGTATTATGTTATCTTTCAATTTGAATAAATTTATAAAAATTCAATTTTAAATTAAAAAATAATGAAATAAATAGTCAACTGAAATTATTAAGAAATAACTTTTATAACATTAAATTTGTTATTATATATGTGTTAAAATCATTTTTCTTACCTTAAAAAATAATCATCAATCCTGTATGAGCTTGTAAACAGATGACTTTTTGAGGAACTCTGTTGTAGTTCCTTCTTTTAGCAGCTTTTCTGTTCAAGAAATCACATGCTGGCAACCATGGACGGACCAGATGATGTCATTAGAATTTGTAACTACAAAAGGCAAAATAAAATAATGACAACCAAGAAATAAACTTTAAACCCTTCATGACAAGCTTCCCTGCACCATTATTTCCAAATAATATTGACCTTATTTAA
The DNA here is from genome assembly GCA_963931845.1 of Maratus michaelseni. NCBI lineage: Eukaryota > Metazoa > Arthropoda > Arachnida > Araneae > Salticidae > Maratus > Maratus michaelseni. The sequence continues at coordinate 204,914,573 of OZ007594.1, read as the reverse complement.
TGCTGTTTTATTAAATAAGGTGAAAATTACCATTCAGATACAGAAATAATAGTTAAAATCAAGGACTGTATACACATCTTATATCACACATATCTCCTGTCATAAATGGTTTTAACATTACAATAAAAGTCTATGCATTATGCATATGCATACTTCATGCTATTTTAATTATAATTATATTTTAATAAAAAAAATTCATTTTCTTTTGTTTTACTATTTTATGTTCATTTTGATACAATAATTTATACTATTTTAACATTTAGCATAAAAGCAAAAAAATATTATTTTCCAAATGTCATGTTTGTCATTATGTGCACCATAATTTTAAATACCTCATTTGAGAAAAAAATTTCAAATAAATTTTATTCAATTAAAATTTAACATTTATTATTAATACTGTACATTGTTCACAATGTTTTATGGTGTTCTTCATGGTTTTGTAAATTTAAACAGAAAATGGCATCTAATGATTTTAAGCAGTGACCAGTGGTTGTATATATTCAGAGAACAGTCAAAATAAAAAAAAACCCAAAAATCATATTGCAGGCATCTCAAATTTAAAGAACATTTTGAGATGAAAGCAAGAAAAAACATTGCTGTATGATAAACTCTAGTTATTTGGATCCCCGACAACAACAACAACAAAACATTTTAAATCAGTCCTAGTTTCATTTTGTTGAGTATTGATATAATTCAACAATACTCTGTAAATCATGTAAATTCTTTCAATACAATAGGACCCAAGACTAATTTAAAACTTTTTTTGTTTGTTTGTTTGCTGTTGTGGGCCCCACAAACCCCAGTTTAATTTAAAATAAAAACAAACATAATTTTTGATGTATTCACAAAAAAGTTGCATTATCCCACATAGTATAAAAAATTATTCAAGTTGCAGATTTAATTTATACAGGTAAATGTTAAAACTTCAGGTTGATGGCCAGATTATTATAAGGCTATTTTGTAATGCTAATACAGATAATTCTGGAGGGGAGGGGGGGGGGACAAGAACATTTCATATTTACTAACTTAATAATAATTTTTAAAAAATCAAAATTTTTTATGTTGTGTGAATTTTCAGAAACATTTAATTTAAAATAATTATGGTACTTTTCGGTTAGCCAGGCGCCAGTGATATATGTATATATATGTATTTATATATATATATATATATTCATACATAAATGTATATAATATGTATATATATATTCATACATATATATATATATATATATGTATGTATATATTTGTATATATATAACTGGCGCCCGGCTAACCGAAAAGTACCATAATTTTTATTTTGCTTTCATTTTTTCCAGTTACCAGTACTAACTAAAAGTATTGGTAGATAATCATAATTAATAAGTTAATTGACAAACATTTAAGACTCAGGATCATTATATTAAGGATTTTGCCAATTCTCAATCCACTGGCAATTCGACACATCAAAATTAATTTCTGCTATGAATGTATTTGTTTTATATTTTTAATAAGTAATTTGTTAATCCATCAATACATATATAAAACAAAGTTATTCATGTTTTGAGATGTAATACAGGCATATGATAAAAAAAAATTCAGAATAACTGTAGGGCAATTATTTGTGTTTGCAGACATTTTTTTACTTTTATTAGTATAGGAAAGGGGAGGCAGGAGTTCATGTAATATAGGCAAATGTTGATATAGATGAGATATTATCAAATATAATTAACTAACGTTACAACTAATGTTTATAATGTTTAACTAATGAAACATTATTATAATCATAGCATTAACTTGTTTACTATTATGTGACAAAACATATATGTTTTTGAGGAAAGAGAAGGAGGGGGGGGGGAAGTAAATGATTTTTTTTTTTTGTTAAATTAAAGTACATTTTTCTACGAATATATTACGGAAACAACTTTTGAATATAGCTACTTTTAATAATGCTTATAGATTTTAAAAAGAGAGTTTGTTTGAATGTAATTTGTGGAAGTTCAAAGTATGTTTTCATTTATAAATCAGTCATAAACGCCGACCAGGGGTGGTGGCGATTTTGAAACAAAAAATATATATTTATTTACCGACATAAGTTAATTAATCACTAAAAGCAAAATTATGATTAATGTTAGAGTGCTTTTAATTCGATCATAATGAAAAGGTTTATTATTAGTTGACAATAAAACATGTTAAACACTATCCCTGATTTCTTTTTTGCCTCAAGATTTCGTGTTTTACCGTTCGCCCATGTACTTTAATATTTATACGTAGTAAAGGGAGTTCGTTCATATATGAAGCACTCCTGTTATGCATTTCCTGAAATTGAAACCACGTTTTAAAAAAATGTGATAATTAAGAAACGTACGCTAAGGTCATAAGTAAATCATGTTTACATAAGTTTATGTAATAATAATTTTAACAAAAAAAAACTTCTAATCATATTTTTCCCTGTGTGCAATTTACACTAAAGCATAAGATAAATTTCATTATTTTATGAATAAGGATTAAATCTTGTTAAAAGAAATACATTATTCAGTTATCATAGATTAAAAGATTTAACTAGTAACTTTTCAAATACTAGTAACAAACTTACCGTATTTTCTGTAAATATTGAACACATCTTTTACACTTGACAAGATGATCAGAATGACAGCATCAGCGAAGCGACATTTTGTTTTGGAAAGCAACAGGCAACGCTACGACAGTTCGTTGCGCATGCGCGAAAATGAGATGCGTGAAATTTGATTTGAGAATATTGGTTCCCTTAAGGGTACGTTCAGCGACGGCGCCCTACAACCCCAGAGAGTGACTCTGTCACGTGAGGTGCTACAGCCCCTAACACTCCTACAAAGCGAGGGTGAAGAAGGGTGATACCGGTTCTAAACGGGATGGGGTAATAGGGAGGGTAATAGGCAGCAAAACAACAAACAAATATGGCAGACGTTTTCGCTGATTTTCTGAAATGAAACATAACGTATTATTTATACACCAAATTTAATGTTTTGTGGCAAAATTTTTGACTAAGATTCTCACGATGGAGATAGTGCTATTATTTTTTAAAGTAAATAATTAAAGAACAGTGGATTACCAAATTCATCTGGATAAAATTGCAAGTTATATCAAATTATTAACGATGTTGTTTCCTTGATGAGTTTTGTGATTAATTATTTTTATTTTACATGTTTAAGCATGGCGTTATTATAGAATTTTGAAAATGAAAACTTTGTTGATATCGCACTTGTGATTTTCATCTAGTACAGCGAAGATTTTTCTTATACCTCAGATAAAGATAAACTTCGTCTCCTGCCTTATAATTTTATTGATAGTTTCGTTTTAATTTGAAATTAAGACTACATCTGAGGTGCTGTCTTAGACACCATATAACATGACATTTGAAAGAAGAATTTATTTTGTCAACTGGAATTCAACATATTTTCTTTGTAAATATATAATGTATTTGTATTGATGCAATAAATAATTTTTGTTTAATTTTTTTTATTTCATTTACTTTTATTCATTCTGTATATTAAAGGATTGATCTGTAATGTTATATTTAAATAAAGAAATAAACATGTTTATTATAAATAGTAACATTTATAATATATTAAAACTTCATACTTGACAGCTCAAATAATAAAAAAAAAAAATGCATGCTTGTTTCAATTTTAGTATATAATATCTTGAATGATATCAGGTTCAGGATAAAAAATAATATTGATTAATTTAAAGTAAATCATGTTAGATTTAATAGAGAAGCAAATTATCTTGAATTTAATACTTAATATCTTGATTCCTATTTTTATGATGTCTATGCATATCAATTATGTATATTCATATATATTCAAAGTACAGCTGTATATATGAAATCTTTCATTATTTTAAGATAAATTGAACGTATTACACTTTATTTAAGGTACAAATACTATATTATTTGTTAAAAGTAAATTTTGATACAAGCTTCGAGAAACTAAAAAGAAAATTGAATAGAGTTCTTTGATAAATTAGAGAGTGTTCTTATAAGAAATAGAATTTCTTGTAAAGGTATCTCTTTTTTTGTTATTAATGTCACAGTTAAAAGCATTCTTGATAAATATTTACACAATAATAATGGTTTTTGCAATATTATCTTGTAGTAAAAATGTTTTAAAATCTGCTTAATTTTTTGAAATTTATTAAAATTTTGTGCTTTTATTTAAATATTGAATAGCAGAAAGAATTTCATTTTTCATTTTTTTTTTTTTTATCGGACATTTATAAGTAAGATAATTATTTATTTAATGTTATTTAAAAATATTTTCTCTTTTAAAGAAATTCTGTTGCAGAAACAGTCTACTCAAATTGAATTAATAACAGACGTCCAGAAGATTTAACCCATTTATGCCTAGTGTCCTAATTCTGGGACGTTTCAGTAAAAAAAATCATGTTTTCCAAAAAATAAACTTATTGACATCAAACTTGCTTAGAATTAATCTCAAGATTTTACTTTTCAAAAATGAACATAGGTGGCAACATATTTTAAAGAAATTTTTCATCTTTTGATGTGTTAAGGCACATATGTCATATACGCAACATATAGGGGAGACCGGTACACACTGGACCTATGGACACAGTGGACCACCCCCTAATATTTTATTTATTTAAATTTTTTTAAGCTTCTCTTCTATCCTAATAGACAACAGCACTGCAATGATTATTTATAGCCTTCAGAAAAAATGTTTAGCTCAGATTGAACTATTTTATCCTGCTTTGTTGTTTTGAGCTTCTAAAAGTAAAATTTTTCATCATCATATTTTTATTTTTTTAGTAATTAAAGGTTGTAGATAAATAAAATAAAAAAGCTTTTTTGCAAAGCTAAGATACTTGTTTTTATTTTACTTTAAAGTTAATATGTTTAAAAGAAAGCTATAAACAATATTAATATGATTATTTATTGAACTTAAACATGGGGTACAGTGGTCCACAATCCACTCTGCTCCTCTAATGCAGAATGTTCAAAATATTTAATAATTGCTTATTTTCTATAAAGAAAGATTGTTTTAAAGTAGATTTAACTGTAAAATAAAGTAAACAAATAAAAATAACAATTTATTTAACATAGTAAGAAATATTTTGTTTTGTATTTACTGCCTTTGATAAATATAACTGTAGTCTAATTGTTGATGATTCTATTCAAGTAAGATTCATGAGACTCAAATTGAATGGAAATCAGTTTGTTTCTCCCGAAACTGTAGATGAATCTGCTGTTGATGTCAATGATTTCATAATGTCGCTCTCAGACCCAAAATTATTTCTTGAAAATTCCAGGCTCAATCTTACTCATAAGTACTTTGGAATTTCATTTGCAAATTTTAATGTGAGCTGATTTTTTTGTACTTAAGTAATAACTTCAACTAAATTGCAATTGTTCCTGTATTAATCTGTTATTATTTTCAAAATATAATTTTTTTTGTTTTTTTTTTCAAAATTTATATTACTATGTTATTTTGCAGGTGAAGGGACAACAAAAAAGAATTAGATTAATGAAAAATAGATTTATATTGTATTTTAGATAATACCTAATAGTGGTCCACTGTACCCCGGTGGGTGGACCAGTGTACCCCGCTTCCAGGGTACACTGGTCCACTTTACAAGTGTATATATATATATATTTTTTTTAATGTATTAAAAACTATGTTGTGAGAAAATTATGATGGATGTAAGAAGGTTTAAGGAATATTCAAAAATATTTTAATACAGATCGGTCAGTCTGTTAAAGAGAAAAAAAATGTTAACTGAAAAAGTGGTCCACTGTGTACCGGTCTCCCCTATACATGTTGGCGCGATTGCAACAAAATAACAATTTTATGCCTTACATGGTAACCCGGTTATTTTTTATTTTAATTCTATAAATTATTTTTATTACGTATATCAATATTTATTTATATCAAACTATCATTTATTTATCTTTATTTCCTTTTTAAAAATATTTCATTTATAACTTCATTTTATTTTTATACTGAAATAAAAAATCACGTGCTATTATTGCATGCTATTTGTAACTAATATTAAAAAACAAAGTTTTCGACAAATTGGCGGTGGAAAAAAATCGTGCCAACGTGGTGCATATGATATATGACACCTGTGCCTGTGTTAATTCCACAATTGATACTGATTTTAACTAATTGAAATATAGCAAGGCAAAAAAGGTGAGCTATTTTTTAAATTAAAGCTCCACATGTATATATTTCATGTATGCGTTTGAAAATACATTAATATAAAACATGTATTCTTGAAAATTCAGATTTTTTTAATTTAAATCAAGCTAATGACGTTTTACATAGTGAATGGCATCATGTTTTCTCCCATTCTTCTGTGATATTAAATATTTAGATTTTTTTTTTTTTTTCAAATATGAACCATTTATTTAGCTATAAAACCTTTTTAAATACATGTGTAAGATTAATATGCCTTTTTCTTTGTGAATGTGGGTTTGTTTTTTCCTTATAATGAAAAATTGTGCAGCTAGGATCTTTGTCAGGGAGGAGTTTTAAATTATTATTACTCAGAAAAAGTTCAAAAATACTAAAATGTTTTTAAGAATAAATTGTTAATGAAAACTTGACATATACAAAACCAACGTAAAGAAAACCACAAAAAGTTGGTTTTCAGTGTAAAATGAAAAGTAACTAAGTGATAAACAAATGTTCTGAATGAAAAATTCAAGAACAACTTGCATGTTTATGATGTGTGTTCTGTTTTTATTGATATTTTCACTGAGAAAGGGGCTCCTCTTATGAATTCTTCATAAATGTGTGCACTAAACTTATTTTGGCAATTGATAGGTACTTTGGGTAGGTGATTCCTGATTACTTCAGACTTTGCGTTGCTTTTTACACTTATGTATTTATCTTATCAGTTCTTTTTAGTGTTCTTGAAGTGTTTTCTACTTCTTTATTGCCCCCTGTGTGCCACTGAAATTAAAATGCATTTCGCTGCGGCATTGAAATTAAAATATTTACTCCTAACATTCGTTTTAAGAATTCCTAACCGTTTCATAATTTATTGAGTTGTAGCAGGCAGACCCTTTGGGAAGCCTAACAAATGCAGAATATTAGAAACAATCAGGTATGATGGCCTTCATCCTTACATAGTTGTTAATGAAACGAAGGTACGATGTGCTAACTGTGGAAAGAAATTCGCATGAAAATGTATAGTTGAATTACATGAAAAATATTTCCAAGAATTTCACAGCAAATGAAATTTTCTAAATATATCAATGTTTTCTTCCTTTACATTTTTTTTTTCTAGCAAATTTAATATCACATTTTGTATCGTTTGAAAAAAAAGGCCCTTGTTATTACCCATAAAGGAACAATTTCATTGTTTTACATGTTTATATTTTATAATAGCCCCATGACATCTAAAAACCAACTCAATAAAAAGTGCATGTAGCCCAAATAAATTTAGCATTCAGCTGTTTCATGGCTTCATAAAAGGATGTCAATCTTCAATCCTCAGGACAAAATAAAAGATGTGAGAAACAGCAGTAGTAATATCACATATACTTCGCTGCTATTGTTCCTTCACGGAAGAAAGGTCTCCTGTTAGGAAGCCTTGAAACAGCTGAATGCTAATTTTTTTCCCTCTCTATGTTACTTTTTCACGTTATGTATTCATCTTAACAGAATATTTTGTGCATCTTATAAAATTTGTAAATGATCTGAGAGGAGTTATTCCCCCTCCCCCCCCCCCACACACACACACCGTACTTAAAAGGAAGTCTCTAAGTGCAAACTCACAAAAAAAAATGTAATTACAGAATATTCTTCTCACAAGGATATATATGTTTATATATAAGGTGAAAAGCCTCTCTCACATGATGCAGTAGAGAAAGGAAATGACAAGTAAATGGAAATAATTTTTGGTACTTTTATGTTAGCCAGGTGCAGGTGATAAATTGCCAAATATTGTTCCCATCACCATTATTCGTATTGCATTCATTTCATTTAAAATAAAAACTTTTTACCCATTTAATTTAAAACATATAACTTTCATTTAAAAACAAACATTTAAAATACATGCCTTTCACTAACTTTATTATTATTTTTTAAGTACCACAAACAAAAATATAACATGAAAGCATTGCTTCCAATTTATTCACATGCAAAATAAAAGCTGCTAATTGGTGAGAAGAAAAAAGTGCTACTGGTGAGATTTGCATCCTGCTAAGATAAAAGTACCAATTTTTTTAATACAGAGCTACAGAAAGGGTAATGTAAGCACCCTCAATTGGTGATATCAGATATCATTACTAATGCTTTGAAGATGATCAAAAAGAAAAAAAAAAATTGCAGAAGGTGACAAATAGTGTTGTTTTTATATACTAGAAATGTAAATGATGTACTATTCTCAATGTAACTTTTTTCACATATAAATTTGCAAGTAGGTATTATTCACAAAAAGACACTTTTCTGTTATATTGGCTTTGGCATTTCTGTTTTAAATGTTTGCCACAGTTCAGGCTTCAGAAAGTGAATTATTGCAAAATGTTATAATCAGTTATATAAGCAAATCTGATGAACTTTTATGCTTTTTTTATATATGTATTTATAAATACATAAACATTATATATGTATATATTATATACAGATTACTTCTGTTTGTATATAAAAATATGTAAATGGCTTCCTTAAATTAAATAAATTGTATAAATATTGAAAAAATTGCTTGTGTATATGAAACAGTCATTAGGTTACCAGAAAATATGCATGACAAATTTAAACATTTGTACAGACTAAAATATTAAATTTAATAAGCAGTTCCTTACTTTTTTTATTCATGAAAATATTTTATGGAATAGTCTGGTTCTAGCAGAATATGAGGGGAAATATTTTCATGATGATATAATGAGGGGAAATATTTTGAAACTTTCCAAAAATATTGATGAGTAATTTCACTCTTTGATATTTTCTCACAGTGTGAAAATGATTCTAAATGGGTAAAATATTTGTTGACATGAGTAATGGCAAACACTACTTCAAAATAAATTGTTAAAAATTGAGAAATTCATTTTTATTCTATCTGATATTCAAGGGAGAAAAAAAAATGTTAGAATTCTGTTATTTGAAATGTAATTAAAAAACATATTCCACAATAAGTTTAAATGATAACAAAGAAACAATTATTATTGAAAAATCAAGAGTTTATTTAAACATTTACAGACATATATCAACAACTATTACAAGTGATGAATGCGGACCTATCTTTCTGGGTATTTGTTGAGGAGAGAAGGTGGGGTTGGAATAGATTTTATCTTTTGGGTGGCTGAATGTAAGCTGCATACTGAAACAACCCTTTACCTCCCCCCCCCCTCCTTATACATAAATTACACCCAGAGTATTTTTACTCCATGCATAGACTGTGTTCTTTGGAATGTTGGCCATAAAATTTTTCATCAAATACAACTTTATACTTTGTTATAAAAAAAGTTTGTGACTTTAATCAATATAGGAGCTAGAAAAATATTTTGGAGGGATGGAGGTTCAAACTTCAAACATAGTGTTACTATATTCAATATGGTTTAATAAGTATAGTGTAGTGTATTTAATACAGTGAAACTTACTTTTAAAAAAAATTCAAAGTTTAAACATAGGTTTGTAAAATTTCAAAAATTAACTTTGCACTTGCATGCAGGTAATATGTTTCATGATACTAGTAATATATTAGGAAATTTAAGATTTTTAATCTATGATTTATTTTGAATTCAATTGGAAGATAATTACAGTTACTAAAAACTGCAGGTTCCTAAATTCATTGAAAATTTACTTACTAATTTTAGATTATGGTGAAAAACTAATAACTCAAAGCGCAATTAAAATATACATATATATTCATTATTTAAAAAAAAGAAAGAAAAAATTAATGTGAGCGTATTTAAAATTTAAAAAACTTCATTGCATGACTAGAAGTAAACATTTTTTTTAATAAACTTTGCTGTATACTTAGGGGTTGATGCAGGTTTTTTTTTCTTGGGGCTCATTTTGTGAAAATTGAAGGTTATTTTTGTAAAATTTATTATATTTTTGTGAAAAATAACATTTTGCAATGAAAGTTGAAATCGAGTTAATCAAATTCGAACCAAGCATTTATAAACAAAAACCTTTTTAAATCCTTTTGCTGAAGTTTTCCTCTCTTGTGAACTTGTTTGTTTACAAATTACACATTTTAAAACATCACAAAATAATAAATAAATAATAAATAGTAAGTTTTTATAGAATGGAATTTTGTGAAGGGGCCCATTTTATCAAATTGATTTTTGTAAAGGGGCCCTAAATAGGCCCCAAATTTTTCCTAGATCGACCCCTGATACTTCATTAGAAACTAAGCAAATGGACTTAAATACAAACTTGTCTTATTTATTTAGCAACTATTTCTCTACTGGTATTATTTTATGTAGATGAAGGAAAAACGAGCGACACAATTCGTAGCTCCGGGTGAACTACCATTCTAGACAGGGCTTAAATTCTTAGAAAAAAAGTACTGCCCTAATATTCTGCATTACTAACACCTGTAGCGTACCCCCGCTCCCATCTGCATATCTATATTTCATACATTATTTTCAAAATTTAAAGCATTATTTTTTTATTTAGCAAAATAAATATTTTAAATACAATCTGCATATACCTAGCTATCAACTATTCCACTTTTTAGTTATTACTACTTCCAAATAGAAACCTTTGCCTAATCTTAATGTTGATTAATTGCAGAATTCTGCAATTAAATAAGCTCAGGATTAGTGAATATCGGAATATAGGATTTGTGAATTCGGAAATAGTGTTAACACAAAAATGAATAATTCGCAGCTATGCAGAATAGAAAAAGACTATTTCTGTTTACTCTTTATTCTGATCAAAATTATTTGAAATTGAAATAAATAAAATTTTGAATTTAAGACAGATTGCGCTCGTGCCTGCCCAAACCTGAAGACTGATATAAAAATAGAGCCTGTTTTACCTTTATCTCTTATGTGAGCAACACATTATGTCACTAATAAGTATTTTGATACAAAAGATTGGAGATGGGAGGGAAAGGAAAGGGTAATTTAGGATTCATTTTTCGGAAGCATTATTGCACTGGGCTCTAGAGCACAGTGTTTATGAGCTCCGGGGAATTCTGGCCAATATTTAAATATTTGCTAAAAACAGAGAATAACAGTACCAGAGCTGAGCTCCAGTGCAAATTAAGCCCTGGTTCTAGACAAGAGGAAAGGAAAATAAATTATTTTAGAAGAGGAGAGGGAGTTTCTTTTTGGTGATCTGAGAAGAAATTTCACACAGTTCCATCCAATGAAATCATAACTATTTTTTTTTCATGCTGACACATATTTGAACTCTAGGGATGCATAATTTAATAGGGAGAATAGTGATTTGGCCAAATACAAAACATTTGGCTGTCACATAAAGAATTTATTTTTTGTCTGAAAGCATGATGTAAAAGCATATAAAACAATACTTGTATCAAAAGAAAAAAGTGCTAATTGACATTTAACAAAAATATTCTGCAATTATTCATCTATAAAATAAAAAGTATATATCTGTAATATTTCTTTACAATTAGATTATCATATCAGCTTTTAAGATTTTTTTATTTATAGTACTAAGATTAATTTATTATTTCACAAAACTACCCTTACAGTTTAGGAGTTAAAACGATAGTAATATTTACATTGAAATCAGATCCAAAAGCTTTAACTGTGGTGGAATTGATCATCCACTATTACATAATATCTATATGGAAGAAATTTCTACCCCATACAAATGATAAAGTAGAAATTGGCTTATTTTTTCCAGAAAACCACTAATAGCGACAAGGCTGTGTTCAAATAGTAGTAAAAAACACTATATTTTTCAAATGCATAAACATAAACGATAAAATAAAAAAATTCAAAATTTTAATCAAACACGATAAATGTGAATTTTTATACAAATAATTTTTTGTGTAAATGTGAATACAATTTTAACAGAACTATTCAATCTTGTCTGAATTCTAAATTTGACATTCGGCTAAATATTAAATTCCACCAAGTATTCGCAGCATCTTGAACTACTTTTAATACTTTTTACAATTACTTTTCACAATATTAATCTTATTTAAAAAAAATAACAGAATGCATAATTTATTTTGAATATCAAGATGTCTCAATAAAGATAATACATGAACATAGATATCTCCTTACGTTTATGAGATAATATAATCAATGTACACATCTTGAAAACTCAAAAGTTTCAATCAACTTGTTCAAGAGAAAAAAAAAAAAAAAAAAAAATCTTATTATTTTTAAAACGCAAGATTATATGCAAGATTATATGCAATTTATATTTTATTCTGGTGCCCCGAAAGTGAATGCAAGTCAGGATAGTGCTAAATAGTATGAGATTTGAAGCAATACTGAAAAAAAAAAAAAAAAAAAAAAAAAAAAAAGTTTCAATCAACTTGTTCAAGAGGAAAAAAAAAAAAAAACCTTATTATTTTTAAAAAGCAAGATTATATGCAATTTATATTTTATTCTGGTGCCCCGAAAGTGAATGCAAGTCAGGATAGTGCTAAATAGCATGAGATTTGAAGCAATACTGAAAAAAAAAAAAAAGTTTCAATCAACTTGTTCAAGAGGAAAAAAAAAAAATCTTATTATTTTTAAAAAGCAAGATTATATGCAATTTATATTTTATTATGGTGCCCCGAAAGTGAATGCAAGTCAGGATAGTGCTAAATAGCATGAGATTTGAAGCAATACTTAGGAAAACAGATAATTAAACGCTCATAATATATACAAGACAAGTGTAAACAAACCAAAAAACCCCCCACGTGATCAAATCACCCTTTCAAAATCTGAGGGTGATACGAGCCACTCGGTGTAGCACTGACTGTCGTTGCTGAACGCTATCCCGGAGTGGCACTTATCACGTGATATCGGTCCTGAACGCAAACCCTACTTTCGGGGTTGTAGGAGTCACTCGGGGTGCCGTCGCTGAATGTGCCCTTCTTATCTCCAAAACGGAGTATTGCAAACATTCCTGCACCCATGCTATATGGTGAAGATAACTCACCTTTGCAGAAAAATGGAACGAAAATGAAAAATGATCGTTTTCGGAACCTTGCTTGCTATCTGGGTATATATCTCATTCAAGAGCTGAGAAAACAGAGCCAGATCAACACCTCCCTGTCTCCCTATCGCCGAAAATATATCCTCGTACTTCATACTCTTCGCCACCCGTAACTTTCCAAACACCTTATCACGAATCCCCGAAAACTTCTTACACCTCAATACCAAGTGTTCTTCAGTTTGCTCCTCACTTCCGCATTGTTAAAAATAATATTACAAACATGCCCTAACTATGACTTGAACTGTGAACTGACTGTATCAATGACTGTAACCGTTAAACTGCAGTTCAGTTTAAGTTGTGTTTACGGTTTGACGCGGTGTGCTTTGCACAAGTGCACCCAGATAGCAAGCAAGGTTCCGAAAACGTTCATTTTTCATTTTCATTCCATTTTTCTGCAAAGGTGAGTTATCCTCACCATATAGCATGGGCGCAAGAATGTTTGCAATACTACGTTTTGGAGATAAGCTTCAGGCAACCAATATTCTCAAATCAACCGTCACGCATCTGATTTTCGCGCATGCGCAACCAACTGTCGTAGCGTTGCCTGTTGCTCTTGCTTTACAAAACAAAATGTCGCTGTAGCTGTCATTCGGATCGTCATGTCAAGTGTAAAGTATGCGTTCAATATTTACAGGAAATAAGGTAAGTTTGTTACTAGTATATTGTTATTAGTTAAATCTTTTAATCTATGATAACTAAATAATGTATTTCTCTTGACAAGATTTACTCCTTATTCAGAAAATAATAAAATTTATCTTATGCTTTAGTGTAAATTGCACATAAGGAAAAATATGATTAGAAGTTTTTTTTTTTTTTTAATTATTATTACATAAACTCATTTAACTGTAACTTTTAAATTATTATTACAAAAACTTATGTAAACATGATTTACTTATGACCTTTTATAGTATAGCGTTTCTGAATTATCACATTTTTTTTTAAAACGTGGTTTCAATTTCAGTAAATGCATAACAGGAGTGCTTCATATATGATGAAGGAACTCTCATTATATACTTTACTACATATAAATATTAAAGTATATGGGCGAACGGTAAAACACGAAATCTAGAGGCAAAAATTTTTAGGGATAGTGTTTAACATGTTTAATTGTCAATTAAATTATGATCGAATTAAAAGCACTCACTCTAACCTTAATCATAATTTTGCTTTTAGTGATTAATTAACTTATGTCGGTAAATATATATATGTACATATATATTGTTTCAAAATCGCCACTACCCCTGGCCGGCGTTTATGATCGATTTATAAATGTAAACATACTTTTAACTTCAACAAATTACATTCAAACAAACTCTCTTTTTAAAATTTATTAGCATTATTAAAACTATATTAAAGGTAGCTATATTCGAAATTTGTTTCTGTAATATATTCCTAGAAAAATGTACTTTAATTTTTAAAAAATGCATTCACTCTCTCCCCCCCCCCCTCCTTCTTTCTCTTTCCTCAAAAACATATATGTTTTGCCACATATATTAAACAAGATAATGCTGTGATTATAATGTTTCATTAGTTAAATATATTTGAGAATATCTTATCCATATCAACATTTGTCTATATTACATGAACTCTCCCTTCCCTTTTCCTATAGTAATATAAAATAAAAAATTCTGCAAACACAAATAATTGCCCTAAAGTTATTCTGTCAAAAATTGCTGAATCATATGCATGTATTACATCTCAAAACTTGAATAAATTTGTTTTATATTATATGTATTGATGGATTAACAAATTACTTATTAAAAATATGAAACAAATATATTCATAGCATAAATTAATTTGTATCTGTCAACTTGCCAGTTGATTGAGAATTGGCAGCATCCTTAATATTATGATTGTGAGTCTTAAATGTTTATCAATTAACTTATTAATTATGATTACCTACCAATACTTTTAGTTAGTACTGGTAAATGGGAAAAAAAATTATTTTAAATTAAAAGTTTCTTAAAATTCACACAAAATAAAAAATTTTGATTATTTTAATTTTTTTTTTTTTAATTGAGCTAGTAAATATGAAATGGTCTTGTCCCCCCCCCCTCCAGAATTCTCTGTATTAGCATTGCAAAATAGCCTTATAATAATCTGGCCATCAACCTGAAGTTTTGACCTTTACCTGCATAAATTAAATCTGCCCCTTTAATAATTTTTTATATTATGTGGAATAATGCAATTTTTTTGTGAATACATAAAAAATTACTATGTTTGTTTTTATTTTAAATTTTAAATTAAGTTGGGGTTTGTGGGACCCACAACTACAAGCAAAAAAAGTTTTAAATTAGTCTGGGGTCCTACTGTAATGAAAGAATTTACATGATTTACAGAGTATTGTTGAATTATATCAATACTCAACAAAATGAAACCTGTCTGATTTAAAATGTTTTGTTGTTGTTGTTGCCGGGGGTCCAAATAACTAGAGTTTATCGTACAGCAGTGTTAGTGTTTTTTCTTTCTTTCATCTCAAACTGTTCTTTAAATTTGAGATGTGTGCAATATGAGTTTTTTGATTTTGACTGTTCTCTGAATATAGGTAAATGACCATTTGTCACTGCTTACAATCATTAGATGCCATTTTATGTTTAAATTTACAAAACCACAAAGAACACCATAAAACATTGTGAACAATGATGTACAATTTTAATAATAAATGTTAAATTTTAATTGAATAAAAAATTTGGTACTTTTCGGTTAGCCGGGCGCCAGTGATATATGTACATATATAAATACATATGTATATACATACATTATATGTATATATATGTGTACGTATATATATATGTGTATATATCACTGGCGCCCGGCTAACCGAAAAGTACCAAATTTTTTTCTCAAATGAGGTATTGTGCTGTCCTAAAAAAATCCACGGTGAAATGTTTCCTAAAAAAAAAAAAACCCCACTCTAGTACTACGTCAAATATTTCACTAAAGTCAATTT
The DNA here is from genome assembly GCA_963931845.1 of Maratus michaelseni. NCBI lineage: Eukaryota > Metazoa > Arthropoda > Arachnida > Araneae > Salticidae > Maratus > Maratus michaelseni. Next base: position 204,898,502 of record OZ007594.1, on the reverse strand, counting down.
TATTGTTTTGTTCTCTTTTTCTGCACCATTTAGAATAATAAAAATATTTAAGGAATACTTATTTAGTTTGCTTATTCAGTTTTAAAATAATTTAAACTAACAATTTGAGAATTCTGATAAAACATCTTCATTTTTACAGATTTTCTTGTTATAATAAAATTTTAGAATATATGCATAACTTTTTAATTGTTTTTATGCTAAATCATTAATATGCAATAAAATGCATCATTTTCAGCTGATTACGTCAGTTTTTTTTTTTTTTTTTTTTTTTTTTTTAGGTAACATGGGTTATTTTTTTAAAAGTGGTTGTTTTTTAAATTTTTGCTTAATTGGCTGCCACTTTTTAAGAAAGTGATAAAATGAAAAATGCTCAACATTAAAATTTTAGTCAGAACAAGCTGTAAAAATGTATCCATGTTTAATTTGTTTTTAATTTTTATATTGGACATTATATAGAGAAAATTTCATAAAATGGTTTTTTTTAGAGGACAGTACAATATTTAAAATAACGGTGCACATAATGACAAGCATGACATTTGGAAAATAATATTTTTTACTTTTATGCTAAATGTTAAAATAGTATAAATTATTGTATCAAAATAAACATTAAAAAAAGAAAATGAATTAAAAAAAATAATAATATATTTAAATAAATTAAGTGATAGGTCGTGTGCTTCATAACCCTTTGCATTTCTTTGTTGACCGTGACTGGACGTTTGTCACTACTACAGAATTAAATTCTTGCTACCACCAATTAGAAAAGATTATCTTTGTAGTATGTTTCTGCAACATTTGTAATTTTAATCTACCACAACGATTTTAGTAAAACAATAACAATGGTGGTACCAAAATGGTTATCACTATTTCAAAAACAATAATTTTCAAAGAGTGGAAAGGTTAATCTAAGTTGGCTGTGTTCTGCTTTCTGGAAAGGCAAGAGTGAAATCTATTTTTGAATTTGTTTCAATTATGTGAATCTTTTGATGCTTATCAGTTGACATATTGATTCAATATTTCTTCATTCCTACTCCAAGTGGTTAGTCTTAAGTTATAATTAAAATAACATGAAATATGCATAATGTATAGACTTTTATTGTAATGTTAAAACCATTTATGACAGGAGATATGTGTGATATAAGATGTGTACACAGTCCTTGATTTTAACTATTATTACTATATCCGAATGGTAATTTTCACCTTATTTAATAAAACAGCATTAAATAAGGTGAATATTATTTGGAAATAATGGTGCAGGGAAGCTTGTCATGAAGGGTTTAAAGTTTATTTCTTGGTTGTCATTATTTTATTTTGCCTTTTGTAGTTACAAATTCTAATGACAAAATCTGGTGACGATAATAAATCCATGGTTGCCAGCATGTGACGAAAATAGTTCTCGAACAGAAAAACTGCTAAAAGAAGGAACTACAACAGAGTTCCTCGAAAAGATTTGTTACAAGCTTATACAGCTTGTTGATAATTTTTTAAGGTAAGAAAAATGATTTTAACACATTATATAATAACAAATTTAATGTTATTAAAAGTTATTTCTTAATAATTTCAGTTGATTATTTATTTATTTGATTATTTTTTATTTTAAAATTGAATTTTTATTAATTTATTCAAATTGAAAGATAATTTCAGATAACTTAATGTATGTAAGTTTAAAAACAATGTGTGGCATAAATCAGGCATGCGATTCTTCAAGGAAACATCAAATGTTAAATACACTACCACTTACTGTTATACTCCAACCATAATATATGTTATAAACATTAGCATTTGTATTAAGTTTATTTTATTAATATATAAAACATAAAAGAAAAAATAAACTGTATTGTGCATTCTTTTTCAAGCATAGATATCGAATTTGTGATTAATTGATATGGTTATAACCGTTTCTGAACTCATTTAATTTTTCTTTATAAATTATATATTTACATAATAAATTAAAATATATACGTTTTTCTGGGTGTATTTTTTCTCCGGGAGGGATTTCTGTGGCTCTGGGGGTACATTGTAAAGTTCTGGGGGCAGGGGGGAGGACATTTCAATACTCCCCATCCCCGTGCCACCCCCTGAATTCAACACTGGTGGGTGTGAGTCTGGAGTATGCCTCCGAGTTTGTTACTTTCATCAGCTTTTGGAAGAAAATTTTAAATATTTATATTGTTGCTCTCTCCGAAATATTGACTTGCTTTCATTATAGAGATATTTATTATAGTGATATTATTGTTATTATTTTTAGAGTGTGTGTGTGGGTAATGTTTTGGTATCATTACATGATTGGTATGTACAGATGTCACAGACACACCAGGGTATATTTTTGGCGTTGCATGTGTTTGCTATGTTATCAAGTGGCTATAATTTCACATTTACCTGTATCTCATGTTTTACTGATTTATTAGTTATTTCATTAATCAAAATAACAATTGTGTCCTTAAACGGCAGTGCCATGCCATGATATTAAAAGAGAAAAAGCATTGAAAAAATGTTGCAATGCATAGTTACATACAATAGATCAGTTGCAACTGATGTCAAAAACATTTATTCACCGGCCGATAGGGATAATTAGAAAAAATAATGTAAAGAATAAATATCCCAAGTTTTTTTTTTTTCATTAATATATTGCAAATTTTATTGCTCAAGCTTACTAAGTTGGTGCATTGAAGAGTGGCGTTTTTCAGAATTTCTCTGCATTTATTTATTTATTTCAAGATTCTAATGGCAGCATTCTTTCATTCGTTTATTTGGCGTTACAGTTTGGCGATAGTTTTCTGTTATGAACAGTGGTCGACATGATCACAGAATTTCTGCGATTAAATTACGCAACAATTTCTAATCAGAATAAAACGTGATAAAAGATTCTGTAAAGGAAGGTCGTCAAGTAAGTGTTAAATATACACTTGAATAGTTTCATGTGTAAAATTGATTTTCATGTGGCATATTGCAGCGCGACTCATTCAATAAATAATCGAAAAAGTTGTTTAAAATTCTAAAATACTATAACTCAGAAAAATTATACAGAATTTTTAAATATATAAAAGTATCTAAATATCTTTAATAGTTTTTTTCTATAATTATTCTGGTAGAATTGTATTTAAAACTTTTGAATGGATATTTTTCAAAAATTAAATAAAAAACTTATTTTTTTTTTTTTTTTTTTTTTTGGAATTTGAATGCGTAACTTTTATTTTCAGTCTACAACAATACTATTAGAAAACCAATTCAGAAGGTATGGGTTCACAGAAATTCCGAATTGTCCCCTTGAAAAGTTAAATTGACCCCCTGAAAAGTCAAATTGCCCCCCTGTGGGGCGTACGCCCCCCTTTGGGAACCACTGTTTTAGACCATTTATATATAAGCCTTTTTTGTCTAGGTGCTTTTAGATTGCATTAAATAATACAGGCTTAACCATTTGGCACATTTTTGTTGTTGTTATATCCAACTTAAAAAAAAATCTGTAACTGCAAAATCCCCACATCAAACACAATATAAAATAACGAAATTTTCCGTTAAGACTGAGTGACGAAAACAAGATTACTATATTTGATTAGTAGATTCTATAAATGCCTAGTTTAATAATATTTAAAAATATAAACAAAGAATCTACATCAGAAATCTATAAAGCACTTTGCCTCAAGCTGTGCAGATTTTTAAGAGGCTACTTCACTCAGGCGAAAACACCCACTCGCTAATGTTAATCCTATGGGGGAAATAATTTACGATATCTCGTTTGCATTTCAATATTTTTAAATAATATATATATTTTTTTGCATTGGATAGCTGAGGTCAATCTCTATGCATGCTCCTTTGTACTTTTTCGATTTTGATTGCAAGTTTTTTTAAGTATTTTTATTAAGATACTTTCACTTTTGCAAACGGTTTCAAAAGTGAAAGTATCCTAAATTAAAAAAAAAATACTGAAAAATCAAAAAAGTAAAAAAGGGCCTGCATAGAGATTAACCTCAGCTATCCAATGCAAAAAAAAGAAATGCGAACGAGATATCGTAAAATTATTTCCCGCATAGGATTAACATTAGCGAGCGGGTGTTTTTGCCTTAGTAAGTAGCCTCTTAAGAGTGACCTATATAAAGTGCATACCGTATTTTGACTATTGAATTCTGTACACCTATTGCACTAGCGTAGCAATGGGAGCAATTTTGGGGTTAAAACCCCTTCTAGAGTATTTAAAAAACTGATAAGATGTATAGAAAATCACTTGTCTTAAGGTAAAGTAATGTTGTGTAAAAACCAAAGTAAAGAAAAGTATAAACAGCATAAAATGTCATTCTCAACTGTTTCAATGCTTTGTAATAGGGTCCTCTATTTAAACACAAAATCAATTAAAGAATAGGTTAGGAGCAATAGCACTAAAATAGTCATGTGTTACTGCTGTTGCTCTTTCTTTTTTCTCTGAAGTCTAAAGAAGATGCTCTTTTATGAAACCTTTAAGCACATAAATGCTAAGTTTATTACAGCTATTTGTGCTTTTCATTACTTTTTGTCACACATTTTTTTTATTTTATTTTATTTATTTTTTTTAAATGAGTAACAATCCCAGATGGGTATCCTGGCTGCGCTACTGCTTATTGTATACTTTATTTCCTTTTATTATACATATTTGATGTGTGTGTCTATATTTATTTATTTATCTTTTTATTTGCTAGAGAGAAAAGAAAGAATCAAGAAGAAAATAGACTTTACTCGAGCTGTTGATAATTATATTATTTTTTGTATGTAAATAAATAGAATTATTTAAACTGAATAATGTTTCATTTGTTTTAGAAAATATTGCCTGGAAATTGAGAAATACTTTTGTTTGCTACAGAGTAAGTTATTAAAAATTATTATAAAGGAAAAACAGTAATTTAAATGAGTAAAATTAGAAAATAAAAGTAACAACATTAGATTGTGTTTGCTCTGTCGCATATAGGAAAGTATTTCTCTTGTAGACAAAATTAAAAAAACAAGGCCACATAGAAATGGAGAATTTTATTTTTTTTTAAATTAAAGTATTCTTAGCTTTTAACTAAAAAAGAATTAGGGAATATTAGATGAGAAAATGCAAAGATTACAATATTAAAAGATGTTATTAGTTAAAGTAATCTTTGGGTGTAGATTAAAAATTATATTTTTAATATCATATTTGTCACATTGTAATATGTAAAACTTATTTAATTAAGCTATTTAGCATAAAAATGTTTTGAAAAGATTATCATTGAATATATAAAAAGTTTCTTTTTGCATCATTAAGGAATTCATTTTCAGAGAAAGTTATTAAAAATTATTATAAAGGAAAAACAGTAATTTAAATGAGTTAAATTAGAAAATAAAAGTAACAACATTAGATTGTGTTAGCTCTGTCACACATAGGAAAGTATTACTGTTGTAGATGAAATGAAAAAAAAAAAAAAAGCATAGCTACATAGATTTTTTTAAATTTTTATTAAAGTATTCTTAGCTTTCAACTAGAACGCATATTGCAACAGTGTATAATATACAGTATATTGGAATTCTACATATTTGGTGTGTTAGCATTGTTAGTAAACACAAGTTTTTTTCCCCCCTCATACAATGTATAATTAGCTGATCCTGTACCAGTGAACTGTATTCAAAAGGTAAGTAACTGCAAATATAATAAAATTTACTATGTATAAGCTTATGCGTAGAGTTGTATATGCTCAAATCCAACCAATAATTTAAAAAATAGACTCTCCCTCTCCTCTAATATAATTTATTTATTTATTTTAGAATTTCCTCTTTTTTTTTTGTTACAAGGATAAACGACATTAGAAAAAAAAATTCATCTTCCACTATACCTAATTTATTTATTTTTCATTTGAAATTTTGTAGCCAAAAACCTATATAAAAAGTAAAAATAGGAAAAGAATTCATATTCTGAAAAAAATGTTATTCAAAGTCAATTTTCATCATTTTATTATAAAAGATTTGTGAATGACAGCGAATATATCCTTTTATAAAATGGTTTGAACATTTGAATTTTTACATTGTCTTAACGTGATTTATTTATAAATATAAAATTCTGCTTAATTTCTTTAAAAGGTAGTTAAAAAAGCAACATTGAATCTGTAAGCAATGTCTTTTACACACACATGTGTGTGAAAAAGAGTTATGTTCAAGTTCACCACCAATAATTTTCAAATGTCTACACCTATGTGCATAAGAATGATTTTAATACAAATAAAAGAAATTTTCCTAAAGAAAACTTCTTAACATAATTTAGGAACATTTTAATATGAAAATATGATCTAGTAATATACAAATTGATTGATTACAAATTTAATACATATATATATATTATACACACATATATAGTAAGATATATATTTGGACAGAATCGGTACAAACAAGGGTGCTATCTCCCCCAACTCCAAGAAATTTGATGTTTCAGAATATGTCAGTCATCACAGGTCAGAATAATAAGTCTATTTTTAGAATCAGAAATTACATAAACTCTGAAATAACTTGTTTGATTTAAATAAAATAGAAACATTTGCATTAAATAAACAGTTTAGGCGCACAAATTATCCGTCCTATTGCAATATTCTCAAAGTGAGACACATCATCAATGAGTACTTTGGTTAATTTTAAAAATATGAAGAAAAACTTATCAATTATTTCTGCGCTCACAACAAGATTAAAAAAATACCCCCCCCCCCTCCCACTCTCGAAGAAAGTTCTGACATGGCACCCCTGAGTACAATGTTCAACACTCAATAAAACTTAAAAAATGAAATATATTCAAATTTTAGCACTTACTTTAAAGGAAAAAAGCAATATATTAATTAAAATATAAAAAATAAAATACATTCAAATTTTAGCAATTACTAAAAGAGAACGATATAATTATTAAAATATGTAACTTATTAAATGTAATAAGAATTTTTAATTATAATGTAGGCTAATAAAATCATTATTCTATTTATTTATTTTTTTTTTTCAAGTATATAAATATTAGACTAAAATTTAATTTCCCACAGAAACAAAAGAAAAGCCCACTTAGTAAAATTATAAAAAAAATATTCAAATTTTAGCAATGTACTTTACAGGAAATATATATATATATATATATTTATTAAAATATGTAACTGGCTAAATGTAATATGACTTCTTAAATATAATATGGGCTAATAAAAATCATTATTTTTTTTTCAGCTTATAAATATTAAGCTAAAATTAAGTTTCCCACACAAACAAAAGAAATGCTCACTAAAACTTAAAAAAATAAAATATATTAAAATTTTAGCAATTACTTTAAAATAAAAAAACAATACATTAATTAAAATATGTAACTTGCTAGATGTAATATGACTTCTTAAATATAATGTAGGCTAATAAATAGCATTATTTTCCTTTTTTTTAAGTATATAAATATTAGGCTAAAATTTAGTTTCCCACAAAAACAAAGGCAAAATTCAATCAGTAGAACTTAAAAAATAAAATGTATTAAAATTTTAGCAATTACTTAGAAAAAAAGCTATGTATTAAAAAAAAAAAAAAAAAGCAAATACATTAAAGGAAAAAAAAAAACAATATATTAATTAAAATATGACTTCTTAAATATAATAAGAGCTAATAAAAAGCATTTTTTTTTTAGTATATAAATATTAGGATAAAATTTTATTTCCCACAGAAACAAAAGAAAAATTATAAGTCAAGTTATTTTAATGAAAATCTCATGCCTTTGTCAATTAAGATTTAAAACTAACAGATTAATCAAAACATTTTTCATTTTCTTTATAGATGCTTATGATAAAAGCATTATTATCTACCTTTGATTGTAATTCTTGTTACAATGCTTAATATGAAATCCTGTAACTAGCCTTACGTTTCTACATTTTGGTATGCTTGTCCTAAAACACTTACAAACTACCTCAGATTGTGTCAACTAGCAACCTTTTATAATGCTTTTTACTATGTTGGCAAACCTTTCATACAAAGCCTTTAAAAAGCATCTAGTCATTTACATGTTAGGGTTATAAAAATGTTTTAAAAATCAAAAATTGTTATCTGGGCACTTATATATTTTGTGATGTACATATAAATCCAGTTTTTATTATAAAAGTATTTAATCCAGAATGTATTATTGCCTATCAGTTAACCCAATTTAAACAGGTTATGGGCTCTCACGCCGTCAACTGCTGCTAGGACAGATCGTGGCTGTTAGGCCTTATTACAACGTGACGAAGAGTGCACGCACGTGATTAAATATTTTTTTGTTACCTACTCATTTTGTGAACGCTTTTGATACATATTGTTTGCAATGGATTTCAAAGCACAAATTGAGAAACTAGAAGGAACGAAAAACTGGACTAAGTGGAAGCGACAGATCGAACTGTTGCTGCGCCATAATGATGTGTTAGATCTTGTGACTGCTGATTGTGAAGTGCCAATTGATCCTGGAGATTCCGCTGGTGAGGATGTAAGAAAAGCTTATGAAACAAAGCGTAAGGCTTTCCTTAAAAGCGATGCATTGGCTCAATTAATTCTTGTTAATAGCATGGACGATGCGAACATTGAGCTAACGGCAACTTGCGATACAGCGAAATCTGTTTGGGAAAAGTTACTTTCTGTGTACGAGCAGAGTTCGGGCCAGCGTGTCGATCGCTTAATGGAGCAATTTTTTAGCTCAGAAAAAGATGTTTCAGAAGATGTCGTAACACACATAGCACGTTTGCAACGGAACTTCCGTGAGTTAAATGATGAGCTCAAAAGGCTGGTGAAAACGGAGCTACCTGACTTGCTACTTATGAGTCGAATTATGTCAACTTTACCTGCAGAATATTTTGAATTTAAAAGTGTGTGGGAGTCTGTTCCAGTGCAGGAAAGGACAATTAACAAATTGACTGAGCGCCTTCGGCTTATTGAAATGAGATTGCCTTCGAAGCAGAGTGACAGTGCAGCTCTTGTTGCAAAATCGTCAATAAAGAAAAAAGGCAAATTTAAAACGGAGAAAAAGTGTTTTTCCTGTCACAAGCCTGGACATGTTGCCAAATATTGCTACAAGAAAAATGGTGGAAATAAGCAACTTGATGGAGATGCCTTTGTGTGCAGTGCTGATGATCCAGAAAAAGACCTATGGTTAGCTGACTCTGGTGCTTCAGCACATATGACGAGCAATGAAAATTATTTCTTATCATACAAGCCTTTTTCACTCCCCAAAGAAGTAAGAATAGGAAATAATGATGTCATTCTAGCATATGGGGAAGGTATTATCAATGTTGAAATGCTGGTCAACAAAAGGTGGGAAAGAAATCACCTAACAGATGTGTGGTATGTCCCAGAAGTAAGCAGAAATTTATTTTCTATAAGTAAAACTGTTGACAAAGGTTTTAAATTCAGAGTTGATGCAAATGGATGTGCTTTTCTGAAGAATGGTGATGTGCGAATGACAGGCAAGAGAACATCTCGAGGCCTGTATGCACTCGAAATGAGAGTGAGATTGCCTGATGAAGCTGCTGATGTTTACATTGCTTCACAAGATACATTACAGCTGTGGCATGAAAGATTATGTCATCAAAATAAGCGCCATGTGAAACACATTTTAGAGAAAAAAGGTATTCGTGTTGAAGGAACTGAAGAGTTTTGTGAAGGATGTGTACTCGGCAAGCAACAACGAAAAAGTTTTGGCACCAGGAAGAATAGGCCAATGTGTGCTGGCGAGATGATTCATGCAGATGTTTGTGGTCCCATGCAGCAGAGATCCATTGGAGGGTCAAGATATTTTGTCTCCTTTAAGGATGATTTCTCAAGATATCGAAGAGTTTTCTTTATTGAACATAAATCTGAAGTTGCGAAGTGTTTAAAAACCTTCATAAATGAAGCCGAAACTGCTGATAAAAGAATCAAAGAGTTCAGGTGTGATGGTGGTAAGGAATTTAATAATTCTGAAGTTCATTCTATCCTTGCATCAAAGGGAATAACTCCAAATCTTTCCATGCCATATACTCCAGAACAGAATGGTTCTGCGGAGAGAGAAAATCGCATTCTGGTTGAAAGTGCAAGATCCTTGATACATGCAAAGAATCTCCCTATCAGACTGTGGGCTGAAGCAGTCAATACTGTTGTGTATACATTAAATAGAACAGGACCGACAACATTAGAAGGAAAAACACCTTATGAAATATGGTTCAAGAAAGAAGCTCCTAAAATTGATCATTTCCATGTTTTTGGCACAGAATGCTTTGTGCATGTACCTAAGCAAAAAAGAAGAAAGTGGGACAAGAAAAGTGAGAAGGGAAACTTTGTAGGATACTGTGGTGAGAAAGATGGTTATCGAATTTGGCTTCCAGCTGATGGTAAAGTTGTTCTGAGCCGTGATGTCATATTCAAAGAAGAGAAAGTCTGCATTTCCAAGGAGCCATCTGAAATTCCATCAGATCAGAATAAAAATTTTGATTGTATACTCAGTTCAAATGAGAATGTTGACCCTTCAAATGAAGAAAGCTTAATTGAACAAGCTGAAAGTTTGAAATCTAATAAAGAAGATTGTGTAAGTGACATAACATTGCAAAGTCGTAGTGGAAGAGTGATCAAAACACCTTCTCATTTACAGGACTATGTTTTATTGGCAGAGAATGATGTCCCTAATTCCTATGCCTCAGCAATGAAATCAAGTGATGCCGAAAGATGGAAGCAAGCAATGGATGATGAAATGACCTCACTGAAGAAAAATCACACTTGGGATCTTGTTGATTTGCCGAAAGATAAGAAAGTTATTGCTAACAGGTGGGTTCTCCGAATTAAAACCAAAAGTGATGGATCAGTTGATCGTTTCAAGGCAAGACTTGTGGCGAAAGGATTTTCGCAAAAGCCAGGCATCGACTATGATGAAACTTTTAGTCCCGTTGCAAGATATGATACAGTTAGAATGCTATTAAGTATTGCTGCATGTGAACATCTACAGCTTCTGCAGTTTGATGTGAAAACTGCATTCTTGTATGGTGAACTAAAGGAAGAAGTTTTCATGAAGCAGCCAGAAGGCTTTGACGACAAATCTGGTAGAGTCTGCAAACTAAACAGAAGTCTTTATGGATTGAAGCAGGCTCCACGTTGCTGGAACAGAAGATTTGTTGATTTCATAGAGAAACAAAATATGAAATGTAGCAACTCGGATCCTTGTTTATTCATTAAATCAAATAATGAAAATAAATTATTTATTGTCATTTATGTCGATGATGGGCTTGTTGCTGGCACTGATGAAAGTGAAATTGCATTATTTGTGACCAAGCTGAAAGAAGAATTTCAAGTGACAACTGGTTCATTAGACTGTTTCCTTGGAATGAATATCAAACGGTTGCAAGATGGCTCTGTTTTTCTAGAACAGAGTGCTTATACAAGAAAGATTCTTGATCGGTTTAGAATGGCAGATTCAAATGCTGTTTCCATTCCATGTGAAAAAGGTGAAGCAAATGAGAATGACAATCCAGTTAATGAAGATGTGCCTTATCGTGAAGCTGTTGGGAGTCTAATGTATTTAGCCACAGGATCACGTCCAGATATTGCTTATGCCGTTAGTGTGGTATCTGAAAAATTAGAAAATCCCAAGCTATCAGACTGGAATGCTGTAAAAAGAATCTTCAAGTACCTCAAAGGGACTTTAGGATATGGACTGTTATATCCAAGTAAATATGAAAACAAACAGATTGAAGTGTTCAGTGATGCTGACTTTGCTGGTGATACTAAAACTCGTCATTCAAGAAATGGCATAGTTAGCAAGTTCAATGGAGGTGCTATCTCTTGGATGAGTAAAAAACAAAAAAGTGTAGTTCTGTCAACCACAGAGGCAGAATATGTGGCTGCCAGTGAAGGTTCAAAAGAGATAATTTGGCTCCAAAGACTGTTAAATGAGCTCTTAGCATCACAAAGTAAACCAACTTTGTTTGTTGATAATGCAAGTGCCATAAAACTTGCTAAAAACCCTGAATTTCACAAGAGATCTAAGCATATTGAAGTCAGGTTTCATTTTGTAAGAGAAAAATATCTAGAGGGGTTATTAGATATAAAGCATGTTAGTAGTGACAGTCAGATTGCTGACATTCTTACAAAACCCCTACCTCGTATCCAATTCCAGAAATTACGGTCAGAACTTGGACTCAGGTGTTCGAGTCATGTTTGAGGGGGAATGTTAAAAATAATATTACAAACATGCCCTAACTATGACTTGAACTGTGAACTGACTGTATCAATGACTGTAACCGTTAAACTGCAGTTCAGTTAAGTTGTGTTTACGGTTTGACGCGGTGTGCTTTGCACAAGTGCACTTATATATTTTGTGATGTACATATAAATCCAGTTTTTATTATAAAAGTATTTAATCCAGAATGTACTATTGCCTATCAGTTAACCCAATTTAAACACGCATAAGTCACACTTCGCCTCACCTCTACCGAGAAACTTCCTCCGACGAACCAGAGTTAGAACAGTCTTAGTAAGGAACCTAGCAAAAATAACCCCACTCATCCTCCGTAGGTTGTGATGAGGATGTCCGATATCCGCATAATCCCAGCCACGATCTGAGTGATCTTTCTAGTATTGCATCCATTCCCATTCAGACTCATTCTGTTTTTTCTTTTTTACATCCATCATCCAATCCTCTGGAGAGAACCACGGTATACAAATATTGCTATACGGGCCCTTCCTGGCCAGCTCATCCGCACACTCATTGATCCCAATACCTTTATGTGCCGGAACCCAAATAAAATCTATCTGATACTTGTCAATACTTTTACTGTTAATTTCCTCCCTAAGCATAGTGATAACAGTCGCCGATTTACGATTGACCTTATCTAAAGCCATGAGGACACTCCTAGCATCAGTGAAAAACATATACCTCCCACTTTCCGCCGTATAAAACTTAATAGCTACCAATAAGGCGATCGCTTCAGCAGTAAAAATAGAATTGATATTTGGAATTTTAAATGCCATCCGACTACCTGTATTCTGATTCACCATCCCGATCGCCGTGTTATTCTCCTCTTTGGACGCATCCGTTGCAATAAAGATAGCCTCGTCAATATACCTCTGATAAAAACTGTTGTACGAGTTCTTGATTACAGCTTCAGGAAAGTCTTTGTTTTGGAACGGCCATGTATTCACATAAATTCTAATATTCTCATTTACCTTTGTACCCCACTTGTAAGTAATCATTTCCTTGACGTCCGTGCTATACCTTTTAATACTATTCAGCTCTCTGTGAATTAAATCCTGTGAAAGTATATCCGTATAATCCTTATGTTTGATGTCCAAAATTGACCTTTTAATCGCAAGATATTCTCTTCTTAGGTTGTTCCTCCAGACCCCACTTTCCTGCAACAATACCGGGATCGGGCACCACTTAGGCATACCACTAGCCCATCTAAGCCCCATATTGTGTATCACTTGAATTTGGTGACCTTCCGTTTTACTTGAATGCATGAGAATTCGCGGATTCCCTTCCAGAAGAGATCCCATCATACTATTCGTAATCTTTACCAGGTACTTAGTTTCGGTACCCCAACTCATACCTGCAATAACTTTGAGCATGTTGAGTCTTTTGCAAGTTTTCTCTCGCAGCATTTTTGTGACTTTTAAGGTTACCTTGACAGTTAAAAAAAAAACCCCTAATACTCTTAACTCTCCTGAATACTCCACCTCTTGTCCTTTGATCTTAAATTTCTTCTCTTCTCGCTCCTTCCACCGTCCGATCTTCATTATTTGACATTTATTTGGGTTCACCTCAAGATTCCATGTGCTCAACCACTGAATTATTCTGATGATATTCTCCTGTAGGATGTTCCTTATCCATTCCTGACTATCATGAAACTCGTATAAAAAGATATCATCCGCATACACTACACAATGAATACTTGAGTCAAATATCTCGAAGATGTCCGCTAGGTATATGGCAAATAAAAGTGGAGAAAGAGGACTACCCTGTAAGAGGACCCTCTGATAAAAAAAATGGATCCGACAGTGACCCTCTCCATTTAACACGAATCCTAAGTTCCTGCATTAATTTCTGGATCATAATACTCAAGTTGGCTCCGAATCCCAATTTTTTTAGCTTCATGAGCATCCCGTCCCACCAGACATTGTCGTAAGCTCCTTTGATGTCTAAAGCCACTAAGTATCCTTTTAGTTTGGATTGTCTTGCTCTTCTCATGTCTCTATAAATTTTGTAGGCAGCCGCTTCGCAATCTCTAAACGGAATAAAACCATAGTGATTTCTATTAAAAATTTTATTTTTCATGCTCCAGTGAAGCAGGATATCTAGTAACATCTTTTCAAAAATCTTCTTGCTGGTAACCGTCAGAGCTATTGGTCTATACCCTCTAATGTCATTTCTATTTTTTCCTGGCTTTTTGATGGTAACATGATAACCTCTTTCCAAATATCAGGTATTTTATGCGTCTCCAGAATCTTATTATACATGCTCAGAATTTGAGTCAATACCCTGGTTTTTTGATTTTTGAAAAAGCTCATTTTGATTCCGTCTATCCTGGGAGTTGTTGACTTGCTTTTCTTAATTATTCTCTGTAACTGGTCCATCGTAAACTTTGTGTCTATCCCATCCTCACCCGAGAAATCTATGTGGATACCTTGCCTGACCGGCGAGTTTTGGAATATAGTAGATAAGTAATTAGCCTGGGATGCCGCATCTGGTGGACAATTTGGAAAGTTAAACTCCGTGTTCACCTCACCATTCTTCGATGTATTTATCCCACGTATGATCTTGTAAATGTGAGACCCTCTCCCTGCCTCCCTGGCCACCAAATCCCAAAATTTCTGATTATCTTTTTTGATTTCCTTCTTGAGCTTTGCATTATAAAGTTTATATTTACACCATAAGTCCATACGACCCAACCGAATCGCCTTCCTATGGTAAAACCTCTTTAGAGCCAAAAGCCGCCGGGTAACAATCCCCCATCCGGGCGGAAGCGTACACCTACTCACTGGGATCCTATCAGAGTATATTGTTGTTGTTGTTGTTGGTGTGGCCCGTGGGCCCGGTGAGCAGCTTTTTATTACTATATAGCTGTCTTACTCCGCAAGTATCCAGCTCCTACCAGAGGTGAAACAATCCGAAAAAAACAGCAACCAACGACCGCCAAACACTCCAAACAAAACCCGATAAACCCCTATCCAGCACCATCAATCCAACTCGGACACTGTTCATAAATCCCATCCAACAACTGAGATAACAAAACTATATGTTCTCCACCTCTACGCCCAGTCACTCCAAAAAGATCCTCGTACGAAGTATTGCTCAAAACCTGCAGCTTACGAAACACTATATCGCGCAACCCCGAAAACCTCTTACATCGCAACACCAAATGCTCCTCAGTTTGATCTTCCAACCCACAAAGGTTACACGTCGATACCCCTCTACCAAGAAACCTCTTACGCCGGGCCTGTGTTAGAATAGTCTTCGTTAAAAACCGTGCAAATATAACACCACTTTTCCTCTGTAATGATTGATGCGGATGCCCTATGCTACCATATTCCCAACAACGACCGGTACAGTTATTCAGATATTGCTCCCACTCCCATTCAGATTCTGTCTGTTTATTATTCCTTACCTTCATCATCCAATCTTCAGCCGAAAACCACGGAATGCTTACGTTGCTGAAAGGACCATTCCTAGCCAAGTTGTCCGCACACTCATTTATCTCAATCCCTTTATGCCCAGGAACCCAGATGAAATGCATGTTATACTGCTCATTGCTTTTCCTATTAATCTCTTCTCTCAATTGTGTGATTATACCGACTGATTTCCGATTAACCTTTTGTAGGGCCTGTAGAACGCTTTTAGCATCCGTGAAAAACATATATTCCCCACTGTCCACCGTATAAAATTTAATTGCAACCAATAAAACCATGGCTTCAGCCGTGAAAATCGTATTGATATGCGGAATCTGAAAGGCCAACTGACTACCTGTCTTCTGATTCATCATCCCAATTGTAGTCCTTTGGGTATCTTTTGAAGCATCAGTTGCAATGAACGTGGCCGTGTTTTTATACGTCTGAGCAAAGTTATGGAAGGAATTCTGGATCACCTTGTACGGAAAGTCTTTATTTTGAAATGCCCATGTATTGACCACTATCCGACAATGGTCACTGATTTTCGTCCCCCACTTGTAATTTACCAACTCATTAATGTCCGTGCCATACCTGCTGAGTGTATTTAGTTCCCGGTAGAGCAAGTCAGTCGAAAGCATTTCCGTATGATCCTGGTATTTTACTTCTGAAATAGATCGTTTAGTAGCAAGATACTCAATCCTCTGTCCACACCTCCACACCCCACTTTCCTGTAATAAGACCGGAATTGAGCACCACTTAGGCAAGCCGCTAGCCCACCGTAAAGCCATGTTATGGATAACCTGGAGTTGCCGACCTTCCGTTTTATTCGCATGCGTTAGAATCCGAGGATTTCCTTCTAACAGAACTCCCATCATACTCCTTGTTATACGCAGTAAGTGTTTAGTCTCCGCACCCCAACTCATCCCTGCAATAACTTTTATCAAATTCAGCCGCTTGCTAGTTTTTTCCCTTAACATGGCAATATGATCTTTTAAGTTCCCCTGGCGATTGAAATAAACCCCTAAAACTCTAAGGGAACCGGAAAAATCCACCTCCTGACCACGCACCTGTAAATGATTTTCCTCAACCTCCCTCCACCTACCAATCTTGATGATTTGACATTTGTTGGGATTTACCTCCAAGTTCCAAGCCTGAAGCCATTGAATCACCCTGGCAATGTTCTCCTGTAAGATTCCTTTGAACCAAACCACGTCATCATGAAAACCATAAAGAAAAATGTCATCCGCATAAACTACACATTGTATACAAGAATCAAAGATTTCGAAAATATCCACTAGATAAAGTGCAAACAGTAAAGGGGAGAGAGGACTTCCCTGTAAAAGACCCCTGTGATACTGGAATGGAGCAGACAGCGAACCCCCCCATTTCACCCGAATCCTAAGCTCTTGAACCAGATTCCGAATCAGAACACAAAGATCACCACCAAGACCCAGCTTTTTTAATTTGAAAAGCAATCCATCCCACCAGACATTGTCGTAGGCCCCTTTGACGTCTAATGCCACCAAATAACCTTTCCGCTTTGAGTGCCTTGCCCTACTGATATCTCTATAAATCTTGTATGCCGCAGCCTCACAGTCCCTAAATGGGATGAATCCGTAATGATTCCTATGGAAAATCTTCTTTTCCATGCACCAATTAAGTAAATTGTCCAGGATCATTTTCTCAAAAATTTTTTTGCTGGTGACTGTTAACGCTATTGGTCTATAACCCCGAACATCATTCCTACTTTTGCCAGGTTTCTTTATAGGGAGCATGATCACCTCTTTCCAAACCTCAGGGATATTCTTTTTCTCCAAAATTGCATTGTACATATCTAGGAGAGTAGCCAGCGTCCTAATTTTCAGTTTTTAAAAAAAACTCATCTTTATGCCATCAATACCAGGGGTCGTGGATTTGCCCTTACTGATTGTGTTTTGTAACTGCTCCATTGTGAATTTAAGGTCCATTCCATCATTTCCCGAAAAGTCGATTGGAATACCCTGTACCACCGGACTGTTTTGGAAAATTATTGAAAGGGCATTCGCTTGGAAAGTTACGTCAGGCGGACAATTCGGGAAGCAAAAATCCGTGTTCACCTCCCCTTCGTTTTTTTTCTTGATGCCACGAATGATTTTGAAAATTTTTGGCCCCCTACCAGCATCTCTGGCCACTGTATCCCAAAAAAATTTTTTTGTCCTTTTTTATTTCTTTTCTAAGTTTAGCATTGTACAGCTTGTATTTAACCCATAAATCTAGCTGGCACTCCCGAACCGCTTTCCGATAATAGTATCGTTTCAACGCCAACAGCCGACGAGTCACCACTCCCCACCACGGCGGAAGATTCCCACTACTAATCGGAACCCGCTCCTTACAATTTTCTATAGTCTGGGTAATCATTTTATTTTTAGTCCACTTATCCAAATCTTCCTCGTATTCATGTTCACCAACACCAGCCACCGCCGAACCAACACGATCCCAATTAACCAGAGTCAAAAAATCTCTCCTGACCTCATAATCACTATTCGATACCTGAATCACAATGGGATAGTGATCAGAGCCCATCGGATCCGGATGAACAACCACATTACACTCACCAGCTAACCTACTCGACACCATACTCAAATCTAGGAGAGATCCACTACCACCGCCAGAAAATCTCGTTACCTGGTCCGTATTCAGGAGCACTACATCATTCCGATTAGTCCAGTTAACAAGATTAACCATTTTTTGACCTTCCGGATTAGTCTGCCAGTTGAGAAAATTAATATTAAAATCACCGATAATTAAATAATTATCACCAATCATATCTTTTATGTTATCCAACCAATTCGTAGCCCCGAAGCCTTTAGGAGCGTAAATATTTATAATGGCAATCCACCTCTTTTTAAAACAAATTTTAATCCCTTGCACGTCATGATCCCGGTCAATAGTAGGCAGGTTAATGATTGTAACAGGAATTTTCTTGTAGACTGCTAAAAATAAACCTCCACCCCCTCTCCCTAAATTTCCTGTCCGATCAGCACGAAAAATGTTCCTATCCCTAAAAAAAACTTGATGCTTATTCTTGAGCAGAGACTCTTGAAACGCCCAGACCACACTCTTGCGAAATAACCCAGTATGAAGCCAGGGTAAGTTGGCCCGTATACCTCTAATATTCCATTGTATCAAAAAAGTGTCCATACAACACAACCCGACAAAACAAGTAAAACAACTAACCACCAAAAAATACAAGAAATGAAACAACAAACACTTACCCCAATAAAGCACACTAACACAAAAAATCCAGCATATGACAGTCCAAAATAACTACAACATAACACACATAAACTTTCCGCACCGCAAGCATACATATTCTTATCCCACATCTGTAATCATATCATCATTGTCCTGGGAATCTTGAATCTGGATTTTTCCACTGAGCGGACTCTGATCACTTTTTTAAAACTTTTTATTCTTCAAGACATTGTAGAGTTCCGTCATGACATCTCTTTTAATAACCTTGGAAGTCTCGGTCGGCTCTTTGGCATTATCTTCCGATACTGTAGCTTTTTGAGTATCGCTTGTCTGAACTACATCACTCTTCTGAACCACATATTCAACTACACCCCATAGATGCATAACTATCTGCATCATTTTTTCAAATTTCTCTTCTATCATTATGGCCAATTTATGCATATTTTCCTCCACGGTTCATTCACAACATGTTGTTTAGTTTTTGCCGCGTACCTGTTCAAAGTTTTCAAGTTGTATTGTCTGCGTGCTTCTGCCAGTGTAATATAATTTTCGCTTTTCATTTTTAAGATCTCTGCTTCCTTCTTCCTCTCGACACATTCGCTATCATCTGCTTCGTGTTCTTGTCCGCAATTTGCACACTGAATTTCCAATTCAGTACAATTTAGTTCGGGATGAGATTTACTACACCGTTTACATTTTTTACCATATGTGCATTTATTTGACCCGTGAGTGTAACTTTGACATATGTTGCACCTCCTCGGTCGGTCTACGAACAGTTTACTCTTCTGCCTGATATAGAACATTTTCACATATTCTGGAATAGTATGTCCGTAAATTGTGATCAGTACTGTTCCAGTAGGAACCATTAGACCGTCTTTTCGTGTCAAAAAACGCTTCACATTTTGAACTACAAGTTCATTTTCTTCTTCAAGCTCTTCCTGTATTTCTTTCGGTGTAATGTCCACATCTATTCGGAAAATGAGGAATCTAGTAGTAATGTTCTCATTCATGAGATTGTGCTTGACCTGTCTATCAAATATTTTTTTTTTCGTGACAATATCCTTCGCACATTCATAACTCTTGGTAGTTATGAGTAATTTGTCATTTCGGGTATATCGAAATGTGTCGATACCACTGTGCCTGTCGAATGTTTTTTTATCTCCTGTTTCACCTGCATAGGATTTAATTTCTGAAAATTTCCGTGTTCGCATTCGCATTCCGTAATTATCACATATTCTTTCAATTCCGATATTATGGATATTTGTTCCTCTGCTGTTCTACCATCATTCCAATTATATTTCTTATATTCCTCTCTGTCAATGACAGGACTCTCTTTTATCTTGAACTCAGACCCCGCCATTACTGTGGAAGGGAAACTGAGGCCCACCGGCCGTTTCAAAGTCCACCTATCAATATCACCAGTATTGACAACAATGGAAACAATTAAAAATTCACTATATCCCGACTATTAATGTATTCTACAACTACCACTACCAAAATAACTAACTTCAAACCCGAAATTTAAATCACAAGTAGAGCTGGAAAAACTACGCTCACCAGGCTCCAACCACGCGAACAACCCGACCCCTATCAGAGTACTGACCCATAAACTTGGAGATTTCCATGGACCACCTGTCCATCCCCTCTTCATAGACCTCATCCCCCAACCTCTCAACCGCAGATCCTACTCGCTGCCAATTAATCTGTGTCTGAAACATGGAGATATAAATAGATTAGGAGAATTTTGCCCTATGGGATCTTCCTTGCAAACTTGAGCCTATCGCCGAAGTGGCCGCATGTGGCGTTGCGATCTTTAGCTGAGTCATAATAACATTGTTTGCTATAGGAGTGCATTATTATTTCTTTTATAAAATATTAATTTTACATTATATTTTAATGTGGCTCGGAACTGTTTTGTATATGGATGTGACACGTGCTATGTGAAAGGCAAAAGAGGGAATAAAGAATTGCTTGTAAGAAATCCATCATTGTTTTCTGCTGAGCTTATGTATGTTGTTGATCTAATATTTAACAGATTTTTATTTTAATTTCAATAAATATTGTTGAGTGAGCAAGACAAGGTCTAAAATAACTTCTTTTAATTCTTTCTAAAAGTGTTGTTTGAGAATCGTATTCAAAAGTTTCATTAAAATTTCGTAAAAAAACTTTGACAAGTTTGTAAACAGAGACTTTTTAATGAGATATTTAATGCAAGTATGTAAAATGAGACCTATAGTATTTGCTAAATATTTCTATGACATAAAAAATGGGTTATTTTTGTTCGAAGTCTTCTTAAAAAGTCTCATGATATAAAAGTTTTGAAGATATAAAGATTTTGACAGAATTATTTAACAGGCTCTATTTTTAAACATGGAGTTATTTTTACTTCAGAGCAGCAGATGGCAGCACCAGCAAAAGTCAATTTTCTGATATTTATAGCTGAGTAATTTTTAAAATTCTATTTTTCTGTATGTTCTCTTGAAATATTTGTTAATTGTTTCTTAAATAAAGATTTGCAGATTTTTCTTTGTGTAATCTTTATTTAAATACGCACACATAGGCACAAAAGTTTTAATTTATCGAAATATCTTGCTCATATGCAATAAACACACAGACATCAAGTTATGTTTTGATTTGAAAAAAAAAAAAAAAATGATGTCAATAAATTTACTTGAAATAAGAAGTTATGACAACAAGTCTTGAATGTGTAAAATTATTCATATTATATATGTGTATTAAGTTACAGAAAAGGTTAATTGTATTTGTATTTATATTACATTTAATATAAGAATAAAATTACAATAATCCAGCAATATATAAAAAAGCATTTTCTCTTTTCCAGGGCTTGGATCAGGGTTCACTTTCCTGTATTGTCACAAAAATTAAAGCATTTTCAATGCCTTAAAGTATTCATAGGAGTATGTAAATACGTATTTAGATAAATATATTTAATATTATCCTACTCTAAAAGTATAAAATATGAGTTTTAACGAAAATTACATGCCAAATTTGGGAACCTAGGGCCACGACCTAATTGAATCAGGTTTCAAATTTATTTTATATTTGCAATAGGCATATGTTTTTTAAAATGTAAAATACAATTTATACTAAAAAAATTTACCTTATTCCAGTACTTGTTTTGAATGAGAATTGATATTTTTTTTTGCTCATTTTAAATAATACAGCTGAAAAAAAAAATTATTTTTAGTTTTTTACAGTTTGTAAAATTTACTATGAATATTTAACGAATTCTTAAACTGAATAGTTCTTGTTTTCATGTTATTATTTTAATTTCTTTTTAAATAATATTAATAATAAAATGCATATAAAACATTTCAGCATTTGTTTTAGTTAGAAAAAATAAAGTTAATTAAAAAAAAAAAAAAAAAAAAAAAAAGAGAATTACATGACAAATCCGGGTTCCGGGTAATCCGAGTACAGTAAAATTTAAAGGAAAAAATACATATAAATGAGTTCCAAGCTTGTCTTCAATAAAATTTAATATTTTTTGTTCCTTTTTAATAACACAGTGGAAAAAATATGTATATTATTTACAGTTTGTACAATTTATTATAAATATTTTACAAACTCTTAAAATAGTTCGTTTTCTGTTCTGTTAATTAAAAAACTCGTAAAAAAACATCGCAGAATTTCTTTTTAAATGTAGCTTAAGAAAAAAAAAATAAGTTAGATAATGCTAAATAAAATCTTTTGTTCTTAATTTCGATTGTAGACAACAGATGGCGCTCCGGCCAGTATACGAGTTATCGCGCATTACCAAACTTCATTTCGGAGTCAAAAACGTAGCACGGCGTTCCCCTACCTGAGGTATTCTATTACCATGGTCTGAAATAATTTCCCTTCACTGCGGCCACTGGCAATTTCCTGGATCCTGATAGGATAATGATCCGACCCCATTGGATCCGAACAAATATCCACTTGGAGCCCCCTTGCTAAACTACTCGAAACGATAGTCAGATCCAGCAAAGACCCTGAACCCCCACCCCTGAATCTCGTAACATCATCCAAATTCATTAATATTGCATCCGTACGATTAATCCAGTTAACCAAGTTTATCATTTTCTGAGCCTTGGGATTATTATTCCAATTTAGAAACTTAATGTTGAAGTCACCAACTATAATATAATGATGCCCAATCGTTTCTTTAATCCTGTCCAACCACCTAATATCAGCAAAACCTTTCGGTGCATAAATATTGATGATAGCAATCCAACACGTTTCACTGTAATACAGGTGTATTACTGAAGAGCATATATGCTCTTCAGAAGTGCTTTGTAGAAAGGAGATTTTAACAGTCTTAAAGAATACCTGAAAAAAAAACGGTACCTGTCTATAGCTTAAAACGTTCATAATATTTTAAAATCTTACTTTCTAAGACAAAAACCTGTCTAAAACGGAATTTTCAGAGATCCCTTGAGATTCTATATTAGAAGTATTACAGTCTTTGTATCTATGATTCAGTAAACGCTTCTCGTTCGGAGAAGTTGCGGGGGGGGGGGGGAGTACAGCTCCCGAACTCCACTCTTGACTAGGCCACTTCCTTAAAAAACTTTGCCCCCTCCCCTCCCCCAAGACAGTTCTGCATTTGCATATGTATTAAAACTTTTCTTACTCCCCCCACCCCCTGCGTTCACCGTATTTGGCTGCGCCTTATACCTCGTTCAGACTAGAGGATTGAAGTTACTTAACTAAACAGAGTGACTTAAATGAATGTTCTCAAATACCGTAGCAGTGCACGGAGATCTAAAGCCTAGTTCCGGGTCGTCCGCTTCAAAAACGTGAGCTAAGCCGTTAAGCACTTTAAATGGCCTTGGAAAGTTGGGTCGGTTAGGCCTTGGGTCGACCAGTGAAAACGCAGCTTTAGGGAGGAAGGAAAAAAGGACCTAGGCCAAATTAAAGTTTTTTTTTTCACTTATATAAATTAATTACAATTACAGTAAACTGTGACATTAATAATGCTTTATAAAACAAAGAGTAAAAAGTAGAAAAAATATTTCAAAATAAATTAAATTATAAGAAGATGAATTAATTCCAGTGCCAAATGTATAGGCAGGAACGATATACTGAAAATAAAAATAAGTAAGATATAATTTAGATTTTTTGAGAAAAAAAAAAAAGAATCTGAGAACTACCATCTTGTCTATCATCCGTGTTCTGAAGTGTTCGAATGTGTTCGAATTAGTTTTCACTGAAATATCGATTTAAATTTCAGTGTTTGTGTTTGTAAACATGTGGACCAAACTTGGTAAGCAGAGTAGTGTATTTTCTAAGAGAACATTTATATATTTTGTAGGATTTAAAAATTCAGTTATTGTCATTATTTTTTCTTATTTCCAGGAACATGTATATGGCATTATAGAAAAGGAAACTTTTTAGGAAGTTACTTTCGCTTTTACCTGAAAAGTCTTAAGAAATCATACTATACGTCTAATCATGTAATTTTGTGTGCTCAACCTACACCAGCTTCTCATCCACACTTAATAAACCATGGTGACATTACTCGTGGATTATCAGCTGAAGTATATGATTCCAGAAGAAATAAATTATTAAAAATGATAAAAGAAAATATCAACGATACCAATGAAAATTATTTTCATCACTTAATAATAATTCCCTCGTCTTCCGTAGTTTATATGAGCGGTCATATTCCGTATCCTTTTCGACAATTTACAGAATTTAGTTATTTATGTGGGTACAATGAAGCCAACTGTGTTTTAATTTTGAGAACTGTCATGCAAAGAAATGATTATGAAAGTGTTTTATTTATTCCAAAACCAACTACAACTTCCGTGCGATGGGAAGGTCCAAAAATGAGCTTAGAAGAAGCCAAAACGTTTCTTGGTGTTGATAAAACACTTTATACTGAGGAATTAGAAGATTATTTACAATCCTATGCAAAATCTGTTGAGAGATTTACACTTTGGTATGATTATTCCTCGTCGAATTCTCGTCTCTTCAGTGAAACTGTTCGTTCATTTATCCAAGCACATTTAAATTACCTTTCTTTAGAATCGCCTAAATTTTTTTTGCACAAGTCTAGGCTTTTAAAATGCACATTTGAAGCTGAGTTAATGAGAAAAACTTGTGAAATAGGTGCTAAATCTATGAGAGAAGTTATCAAATTTTCAAAACCTTTCATTTTAGAATCACATTTGCAAGCTAAAATGGAATATGAATGTCGAATAAGAGGAGCCGATCAACCAGCTTTTCCTCCTGTTGTTGCTGGTGGAAGCAGAGCTAACGTAATACATTATATTGACAATAATCAGGTTGTAAAAGACAATGAAATGGTGCTTATGGATGCTGGTGATTATTTTATTTAAAGTTATTAATATAATATGTAAGAAAAAATGTTTCAATGTGCAGTAAAACCTCCATAACGGACACCAGAAAAGATCACCCTCTACTAAACCTGTTGCAAATAATTGTACAGAAACAAATATTAGGCACCAATCGATTGGAAATACTATCTACTATGCATAAATTATCCTTTTCTACATACTAAAAATTGCACCAATTTTACTTACCCATCATACGTAGTATAGGGTAAGTCTTGTAATCGTTTTGAAAAAATTTTTTTGACGGATTTACACGTTTCAGACACTGGAGATTCCGAAAAACATATTTTTAGAAAAAAAAATTTTGCCGTCCGTCTGTGTGTCTGTGTGTGTGTGTGTCTGTAAACGCTCTATCTCCCGAAAAAATTGAGATAGAGACTTGTAATTTTGGATGTACTTAGTATGTAATAATGGGAAGAAGCCTATTTCATTTCAATAACCTCGATTAACCGGAACAATTTTTTTCGGACTCTCGAAATATTCGTTCTGATAAAAGGTATATAAAAATTTTCGAAATTGTTTATTTTAAGAAATGAATATAAAAGACAATAAAAAAACATAAATTTTGAATAAAGCATGAAGTCGATCGGATAATTAGTTGCCGAGATATTTGGAATCCTATTTTCCACACTCTTCGATTTTTCATGACCCTGTATTTCATCCAAATTTCACTTCAAATATATATTTTAATTGGAAATTTGACGCTTAATCAGATGCAATAAACCGCTAGTTAATAGGATTATTATTTTTGGAGTTATAAGGAAAAACCTCTTTCAAGCAATTCAGTAATCGAGCCTTTAAAGTTTGTGACGTCATCAAGCCACGATTTTATTTGAATTGCAATGCATTTTATAAGTAGTTTACACATTTTTATTTTAATAATTTACATTATGCATATCAATGATGGGTAAGTATTACGGTGGCCCCCAACGACTAGTTTAGTTTACAAATAGCAACATCCAATTTTGACACTTTGAGTTTCATCAATAAAATCAGCCTAGAGAAGTATAGTTTATGCATTAGTTCTTAAATCTTCATTGAGTTATAAAAAAAAAATGTGTGTGTAAGAATTTGAAGACATTACTCATTATTTTAATGAGTTCATATTAAAGAAAATTATGATTTATGATCAGTGTTGTAGTTTGTAGTCGTAAAAAAACCAGAGGATATATGCTATAGCTTTATTTGAGAAACAGAGAGTTTGCAGTGTTTCTTTTAAAAATCCAGAAGGTATAATACACTACCATATTGAGGAGACTGGTACACACTGGACCTATGGGCACAGTGGACGACCCCCTAATATTTTATTTATTTAAATTTTTTTTAAGCTTCTCTTCTATCCTAATAGACAACAGCACTGCACTGATTATTTATAGCCTTCAGAAAATATGTTTAGCTTAGATTGAACTATTTTATCCTGCTTTGTTGTTTTGAGCTTCTAAAAGTAAAATTTTTCATCATGATATTTTTATTTTTTTAGTAATTAAAGGTTGTAGATAAATAAGATAAAACAGCTTTTTTGCAAAGCTAAGATACTTGTTTTTATTTAACTTTAAAGTTAATATGTTTAAAAGAAAGCTATAAACAACATTAATATGATTATTTATTGAACTTCAACATGGGGCACAGTGGACCACCCACTCCTGGGGCACAGTGGTCCACAATCCACTCTGCTCCTGTAATGCAGAATGTTCAAAATATTTAATAATTGCTTATTTTCTATCAAGAAATATTGTTTTAAACTAGTTATTTCACTGTAAAATAAAGTAAACAAAGAAAAATAACAATTTGTTTAACATAGTAAGAAATATTTTGTTTTGTATTACTGCCTTTGTTTGATAAATGTAACTGTAGTCTATTTGGTGATGATTCTATTCAAGTAAGATTCATGAGATGCAAATTGAATGGAAATCCGTTTATTTTCCCCGAAACTGTAGATGAATCTGTTGTTGATGTCAATGATTTCATAATGTTGCTCCCAAACCCAAAAGTATTTCAGGAAAATTCCAGGCTCAATCTTACTCATAAGTATTTTGGAATTTCATTTGCAAATTTTAATGTGCGCTGATTTTTTTGTACTTAAGTAATAACCAACTATAGTCTGTTCAGGGAAAGGAAATAACGAAGGTAAACAAACGGGTTGCCGAAAAATCGCCAAGGAGCCACACATTTGGCACAAATCCCTAGGTTGGCGAATTTTATTTTTTATTTCGATTTGTTAATTTTTTAAAAATTTATTTTGATAACTATATGAAAACAACACAAGTTGCTAACTGACTTACATCGAGATTTTAAACAAAAATGTAAAAGTTTAAGACGTCGAAATATAAATTATTCTCTATTTATTTTAAACAGTGTTGAATTCAGACATATTTTTTCCTGGTGGGATTTCTGTGCCTCCAGGCGAGACATTATATAGTTTCGGGGGGGGGGGGGGATTATACTTTTTGACCATTAAAAGTATAAAATCTGAAATATTCCGGGAGGGGACATTTTAATGTCCTGAACGGAATTTCCTTCCGGGGCAAACCTTCTGAATTCAACATTGTTATAAACCATCATCAGGAGTTAATTTTTTTAAATACAAAATAGTACAAAACTATTTATATCTTACATTATTGAAGCCCACTTACCTCATAAATCATTCAGAAGATGAAGTTGAAGTATCGGAACTATTAGAATCTAGATTGATTACCATGGAATCTACTATATTATCTATAGCATTATCTAAATCCCACATTTGTTTTTCCACTGTATTTGCTACATGTTGAATGCATCTTTTCCATTCTTCAGTGCCAATTTTGCTGATACTTTGAGAGAATATATCTATATCTTTTACATGAGGCATTTTGAATGTTTTGTTTTCTTTCGCAACAAAGTTCTTTATTTGTGCCCAAATCAGTTCAATAGGATTAAGCTCGCAATGATAGGGGGGTAATCGTAAGACAGTTTTATTTTGTGCTTTTGCCATTTCATCGACAGCGTACTTGTCATATTTATTTTTATTTTGCTTCACTAACTGCAACAGTTCCGCTTTTAACATTCCGTCCTCAAAAGGGATATTTTTTGTTAAAAGCCAATCAGCAATTTTTGGTTTTCTCCATGAAGTATTCGGTATTTTTTCTGATTTTCGGGAATGATAAGGAGCATTGTCCATTACTATCACACAGTTATCTTCCAGTCGAAATAAGATATCACCAAACCACTTTTCAAAATGTTCTGAATTCATGTCTTCGTGATAATCTTTATTTTTATTTGATTCAAATAAGTCAAGCCCTCCATCCACAAAACCAGAATTGCTACCAATATGGGTAATTATCATCCGTTTTCCTTTTCCGGAAGGAGATTTTAATCCGGAAGAAGGACCAGACAAAAATGCTTGTTTTGATGATTTTACTGAGGTATCTTTCCAAACTTTACTAACTGCATGGCATGCATTCAACCAAGTTTCATCGATATAATATATTTTGCACCCTTCTTCTCTGAAAGATTTGATTTGGCCTTAAATATTTTCTTCGCCACACAATTATTTCGTTTTTATCAATGAGAGTACTGTCTCGTCCTCTCTGTGAATATCTAAAGTTTAATTCTTTCAGGAGATGATAAAATGTTGTCCTTTTAAAGGTTGGCAAATCAAAGTCATCATTTACAACTTCCAAAACTTTATTTATAGTGGGCAATTCCTCAAAAAGAACTCGTGGATTTTTCACCTAATAGTATTCCTATCAAAATCATCTATATTTTCTAAAACACGTTTACATAATTTTATTTTCTTCGGCGAGTTTAACACACCACATTTTTGTATACTCTCTTAACACTCGAAAAACAGAAGCTTTACCTACGCCTATTATACGAGCAGCATTATCTCCTATATGAGAAATCGGAAGTTCAGGATTCGATTCAAGTTCCGTTTTATATATATTTAAAATCATATCTTTCTCCACCTTACTCAAAGCTTTTCTTTTTACTCTCTTCTTAGGCGGGCTCAAAGAAGAATTTTCACACTCCATTTGTGTATATAAAATACCAAATCAATCGAAAAGAATCGTCAATTTCAAAAGTGGAAGACAAGAAACAAACAGCCGTTTGGGAAAAAAAGCAGAAGCTCAAACAATTGGCGCTTCTGGCACAGCGCCAGGTTTAAGCATCGCCAATCCGCATGTGCATTTGTTTACTTTCGTTATCTCGTTTCAGCGAACGGAGTATAAATTGCAATTGTTCCTGTATTAATCTGTTATTATTTTCAAATTATAATTAATTTTGTTTTTGTTTCAAAATGTTACTTGTAAATTTATATTACTATGTTATTTTCTGGATAAAAGAGAAATAAAAAAAGAATTAAATTAATGAAAAATAGATTTATATTGTATTTCAGATAATACCTAATAGCGGTCCACTGTGCACCGGTGGGTGGACTAGTGTGCCCCACTTCTGGGGTACACTGGTCCACTTTACGGGTGCATATA
Organism: Maratus michaelseni; assembly: GCA_963931845.1. NCBI lineage: Eukaryota > Metazoa > Arthropoda > Arachnida > Araneae > Salticidae > Maratus > Maratus michaelseni. The sequence continues at coordinate 204,868,861 of OZ007594.1, read as the reverse complement.
ATTTTTTTTTTTTTTTTGAAAAATGTATTGAAAACCATGTTCTGAGAAAATTATGATAAATGTATAAAGGTTTAAGGAATATTCAAAAATATTTTCATGCAGATCGGTTTGTCCGTTAAAGAGAAAAACAAAATTAACTGAAAAAGTGGTCCACTGTGTACCAGTCTCCCCTACCCTTCATTACATCCCTAATTATGATCTACATTATTTTTTACATAAAAAGAGTCAGCGTTTTCAAAGACTATATGCTTTTACAGCTTTTTCGTAGCATTCGTTTTCAAAATTTAACTTTTCAACAGTCTAAGGAGACTGTCTCCTATTATCATTTACATCCGCAAAAAATAAGTTCAACTGAAAAATTTCTACGAAATTTTCTTTAGCAAAATATGCATTAGTTTATTTTATATTTAGAATTTCTGTAAAAGTTTTCTGGTACTAACTGAATGTTTCCAGTATTTTTTCCTGTAAGATCTTAATTTTATTTTTCTAAATTATGGGTTAAACCCCTGGCACATTTTCTTTTATAACTCTTTGAAGATTTGAGAAAAAGTGCATAAACTATATAATTTTCTAATCTGCTTTGATCCAGAGAACTCAAAGTGCCAAAAGTCAAGTGTTATCATTTGAAAAATGAAAGATGATGATATTTTTTGTGCATAGATGGTCCCCGATACATAATTTATGCATAGAATTTAACAAAAGACATTATTCTCAGTCAATTGGTATTCTATATCTTTTTTATAGGGTTATTTGCAGACAAATTAGAAGGGGGTGGTCACTTTTTATTCCAGAACTGTAAGTGCAGTCTTCTCATATTCGCTTTAACATTTATTTATATTGTATGTAACAGAGTTTATATAAAATCTATATCTATGTAGAATCAAAGTATTTATAGTTTTATATTAAAGTGATTTTTATCAATTTTATTTTGAATTTTTTTCATAATAAAATTTACACGGTAACTTATTAAAAAATTTTTTGAAGCATTTACAATTTTTTTTAAAAAACAATTTAGATATATCAAGCTGTAATTATTTGAATTTTATAATTATAACTGATTTTAACTATGAATCTCAAAATGTATAGTTTAATATCAGAAAATTGCTTTAAAATTTGGTATTATATAAATTATATAATTTAAAAGAAACATAAGTTTTAAAAAAATAATTCATATATTTCTATGATGTTGGTAACTTTAAATCTCAGTTTATTATTCTAAAAGTTAATTTACTAAACTATCATAATTTCTTGCCTATAATTCATAGATACCCGTAATTTGCATTTTTTTCTCCAAGGAAAAAAAAAAATGTTTAAAAAATTAAAATGTTCCCACAATAGTGCAAAGATTGATGACCTCCTAATATAAACAATATATTTCTGTTGGTTAATTTCTATATATGTACATGTATTCTGAGGCAACTTAAGAATATTTTTTCAAAGCTTGTAAAATAAACAAAATACACAAAAGACCAGTGTTGTAAAAAAATCCAGTCCGAGGGGATTTGCTAGATAGTATACACTGTAGCTTTATTTGAGAAATAGGGGTATACAGTGTTGCTTTTAAAAAACCAGAATGTATACAGTGTATACCCTCAACTACATCCCTATATAAGACACATTGAAGATTTATTAACAATTAAAAAAAAATTGATAAAATGCAATTTTAAAGTATAAAAATTGCTTAGTGTTCATTTCATTAGGCTTTTCTGAAATCTAAACTAACTATTTTCTGATTTATTCAAGAATTCATTTTTTAATGCATAAAATTTACAGTTATTTTTATTCAGATACTAAAAAATTGAATAACATTTTCTATTTTCATATAAAAGCAAAGGATTTTTCAGAAAATTTTGTCAATTTTTGGGATGAACGATAAAAGATATTTATCAGGGAGCAGTTGATTATGATTCAAAATTTATCATATTTACGAAATATTTAAAATCCTGTCCGCTTCTTAGGCACTTGAAGGTAAAGGTGAAAATAAGCACTCGCCAGTTGCCACTCGTCGATTAAACTTGAAAAACTGGCGATTAAAAATATGGAAATAACCGGCCAAATGCAGGATGTCCCAATTACCTTTTTTCCTTAAAATGCGCAATTTTTCTGCGCTCATTCGACGATAGTCATGATTTTTAAGCGGCTGTTCGACGAAATTCATGATTTTTACGTGCCCGAACGACAAAATTCATGATTTGTACATGCCCATTCGAAGAAATTCGTGATTTTTACGCACTCGTTTGACGAAATTCATGATTTTCTCGCGCATAGTCGACGAAATTCATGATTTTTAAGCACCCAATTGACGAAATTCATGATTTTTACGCACCCGAATGACAAAATTCATGATTTTTATGCACCTGACGATGATATTTGTGATTTTTACGCACCCGATCGACGATATTCATAATTTTTACGCATCCGATCGATGATATTCATGATTTTTCTATGCCCGATCGACGAAATTCATGATTTTCCGCGCCCGATCGACGGAATTCGAAACTAATTGGCAAAATACACACAATTCCTAAATTTCTAGGAATTTTGGCCCATTGGCCATAAGTTGTGCATGTGTAATGCATATCATGTTGTGGGTTATTATTTAATGCATAAACATACCTATTTTATTATTGTCAGACCTTAATTCTAGACAAATATTTTTTTTTTTTAAAAAGGTACTTATGTAGTTAGCTACACAAGTACTTAAGCTTAGTGTGACTTATGTAATTAGCTACACAAGTACTTAAGCTTAGTGTGACTTATGTAGTAAGCTACATATGCATGTAGTACATAACTTTTCTGTTAACTTATTTTAATTTTAAAATAGATTGGAAATTAATATCTCAAGTTTATTCAAAACAATATAAATTAAAATATTTTTATTTAGTACATAAATTACTTGTTTACTGTAAAGTCATTATATTTAATATATATATATATTCAGTGACATAAATATACTTACTGGCTACTAAAGAAATTATTCTCACTAGCCAGTAACTGGCTACTAAAAAAAATCAACCTACTAGCCAGTGGCTACTAAGCGAAAGTCCTTATTTTCACCTTTACTTGAAGGGACATTTCATCATTCCTTGCTATTCACAAAATCCCACATTAACATAGGGGGAAATTTAAGAAGCTAACTCATTGACTAATATAATTATCAAAATATGCTTTTCACCATGAGGACTTAGATGTTTAATGCAGAAATACTAAGTTTTTAAAAATTGTTTTATTAAATTTTATAGTTATTTAGGCTTTTATTATTATTTTTAATTATAAAATTTGATTCTTTAATGTTATCTGGGCGCAGTTGATAGATTGCCAAATATTGTTCACACCGCCACTCCATCATCCATATTGTATTCATTTCATTAAAAATATAAACCTTTCACTTATTTCATTTAAAATACACAATTTTCATTTAAATCACATGTATTTACATCATTTTAATTACTTGTTTTTCACTCATTCATAGTTGCCAACCTCCCGATTTTTTACATACCAGTATTTGTATGTAAAAATATTTGTTTTAATTAATCATACAATTTCTGCAATTTAATAAAGCGAAAATTTCTGTAAGATTTTACTGGTGTTAAAAAAATCGGGAGGTTGGCAACTATGCTCATTTCATTTAAAATACCAAAAAAAAAAAAAAGAAATAATACCATAAACCAAAACATTTTATTTTACCATTACACAGCATTGTTTCTAATATTTACACTCATGAAAAATAAAAACTGCTATTGGCGATATTTGCACCTGGATAACATAAAAGTACCACTAATTTTTTAAATTCTGAATATTTTGCTCAAGTAAAAATTGCAAAGTTTATTGAGCTTTTAAAAATCTTAAAATTTAGGAAAATAATGTTTGAAAACAGTACATCGGCATCAGATGTTTATTTTCTGATGGGAAAAACCATATTTATATAATATTAACCCCTTCGCGACGAGCGTCCTTTACAGAATTTTTAATCTGATACCACCGGTTTTTCAAAAGAGAAATTTTCACCTAATTGAATCGCAAAAATGCTATGATTAGATAAGGAAAACCTTACAATAAAAAATAACTGGTGGAAATAATCGAGGATTCTGAGCATCTTATGCATCAGGCATCACGTATTCGTGTCACTCGTCCCCAAGGGGTTAAGGTAATAGGTAATCACCTATTTAAGTTTCCCCATAGGTTAACAGGGAATTTTGCAATCTGCATTGGTGAACTCTGAAATTGAAATGTCTGGAACTTTAGCGCATTTGCATTTTACATGTGAAAATGTGGATGTGTCAGAAAGTTTTGCATTGTTGAAAATAAAATTTGGAAAAAGTAAAAGAATTGAGAATGATTTTTTTAAACATTAAGAATACAAGATTGGAATTCAAGGGAGCACAACCTTTGTGTTTTGCAAATTACAATAAATTGTGCAAGTATATAATTTTCTTGCAACTTACAATTTCTAATTGTGGTACACGTGAATTTGTAAAACTGAAATTTTACTATGCATTAAAATATATATATATAATTTGATATTTAGAATTTGATTAAAATGGCATTAAAAATATATTGATATTAAACATATGCCTTGTAATCAAAATATGAATATTTTGATATTTAACTTTTTTGTTATAAAAAAGTTCAGTTTATTTATTTTCCATTAGGCTGTGAATTTGGTGGATACTGTTGTGACCTAGCTAGAACATGGCCTGTAAATGGACATTTTACTGACCCACAAAGGAAGTTATATGATTTAATCCTCTCTATACAGGAACATCTAATAGAAATTTGCAGTGAAAAGCCATCATTAGACACTTTATTTAAAATTATGTGTAAGGAATTAGGAAAAGGTCTCCAACATCTCGGGATTTTGCCAAAATATCTCAGCGATGATAATGTTTCCAAAGTAAGCTTATCTTTCATTCTTTATACTTTATTTCATGTTAACAATATTAAATCAGCATAATCCAGCTCTAGGGGATGTTTTAATACATTCACGGGCCCTGGGCTCTCTCATTAAAAAACAACAACAACTGAATTATTAGATTTTAAGTTTAAGAACTTTTTAAATATAAAACTGTTTTACAAAATTGCTCTATTAAACTTTAAAAATTTATACAAATATTATATACAAGGGTTGCTATTTATATTTCTGGTCTAGTAATAAAAAAAAAACATATTTATGATCGACATTGGATATATTATTTTTCAAAGTATTTTTCATGAAGATCAATACACTTTTGCATGCATTTGAACTAGAGATGCAACGGATGTCAATTTGGCCGGACACCGGATATCCGGCATAACTTGCAGCCGGATATCCGGCTGCAGTATGTTTTGATCTGTCTTTTTTATATATTTTTAACTTTTAAAGAAATTGAAAGTGGGTTTAGATTAGCTAGCTATCACTATGTTATTTTCATTTTTATCTAATTTTAAAATTTTCTATTAACAATTATTTTTATGATAATTTCAGCTTTAGTACCAATATTATAATTACATTATTTTAAATTTTTAGTTACAATAGTGTCAGCTAAATAGTTTAGTAATAATTTATTTTATGAGAAAAACTTACTACTGAATACTTTGGAAAGACAATAATTTTATGCTCCTTTTTTTCTTCAACAGTGTGATGCTCAAGCTGTAAACTATCCTCGTTATCTTATATTGCTTTCATGCTTTAAAAAATTTTCTGTTGTGATAACAAAAACTTGTTCTTGCTTGTTGCTACTAACATAACAACTGAAATGCATAATAACAAAATTAGTAATTTAATAATAAACTATTAGTTTAGTCATAGTAGATTATTTTTACTAAAGATCTTAAAACTGAATATTTTTGTAGCAAAATGTTTTATTTAAAGTGTTCTTTTTTTTCCCCTTGAACTTCATTCTAATCTTTGCACCACTTTACCTTATAAAAGCAAGTGTGTTATGGGAACACAAAACTTCTTGCTTACTACTAACATAGCAAAAAAAGGTTCCTATTTGATAAGGACAAGTCATTCTCCACTTTTTCCTTTTAAATGTGTCTGTTACTCATATATGCAGGCACATCTGTATGAATAGTTATAGTTGTCTGCATGTTTGCTCTTTTATAGGTTTAGAAACACAATTTGCCATAAATATAAGTACTTCTTTTTAGTTTAATAAATTAACGCTTTGTATTTTTCAAGATTAAACTCTAGGCCTTATAATCTGGAAATTTTAACAATGAATTCAATGAAATAATTTCAGGCCGGATGTACTGCCGGATAATCATAACATCCGGCTACTGCCAATTATCCGGCATAAAGGCCGGATCAGCCTGATACAGTATGTTCGCCAGATATCCGTTGCACCACTAATTTGAACCAATTTTAAAATCACTGTTTCCACTCCGATGGAGGTAACTCCAAAACATGTGTTTTGAATGCATTAACCCAACCCCTTCTTTGAGTATCGAAAATCATTGTCTGCATAATTTATTTTTGATGTGTGGGAATAAAAAAAAAAGTCCAACGTTAGCCATTGTATAAGAACTAACAATGACAATTCCTTCTTTTAATTCATCAGTGACTTTGAACCAAACATTGTTTGAGAAAACTAAAAAAGTTACTGCTCATTTTATGCAAAAACAATTGTCTTGATCCTATTTCATCTTGTAGAGCAAAAAAGCTACTTAAGGAAGCATGTTTTGAACCACATAGTTTATTGAAGTTAAAATTGTGTAAAAGAAAAAAAGAAGGAATTGATAATTTTTGATTCAGTATGTTATCATCTAAATCAAGAACTTGAAATGATGTAGTACTTGTTATTAAGATGGTCATAATATTATCCTATGACAATAGTAATACAGTAGAACCTCGATTAACCGAGCTTCGATTAATCGAGGTTTCTGTTAACCGAGCCAATAACGAAGTCTGATTTTTTTTTTTTTTTTTTTTTTTTGTGAATGAGCCTTGAAAAAGACTACACGTTTTAGTTCACTGTCCATGCTACAGGCTCTTCTACTCCAAAAGCACTCAATTTCCAAGAAACATTGCACCCTAAGGAGTCAACAGCAAACAATGAACAAGACTGGAACATCTACTCTGTTTGCAGTAACCCTGTTGCCAGGTGTTATCGGGCAATTACCGCCCCCCCCCCCCACACACACACTTGACTGGCAACAGTGGAGGGGATTGGCGACTCTCCCAATAGACATTTGGGTTTCAGGACATTCTTCTGTTTTCCCTTTCTTTCGCGGATCCCCTGTTTTGTTGTGAACCTTTTCTTTAATCATTTCACGTCTGACCATCACTCAAATAGTAAGTCGGTCCTTTTTAAAATGCAGAACCAAAAAAGAAAGAGAGTTGTTGTTTCCGTGGGTAAAAAGCTTGAGGCTATTAAAATAATTAATAATGGTGAAAGTTAAAAAAAATTGCTCTGGAATTTGGAGTTGGTGAAACCACAGGCAATTGGAGATGTAATAAAGCTCAAATAGAGGCTTTGTGTTCAAAGATGGATTCGTCAAAGGCCTTAAAAGAACGCTCGATATTAAAAAAAGCCAAAAGTGAAAAGCTTAATGAAGCAGTCTATCTTTGGTTCAAGCAACAACGCCGCAGGGGATTCCAATTTCCAGGAACATTCTAAAAAAGAAAGATTTTCTTCTCAGCCAAAAATTACATGAAAATGAAAGTTTTTCTGCAAGTCAAGGTTGGTTAGATAAATTTAAAAAAAGACATGGCATTCAACAACTTGTGATTGCAGGAGAAAAGTTGTCTGCCAATGAAGATTCTGCTAAAGACTTTGTTATAAGATTTGAAGAAATGATCGAAAAGAAAATTTGACATTAGATCAAATTTATAACGCCGATGAAACTGGTTTGTTTTACAGAATGTTGCCATCGAAAACTTTGGCTTGTAAAAAAAAGAAGCCAGTGCTCCGGGTTACAAGAAAAGCAAAGACAGGGTCTCGCTTCTTGTTTGCGCAAATGCAAGTAGAACTGATATGTTACCGCTGCTTCTCATCGGTAAATCAAAGAAACCGAAAGCATTTAAAAACATCAATGTAAATTCCTTGCCGTGAAGTATAGAAATAATAGGTCTGCTTGGATGAACTCCGAAATTTTTGAAAAATGGTTTCATGATGTGATGACTTTTTATCACATGTATATCAACATTTGGCACAGCTAAATCTCCCACCTAAAGCAGTTCTGCTGATTGACAACGCTCCTTGTCATCCGCAAGAAGAAATGCTGACTTCAGGAGAAATAAGAGCGATTTTTCTTCCACCAAACGTGACATCGTTGATGCAGCCTATGGACCAAGGGGTGATTGAAGCAATGAAGAGACATTACAAAAAGTAAAATTATCATTCATATTCTTGAATGCGAAAAAAATATAAATGAAGCTCTGAAAAAAATAACTGTGAAAGACATAATCTACATGATTGACCAGGCATGGCAATTAGTAAATGCAGCTACGATCCAAAAATCATTCCACAAAATAATTATTCAAAAGAGAAGAGAGGATGAATCCCAGCAGACGGTAAACCCACCGACAGACGGAGAACTATTTGAGATTATCAGTGGCATTTAAGAGTGTGAAGAAGTTTTGGAAAAGGACATTTCCGAATGACTGGACGTTGAAAACCAACATCCAAGTTTTCAAATCCTTAATGATGAAGAAATTATACAAGCCGTTAATTCCTCATCGGACATTAATGATGCTGACAATGAGGACCAGGACTTTGAGGATTCAAGGACTATAAGTCATACTGAAGGTGTTCAAGCACTAACAACTGCCATAAAATATTTGGAGCAAAGAAGCGATATTACGCCGATAGATCTTCTGTTGCTCAAAAATTGGCGTGATGAGGTAGCCACTGATAGAAAATCTGGACTTTTTCAACGAAAGGTAACAGACTTTTTAAAAAAGTAATGTAAATTTAACAAATTAATGTAATTAAATTAAAAAATATTTTCTTGAGATTTGTTTTATTTTTGAAAATACACCTTTCAATATTTAATTTAGAATAGTTAAAAATTTTTCAATTTGCTTTTTAAAATTTACTATTTTTAGTTGATTTCATTTTTAAATTTGTTGAGTTCTGAAACATATATATGTTTATTTTTATCATTTAAAAAACGTTCTATTGTTTTTTATTCTAAGAGATGTTACATTCGCGAGCACGGTGAATTTTTATGCACAATTTCTATTAACCGAGATTTCCGATATCCGAGGTACTAGCGGTCCCAATTAGCTTGGATAATCGAGGTTGCACTGTATTAACATTAAGAGGAATTTTTTTCTATAAATAAGGCTTGTTTATGGGATAACGTAAAAGAAGAAACTGTGGTTGCAAGAAGACTTATTTATGCCATGCAACCACATGATGGTCTGAGCTTACAACTCTGCAGGTCTTAAAAGGCTTCCAAGTTCTTGTTTCGGAATTTTTGTAATTCAGTTTAAGAAGATGTGTGCAATTTATTAGAGCTTTGAATGATAAGACATCTTTTAATGAATTTTCAAAAAATTTCAAAAGGAAATTATCTAATTTTTGCGAAAAGAATGTTCACTGCTATAAAAAAAACCAACCAATTTAGAAATCTCTACAGCACAATGTATGAAGTTTGCTAGTGCAGCAGCTATAGATTTTCTGGAATAACCAGATATCTCCAAATTGTTTATAAATGGTTGTTCTATTCAAAAATATATACTAAGCGCAAAGTCAACAATCCTCTGTGGTTCAGAAGTGGCATGCATGTCCAGCTTCTAAGCAAAAGGTTTTGGGTTCGAACTCAGCTGATTCCATTGAAACAAAAGGATTAATGAAACATGAAATCATACAACTCTCAATATTGAAATCATTTGATTAAATAATAAAAATGATATGTTTGTGCTTTTCTTTTGATTTGTTTTTGTTCAATATGAAGTAATTTATGTGTCATTTTTCACTTTTGGATTTTTTTATTACTAATAAATGGTTACTCATGTTACTCGTTAGATAATTTGCATGCTGAATCTGGAGATGTTTCATTACATTGAAAAGTATGCTGGCTCAGTGCCGAAAACTATTTGCATATTTTTTTTTTCTTTCACTCAGAAATAAAATGGTTGGAAGTTTGAAAACTTGTGTATTCAATGTATGTTAGGTAATATACGGGGTCTTTCAAAAAGGATCATATGATTTAAAAAAATCATAACTATTCAGCTTTTAATCTGTTTTGATTGAAAAATGTATAAGTTGAAAGAGGAAAATCTTAAGTTTCATGCAGTTGCTGACAGGTAGCGTTAAACGCTCTTCCTTCACCCGTCACTTCAGTGTTTGTCAAGATGGCGACTGCACAACAGAAATCGCTTTGTGTTCTACGCTTCATGATGTGTGAGTCCGTAACAACTGTTCAGTGTGATTTTCGTTGACAATATTGTCAACCCTTCCAGCTACATTAGTCGAACGGAAGATACGCACAACAGCAGCCGTGAATGCAGACATGCTCGCAAAAGTTTGGGATGAATTTGACTACAGTATAGACATATGCCTCAATTTTATACTGTACAAAGCTTGAGTACCATTAATTTGGTTTGTAAAAAACTTTTTGATTAGCCATGTAATATAACATTAATCTTAAGTGTCTATGTTCAATATTTTTCATAATATACGTATTTCAAATCGAGTGATTCATTTTGAAACATCCTGTATATATGTGTGTGTGTGTATATTTTTAAAAATCTGTTTTCTTTTCTGAGTTATGTCTTTATTGAGTTATTTACCTTCAGACACTTTAAAAACTTACATAAAAACTCAGGTCACTTTTCACATAACATATTATTACAGATCCATGTCAACAGAAGTGAAATATCTATTTACAAAGTGATACCATATGCTTTTAGGAAGCAAATGGTATGCTACAAATCAGACAATGTCAGTAAAGACACAGTCAGTTGAATATAAATAACATCCAAGTAATTACAATGATGGAACATTGAGCACAAATAGTTAAATAGTTTCACAATTAGAGTTTGAAGATTAAATTTTGTTCATTAAGATATTTAAAAATACAACCCTCATCTAAAGAGTTTGCATAGAACAGCATTATTATTCTTTGTCTTTTCAGATTGCCTTTGAGTATTGCCCTCATCATGTCAGTCATTATTTAGGAATGGATGTTCATGATACTGATTCTATATCTCGAGGAATCAAGCTTCTGCCTGGGATGGTTATTACTATTGAACCAGGTAATAACTCTTTTTGCAATCGATATTTTACAACAATAAATCAGTGTATAAACATAAAAATTGTAAATTTTATGTTTGTAACTAAACTTGTTTTTGTTTTAACATGAAAATAGATGTAAATTTTTAATCTTTAACTTTATCTCAAAGCTAAAAATACCATTTTAATAAAAAGTAATGTAAGTAGACACAAAAGCTTAAAGTGCTTAAAATTTTGTCGGCATTATTCTATTTTGGATAAATAGGATCAGAATTTTTTATTTTCTCACTATTCATGTTAAACTATGAAAATATAAGGAAAATGTGCATTTTGTGTTTAATTGAAGTTTGGTATTATTACATGTGGGCTTATATACAATTTATTTTTTTAATCATTCTGATATTTTATATTCTTATTTTTATTATTTGATTTTATTGCCTGAATGAAAAATTCAAAGTTCAAGGTATTATCCTTAGTTTGTCTTCTGCTAGTAATAAGAAATAAGTAATATAAAAATTCTTTCTTTTGTTAAATCATTTTTCATACATTCATTTATTCATGTCTTTTCAAATTACTATTTATATTTATGTGTATCAGGGTTGCTACACTAGCTGAAGAATCTGAAAAAGTCAGATAATTTGAAAAATGGCCACGTATAAGTCAGAAAATTTCAATATTTTATCAAAATTTGAAAAAACAAAGTCAGGAAATTTGTTAAAATTTTTTGGGTGATTGCCAAATAAGTTCAAACTTTGTGCCACAAAAGGTGAGAATTTTCCACATTTTTAGCAGATTCTGTTTTTTTTTTTTTTTTTTTTTTTAATAGAAATTTTATCTAAATTACCCTTTATTTGAAATTTCCATTTTTTACTCCCACTAGCACATAAAGTTAAAAAGTTTTAAAACTTGTTAACACACCTTTTTTTAAAGTTTCCTGCAGTATTTGTTATTTCAAAGTAACAATAAGCATAATTAATCAGTCATCTCAAATCTCCCCTCCACCTTTGCCCCTTGTTAAGGATGGTACTTTATCTGGAATTTTGTGATACAGTTGCTGAAGTGATGGCTGGACCAGTACTCAAATATTGTATAGAAGGTTTTTAGTTTGAAGAAAAATTCATTAGAAAGTTTATAAATGTCATAAGTTATTAAGAAGATCAATTTCTATCACAGCCCTGTGATTAAGATTTTTTCAGGGGGGGGGGGGGGATTTAAGAAATAGAGCTTTTAATCAGATGTAGGAAGAAAATTTTTAATGTTTGAGTGATGCAATATTTATTTTATCCCCAGCTTGTCTAGCATACAACACACCACTAGACTGTAATTTTCTTGAAATGCAGCTGTAAAAGGCAGGGAATTTTATTCTGTTATATGAGTAGCAACCCTGTGTTTAAAATACTTATAATTACTAAAAATTTGCATTACTGTACAGATTCATAATTGTATAGTCTTATGACAATCATTTAAGTTAATTATTTGCATTACATGATATAGGTTTTGTTTTAAATTAAATTATATACATTATAAATAACATTTCATTAAAAAAAAAATTGGATTTTTTTTAAAAGAATGTATTGAGTCATAATAAATGCATACTTTCTATCCCCCCCATCCCTTTTCACCATTATTCAGATTTGTGTCATTCAGACAGCATTTAATATATTAAATGACTGAAGATCTTATCAGCATTTCAAGAGAAATCTTTTTTTGAACAGCTCATGCCAAAAAGCTATAACATTGGAATTTTTAATTCAATTTTGTATTTTGAAATTTGTGTTCAATTTTTTCAAGGCATATATCTTATTTAAATTATATTTTGATAAATTGTGTATTGAATTAATTTGCTTTCTACTTTTTTCAGGTATTTATATCTTGCCCAACGATCCGAATGTTCCTGAAAAATATCGAGGTATTTGTATACGCATTGAAGATGATGTGCTCATTACAGAAGATGGTGTTGAAGTACTTACAAGGGCATGTCCAAAGCATGCTAATGATTTAGAAAAATTGGTGCAATATAAGACTTAATCCAACCTAGTTCATAATTACTATGTGCAATTATTATATTGGACATTTATTGTTGTTTGAAGTAGTTTGAAATAGTTCATTGAACAAATATGATTTTTGAAAACTAATTTTATAAGAGATTATTGTTATTACTTATATAAATATATACTAACTGAATAATTTTTTTAATAAAAATTTTATGCCTTTAAAATTTGTGTTCACATGTTTTCAATCTTTTCATATAACATGTTTTCATTAGTTATGTATAAGTTTTGTAAATGAGTTTTCACTGACTTTTATTGAAGTAATTTACTTTTTTTTTCTTGTATTCTTTAGTCCTTGAGAAAATTATAAAAGTTAAGTAATTTTTTCCATAAAATATGTTTTTACAATTAATTTTTTTTATCACAGTTTATTCATTATTGTTCATAAAAATATTCAGGTTGAGATAAATTTGTAACAGGTTATGATCTTTAACATGATCTCCAATTAAAAAAAATATTAACAATAACTGTAGTATGATCCTATTAACCACTTCAACGGCCGCATAGATAGGGAACAGTGTTACTACCCCTGACTTAACTCGGGGCAGCCATTGAAGTGGTTAAGAAACATTATCTGCAACACTGTAAGATCAGTGACCATCAGTAAATTCTCTATACATCTGGAAAATAAGGAATTGTCAGAAAAAATGAAAGCTCTTCTAAAAATCAGAGAAAAATTATTCTAAATCCTGAAATTATCTAGAACAGAGATGGAAAACCTTTTTACGTGTGTGTGTGCATGCAGAAAATTCACAAACAGTATCTATCAACATTGTAACTTGCCGAACTCTTACATAAAAATAATATTGGAGCATATACAATGATAATAAAATATGTATGAATAGGCTGCAATATGCTGCTTACACAAACAGTGGTTTATAGTCATTTGCCTATGTTAAATAACTATGAACAATGAACAAAAATCAAAATGTGATATTTCTGTGACCTTAATGAAAGTTTAATTCGGAAATATGATTCATTTAAATGGCCTATACTGTAATAAGGAGAAAAAATACAAAAGTTTATTTTAGGAATTTTTGACTTATCATTAATGCAACAGCTAACTTACTAATCCAACTTTCCAAGTAAATAATCAAAGTTTCATAACAAAAGTATTAATAATTTATTATTGTGATTTTTGTTGTTGTACGTTCAATGGGGAATACTTTATACTGATTCTTATTTTGTTATTTTTTGTAATATACATATTAAAATTTGGTCCATATGTCATTTTATTGCAATGAGTGTCTTATGAAATTCCTTCTAAGAAATAAAGTTCTTTAAATTCATACATGAAATACAAAGTAGTTACATATCAAAAATACTGTTTAGCATCATAGTAAAAAAAAAAAAAAATCTAATGTGTTTGCATTCAAGACAAATGCAATATAAGTAAAAGTCTGTGTGTATTTAAAAAAAATATTTATTATTACAAAAAGAAAGTTTAATTTTATCTGTACGATTATTATTTAGTTTTTTTAGTGTGCCAGTGAAATTGTTGCACATAACAACTCGGGCACACATGCCATGAGTTTGCCACCTCTGTACTGGAATTTGTTTTGTCACAAATTTCTTATTGTGTTACAAGTATCTCAGCAATAGCAAACACATCCCAAAAAAGAAGATTCTTTTTTTTTTTCGTCAAATTTTCAAACTTTTTTCTTTTACTTTATTCCCTGATAAAATGGGAATAGTTGAATGGATATTAATAAGTGTGGTATCGAAATGTTTGTCTTTGTTCTATGAGACATAAAAAATAAAACACTCACTATCATTGCTTTTGCATGAAATTACTAGTCCAAACCCACGTAGATGTTGACTTCAGGTATTTATTAGTCAAAGAGTGATATTTATCTACATTGAGATATCCATCAAGTTTCTTTTATAGTTTTAAGGTATTTAACTACTTTTAAAATGAAATTGTTGGTCAAAAATCTATTTTCGATATAAAATAAAAGTCTGAGTTCTTAGCTTTCTACAGCAATTTTATTATTGTGTATATCTTGCTTAGAATTTTAGTTCCAGGAATTTTAATATCAGTAATTTAATGAAATATCAAGTTGAATTTTATTTTAGTTTACATTTATTTTAATTACATTTTGCTTTAATATGAAACATCAGAATGCAAAAAGTTGTGCTTGTTACGTTAGGGAACTTCGTTAAAATACTTTTAAAAAGTTTATTTAGGAAGTGAATTTGCATATGATTATTTTCTTGTTCATACAAGTTATGAAGTGTCACAAATGTAGAAGTTTTTTTTATGTGTTTAGGAGTTAACTTCTTTTTTTTTTAAATAGTACAGTTTTAACTATGGAAGTAGTTCATTCACTGAAGGAGCTTCAGTCACAATAATAAAATTTTTGGAATGAAAATATCTTGATTTGAAATGTAAGTTTTGTGTAAGTGTTGTTATATTGCCATTTTATGTGTGTTTTAAGCTATAAAATCGAAATATTTAAAAACATACATCAATTCTACATGTTATTCAGTTTTTAGTGATGTTCCACAGTATAATGCAAATAAGATGTCAATTAAAAAAAAAAATACAGTTTAGAACCATTCAGATTTTGAATCATTACCATGTTTGCATTTTATGTCCTCATCAGAAATAGAATAGTTATACAGGGCCACACTAGCCACCTGGAAAAGCCAAAGAAATTTGTATGAACTGAAAAAGTCAGGGAAATTTACCATTTCTGAGGAAAAGTAAGGAAAATTTGGAAATTCTAGAGAGATTTGAAACTTTTAAGAAAAAATTACGGCATTTTTTCTGATTATAAAACTAAGGATTTGAAATTGCAGTGCCTGGAAAATCTAACTATTCTCTTCATAAGTACTGTAAAGAGTATTTCAATCTCTCGCACAATTCATTTTCATCCCCTTTCAGTCCTTTCTTCTTTCAACTCAGTGATGTTCAATTCCAGTTTCAATGAAACTTTGTACTGAATGTTGGATTTATTAAATCATTGAGTATGTTTACTTATCTTTGTTTGGGAGTTGAACATTTGTTAGTTTAATTTATTGAATATTTTATTATTTATATTAAAATATGTTAGCGCAATCTGTATTTAACTGTGACTGATGTGATGAAGAATTTTACCCTGATTAGACTAAATGGATAGAACCTGATGCTAAAAAGATGTATCTGCAAAATATTTAGCATATAAACAAATTATCCCCAGTAAGAAATATAAGAGCGTCAGGCAATCATTAACCATGGAATAAATACCTTGTTGTTCAACAATTTGTTTAACAAATTGATATTTTGCACTTAAGAGTCAGTTGTGAAAGTTCCACTCTCAAATTCACAACGTTTAAGATTTTATGTGTGTAACATCACAAAATCTCGATACCTGGAATTTTTTTTTATTGGTATGGAAAACCTGGAAAAGTCAGGGAAATTTTTGCTGATCTGGAGTAGACACACAAACTATATATGAAATAAACCATATGTTATAAATATTAAATGCTAATAAAAATCAATATAGCTAATGAAAGTACACATAATCTACTAAAAAACACTATTTATTTAATAATTTTGACAAGCTATAATTCCCATTACAAATTATTACGAAAACTTGTTAAACTTCCATTTGATCAATCATAGTGTGTTTAGTAACATACCTCTTATACAGTGAACTCCCAGACTTCCAATGGAATCCATTTTCGTACTAACCGAAGTTTGTGTTAAATGATGCAAACATTTACCACCTTCGCGACGAGCGTCCTTTACAGAATTTTTAATCTTTTACCACCTGTTTTTCAAAACAGAAATTTTTGCGTAATTGAATCGCATAAATGCTATCATTAAATAAGGCAAAGCTTGCAATAAAAAGTAACTGTTGGGAATAATTGAGGATTCTGAGCATCTTATGCAACATGTATACGTGTTACTTATCCCCAAAAAGTTAAATGGTATAAAAATAATTTCTTGCATTAAATGAATTAAATTTAGTTTTTTAAAGAAATAAAATGGGTTAGAACTTAATGCTAAAACATTTTAATTTAGTATTTTTAGTAAAACTACAAATTATTGACAGCACTGTTAATACAAAATAACTAATTACTCAGAACAAACAAAATATCCAAATAAATTTCTGTATTTACATAAATTAAATTTATTTAAATTATTAAGTCACTTTTCTTTGAAATATTGGATCTAGGGATCTTTTCAAAGCATCATTTTCTAATTTTATGTGACACACTCCAAAACTTTGTATGTTATGATCAGATTTTGATTGGTAATATTAGCGAACAGCCGACAGCATTGTTTCAACCTCTCATGTCGGTTGTGAAATATTATCTTTCTCTTCATCAGTGCCACTAACAATTTCTTTCTCTCTCAATAAAAGATGTGGTGCCAAAATTGTTATCAAAAAAGCAATATAAAAACAAATTTCGGTACTTTTCGGTTAGCCGGTCGTCAGTGATATATGTACATATATAAATACATATGTATACATACATAAATATATATCTGCATACATATATGTATATATATGTGTATGTATATACATGCATATGCAGATATGTGTATATATATGTGTGTGTGTGTATATATACACAAGTATATATATCACTGGCACCCGGCTAACCGAAAAGTACCCAAATTTCTTTAGATTCTGCTTGGCTAATTGTGAAAAATTTGTAATTTGCATGCATTATCTGTGTGTGTGTGTTATTTCAAATATTTTAATAAATCACACTAAATATATAGAGAATCAAAATAATTTTATATAAAACACTTTTATTGACACTGACTGTCTTTTGCCTGATTTTGTACACTGAATACACATATAATAGCAAACACATTTACATGACTTTTGATGTGATACACACAAGTACAGTACACAGAAATTATGCTAACACTTATTTTTCAACACAATCTGAAGAACAGAAAAGCACCAGAATTATATTCTGTTCAATGATTTAAGCACACAAAATGTTTTCAATGATTTAAGCACGCAAAATGTTTTCAATGAATTACACACTTGAAGTAGTGCATTTGAATGCACTCAGACTCACATTAATATTTAGCTACATAAATTATATACATCTTGATTTTAAAGTCTATGTCATAGTTCTCATTGTTATTATTATTTATTTAAATCATAAATAGTTTTTTTTCCTTTTTGTGCAAACATCTTAAGGAATTTTTATATGGAAAAGGAAGACATCAAGTATATATCATAGTAAATCTGAGTTTATAATGCTAATTTTGATATCTATCATTAGAGATTTTTGCATTTCTTTGATTTAGCTTGGCTCTTTTTTCCTTTAAAGTTACTAGTGTTGATTGGGCTTTCTATTTCATCTACTTAGTGGCTGAATATATATATGAAACTTGTATTACTCTTGTTTCACATTGTAACAAAATATTGGAAATTGCTTTCACACTGTTTTCACTTATTGCTAAAAAACTGCTTTTACAGATTTTAAGCATTAATAAAGTTATTCAACTGTATCATATATAACAAGTATGATTTTGGGAACAATTTTGGACCTAAAATTTCTTTTAGACCAAAACAAATATCAAGTAGGAAGAATGATTTCCCAAATAGTGGAGATATTGATATAGTTATTGAAACTATGCAGCATGTCCCAAAAAAGGTTGAAACATGTTTTATTTTATTTCTTTTTCATGTTATAGATAAGTATCCTATGTAAATTGCAATAATGTTCAAAATATAGTAGGGTATAAGCTTATGTTAATGAATTAGCCATCACATTATTTAAAAAAAATTACACCTTTTAAATTTTTATACATGTAAATAATTTAATTAATATTTTGTGGACATTGATCACGATGACACAGTTTGTGTCAAAGTGTTTTGGATAGGTTGGATGCATGTTGTAAAATTGATGAAAGAAATTTTGAACACCTAAACTAAAGGATTAAACAAGGTTTAGCAACTTGGGTTGAATGTTAAAATGCTTAATGAAAATATACTTAATTTACCAATATCCCTTCTCTATTTACTTTGCACCTACCTGTCTAGGATGACCAAAAATCGTGAGATCATGTGTCTTTGAACTAACAACTAAATTACCACAAAACCTTAGAGAGTGAAAACTGAAAATTCCTTTGTTTAATTTTAATTGCATTTGTCATAAATATGTTTATATAATTAGAAGTTAATTTTTAATGAGGTTACCATTTGCTTTGAACACAGCCTTCAAATGTTATGGAAACTTTTCACAGATATGACATAATTCATTCTTATGTATTTGTTCCCAAGCAGATTTAAGATTTAAAAAAAAATATTTTGCATTTTTTATGATGTTTACATTACAGCAAGCTTTTCTTTCTAATATGTTTCAAACAGAAAAATTTAAGAAATCGCGGGAATTAGGGGCTATTTTTGGGAATCAATAAAACAGTCTCTTCACCAATCATTAGTAGTTTTAACTTTCTGGACAAGCGCAAAGTTTTGTTGGAAAGTCCAGTTTTTTTTCTAAAAAATGTTTTACTACTCCATGGATGTAAAGCTTCCTTTATAATGTGCTCTCTGTTGTATTCTTCGATGTTTCCATAATATTCTTTCTTTTATGAAATTAACCTCAAATATTGTCCAAGAATTTTTGGGTCACCCTGCACGGTATACTTAGCTACCTATTTTTAGGCCACTGTATATACATATATTATTTGACCACAATTATATTTTACTTAATACTGGATCCATTGTTTATTAGAAGTAAGATATTTCTAGAAAAAAAAATAGTGATGGCAAGATTATAATTTGAGTTTAATTTCAAACTGAATGTCCTTCATAAAATCATCATTAAAAGAATGAAATGTTTTTTTCTTTGTATCCCTTTTCCTTATGTGTTGAATTATGGTGGGAAGTCATATTTTACTTAGGTTTTGTTTGTTCATTTGTTCCAGCATAATGCAATCCTTTTGAGAACTGCTGCTCAAGCTGTTCTGATTTATCTCTTTGGTCTTGCTGCCATCTGTAAATAAAAAGATCAGTAAGTAAGCAAATAAATGAATATACTGCAAAAAAAAAAAAAAAAAAAAAAAAAAAAATGTTGATTTTACAGTATAATACTGGCACCCCAGCTGCAGCGTATTACTGCTTATTTTACTGTTTATTACTGTTAATTTTATGGTATAATACTGGCAGCTGGGGTGCCAGTATTATACTGTAAATCAACACTTTTTTTTTTTTTTTTTCAGTGTAGAATGTTAAAATTTATCTTTAAAAAGCTAAAAAATTACACTTAATGTGCTTTATTACTTAAAAGTTGATAAAATTGTAAGAAATATTTTAAACTGCATTAACATTATTGAATGTCAATTACTCCAAGCGCTTTCAGCTATACACATAGCCTTCATCAGGGATAACAATTAATGCAGTTTAACATCTTTCTTACAATTTTATCATATTTTAAGTAATAAACAAGAACGAAAAATCATGCGTCAAGCATAGATTATGTAACACTTTCCAACGCTTCCAAAATAATTTTACAAATCATACCGTTTAATAAGCTAAAAGATAACATCTAAGTAATCCGAATACTTTTCATCAGTCCTGTATAGGATATATAGATTTGTATATATACTACATAGGATGCTAAATTTTAGTTCAGTTAGGAAACGCGTAGCACAGTTTAAAATTCTCCGTCTGGAGTTAAATAATACGGAAATGTGTTCGCGAACTTTTGTGTTTCCCTGTATAGGATCTACAGAATTTATACACACCACGTAATAGACAAAAAGCGAGTTAAAATTAAAATCGCGTTCAGTAACTTAAAACGCACTTCCAGGAATTATTGTTAACAGACAGTAGAGAATTCTTTTGTGTGTCCCTGTAAATGAACGATGACTGCTATACACACAATATTCTGTAGTAAGCCTCTTGTAATGCACCTTATATAAATTTCAATGCGTTTAAAATAGGGAAACATTATTTAAATAAACCACAGACGATTTTTCTCCATAGACGTAATGTAACGGAATTCTTTTGACTGTCCCTGTAAAGTAACTATAAGTGCTATGCACACACTATTCCATATTAAGCTTCTTCTAATGCACCTTAGTGCTATATATAAATTCCAATGCGTTTAAAATAGTGAAACATTATTTAAATAAACCTCAAATGATTTTTCCCCATAGACCGCAATGTAATGGAATTCTTTTGAGTGTCCCTGTAAAAAAAGTATAAGTACTACACACTTCCGTTGAAATAGGGAACATGCTATAGATAACGACTATAACATATAAAAATTGCAGAGCAATCCGAGCATATTTGCGGGAGTTAGAGCACGGACAGACGGCAGACGGCCAGACGGCTATACGGCCAGACAAACCGAAGTCATAAACACTTTTCAACTAGGTTGGAAAGTGTTAAAAAGTATCAGTATTAATGGTATATAAGAACAATCAACAAACCAAGTCAATTTTCAAATCTAATCTAGAGCGGGTGATTCAAAGTCTGTGTTGCCAGGTGTACCGATTTTCAGGGATTCCAAAACCCGTCGCGCAGAACCACTGCACGGGATGCCGAAAGTCCCATTTTCTCATGATGCACAATCTCTTTTTAATTTTTTTTTTTTTTTTTTTTTTTACTATGCTATTTGTTAGTCTGAATCGAGTGGAAATTAATAGTCAAACTTGTGAATACAGAAATTGACTATAATGGAAAATTTCTACAGTATTCCATTCTACACCGCAAAAAAATTGTTGATTTTACAGTATAATACTGGCATCTCAGCTGGCAGTATTATACCGTTAAGTTAACAGTAATGAACAGTAAAAAAAAAGCAGTAATACACTCCATAGAAATCTACCTGCTAAAACGGGAAAGCTGTTTAAAACGGAACATTTTTCTAGTACCTAGTGATACTGTTTTTAAGGTACTTGGTTAACTAAATCCTAAGAATACGAAACCTGTTTATAGTACAAACTGTCTTAAATGTAAAAATTTCATAATTTTCGATAGAAGAAATACTATATAATTATAATTGGTCGGAAACCTCTTTGAACCGGAATTTTATTTCGGTCCCTAGCAATTCCGCTTTCACAGATTTTACTGTATAAGATATTGTGTCTCTGCACCTAAAGTGATAACGTTATATATGCACAGCCCCAAAGCAATGTAGTGCTCTAAAATTATTTACTTTATATAAGTTGATTAAAAATAAATTTAATTTCATAAATTAATCTATATTAATATTATAAAGAAGTAACGATTGTTTTTTTGTTTGTTTGTAAGGAGTAATCTCTGGAAATACCGAAGCGATTTCAAAAGTGATGGTGACAATCCCTGCTCCAACATAGGCTATATTTTATGTCGGTGCCACTACCCCTAGGGGAGTGCAGGAGCGAAAAACGTTCTAAAATTTTGATTTTTTTATACTGAAGGAGCTAGAAACATGAAATTTGGCATGGTAGTTACTTATAAGATGTAAATGCGCTCTAAGAACAAATTCTAAAAAAATTCGAAATTTAAAAGGGTGAGATGAGCGAAAAGCGTTCTAAAAACATTCTAAATTACAATTTCTATGGAATCTCTGGAACTACATAACCCTTTTCAAAAGAGATGGTGGCAAATTGTTGGTAACAGACCCTGCTGTAACACAGGCTATATTTTATGTCGGTGCCACTGCCACAGAGGGGTGCAAGAGTGGAAAACGTTCTAAATTTTTTTTTTTTTTAATACTGAAGTAACTAGAAACTTGAAATTTGGCATGGTAGTTACTTATACGATGTAAATGCTCTCTATGAACAGTTTCTAAAAAGTTTGAAATTTAAAAGGATGAAATGAGCTAAATGCGCTCTAAAAACATTCTAGATTACAATTTCTATGGAATCTTTGAAACTACCGAACCGATTTTAAACGTAATGCTTTCAAATTTATGGTGACAGTCTGTGCTCTAACACAGGCTATATTTTATGTCAGTGCCACTACCCTGAGAGGGTTGCAAGAGCGAAGAACGTTCTAAAATTGCAAATTTTATGCTGAAAAGATTAGAAACTTGAAATTGGGCAAGATAGTAACTTATAAGATATACATGCTCTCTAAGTACAGTTTCTAAAAAATTCGAAATTTAAGAGTGATATGGGGGGAAAATGTTCTAAAAACATTCTAAATTACGATTTCTATGGAATTGTTAAGGACAGAAACTTGAAATTTAATATGGCTGACACTTTTTAAGACACATGTGCAGTGCACACACAGAAAAGTTTTTAAAAATAAATCGAAATTTAAATGGGTGAAAGAAGAAAATAAAGTTATAAATTACGATTTTTTTTTTTTTAAACTAACAGAATTAGAAACTTTAAATTTGTCATGGCGGTTACTTTTAAGATACAAATGCTCGCTAACAATGGTTTGTAAAGAAATTCAAAATTTCAAAGGGTGAAAGGAGAGGAAAGCATTTAAAAAGCGTTCTAAATTGCAATTACTATGGAATTGTTAAGGGTAGAAACTTAAAATTTTACATGGCTGCTGATTTGGTCGCACAGAACAATTTGGAAAAAAAAAAAAAAAAAAAAAAAAAAAAAAACCCGAAATTTAAAAGAGTGAAATGCGCGAGAAGCGTTCTAAAAACGTTATAAATTACGATTTATTATTAACTATTTATGCTAGAAACTTAAAATTTCGCCTGGCTGTTACTCACGTAAATGATCACCCAGAACAGTTACTAAAAATGCGAAATGTAAAAGGACAGGAGCAAAAAAAAAAAAGTACTAAAATTGCAATTTATGTGATACTGCTGGGTATAGAAGCTTCGTATTTGACATGGTGGTTACTCTTAAAATGCAAATGGTTGCTAAGACCTGTTTCCAAACAAATCAAAATTTAACAGGCTGAAATCAGCGGAAAACGGTTTAAAAACGTTCTGCTTTATGATTTAATTGTATTTATTCGGGTTAGAAACTGGAAATTTAGAATAGTTGTAACTTTTAAGATGTAATCGGTATAAACAGTCTATTAAAAATTCAATGTTTAAAATTGTAAAACGGTTAAAGTTGTAACGTTGTTGAGCAGAAAACGTTATAAATTATGTTTTTTTTTCTAAATTGTTAGCGATAGAAACTTAGAATTTAACATGCCTGTAATTTGTTATACGTAAATGCTTCCAAAGAGCAGTTTTTACAAAAATCGAAATTTAAAAAAAGTGCAGAAGCAAAAAACATTCCAAAATTGTGATTTTTGTGATGCTGCTGGTATAGGAAGTTGAAAATTGGCATGGTGGCTATTTTTAAGATTTCAGTGCTCGCTAAAAACGATTTTAAAAAGTAAAATAAGCTGAAAAAGTTCTAAAAACCTTCTAAACAATGATTTATCTGAAATTGTTAGTGATAGAAACTTGAAATTTTACATGGCTGTTACGTTAGAGACACAAATGCATCCATAGAACAGTTTTTAAAAAATTTGAAATTTGAATGTGAGCAGGAACAGAAAAGTTTTGAAATTGCAATTTCTGTGATATAGTCATTACAGAAATTTGCTTAATTAGTGTGGCTTTATTAGTAATTTCTGAATTATCTGTGGCAGTAAATATCCTCTAATGAAAATAGGCCAACGAATACCACTTGGCATTTTTCAAGAATTACGCGAGCAAAGCCGCGGGTTTTGCTAGTACTATATATAGTAAAAGTAAAACATGCAACTTTCAGCTATATGCTTACTTTGTGCGAATTATTTTACGAGAAATTTTGAAAAGTAACAGGAAAAAAGAGGATAAATGGAAGCCTGAAATATTAACTAAATCACGGCTCTTACAGCGTTATTGACTTAGAAGATGTTTTGTTTCTTTAGAAGATGAAAACTTTTATATACGCTAATGTCCAGAAATTAAGGAGCAGTGACCTGAAACTTTCAATTTCAGACGTTTTGTCGAATACCCAGGGACCGATTTAGAAATTTGGGGGCCCTGGGCACATATGCGTATGGGGGGCCCCCTCGCACAGATTCTTTGAATAAAAATATATAATATCGAAAGCAGTACTTATTAAGATAACCACTATTGACTTTGATAATTTCTTGAAAATATTAATTAAAAAAATTAAATTTGATAATCATTAATTTACTTTTAAATAATTATTTGATAATTATGAATTTTTACTTGAATTTTATAATAAACTGTGTGCTGCTGATTACCTTTCTCTATGCAAGTCCATACATCTGGAATGATAAAGTATGCAACAACTAATAATAAATTTACCGCAGTACCAAGCTATAATTATTTAAAATATTAGCACATCATATTAATCAAACTACTTTTTCTTTCAAATATTAGCTTTGTGGGAAAAACAAAAAAACTAAATTTACACAAGTAACTAGCAGAACCACACGGCTTTGTCCATGTTAACCATGAGAGCCTTACATGTAAAATAAATAAAAATGAAATGATATGGCGATCCCAAAAATGGAGTTCTGTACATTACTGCACATAAATTCTTAAAAGACAATCAGCAAAAAAATGAAGTTACTTTAACATATCATAGACAATCTCTGACAAACAGATTTTTCCATTTTAATTTTTTTTTTTACAGTTAAAACTTATTGCCCAATAATTGAAAAATCTTTAGTAGCATTTGGGGGCCACTAAAAATTGGGGGCCCTGGGCCCGTGCCCCGAATGCCCTGTCGTAAATCAGGCACTGCGAATACCTTCTGAAATTCGTGAGGAAATGTCCTTGAACTTTGAGGATGTTCCTAAACTAGTACTTCCAAAAGGGTGCAGAATTGTAAAAAGTTTAAAAATTGTCATTTCTACCATACTGTTAGGACTAGAAACTTGAAAATTGGCATGGCGATTACTTTTACGATGTAAATGCTCACTAAGAATGATTTCTTAAAAGAAAAAAAAAATCGAAATTTAAAAGGGTGAAATGAGCGGAAGACATTTTAAAAAGTTCTAAGTTATGATTTATTTGGAATTTTGTGAGAGCTGTAAACATGAAATTTGACATGGCTATCACGTTTAAGACGTAAATGCTCGTTCATAATAATAATAATAATAATAATAATAATAATGAAGAAAGAAAATCGAAATTTAAATGCGTACAGGAGCAATAAACGTTTTAAAATTGCGATTTCTGTGATACTGTTGGGGCTAGAAACTTGAAAATTGGCATGGTAATTACTTTTAAGATGAAAATGTTCACTAATAACTGTTTATATAAAAAATAAATAAATAAAAATTTAAAGGACGGAATGAGCAAAAGAATTTCTAAAAACGTTCCAAATTACAATTTATTTGGAATTATTGGGAGTAGAAACTTGAAACTCGATATGACTGCTACTTTTCAAACGTAAATGAAGAAGAGTTTTTTAAAAATTTAAATTTGAAATTTAAAAGGTGAATTGAACACAAAACTTTCTAAAATCATTATGAATTTGGAACTACTGAACCGATTTCAAAAATACTTTCAGGATAATACTGGTGACACTCTCTGCTTACAACTGAGCTACTTTTTATCTCTTTGCAACTGTCCTCAAAGGAGAAGAGCGACAAACGTTTCAAAATTACGATTTCTTTGAATATGTTGAAACTAGAAGCATAAAATTTGATATGATGATTACCTTTAAAATCTAAATTTTAGCTAAGAACAGTTTTTTTTTTTTTTTTTTTTTTAATCGGAATTTAAAAGTGTGAGATGAGCTAAAAATGCTCAAAAAACATTCTAAATTACGATTTGTTCGGGCTCTAAAAACGTGAAATTAACTCTGAAATTTTTAATATGAACACCCGATTTTGACATCATGTTTCGATTTTTCCAAAATACTTATTGTAGGATGCCAAACGGGAAGTTATTCGATGAAGTAGTTTAAGAATTATGCAGATTTAAAATGTTAAACTCCTAATGTTAAATTCATTTTTTAATACTTGTAAAACAAACTGCAATGCGTGTAGGTTTTAAGCATAGCTCAAAAACTACTTGGTGTAATTAATTATAATTTTGGATTTGCATATAAGCTTCTAGAAATAGATTTCTGTTAGCAATTTTGTAGATTATATATATATATATATATATATATATATATATATTGTTGTGAGCTCGGGGTTCGAAAGGACTGATGCCAATATATAAGAACAATAAAAAGGCTTTATTCACTATAAACAGTGCAATACGATCACAAATATCTTCTGAAAATTACAAGATATTCAGTAATCTTCAAATCCAATAAAAGCGCAGCAAAATTTCACACAGAAACAATGCGTTCAATACGACGTATCAACGACAAAATCGATCCGAGTAACACAGTTTTCAATGCAAAGCCTCTCGTATGAATTCAATCGCAGTTGACAGACAACTAACTCAACCGAACTGATGGAGGTCCTTATATAGGATTCAGAGATCTTTCCAGATTATTCCAGAGCCTTCTAATGCTAGAAATTACCAGAAGGTCCTTCAACTCTCGATAGAGTACTCCAAACGTGAAAGGATCCCAATGTAAATGTATAAGGGGGGTAGCACAAAAAGTCGCCAAATCCGTCGCCAACTTGGCGACATTTGGCGATATATCGCCAAATTTGGCGACAAAAATAAGTCGCCAAAACCATCGCCAACTTGGCGATAAACCCATTCCTTGGCGATTTTACCATAGACTTCCATTATAAAGATGAGGGTGTAAGGTTGTTTTCCTTGCAAACCATCTGAGGCCTTTAGCATTGAGTTACATGATGTTCAATAGGAAATACATTAATAATACTGCAATTTTCACAATAATAAAATAAAATAAATTAAAAAGAATGAAATATTTACAAAATTCATAACATTGCCCCCCTCTCAAAGACTGCACGTCCCGGGCAGTTCAACCTTTGATCGGAAAGCAAACCCGTTACCAACAAATACTATACTATTCAAAGCACTTAAAGCAAACATGGAAAATAACAATTAAACACATTCATAATGCTGAATTATACAAAATATACACTTATTTAAAAAAAATTAAATTAAATTAAAGCATAGACATCATTACATACAAATATTTAAATAATAATAACATTAATAATGATAATGCTAAGCAAAAGAAATTATTACATTAACTTATATACAAGACCATGGTCATACTAATTTACATTATTTACATTACACTATTCATAATCAATGAACTAAGTACTATGGCCATAGTATGGAGCCAGCCTGTCGTAATGAACGACTCTAGGCTTCGAACTTGGTGACTTTCGGATCCGAATTACGACATCGTTCAGTCTGTTTAGGACTGTATAAGGACCGTCCCAGTGCGATTGCAGTTTGGGAGAAAGTCCTTTACGTCGAGTCGGATTATAAAACCAAACCTTGTCACCTTCTTTGAATTGATGTCCCGTGGCTTTCGTGTCGTACCTGGTCTTCATCTTCTCCGTCTGTATATTGATCCGCTCTCGAGCCAAGTTGTGGACGTCTTCAAATCGTGCCTGGAGATTCTGCACGTATCCCTCTGGCGATGAAGGCGCATCTGGAGGGCGACCAAAAATCAGATCACAAGGTAGACGAAGATCACGACCGAAAAGCATCTGAGACGGGGAATAGCCGGTTGTTTCATGGACGGCGCTGCGATAGGCGAGAAGAAACAAGGGAAGTTTTTGGTCCCAGTCTTGTTGGTTTCTTGAGACTAGCAGTGAGAGATTGTTAAGAATGGTACGATTAAATCTCTCAACCATGCCATCCGATTGTGGATGTAAAGACGTCGTCCTAGTTTTGTCCATTCCGAGAAGTTGACAGAGACCCTCAATCACAGCAGAGATGAAATTTCTCCCCTGGTCAGAATGCATTTGAAGGGGGACTCCATACCTTGATATCCACTGGTGAACCAAGGCATCCGCAACCGTAGAAGCTTCTTGATCAGGGATGGCATAAACTTCAGGCCATTTCGTGAAGTAGTCCATGACAACAAGGAGGTATTTGTTGCCATCAGCACTTCTTGGCAGAGGGCCTAGGATGTCAAGGGCGATGCGTTCGAAAGGTGCTCCTACATTGTAGAGATGTAGTCTTCCTCGGCTACGTTTCTTTGGTCCTTTTCGAGCTGCACATGCATCGCAAGATTTGCACCATCGTTCGACGTCAGCTCTCGCTTTTCCCCAGAAGAAGCGCTCTCGGACTCTGTGTAATGTTTTCATGATTCCAAAATGGCCTCCGGTGGGACTGCCATGTAATTCTTCGAGGACCTCTGGGATTCGAGATCGAGGAAGTACCAACTGCCACCGAGATGTCTTCCCATCTTCCGATTCGAATTTTCGGTACAGGACACCATTCCTGACGTGGAGGGAGTTCCAAAGAGCCCAATATTGCTTCGTCGTAGGACTGTAAGTCGAGATGTCTTTCCAACTGGGCTTCGTGCTAGAAGATTCTAATAACTCCAAGATTGGTTTGATCTCAGAGTCTGCCATTTGATCTTCTCGAATCTTCTCATCACTCCAGGGATCTGGTGGCGTCAATAGTGAAGTCTTCGTCTGGCGTATGACATATTCGGGATTATACTTGCTCTCCGCTCTGGAACAATAGCGACAGCTCTCGGGACACGGTCTTCTTGATAGGGCATCGGCGTTTCCATGCGATGAGCCTTTGCGATGCCTGATGTCAAAGTCGTATTCCTGGAGTCGTTGTATCCATCTGGCTACTTGGCCCTCTGGGTTCTTAAAATTCATCAGCCATGTTAGGGATGCGTGATCAGTACGAAGGAGAAATTTCCTGCCATAGAGATAGTGATGGAAGTGTTCTATGGCTTTTATTATAGCTAATAACTCCTTACGAGTGACGCAATAATTCCGCTCTGTTTTCGATAAACATTTGCTCCAGTATGCTACGACACGTTCTTGGCCATCTATTTCTTGGGAAAGTACAGCGCCGACACTTTCATGACTGGCATCCGTGTCCACAATGAACTGTTTCTCGGGGTGCGGATAGGTAAGGACTGGAGAGGATGTGAGAGCCTCTTTCAGCCGCTGGAAGGAATTCTCGCATTCTTGTGTCCATAGAAACTTCTGCTTGCTTTCAGTGAGCCTATGCAATGGTCTTGCGATGTTGGAGAATCCCTGGACAAACTTTCTGTAATAAGGGCATAGTCCCAGAAAGCTTCGCAACTGATGGACATTTTCCGGACGCTTCCAGTTTTTTACTGCGGACACTTTTTCAGGATCTGTTCGAACACCTTCAGCTGAAATGATGTGTCCTAGATAATTTACTTCCCGTTGGAAGAACTTGCATTTCAAAGGGTTCAGCTTTAAATTCGCCGCTCTTAGTTTCGTTAACACTTTTCGAATATTCTCTAGATGTTCTTCAAACGTGCGGCCACCAATGATGACGTCATCTAGGTAGATGAGACAAGCTTCAAAGGTCAGACCTTTTAACAATGTCTCCATGAGGCGCTCGAACGTTGCTGGAGCATTGCAGAGCCCGAACGGCATAACTTTAAATTGCCAAAGTCCTTGTCCAGTAGTAAATGCGGTCTTCTCTTTATCATCAGGATGGATCTCTACTTGCCAATATCCACTCTTCAAATCCAGTGTGGAAAACCATTTATGTCCTGAAAGAGTATCTAGCGTGTCGTCTATTCTTGGTAGAGGATAGCTGTCCTTCTTCGTAATATCGTTAAGTTTACGATAATCCACACAAAATCTTGTGGAGCCATCTTTCTTTCGGACCAACACGATGGGAGAGGCCCACGGACTTGATGACGGTTCGATGATGTCACTATCCTGCATCTCTCGTAAGAGCTTAGAAACCTCTTCTTGTTTTGCGAACGGCAAGCGTCTTGGATGCTGTTTAATCGGTGGATGGTCGGCAGTATCAATTCTATGACGTGTCAGAGAAGTGCGACCTATATCATTCTCGTTTTGTGAAAACACATCCTTAAATTCCTGGAACAGTCTTTCTGCGGCATGTCTCTGCTCAGGAGATAAATTCTCATTTCGTCCAATTTCAGGTGTTAAACTTGTAGGCGGCTCCGACAAGGTCAAGCTCGGGTCTTTGCAAACACAGGTGACTGGAGCACAGGTAGCAAGCACTTCACCCTTCTGGATAGTTCTAGACTTTTCACTTACATTCGCCATCCTCACAGGGATCACATCTCTCGACAGATCTACCAGCGCTGATGCTATTAGCACTCCCTTTGGGCTCTTCTCAGGATATCCAGTCAAGCCATACTGGAAAATTCTTTCGTTTCCAGTTAATCCAGGTATCATCATTTCGGTCCGAGGAGGGATGATAACATCTGCCTTGGCTGTGATCCGTTGAATAGACCCGGACTCATTTCCAAGTTTGAAAATAGTGACATCTTCTTGAGCAGAGCGTAACTCATTATTCTTAAAGTCCAGTGTAAATCCATGCTCTTTTAAAAAGTCCAGTCCGAGTATGAAAGGGTCTGAAATATCGGCCACGTAGACTGTATGGCGATAAGCGGCGTTCCCAAACTTTATTTCCAGTGTCATTCTTCCATGTATATCGATCTTATCTCCGGTCACAGTTTGAAGAATAACACGCGGCGGGGACCAGAAGAGTTTTTCTTTCAGCCGCTGAGCTAGATCTTTCCGAATGATGGTCACATTGGCTCCTGTATCGATGATCATATTACAGGGCAAATCATTCACACTTCCGACTAGAAAAACTCCGTTCTCGCCGTAACTTCTTGCAGAAATTTCACATACTTGAAAATGGGGCTTCTTAAGATCTGGAAACCTCCGCCCCGCAAGATGGTCAATAATCAGTTTTCTTGCTCCTCCGTTAGCGGGTGAGCTATTACCTTCGGTGCTGGGTCGTCTTGGGCAGTCGATTTGAATATGGCCTTCTCCACCGCATTTCCAGCATTTGATCTTCCTGTAAGGTTTGTTGGCCATTAAGGAGTTCATCTTTCTCATTATGTCATTCATCTGCTGCTGTAAGCACTCCACAGCTCTATCCGACGTCTCAGGCAGGTTGGCTGCTCGCACAAAGTGTCGCTTTGTCCTAGTAGCTTGCTGGGCTGCCTCGAATTTCAGAGCGTAAACCAAAGCCCCTTTTAAATCGCTGAGATCTGCAATCCGGAGTGCTTTCTGGATTTCAGAGTCACGCACACCATCAATAAAATGCTGCAGAGCCAAGCTTTCTCTAATTTCAGTCGGACAGTCAGGATAAGCAAGATGTGAAAGTCTCTCGACATCCGTAGCAAGCTCTTGCAGGGATTCAGTGGATTTCTGCTGTCGAGATTTGAGCTGGAGTCTGCTATATTCCTTCATGCATTTCTCGCCAAAGCGCAATTCTAAGGCACTGACGAGCGTTTCAAAATCCAGCGGTTCATTTGCAGGCAAAGTCTGTAGGATGTCGGCAGCATCAGCTCGTAGAGAAGCAGCTAACTGGCAAGCCTTTGTCTGGGAATCCCATCCATTGGCGTCCGCTACGATCCCAAATTGTGTCTTAAAAACTGGCCATGAGGATTTTCCGTCATAGGTCGAGAGTTTAATAGAGGCCCGAGGAAGCATAGCTTGATACTTGACATCTTCGGGAAAGTTTTCGGCAGTTATCTTTTGTTTCTTCACATTTTCCAACTCCTTTTCTACACTCTCAATCCTTTCTTCGACGGTCTTGGCGATCTTTTGAACTTTTTCTTCTACTCTTTCTTCAACGGTCTCGGCGATCTTTTGAATTTCTTCTACTTTTCCTTCTATTTGTTGAAATCTTCCTTCAACTTTGTTTTCCACGCCGTCAATTCTGTCATTTAAAGATGTTATTTTATCCTCTATTAAGTCTTTCAACTCTCCAATGTTGGTTGACATATCCTTCTTCATTTCATTTTTTAAGTCGCCAAGGTTGGCAGTCATTTTCTCATCCATCGCTGACATATCCTTTTTCATTTCTTCTTTCATCTCGCCAAGGTTGGTTGACATCTCAGCCTGATTCGCAGCTAATTTCTCCAATAATTGTTTCAGTTCAGCCTCCATTGCTCTGGTGATCGGCATTCAACCCCACTCCTGACACCAAATGTTGTGAGCTCGGGGTTCGAAAGGACTGATGCCAATATATAAGAACAATAAAAAGGCTTTATTCACTATAAACAGTGCAATACGATCACAAATATCTTCTGAAAATTACAAGATATTCAGTAATCTTCAAATCCAATAAAAGCGCAGCAAAATTTCACACAGAAACAATGCGTTCAATACGACGTATCAACGACAAAATCGATCCGAGTAACACAGTTCTCAATGCAAAGCCTCTCGTATGAATTCAATCGCAGTTGACAGACAACTAACTCAACCGAACTGATGGAGGTCCTTATATAGGATTCAGAGATCTTTCCAGATTATTCCAGAGCCTTATAATGCTAGAAATTACCAGAAGGTCCTTCAACTCTCGATAGAGTACTCCAAACGTGAAAGGATCCCAATGTAAATGTATAAGGGGGGTAGCACAAAAAGTCGCCAAATCCATCGCCAACTTGGCGACATTTGGCGATATATCGCCAAATTTGGCGACAAAAATAAGTCGCCAAAACCATCGCCAACTTGGCGATAAACCCATTCCTTGGCGATTTTACCATAGACTTCCATTATAAAGATGAGGGTGTAAGGTTGTTTTCCTTGCAAACCATCTGAGGCCTTTAGCATTGAGTTACATGATGTTCAATAGGAAATACATTAATAATACTGCAATTTTCACAATAATAAAATAAAATAAATTAAAAAGAATGAAATATTTACAAAATTCATAACAATATATATATATATATATATATATAATACATATTTTTTCCGAATATTAATTAAAAAAATTATAAAATATGAAATAAACATATTCGAAAAAAATGTATTGTAGCCAGGGTTTAATTTCTAAAGAAAAAGTGCCGGAGCCCTAATATTTTACAGTACTAACACCCGTAGCGTACCCCCCCATTCGCCGTCACTCCAAAATGTGCATATTTATATTTCATACATTATTTTCAAAATTTAAAGGATTATTTTTTAGTTAGCAAAATTAAATACATCTATCTGCGTATATTTAGCTATCAACTATTCCACTTTTTAGTTATTTACTTCAAAATAGAAAAATTTGCCTAATCTTAATGTTAACTAATCGCAGAATTCTTCGATTAAATAAGCTCAGTATTATGATTCGGAAATAGTGTTAACACAAAAAATGAATAGTTCGCAGCTGTGCAGAATAGAAAAAGATTATTTTTGTTTACTCTTTATTCTGATCAAAATAGCATTAAAATGATTTGAAAGGGAAATGAATAAAATTTTGAATTTAAGACAAATTGAGCTCGAGTCTGCCCAAATTCGAAAACTGGTATAAAAATCGAGCCTGTTTCATCTCCATCTCTTACGTGAGCGACACATTACGCACCGCCTCTTGAATACTAGGCCTGAGCGCTGAGACAAAACTGGCAGTGCTCGTAGGCGGTTTTTAAAGCGTTTGTACGGTCCCCTGATTTTGCACACCAGTATTTTCAAAAAGTTTTCTTTGACTTATTGAATCTCAAGAAAATAAATGGTAGAAAAAATTTAAAAATGATTAGTATTCGATTTCAAGGGATCGTACACACGCTAAAAGAATTCCGCCTACGACAGCCGCCATTTTTCTGTCAGCGCTCAGGCCTAGTATTCAGAGGGCGGTGCATTACGTCACTTATAAGTGTTTTGATACAAAAGAAAGCAAAAGATTGGAGATGGGAGGGGAAGGAAAGGGTAATTTAGGATTCACTTTTCGGAAGCGTTATTGCACTGGGCTCCGGAACGCAGTGTTTATGAGCTCCGGTGAATTCTGGCCAATATTTAAATATTTACTAAAAACAGAGAAGTACCGGTGCTGAGCTCTGGTGGGCTCCGGCCCAAATTAAGCCCTGATTGTAACTTATAAAAAAAAATTATCACTCTGAAACTATCAGAGCTAAAAATTATCAATTTGGCATGCAGGTTTCTATTAAGACGTGACGTTCCAAAAGAAAAGTATTTAAAAGTAATCGAATTTCGAATGAGTGGAATGGGAGGAAAACGTTTTACAGTTATATTTTCACTATATGTGATTTCTCAGATACTGTAAATTTGCCGTAGAAATAACTTCTAAGGCACAGATGGGCTCGAACAATGTTATTATTATTATTATTATTTAAATTTTAAAACATTGAAAATAGAAGAAAAATCAATTAATTCCCATGCCAATATTAGATACAACTTTTTTAAGCAATGGGATAAAATGCAAGTACCAGTAACTTCTATAATTAATTAAAATGATAGTAATATAGAAACTTGATTGCCAAGTACGTAAAGAAGTGCTTCATATTTAGCATCTCGCCGTCCAACAATGGCGGTTAGTAAACCAGTGTTTTCCAACTTATTACTTAACGGTAGTTTGATTTTTATGGTGAAACAAGGTATTCTAATACTGTAATAGGTAAAACAGAAAGTCAAGCAGAAATATACAGAAAAGTCGTATTAGTATTGTTTTTATTGTACTTTGAAGACAGAATTAGCTAATCTCTTTTATGGAAATATGACCGAAACGCTGGTTACTCGTATAAATAGCGAGGCTAACGAAAAAGAAAGGCTACCGCGGTGCTTTACGCGTATCTTTTTTTTACAGACCGCGGGAGTCACGTGATGCTCGAATGCACCAATGCAGGTGTACGAAAAGAGCATCCCGTCACTCTAGCGGTCTGTAAAAAAAAAAAAAAAAAAAGATAAGTGGAATGCACCGCGGTAGCCTGTCTTTTTCGTTAGCCTCGATAGTTAGGGAATGACGTCATATGATTTTCTCATGAGGCTAACGAAAAAGACAGGCTACCGCGGTGCTTTACGCGTATCTTTTTTTACAGACCGCCGGAGTCACGTGATGCTCGAATGCACCAATGCAGGTGTACGAAAAGAGCAACACGTCACTCTAGCGATCTGTAAAAAAAGATAAGTGGAATGAACCGCGGTGGCCTGTCTTTTTCGTTAGCCTCGATTTTCTCAGGACAAAGTTGGGTTAAAACAGCTGGGTAAATTTGTGGGCATGTTTACAAACAAACACTTCCGTCAACCAATCTACCAGAACATTTTTGTCACAGCCACAGCGATCACTTCAGGAATCATCTTGGCGACTTTGGACAGTTATATCCACTGAGTTCCACAGTAGAACGGAGAGCTAACTTCCTATTCTGATACATTGTGTCCAGCGGTCCGCCCATGAATACAATGCCACAGATTTTCGGAGGAAAATCTTTGGCAAAAAAAAAAAAAAATCTCCCATAGAATATTATGCGGTAGATATTTTCAAATTAGATTATCTTTTTAAAATATGACGAAGTTGCTACAATTTTCACTGATATACATTTTTTATTGTAAAAACTACAGGTTATATTTAAATTCATCTCCAATATTTAATTTGATATTTGTTAAAAAGAAAATTTTATATAAGCTCAAAAAAAAAATAATAAGTATTGCTCATAAAAATATGAAAAAGCTGTAGAAATAACTAAAAGTGATAAAAAGTATGCGGAAATTTTAGAAAAATTGTCTGTAATAATAAGAAAAGTGCGGATTCATTACTTGCGCGCACAGAAAGTGTGATGCAGTTGCGGCAGAAAGTGGATTGGTGAGTTAGCTCTCCGTATTATTATAGAGCTCAGTGGTTATATCAATAGTCCTGTAAAACGTAGACCAATCAAATGGTCAGAACTCAAGTGTACAGTAGGAGTCATAAAGAACGGCAGTTAACAGTTGCAGTTAGCTATAAAGCGAGCAAACAAACCAGGTTTCCCAACCACGTGATCACTTTACCTAACAAAATTCTGTAGGTAAAGCGGGTTACCCGGCTCTGAACGGTACGAGTAAAAAATTACGTGATATAGATCTCTGAACGCTTCGGGTTATACATGTGTTACCCTACGTAACCAGGTTGCGGTCCGTGAACGCGCCCTTTGTCTAACAGTAAGTACAGGGTGTTTTTTTTTTAAACTGACGCTATTCAGAGCCGCCTGTAGCTCGGTCTAATAACTGGATTGACACAAAATGTTGTGAATGGACTAAGAAAACCATGGGAAAAAAGATTCCACCAAAAAAAAAAAAAAAAAAATTAGTTCCAATTACCACCGATAGGGGGAAATGTAGCGCTGTGGTAATTTATGCAACTGAGAATTCGCATAAAATACGGGCAATAAATGAAAATGCAAATTTTTACCTACGCAAGCGACAGTAGCGCCAATAGTTTAAGTTATAAATGCATGCGAAAAATACAAAGATACAATTTCAGATCAGGTTGAAAATGAATCTCACGTTACCGCAGCGCGCGTTACTTGTTAAGTTCTATTATTGTAACCTGTGGAAAAAACTTAAATTAAAATAAAGTGAGGATCTCCGCTGGAATGACAGCAAATGCAATGAAGATAATTTTCATATTTTAATGACACAATTTTGACAACACAAACTGCAGAATATTTACACGCGCGAACTTATATTAAAAAAAAAACAATTATCATCTCACATATTTACTCTTTTAAACATATTTCGCTTTCTTACAAGCAGAACGGCATTGCTACATATTCCCGTCTTATTTCACACAAAAACCAAAACATTCCAAAGTTTCTGAGTTCAGTTCAGTTCAAAAAAAAAAAAAAAGAAAAGTTTCAGTTCAGATTCATGAGTCACTGCGAAGTGAAACAGATGGAGCTGGCCGTAACATACTCCACCCCGTTGAGTTTCCCCTTGTTGAAACTCAACCACAGTCGAGGACAGGTTCATGAGGTCTAAACGTTCTGGGGTTCGAACCACTCGTCCAAATCTAGATACTCTAGGAGAATTCTCTTTAACTTCACCAGAATCGGGAGAATCTTTATCTGTAGTTTCATTATGGTGAGGAGACTCGATATTTTCCTGAGAAAAGTCATCTGAATCGAAATTTACTTCCAATGGATATAGTCTTTGTGCAGGACGGAGAATCTCGCCAAACTTAGTGCGTAACTTTGCTAAGCGTACTATACCATCTTTTCCTGGAAACAACTGGATGACTTTTCCTAGAGGCCAATTTATTCTTTTTTCTTTGGTACCAATTATAACAATATCACCAACTTTAATCTTGTCATGTTTTTTAGGAATCGAAGATCGTAAGAAGCCTAAGTATTCCTTTTTGTATCTGTTCTTTAGATTCTCTCTCACTCTTTGAACGTATTGCCACCTTTTCACAATATTAGTCTTTTCAATTTGGTCTAAATCAGGAACTTCGCTCGTACGAAGATCTTGTAGAAATGATGCTGGGGTTAGAGCTCTAAAATCAGCTTCTTCTGATACGTAAGTTAGAGGTCTGTTGTTCATTACTGATTCACATTCGCAAACAAGAGTAAACAATTCTTCATAAGTCAAAGACGAACGTCCTAAGTTTTTTCTGAGCAGATCCTTAAGAATTCCAATGAGCCTTTCCCAAAACCCTCCCCACCAAGGGGCGGAGGGTGGGTTAAACTTCCAACGAATTTCATTAACTTCAAATGTTCGTTGAATCTTTTCCCAGTCCAGTTTTTTCAATGCTCTATTTAAGCCTGTAAAATTTGTTCCATTATCAGAATACAACACAGATATCCGACCTCTTCTTGCTATAAATCGTCGCATAGCCTGAATCAAGGTATTAGTACTAAGAGATGGAATTAATTCCAGGTGCACCGCTCGGAATACTGCACAAGAAAACAAGACTATCCATACCTTTTCTCCAGATTTTGTCAGTAATGGACCAGCCAAATCAACTCCTGAGACTTGAAAAACTGCTGCAACTCTAGTTCGATCTGCAGGGAGAGGGGGAAATGGCACTTCAATGTGTTTTACCTTTTGCTTCTTGCAGATAACACATTCGTTGATTATACTTCGTATGGTTCTTTTACCTTTTAAAATCCAAAATCTTTCTCGCAAAATAGTCAGGAGAGTAGATGTTCCAACATGCTTGTTCAGAATATGCTCTTGTTCAATAAGCCTTCTCACTACTGGATGTTTCGAAGGAAGAATCACTGGAGCAATAAAATCATATGTTTCATTTTCATTAGTAAGTCTTGATTTCAATCGCAATAGTCCATCATCATCTTTAAAAGCTTGGAAATTGACAAGAGATTGTCTACCATTTTCGTGAGAAAAGCATTCTGTCTGCACAGCACGGAAAAGTACTTTCTGTGCACTCAATATTTCTTCTTCTGTAAGCAGTGGATGTTTTCTCAAATCACGAGCTTTGGGGTGAAATCGCATAATCCAAGCTAGCACTCTCACTATTTTGGAAAATTTCGATATTCTTTTTGATAATTCAGAAACAATCGTCTTAAATTCTACATTGCCAGCAGAAACAACTGTTTTTCGTTTTTCTTGTTCAACTTCCTTTTCATCAACATTGACAATTGATTTGGGCCATTGTTCTTTTGAATTCTTTAACCATGTAGGTCCAAGCCACCATTCGGACTTCAAAAGTTGCTTAACTCCACATCCTCTGGATGGAAGATCAGCGGGATTCAGCTCACCAGGAATATGAAACCAATTTTCAGGCTCTGTGAGTTGTCTTATTTCTTTCACTCGATTAGAGACGAACACTGACCATTGTTCTTGTCGTTTAATCCAACTGAGAACTGTTGAAGAATCAGTCCAAAAGTAGGTATCAACGCTTTCGACTTCTAGAGCACCTCTTATAAATTTAAATAATCTTGCTCCAATAGTAGCTGCCATTAACTCCAACCTTGGAGTCGTTACCTTTTTTAATGGTGTTAACCGTGATTTGGCTTGCAGTAAATTGACATTCACCGTACCATCAGAGGACTCGCTTCTTAGAAAAATACAGGCGGAATAAGCATGTTGACTTGCATCAACAAAAGTGTGCAAGCTTAAATGGGATGATTCTGTGACACCGCTCCATCTTGGAATTTTTACAGACTTCAAGAGATGTAAATCTTTAAACCATTTAAGAAATTTCCTTTTAATGTCTTCGTTTACTTCTGCGTCCCATGATTCCTTTGTCTTCCAAATAGCTTGAAGCAAGAGTTTAGGTTGTATTAACGCAGGAGACACAAAACCTATAGGATCGAAGACTCTACACATTTCAGTGGTAACACCTAAGGAACCCAAAGCCCTTATTTGTGTCGAAAGTTTATTATATAAACTACTCAGAGAATCAGCTTCGCGCGTTACTTGTTAAGTTCTATTATTGTAACCAGTGCAATGCACCAGCCGCTTTTCGTTTACTTAGAACACGCCATAAACTGCGCAAAGGACCTTTATCCGTTAATGTATTGAAAGCAATGATTCTGAAATTCGAAGAAACAGGCTCGCTAGCAGTTCGGTCAGGCAGAGGACGTGATAATGGATGTTTCAACTGCGATCAACGAAAGGGAAAGTGTAAATGATGAATAAAACATGGCATTTTATCCAAATTATTAATTTTGTCTGTTTCTGATGTTTTTTTCAATGTACAGCGCCACATTTCCCCCTATCGGCGGTGATTGGAACTAATTTTTTTTTGTTGGAATCTTTTTTCCCATGGTTTTCTTAGTCCATTCACAAAATTTTGTGTCAATCCAGTTATTAGAACGAGCTACAGGCGGCTCTGAATAGCGTCAGTTTAAAAAAAAACACCCTGTACTATTAGTAAGTAGTATCTCAAATGTTTTTAAATGAATTAAAGAGCTTTAAAAATGTTGAAAATACTAAAATTAGAATACCTTTATTTATCAAAGTAGCGGCATACTGGCAGTAAACTTTAATTATTTTTGTAGAGAATTTTGGATAAAAATAGGCTTGACGAGCCTGCCATTGTCACCAATTTAATGTTTAATTCATTTAATTGAGAACATACATCAGACTTGTTTTCATGACACCTAAGACCGCTTATAAGTCCTCGTCGAGATGAGGATTGGATAAACACGAGGAAATAGACATCACTGAAGAATACATCCGGAAACTCTACAAAGAGTGAGCAACGGAGTCACCGGCAGTGCTTAATTTGCGCCGGATCTCAGATACGAAAACTCTTTGTTTTTAGTAAATATTTAAATATTGGTTGGAATTCACCAACGCTGCTTTATTAATTTTTTTATAAACGCTGTTTTTATAAACGCTGAGTTTATAAACGCTGCTGATAAACGGAGCTCACACTGCGCTCCGGATCCCACCGAAACCGATCTGTGTGCTGTGTTTTGCTAGTTGATATAAATAAATCCCTGGCGAGTAGGATTTTCTGAAAATTCTCCACTCCTGCTTTTAATATTTTTGTTCTTTTCATTTATTAGATTTTATTATATATAAATGCATATAGGTATAGTCAAAATTTATTAAAAACAATTCTTTTGCTGAAGACGAAATTGCTTTAAATTTTGCAAACAATGTATGAAATATAAATATGCTGGTAGAGCGGACGGGAGATACACTACGGTTGTTATTTCTGAAGAATATTAGAGCTCCGGTACTTTTTTTTTGTTAGAAATTAAGTCCTGTTTACCGGGAGTCGAACCTTCTGCCTTCTTCTACGTTCACAAGCTATTAGCGGTGCCTTAACTACTCGGCCACGGTGGGCCCAAGCTAATGTTTATTTACTTGTGTAACTCCATTTTTACGCATAATCATTCAAGCAAGTATCTTCAAGTTCTGCAATGTAAGTTGGCCTAGTTTAGGTAAAAACTTCCAAAGTGAGTATTCGCCCTGCGCATGTCGCTACTCTGATATATATATATAAAAAAAACTAAAACTAAGAGATCTGGCTCTTTTCAAATTGTGTTTTCGGTATCGTTCGCGAGCAGACGGAAAATGTAAGGTGCCGATGCCGCACTGCGTCATGCGTTTGCCTCTTTTCGGACCTCTTGAGTCACGTGATGCTCTTTTCCTGACACAGATGCAAAACTAGAAAGCGCCACCGGCGCCCTCAGGGCGCCGAGCGAGCACTCCTCCTCGTCGGGCCCAAGTTCTGGAGAACTTTTAACGCACCATCGGCTTTGTCTCACCGCGGCGCTCCGACCGATTCAGAGGGATCGCGTTCCAGCGAGGCCTCTCAATCTTTGTCCAAGTATCGACGACATAGGTCGTTACGATTCGGCGGAAGTTCCAACTCTTAGAGGAGACTTCCCCACGTGACACCTGATGAACCGTAGGGACTGTCGAACGGCTTCCTCGCCGAAACCCCATAAGGGAGTCTGAGATTTCACCATATGTCCGGCATCCCTACGGCCCTTGCTTTCCCGCAGAGTCCGATCGTGAAATGCATGGAGGAGCAAGCCACTGGTCTCATCTTCCGCGGGCGACGCTACGTGCGCCGATAGGAGCCTCTGCCGAACCCTAGACCACGAGAAAAGTCGGTCTTTGCCTCATAGACGAGACTCGGCCAGGTTTCCCTCGGTGAACGGCGCGAATCTGAACCCCCCCAGGTGGAACTGGGCGGTAGATCAGCGCCTGACACAGATGTGGCAAATGTACGAATCAATGCAGGTGCACGAAAAAAAGAATCACATGACTAAAAGGATCTGAAGAAAGACGAACGCGTGACTCAGTACG
Organism: Maratus michaelseni; assembly: GCA_963931845.1. Classification (NCBI taxonomy): domain Eukaryota; kingdom Metazoa; phylum Arthropoda; class Arachnida; order Araneae; family Salticidae; genus Maratus; species Maratus michaelseni. The sequence continues at coordinate 204,826,231 of OZ007594.1, read as the reverse complement.
GTAACCTAACTTTTATGTCTGCCCACGACCTACGTTATATACGGCTGGTTCATAACGTTTAAAACGTCACACGGAGTGGACCATCTTTACACGGCGATTGGTATAAAGCGTCGCGTCCATCGTTTTGTGCCAAGCGCGCCGTGTAAAGATTATCTGCCCCGTGTGACGTTTTAAAAGTCATGAACCAGCCGTGTTTAACCACGAGGCTAACGAAAAAGACAGGCTACCGCGGTGCATTCCACTTATCTTTTTTTACAGACCGCCAGAGTGCTCTTTTCGTACACCCGCATTTGTGCATTCGATCATCACGTGACTCCGGCGGTCTGTAAAAAAAGATACTCGTAAAGCACCGCGGTAGCCTTTCTTTTTCGTTAGCCTCGGTTTAACCATGACCTACGTTATACACGGCCAGAGCATGACGTTTAAAACGTCATATGGAGTGGATTATTGTTACATGGTGATTGGTGCAAAGCGACGCGCCCTCCGTTTTGCACCAATCGCCATGTAAAAATGATCCACTCCATGTGATATTTTAAACGTCATGCACCGGTCGTGTATAACGTAGGTCGCGGTTTAACGTTGGTCGCGGTCTGCCTCGCTCTGATAGCGAGGCTAACAAAAAAGAAAGGCTACCGCGGTACTTTACGCGTATCTTTTTTTACAGACCGCGGGAGTCACGTGATGCTCGAATCCACCAATGCAGGGTTCCGAAAAGAGCTTTACATCACTCTAGCGGTCTGTAAAAAAAGATAAGTGGAATGCACCGCGGTAGTTTGTCTTTTTCGTTAGCCTCGTCTGATAGTATGTGACGTCAACATGGCGAAACGAAAGCAAAGTGGGTTTTCATTCTCCTCCAGCCACACCGTTTCGTTTTGTCGTTTTGACGTCACATACTATATTGCGAGACTAACGAAAAATACAGGCTACCGCGGTACATTCCACTTATCTTTTTTTACAGACCGCTAGAGTGACGTTATGCTCTTTTCGTACACTTGCATTGGTGCATTCGAGCATCACGTGACTCCGGCGGTCTGTGAAAAAAGATACGCGTAAAGCACCGCGATAGCCTTTCTTTTTCGTTAGCCTCGCGATATTGTCATCGAAAGCATAACGAGATGAAATGAGTAAGCACTTTAAATTTTTCTACTTACTTATAATGTCCGGTGTTTGGAGAATACATTGTGATGACCTAAGCGTCGACGATTTCCTTGAAGACTGGCCAGACCAGCAAGACTGGCAGAAGGGTTTTAAGAGTTCCCGCAGTCCTCTACGATGGGGCCGCCTTGACAGCACGTACACCACGGGGTCCAGCGTGAAGTTGAGAGCCATGCAGATGTCAGCTATGCGATAAAAGGGATGCTTTTCATGCACCAGAGAAAACTGCGCCAGTAGAATGGTCATCTGATGGAGAAAAGAGACCATTTTATAAATGCCAACCATTATAAATGATATTTATAAATTATACAATTCATTAATTATAAATTCATTAATTATTAGTATTATTAAATTCATTAATTATACTCTCTATATATAAAAATAAAAGTGTGTGTATGTTCCTTATACAAATCTACAATGTCTGACCGACTTGCACGAAACTTGATGCCGTTTTAGAAACCGGGTGAAATTACTGGCTATTTTACAAATTTCTCAGACCAGTCTTTACCCATTTTTTCAACTACCTGAGCTAATTTATCTTTATACAACTCTACCCTTTTTTTTTAATTTTTCAAATGCATATTTTTTCCCTGTTGCCATAAAGAGAAAATGCTTAAGGATAATATTTTTATAAGGCAATAAAAGTTCAGAATCTCTCGCTGTATTTTCGCATCCTAAATTGACGTCATTCTGAGCAAATCGAGGCTAACGAAAGAGAGAGGCTACCGCGGTGCTTTACGCGTATCTTTTTTTACAGACCGCGGGAGTCACGTGATGCTCGAATGCACCAATGCAGGTGTACGAAAAGAGCATCACATCACTCTAGCGGTCTGTAAAAAAAGATAAGTGGAATGCACCGCGGTAGCCTCTCTCTTTCGTTAGCCTCGGAGCAAATAATGCACATTTTTCGTATATAAAACTAAATAAAGTTTACTGTATGTGCGTTAAAATGGCGTAGTACCTTCATTCAAATGTATCTGGAGCTAAAACATCTACAGACATTTCAATTTCAGTGAAAAAATAATCTCATAAATGGGACGTCAATTGCGATGGAAGAAATATGATGCACATTCAAATTAGGATCCGCACTAACTAGAAAAAATAACAAGAACGAAAAATCATGCTTCAAGCATAGATTATGTAACACTTTCCAACGCTTCCAAAATAATTTTACAAATCATACCGTTTAATAAGCTAAAAGATAACATCTAAGTAATCCGAATACTTTTATTCAGCCCTGTATAGGATCTATAGATTTGTATATATACTACATAGGATAATAAATTTTAGTTCAGTTAGGAAACGTGTAGCACAGTTTAAAATTCTCCGTCTGGAGTTAAATAATACGGAAATGTGTTCGCGAACTTTTGTGCTTCCCTGTATAGGATCTACAGAATTTATACACACCACGTAATAGACAAAAAGCGAGTTAAAATTAAAATCGCTTTCAGTAACTTAAAACGCACTTCGAGGAATTATTGTTAACATACAGTAGAGAATTCTTTTGTGTGGCCCTGTAAATGAACGATAACTGCTATACACACGATATTCTGTAGTAAGCCTCTTGTAATGCACCTCATATAAATTTCAATGCGTTTTAAATAGGGAAACATTATTTAAATAAACCGCAGACGATTTTTCTCCATAGACGTAATGTAACGGAATTCTTTTGACTGTCCCTGTACAGTAAGTATAAGTGCTATGCACACCCTATTCCATGTTAAGCTTCTTCTAATACACCTTAGTGATATATATAAATTTCAATGCGTTTAAAATAGTGAAACATTATTTAAATAAACCGCAAATGATTTTCCCCCATAGACCGCAATGTAATGGAATTCTTTTGAGTGCCCCAGTAAAAAAACTGTAAGTGCTACACACTTCCGTTGAAATAGGGAACATGCTATAGATAACGACTATAACATATAAAAATTGCAGAGCAATCCGAGCATATTTACGGGAGTTAGAGCACGGACAGACGGCAGACGGCCAGACGGCCAGACGGCAGACGGCCAGACAAACCGAAGTCATAAACACTTTTCAACTAGGTTGGAAAGTGTTAAAAAGGAAATTACGCTATGTTCATGTAATCATTGTAGATTTAATTTTTATGAATGGAAATATAAGTTTCTATTTAAAAATTATGTTGTTTCATCCGTAAAGGCATCTTGCTATTCAGAAATTTACGCCCGTCTGTAGTAGTCTATATTATAATAGTGCGCAAATCATGTGACATGTCATAAACATATACGGGGCTACCCGTTTTGCGTTTCATATGCCAGGCGGCCATTTTTGAATAAAATTAATTTTTCGAATACAACTGCATACACATTTTTACAAAGATCGTTAAAATATATATATAAAGAAGAAACGTTTGTTTGTTTGTTTGTAGGAGCTAATCTCTGGGACTACTGCAGCGATTTTAAAAGTAATGGTAGCAAAATGATGGTGACAGTCTCTGCTCCAACCTAGGTTTATAATTTATGTTTGTATCACTACCCCCAAGTGGGTGCAGGAGAAACAAACATTTTAAAAGTCCGTTTTCTGTGATGCTGTTGGAGCTAGAAACTTGAAATTTGTCATGGTGTTTACTTATAAGATGTAAATCCTCGATAAGAACGGTCTCTAAAAAATTCGAAATTTAAAAGTGTGCACTGTTAAAAATTTGCAGCAACTTCTCCAGTCATTCTACCGTTTTTATAGAAAACGGTTACTTAACCGTTATTTAACTCTATTCTGATCATAATATGGGCAATAATATGGTCAGAATAGAGTTAAATAACGATTATATAGCCGTTTTCTATAAAAACGGTGGAACGACTGGATAGTTTGCTGAAAATTTTTAACAGTGTGAAATGAGAGAAAAACGTTCTAAAACCGTTTTAAATTACGATTTATTTGGATTTGTGAGGAATGAAAACTGGAAATTTGAAATGACTTACTTTTAAGAGGTAAATGCTCATACAGAACAGTTAAAAAAAAAAAAATAGAAATTTAAAAGGCTGTAAGAGCAAAAAACGTTTAAAATTGCGATTTATGAAGTAGTGTTGTGGTAAAACGAGACTTGGCATGGCGGTTACTGTTAAGATGTAAATGCTCACTAAGAACGTTTTAAAAAAAATCGAAATTAAAAAGGTGAAATGAGCAAAAAACGTTCTAAAATCGTTCTAAATTACGGTTTATTTGGAATTGTGAGGAGTAAAAACGAGAAATTTGAAATGACTGTTACTTTTAAGAGGTATAGAGGCTTTTAAGAGACTCATATAGAACAGCTTTTTTTTAAAATCGAAATCTAAAAGGCTGTAGGAGCAAAAAACCTTTAAAATTGCAATTTCTGTGATAGTATTGTGGTAAAATGAGACTTGGCATGGGCGGTTACTTTTAAGATGTAAATGCTCACTAAGAATGGTTCCCCCAAAAAATCGAAATTAAAAAGGTGAAATGAGCGGAAAAAGTTCTAAATTACGATTTATTGGGAATTGTTATATAGATAGAAACTTAAAATTTGACATGGTTTTTACTTTTAAGACGCAAATTCTCGCACAGAACAGTTAAAAAAAAAAAAATCGAAATTTAGAAGGATGCAGGAGTAATTAACTTTCAAAAGTGCTATTTCTGCGATATTGTTGGGGCTTCAAATTTGAATTTTGGGACGGAGGTTAATTTTAAGATGTGAATTCTCACTAAGAACGGTTTCTAAATAAATTTGAAACTTTAAAAGGTGAAATGAGCGAAAATTTTTCTAAAATAATCTATAAAGTAAAGGCTTTATTTTCAAGCCATAGGAAGTGGAATTTCAATAAATATGTCTCCATTTGGATGCATTTATTACATTTTTTTAGGTATTATCAGGGAAATCGTATATTCTTTTGTTACACACGCCAAAGAATAAATTTACCATTTATAAAGCTGAAGGATTTTATATTGCGTGAAAATAATGTTATTTTTTTCCTGATTGTCATCTTAATGATTTATGGGCTCGAATGCACAACCTCCGTTATTGTGATCGCCGTATTTTTATGATATTGCATTTTTATTTATTTCGGCGGCGTAGCTTGTCTTATCCAAAAGGTTTTCGTAGTTAATACGGGCGAAGCCGGGTAGGTGTGCTAGTTATAATTAATAATTCATAAATATCTACAGAGTGTCCCAAACAAGTTGGAACGAGCCTTAATTTTTACCTGTTGGAGACAAGCAGGCAATATAAATTGTAAAAGTGCTGAAAATAAAGTAGAAAATAATTATGTTAATTATATAGTGTTCCTCTTAATTTCCAAAAAGTTAGAGCGTTTAAATTTTTATACGACCCCCCTTTCTATTTTTGAGAAACTGACAGGTTTTTCTCTTTGCTTCAACAAGATCATTACAAAAGCTGCATACTTGTAGGTACTGTACCTATAAAATAAACTGAATTATAATAATAAAGGAAAAGAGCTGACTTATACCACTTTTCGTACCATTGAAAATGACATTTCATCAATGAAAACAGTGACCATTCACAAATTAATGATGGCGTTCTTTAGATGAAAAATTAAACTATAGGGGAAAGTAGGGTAAAATTGGGTACCTAACGGTTTTCCATTGTTGAGAAAAGTCTAGAAGGGCAGAAAAATCGGAACACCTCACAAAAGTGTTTGGGGATATCTGGGCTATTGAAAAACCACACCTGTTGTCACAGGAAAATTCTCCTCTACTTGGGAAAATACATTTTCTAGGGCCATCTGAAACAGCTTCAAATTTTGGTGGTAGGATAAAACCGGGTACTGATCAGAAATTAAGTTTTTACACTCCCAGTAACAAAAAGCTTTATTGTAATGCATTTTTAATCAAAATTTAAAAAATATATAGATTTTTCAAGGACAGTAACTTTTTTTTTCAAGTTTTCAAGCAATTTTTAATGTTGTCATGTAATGGCTTTCTTAACTTTTACTTCTCGTATCGGCTGTACTCCTCATGTGCCCACTCTTTGCTGACTGAATGTAGTATCCATCCTTCACCACCTGTTGAGTGAAGAAATAATTCATTGCAGAATTGAAAGCAAAATCATGAGTACCCGGTTTTGCCCCAACAGACGACCAAAAATCAACATGGTCGTTCCCCTGGATGGCTGTGCGTACACTGAAAAAAATAATTGTTGATTTTACAGTATAATACTAGCACCCCAGCTCCCAGTATTATACCGTAAAATTAACAGTAAAATAAGCAGTAATACACTTCCGCGCATTGCACGGCAGTGTATTACTGCTTATTTTACTGTTTATTACTGTTAAATGCCAATATTATACTGTAAAATCATTTTTTTTTGTGTGTGCAGTGTACACACTTTTACTTTGCATCAAAATACAGTGTGAAAGCTATAGAAAGTCGCCCCACCAGTGTGGCTGAGAGGTTCTGCTCACAAAGCTGGTAGACGGGAGGTGCTGTGTTCAAACCTCTGTCTCGCTCGTCGACCTAACCGTTCGGAGTTTTCTGTGGTTTTCTTCGAACCTTGCCGTAAATACGGGTTAGGTTCCTTTTGAAAGACCCCCCTACAGAGGGCACTCCCCCTAGGGCCTATATCCCTCGTGTAGATAATCGGCCGTTAAAAATCAACCAACCAACCTATAGAAAGCAATGGTTTAATTACCTAACTTGATCCATCAGGTTGGATTTATTTGAAAAGTAGAAAAGGCGGTAAAAATTTAATATTTTTGAGGTTCTTCCAATTCTTTGAATTCTTTCCAATAGCACTGCACGGACACAGAAATGCATGAACTCATTTCAAAAGCCAATAGCACACTGCTAGGGTACGCTAAGGGATGTAGTTAAGACGGGTGCTGTCTACAGGGCAGCACTACATCAGCGAGTAAACAGGGTAACCAATTTTACCCTACTCTCTCGCATTATAAAATGTGAAATAATTGCATTCTTAATCTATCTAAATGAAAAATGATACAGGCAGAGATCAGGTAAATAGCTATTGTAGTTAGACCGGGAGGCGGCAGCACAGACAATCACCTCATCAAGTTCACGGCTGAAATTCCAGAATTAGTTAAAACTCTATTCGCATATTAAAACACAATCGGTCTGCCAAGTCATATCTTGGTGGAAATTACCTTAAAACCCGATTTTAGCGGTTGACTCGTGGGTTTACCATTGTGTTTTCCTGCACCCAAAGGTATGAAAACAGGAAGGACTGGGAGCAGGAACACACAATGGTAAACCTACGAGCCAACCGCTAAAATACAGTTTTCGGGTGTTTTCCACCAAGATATGACTTGGCAGACCGATTGCGTTTTAATATGCGAATCAAGTTTTAACTAATTCTGGAAATTTCAGTCGTGAACTCGATGAGGTGATTGTCTGTGCTGCCGCCTCCCGGTCTAAGTTTTAAATCTTAGGAGAATAATAATAATAATAATAAAAAAAAAACAATTTACAAAGCATTTTCAAAGAGTTTTCTACCATTTCAAAGGCATAATTGAGCTTTTCTAATTTATTAAAATATTTTGACGTTCTTCGCTTATGAATATTGTTGCAAGAATCGATTATCTTTTGTTAAAGATCAACTGATATGTATTATCATCCATATTTTCTTTTCTTGCGACATCTCACAGATTTACATATCTAATTTAATAGATGGTTCCCATTCACAAATTAATGGTGGCTCTTCAATTTTTAATTTTCATCCCATTTTAAGGATACATATATGCAGCTTTTTAATGATCTTGTTGCAGCAAAAGGAAACATTTTCTAACATGACCAATTTTGTCTAGAACAGCCATACTCAACCTTTTTTTCTTGCAGGCCGCAAACATATGTTTGCGACGTTAGACGGGCCGAACACACTTTTTATAATAATGTAAAAAAAAGTGTAATTAAAATAGTAAGATAACAAAAGTAGTATAACAAAGCTATATAATAAAGTTAATATAATTAGTAGGATTGAAGGTTTGTCGCGGAAGAAATGTTATCAAAAAATTTAACACCACTATTTCCGAACAATATACTTCGTAGTAGATTTCTATTCAGAATGATATAGAAATATGCCACGAAGATTTTTGTTTGGAATTAGTGATATAAAACTTTTTGCTGCGGCAAACGTTTAACCCTAATGTCCCTAATAGGCATTATTAGCCATGTCATAAGTGTAATATAACAATGCAGTATTTCCAAGTTTCTAAAATGAAATCAGGGGATTTCTTTAATAAAACAGACAACTCAATGCAAAATCTTTTTTAGAAATATACAGTGCAATTTTAATTAATTTGAAATAATGTTTGTTCAGTGTTGAAGATTAAGAAATGTACACACCACTATAGCACAAATAGAACTACATGTAAAAAGAACTTTTGACTAACGAAACGGCATTTAACATGTTTTAAGATAATTTTAAATTAATGATTATAAATAACAAGGCAGATTTTGTCTTCCCATGAAAATATATAAAAGAACAGTGAAGGTATTAAATTTTTTTTATGCACATCTCAATTGATATTTTAAATAGACATTAATGTTTATGTGTCGCGGGCCGCAGGTTGAGTATGGCTGGTCTAGAAGGATCGTTAAAAAAATAAAAAAATAAATACAAATAAAAACTGTAATTTTTTGAAAATTATTGACTTGACTATTCCTTTAGTATAATTTTATTTTTTTACCTGATTTTGAACACTTTTTCTGACTGATTTGATCCAAGAAACTCAGATATAATATATTCCTTTTAAATGCTAAAAGGTGTAAAGTAACAACATATTATACAGTAAAATAACTTTTATTAGATTGTTGACATGTTTCGGCTCAAAAGAAATATATTATTACATGGTGTTATAATTTATTATATTTTTACTCAAATATAATGTCAAAAGTGGATGTTCACCATTTAAAAGAAGAAAGTTGGTACAATTTTTAATATGTAGAAGACTTTCCCTTTGAATCCTTTCCTACTGTCGAAGCATCTTTTCAAAAGTTTTGCGTGAATGTAGGGGAGATGGGGGATGAATGGGACATTTTCACAAAAATATTTATTTTAACTATTTTAATTAAGTCATTATCAATATTATATATCACATATCATACATTAAGTGTTTGACTACATCTTATGCACAAAATTTGTTCAAGATTATTATTATACAGAAATATAAATGAAATTTAAAAAAAAAGTTCTTCTATGTCCCAATCATCCCCTCAGCGGGGATGAATGGGACACAATCATTTTCCTCCCCGTATTCAATGTTAAGGACTAAAAGCTGACAAAAATGTCTCCTTGGCAAAAGCTGAGAGAATATAAATTGTAATATGATCTCCAGGATTATTTGTTAGTCAATCCTCTTGTACTCATCTCAGCTTTGCCTTAAAAGGCCCATAAACGGAAGCATTCAATAGCTGAAGACGATGGCTATAATGAGGATGAAATGTTAAAAGAATAATTACCATAAAGTATTTATTTATCAACCTATATAATATTATTTAGTTAATAAATATATTTTTCAGCATCTTATAGGGATGAATGAGGCAGTTCCATTCATCCCATTTGAAATGTCTCAATCACCCCACATGATGCACATATTCAATTGTCAGCCTATTAAAAAAAAATGTCTCAAAAATTATTTTGTCACAATGGTTAATATGAATTCATTAATTATTTATATTGCATAAGATATTTAAGTAACTTCAAATGTAAAAAAAATTACTTTTAAGCAGAGTTTTCAGGAAATGCAAATTTGAAGAAAACGGAAAACAGCCATGTGCTCTTGCTTTTGGTTCTGTGGTAGTGAAATCGCTATGAGGATAAGAAACAACTAAAAAAAAAAAAAGTTCATTGCCTGAAATTTTGAGAACGTCCCATCCATCCCTTGTCCCATTCATCCCCCAACTCCCCTACATTAAAAAAAAAAATAATTATATATGTATATGAACGAAATGTATAACCTTGTTTGTTGGAAGCCGGTTAAAAAAAAAAAAAAAAAAAAAAAAAAAACAGATATCCTTCTATATTAAAAAAAAAGTAATCTGGAACTGAGCCAAAAACGATTTAGACCAATCAAATTCTGCGTAGATATTCCGGGTTAGTCTCATCGCTTTTTTACTAGGGACTTTTTTGAGGAGCTATTACTTTTTTTCTAGCCATCCTACGGATTCGAAAATTATACCACCAGACGCGAAATATAACAAGCTTTCAGAAATTCAAAAAATTATCACGGTCGGACAATAAAAACTCAAAAAATCTTTAAAAATCGAGTAAAAAATCTTTTATTGAAAAAGTCATTTTTTTATATTGTTGCCAATTTCTAAATAAGCGCAAAGGATTATGTTTTATCTCAAATAAAAAATGCATTTGCGCGAGACTATTAAAAATAATAATGAAAGTTTAAAATAATAATTAAATGATCACGTGTTGAAAGCAGGAAATAAAGAAAATTACGTCATAAAAATTGTGTTTACACATGAATATTAAAAATAAAAAAGATGAATTAAATGAAAAAGCGTTATAACCAGTTAAATGAAAGAGCATTATAACCTGATTACAGAAGAAAGTCGCCGTTCGTGATATCATCATCATCTTTTTAAAACAGGATACATTACCAGGTATTAAGAGGCTGTGAAATCAGAACGGGGGTTGGTGAGCGTAGCGAGCAGGGGGCAGAGCCTCCTAGTCACTTAAAAATACACATTCCTTATGACGCATGCGGCAATGTATGAAAAATGTTTTACCTTAAGTTTTGCACCAGCGTAAAATTTTACATTCGGTTTCAATTAATATATTACAAATCAAATACATTTATTATCAGTAAATTATGTGAAATTCGATTTTTTGTTAATTTAAGGGGACTTGGTACACTGGACAAAAATAAAATAAAATAATATATATATATATATATATATATATATATATCCGGAAACGTTACTCCATCTAATGGGGCAGCAATGTGGGCCATATTCGAGGAGTAACATATATGGAGTAACGTTTCCGTACATTTCGGAAAAGTATTATTAACCGGGTTACGTATATTTCGGAAATATATTAGGAAACGTTTCTGCATATTTCTGTATATTTCAGAAATATTTCTGTATATTTCGAAAATGTTTCCGCATATTTCGTAAACGTTTCTGTGCATTTCGGAAGTATTTCTGTGTATTTCTGTGTCATAATTTCTTTTATTTTATCACCAGAACGATACACTTTTTTAAAAGAGTTTATTAGACTATTAAAAACAATAATGAAAGTTTAAAATAATAATTAAATGATCACGTGTTGAAAGCAGGAAATAAAGAAAATTACGTCATAAAAATTGTGTTTACACATGAATATTAAAAATAAAAAAGATGAATTAAATGAAAAAAACATTATAACCAGTTAAATGAAAAAGCATTATAACCTGATTACAGAAGGTAGTCGCCGTTCGTGATAGCATCATCATCATCATCATCTTTTTAAAACAGGATACATTACCAGGTTTTAAGAGGCTGTGAAATAAGAACGGGGGTTGCTGAGCGTAGCGAGCAGGGGACAGAGCCCCCTAGTCTGCTAAATAAATGTCTTGAAGATTTTTTTTCTGCATATGCAGTGTTCTGTTATTTTTATCATATTTTTACTTCAGTAATACAATCTTTATGCTCGGCTTCGAAATTTGAAACACCTTTTTAGGTGTTAAAAAAAATTATTATTAATTTTCGCATATTTCATGCGCTTCTATAAAAGTACATAATATCTGAAAAAAAAAAAGAAGTTATAAGTTAAAATACTGAAGATTGCAAAAGCTATGTATACAGAAGAAGCCTTAAACATAGTAATTTCTTTAGCTTCGCACGTTTTCCCAAAGTCACTAAAGAGTTAGATTTTTCTTTTCCAGAGAATAAATAGTATTGCAATATCACTCGACTTGAAACTCTAAATAAGGAATTTTGAAATATTTCCTATATTATGTTTATTTAACTGCATTTCATTTGCTTTCGAAAGTGCATTTCTGAAATCCCGAGCACATAGCGGACTTCAGGTTAGAGTTCTATTTCGAGTCGGGTAACCAGATTTTACCCAGACCCGACCCGTGATTCGTTTTAGGTTGATGGTATTTCTATTTCTTTATTTCTTTACTAGGGGGCCTACCCCCTGTGAGCTACGCTCGCCAACCCCCGCTCAGACTTCGAGGCCTCTAAAAACATGACAGCGTGCTTTATTTTAAAAATATTGGTAAATCTGTAATTGGGTTGCCATGCTTTTAACATTTTAATGGGACATTTTTCGATTATATCATGGCCTCATACACAGCTGTTGCGGCAACTGACGACTGTTTTCGGGATTGATAAGTAAAATCAATTACTACTTGAAAACCAGATTGTCTAAAATGGTTAGGTTTAAATTGTGACTACCTCTCGGAACTTTTATAACAACAATCTCTATTCTATTCTTCCTTTGCGTTTAAGGATGAGAAAAATTCCATATGCTTGTGAATAACATTAAGAACCACGGTATTGAAAAGTACTATGTTATAGACATTTTCAGTAACAGGTTTTATTTTTCTCTCTATTTTAGTGCACCATCATGCATATTTTCATGTTATTTTAAATATGTAAATTATTTTTTTAATTAATATGTATATACGAATTTTCTAATAATTATTTATCATACAAAATTAATTAAATATTTTGTGCATGCATGCCTGCATTTATTCGGCATCAATTGATGAGATATTTAAACAAATTTGCTATCCGCGGTAGTTTTACACCATGTTCTGTCACTTGAATATTGTCCATAAGAAAATCGGGTACTTTTCCATTATAAGATCCTTTGCTTTTAGGTTTGGCGTAATTCGAGCTTCAAAAAGGGATAGATTCGTTAATATACATAGATTTGTTGCCAAAAGTTATGAAAATAAACCCAATAAACTTTTGGTGCTTTTCTATTATAGAGGTCTTGACGCTTTTTTAAAAAGCTTGGCGGAAAAAACCAAGCAGGATAGAAAACCAAGCAGGATATTTTATTCTTCCGTTCAGTTGGGCAATTATTATTTTATATATTAGTTTCAAATATCCGAATTAATGATTTTATAAATTCGTTTAGTTAAATTTTACAAAAAAATAACAAAATGATATCAATAAATAATAATTACTATTAATTCCTTTTCCTCCCTTTCTTTTGCGTTTACCTAAATGACGTCATTTGTACGAATTTATTCAAAACATTTTCAGTTTATAAATTAAATTAAATGCTGACAGACGATTGAATCCTGAAGATAGAAATGTGATTTTTTTTTTCAAATTTTCCTGAAAAACATAATTTAATCACAATCTTGTCTTCATTATCGATTGAAATAAAAGATAAATTCAATTTCAATTTGAAAATGACGAATAAAAAGAAATCAATAATCCTTATCGGGATCCTTTTCAATTTTTTTCCCTTTTTTGTCACAAAAAAACTGAGTAATTAGTTGCCATCATTACAGAAATGTCATTAAAATTAGAAAAAAATTAATATCTCGAAAACTAATTCCAATTTCAAAATTCTATTACCAGTTTTGACATCCGAGGATTTTTATGAATAATTGGTATTAATTTCACCATCAAGCGTTTAATATTTTATTAAAAATAGCCTTCAAACATAATCAGTCGTTTAATCAGTCGTTTCATAAAATCGTTTCATAAATTCGTTTCATAAAATCGTTTCACACATTCGTTTCATTAGGATTTTATATATATAGGGTAGATTTATTTTTTTTTTTTAGTTGGATGTCGGGTTAATTTTAAATGTTTCGGGTTCAGATCGGTTTCGGATTGAGTTTTGATTCTTTCGGGTCGAGTTCTTATAGACCCGATCTTTCTAAAAAAAAAAAGTCCTGAATATTTTTCAGTTGAAAAAAAAATATGTATTTCAATATTAAGGGGTGTATATAACATATTCATTTTTATACAAAAAATATAAAATCGATATTAGAGATACAACTATAGACTATTTTTACATAGTTGTATTAAAATAGGGATTAATTTTCTTTTAACTTGCTGATATTTTTTTCATTAATTTTTAATTAACTGCAAATTTTTTAAAACAACGTGATTTAACGAAATGCAGGTATACTATGTCAAAAACCTGTTACAAAAATCTTTCGAATGATTGATAGTTGTGAGTTTTGTATGTGCATAGTAAATAGTAGTGATGGGCATAACGATTATTTTGAATATTCGAATGAATCATTCGGGCATGCGCAGAAGAATATCTGTCAAACTTCAAAAAAAATTTTATTCAATTACTACCAGAAATTTTGAAAAAAAAAAAAAGTTTCTGCAGAAACTTTTTTTTTTTTTTCAAAATTTCTGGTAGTAATTGAATAAAAAAAAATTTGAAGTTTGACAGATATGCTTCTGCGCATGCCCGAATGATTCATTCGAATGATCAAAATAATCGTTATGCCCATCACTAGTAAATAGTATGTTGATACTAGAAATAATACATGATTATATTAGCTCAGTGACTACGAAGGTGATATATTTTGTTGGGTGGTTATTAAGTCTGAAGGTCGCCCAACACGCATGACAAAAAGAGACGGGCTGAAATGTTAATTTAAAAAAATACAAAAATCAAACTTACCATTTGAGGCACCCAACACACAACGAAGAATATGCACAAGACGACCATTAATTTAGCAAACGACAGCTCTTCTGGAGTTGTATGATTGAAAGATAATTCATGACTGTCCTTGCGTACTGTGGTTCGCCCGCAGTGAGCCATGCTGTTCCTGCCCATTTTGCAGAGCGCCTGCACCACGGCTAGATTGCAGCCCACGATCACTAAGCACAGCAAGCAGCCGAATGTGAACATCAGAAAAGCGTAGGCGATGTCTGAAGGCTCGGTGGCATTCCTGTATCGAACGCACTTGCTCTGGTAGTAGAGTCCGAAACCCGTGAACGGCAGGCACACGAGAAAGAGTGCTGTTAGCCACAAGGAGAAGATGGCCCGCTTTATGAGTTTGTGAGTAACATGCTGGAAATAGAAATAGTAAAATGTAAATTACTTTAAAAAAGGCAATTCTTCGCTCATACATGTCATATAAATACATAGAGAGGAACTTAGGATATTATGGAATAGTTGGGTAATATGGAATACCACGGTTTCAGTTTGGTAAAGTGCTGCCACCGAGCGGCAATATCATAAACTACAAGAACGTTTCCAGAATGCGCAGTCCGTCGGTTGGCGTCAGGGCGCGTTGTGTGAATAAATATTTGTTTTTCGTCTTTGGAAAGTTTCAGGAGATAATTTTTCAATATTTTTTATTCATTATTAGAAGTAATATTTTCACAGTGAAATTAAGCATAATGTACACCATAATGTACACCGAAATACTAACAGTTTATGATGTAATACAAGCTTTTTAGCTCCCGATTCACACCAATAAACACGGAATGATTTTTTTCCAAACCGGCGTTGTCGGGTTATATGGAATACCAATATCTGATAATACTCCAGGATTATGGTGGCGCAAAGACTGATTCTTATATTTGTGATTTGTGCAAATCTGAAGTATGAACTGGCGTTTACTGGCTGACTACCGAGACACTATATTTTGATCATGCTCTCTTCATACCATTACATCTGTTTTTTGCCGAATTCTGTTCGTTTTTCTTCATTTTTAACCCCTATTCCATATTTCAATATCAATTTATCAAGATAGAGACAAAAACACAACAAATGATAATAGACAGAAACAACCCACAGTAGAGGTGAGTCCATAAAAGCGGCAAAAAACCCTGACAGAGACAAATAAAACAAAAAGTGAAATCAGCCTATAAAAGCGGCGATAAACACTACAGCGACAACCCACCATGAACGTGACAAGTCAATAAACACGGCAAAAATGTAAAGTCATCTACGCTAATGGCGCTTGGTGCATGTAAAATCCGGCGTAGATGTTAAGCCCTCCAAATTCCCTATGAATTATACCTCTGGGAGTGCCTGGTCAGAAGGTCTCGTCATCTGATCAAGGTTCTAAATTACGAGACCAATTCCTTTCTCCTCTTTAATTTTTTTTAAATCTTCCAATTCAGCAAAGTTAAATAGAAACTTTGAGCCGGCAAACAAAGAAAACTGTAGCAAACCACTAGAGAGTACTGCAGCGATGCCAATAAGGCTCTTGTCAGGTGGATCACCAAAGGCACAGCTGTCAATCTTCCGTGTTTTCTTCAAGTAAAAAATAAAAATATCGATTTTGAATGAGAAAATTTATTTAATAAAATGTGTCGTATCTATCCGCTACTTATTTAATTTAATTTATTAAATACATTTTCTGGTTTAAATTATATTTAGTTAACTTGAAAAATAACAAAATATTGGCATCTACGCAAAGATGTCTTATAAAAGTACGCAACATAGCTAAAATGTGTCTAACTGCATACTATACTTTAAAAAAAATCGGTCGATTGAGGAATAATTACAGAAATTTGTAAACCCCATATCCATTTTTGCTCTAATGTGGAATTGCACTGAAATTTGATTAACTGCAGTGATAAATTCTGAAGAATAATTTCAACATGAATCATTAGAGGTGAAGTAAATAGATTAAACTGATTTTTATATTTCTTGAAATTCTGAATTCAGTTTTTAATATATTTTTAGTATATTCTAAAAATTTCCACTTCGATAATTTTTGAAATAATCCCAGGCAATATTTAAAATGAAATACATTTTTTTTTTTTTTGAAAATTGTTCTATCAAACTAATAAATTCTATTTGAAAACTCTAACACTATTAATTAAAAAGATAGCATTATAAACTTTGGCTTCAAGTTGAAGTTTACTCAGGTGCTTTGTAAATTAAAATGAAAATACTAAGCACTTTGTCTATTGATGGTCTTTGAATAATTTACATTCCTAATTTGTCGATATAAAATAAAAATTGTAATCTTGTTTAACAATTCGAAATTCACAGTTAAATCTTTATGGTGGAAAACCGTCAAATATCTGAATAAGAAATATATCTATTTATCTTCACTATCCATATTTCCAAGATATTTTCTAGATTGACGATGATTAAGCATGTGTGTACAAATATAATATAAGTTTATAAGCACTATAAGTTTTAAAGCACATATCCGGCTTTAATAAATCTATCCTCTCTATATAAATATTTCTAGCAATAATACTTATGCTTATAGTATTTTAAAATTTCTTTAACTGTTCTAAACATTTCTTCAATTTCGTAGTGAAAGATTTCGACTCGCGTGACATTTAATATAATAGACAATAATTAGTTTTTTTAAAGAAAATGCATTTTCTCCAATAGGCTTGGTGAAAGAGCTCTGATCCTCTTTTAAGAAGTATCAGCTACAATTGTGACAGTTAATCTTTCAGATGTTTAGCCATATGTTTGTGAGTTTTCTTTATAATTTGTGCTGTAGTATGGCTTAATATTACATTCTTTCCAAACTCCAAAAGTGTCTACATATCAACATACAATTTCAGTTTTTCTTTGACTATAACAGTTTTGTAAATCACTTAAAAAAATCTGCGATGTTCATATTTAGTTTATCATATTTATTCATAATGACAAAGAGCTTTAACATATATATATTTTTTAAATCCCGGAATGTATGAGAGTATGGCAATAAAATGTGTGTATATCAATGAAAAATGAATGAAAGGAAAGAAAGATCATGCAGTATTCCAGAAATATCACACACAATTACTAACCTAAGTAATGAAAATAATTAAAGAGCTTAAATCCAAAATCCTTATGTTCGATTAGAGCGCAAGTGAAGAACCTGGATGACATTTATGGATGAGTTTTTGAGTCAAGCATAAAAGTGATAATTTGTATCACTTTCAAAGCGACTCATTAAAAGGTATTTAATTTTATATTTTGATTTTTTTAACTTTAGCTGTTCTTAATTAACGCCGAATTTATTAATTTTACAATACATTTCTTAGTATTTAATAAATACATTATATTATTTTGTAAAGTGGTGTAAAATCGAAGAGAGATATTAAGCATTAGTTCCAAGATAAAACAAATAAAATTATAAGTAAAGAAATTATAATAGTATAATTATAAGTAAAATTATTATTAATTAAAGAATATGGATTGTAAAACATTTATCATTCATTTACAGGGCCACACAAAAGAATTCGGTTACATAATGATATACGGTAGAAATATAATATAAAAATAATTATAAAATTATAAGTAAAATAATTTAAAAAAATTACGCATCTTTAAATTTTTAGACTCAAGATCCCACGTTTTGCTACTTTCCGAGTAGTTAGCTGTGTATACACTTTTTTTTTTTTTTTTTTTTGTGCTAAAATGTAAAATTGGGTTATATTTGTCTATAGACATCATTGCTGCCTGATGAGCGAGATTTTCTTTAATGCAGAATACTACGTCTTCCTGAAGAGAAATATTTCCCTTATTTAATGAAAGAATAAATAAGACAAAAATTACTATTCAAAAATAGTGGTAGCATTTTGAATTAAATAAAAGCCTGCTAAACTGGTGAAAATGATATACATATCTTTCTTATGTTTGCCATCTCTAAGGTTGGCGCAAGCATGTTCGTGCAAAGTACTTTCAGCATGCGTTTTCTAACAACTAAATTAAATACAGGTAAAATGCGAAATGTTTCGCGGGCCACAGATAACTCATTGGCGGGCCACGTGTTTGACATGCCTGAAATACGGGCATTCACACACAGCCCGTAGTATTCGAAAATTTCGTTAAATATAAAAACGCATACCATAACTGAAAACGCAAACGCATTTCCAGCAATTATCGCTAATAGACAGTACTTCGGATGCAGTACTGTATCCGACATCTTTTGTGTGTCCCTGTAAAGGAACAATAAATGCTATGTACATTATATTCTACAGCAAGTATCTTATATTAAACCTCAGTAATGTAGAGCAATTTCATTATATTTGAAATAGAGTAACACAAATTGAAATATGTTGCCCATGAAATATGAGAGCCCATCGCCGTTCCCTTCAGCTGTTTATAAAAGTTACCCTCAAAAACAAAACAGTTCGATGGGCTCTCCACTTTCTGTAAGAGTCGCAGAAATTGTGATGCAATATTTGGAAAACGACATTATCATGAATTTGGGGAATAAAGTAAAATTTTGGAGGAGGTATGTAGACGACATTTTTTTTGATTGCGGAGAAGGATCATCTTATCGGCATTTTGGGCAAGGCAAATTCAATGTCGAGATCCATCCAATTTACTATTGAATATGAGGTTAATAAAATACTCCCCTTCCTGGATATATTAATAGAAAGAAATATTGTCAACAATGTTCATGTTTTAAAAACCTCCGTTTATAGAAAAATTACTTCTTCCGGTCAATATCTAAATTTCAACTCTAACAGCCCTCTGTCACATAAAGTTGCAGTAGTGAGATCACTGTACAATAGAGCTTTAAG
This sequence comes from Maratus michaelseni, assembly GCA_963931845.1. Classification (NCBI taxonomy): domain Eukaryota; kingdom Metazoa; phylum Arthropoda; class Arachnida; order Araneae; family Salticidae; genus Maratus; species Maratus michaelseni. The sequence continues at coordinate 204,806,698 of OZ007594.1, read as the reverse complement.
AATTTGTAATAGTGAGGTCAGTTTCAATAATGAAGTTTGTAAAATAATTTCTGATTTACGTCATAACGATTACCCGCGAAGATGGTGCCATAGAGTTTTATCGGAACTATCGAAGAGATCGAATGAATATCCCACACCTTACCAACGTGCCACACCTCTGGGAACTATATCCTTACCGTACTACGCCAACATTTCTGAGAAAATATCTGGTGTTTTTGAGAATGTAGGCATCAGGACTGCGTATGTGCCTTTAAATCCAATTCAGACTTTTTTGGGTAACTACAAGCATAGATATTCAAGATTTGACCTCACAGGTGTAGTTTACCGAATTCCTTGCAAGGGTTGCGGATCCAGCTACATAGGCGAGACTGGACGATCCTTAAATGCGAGCATAGGGATTCGTTTAATAGAGGCACTCTAACCTCGAGATTGGTTGCGCATGCTTTGGATTTTGATCATGTGCCTGATTTTCAGAACGCGCAAATTGCCTGCTCAAAATGTTGCGTGTACAGCAGTCGTATCTTCCTGGAGGGTTGGATGACAGTTTTAGCTGAATCTCCTATTAACGAGGCTGCACAGATTCCTGCAGAGTATAATGTTTTAACTAAACTGTGACTTTAACTGTTTTTCTTGTTTTGGTTCTGGTGGCTTGGCAATTGTGTTTCGAAGTACTGATGAGGTGTACGAAAGTGCACGAAACGTCTATTTTATAATTTTAATTGTTTTTATGTGTTTTAAAAAAAATAAAGTCTGTAGTTGAATTTATTTTAGCAATTTCATTATGTTTGTAACAGTGTAAGATGATTAAATACACCGCAAATTTCCTCCCCATAGATTAATATAACGAAATTCTTTTGAGTGCTTCTATAAACTAACTATAAGTTCTACACATACATATTCCATAGTAAGCCTCTTGTAGTGCACTTGAGTGATTATATCAATTTCAATATGTTTGAAATAGAGTAACATCATTAAAATACACTGCAAATGATTTCCCCCCGTAGTCCCTAATAAAGCATATTTTTGAGTGCCCCTGTAAATTAACTATAAATGTTATTCACTTCATTTTCCATACCGAATATGCGATGGTAAACCTCAATAACGTATATCAATTACATAACAATCTGGGTATATTTACGTGAGTTAAGAGCACGGCCAGACAGACAGCCAGACAAATCGAATGCATAAACACTTTTCAACTATACAGTGAAACCTCTCTAAGGAGACCACCCATTAGACCATAAAAAATCGGTCTTTCAGAGAGGTGGTCTCTGTATAGAGGTGATGGGTAAAGCAAATTTTCGTGAAATACATATTACAAAAAAAAATATATTGAATTATTTTATTATATTTCATGTCTATACAGCTTTAAAGAAGGAATTAATTGTAGTTTGCTTTGATTTTAACAATTTCTCAATAACAATTTTTGTATCGAAACATTCTTTGATCTCTTTAAACAAATTATTAATCTTAGTATCATCTCTAACAGGTATGGAACTTTCTATCAATCTATTGATTTCAACAAGTGTTTCTTGACATGAAGTAGAAGCCCCCCCCCCCCACACACACATACACACACTTAACAGTTTAAAAAAAATACTCCTGCACTTTACAGGTGTCTGTTACTTAATTCCAGGAAAGGCAACAATAGCCCTTCTCCCACCAACACCAACTTATCTTTCCGTAACCATAGTCACATTAAATATGCACGAGACCTGGCGTTTTCCTTCTTACCCAGAGGGGGGGGGGGAGAGAAATGACCTTGATTCATGAGGTCTAAGGAAGCAAACTTACTGAGCATGTTTTCCGGATATGAGTGGAATTTCGAGATTTCCCCATGCAAAAGAAAGTAATTCTACTCTTGTTCTGAAAAGTGGTCTTTCAGGGAGGGAAACTGGAAATAGTGGTCCTTTAATGGAGGAAAATTAACATTGAGCTTATAGCCAAAAATTTTAGACCATAAATAAACGGTCTTTATGAGAGGTGGTCTCCTTATAGAGGTGGTCTTTCAGGGAGGTTTCACTGTATGTTGAAAAGTGTTAGAAAAAAATAAAAGCTGTACACGGGATTAGGTAGACATAAAGGGGTTAGATAAGACATATTATTCTGAAATTGCAGGAAATATTAAACAAGAAAAACAAATTCGTTTATATATCTTCTGTTTGTCAAATTTTAAAAAAATCATTTAGAACTGTATTTTTTATTTCTTTTTATTCAAATTTACAGGCCACCAATGTTTAAAATAAGTTGTTTTTTCGCAAAACAACACTTTTAAATGCATCTGAAACGTTCGTTATATTCAAGACAAAAACAAGACATAAATCAAACGACTTTTCCCCAAAGCATCATCTATAACAAAGTAGGAAGAAAATAAAGTAGGAAATTTTACATGAAGTCCAGCTGTGTTTTTTATAATTTTTTTTACAGTTTGAACCAAATTTTAGAGAAGATGAAGATTTATATTGAAATTTAATCGTCTCTATGCTTCGTTTATTAAAAAACGAAAGAAAAAAATGGAACAAGATTAGGAAAAGAACTGCCTTATTGAAAAAGTTTATGCGCCAGAGCAGAAGACTTAGAATGTTCTAAATTTTCGAATTTTTCAATCTTGCGTTTAAGAAATAAAGCAGATTTTAGAAGAGAATTACAAAATTGCATAATTTGTATAGTTTCACAAGGGTGTATTAGGATTGATCGTTTAGATATGGTGGGAGATAGATAGCAAAAGAAGACAATCTCACATAGGAAAGTACGAGCGCAAACGAACGCATAACGTTGTAGAGAATGTTGTGTTGTGTATCCACAACTTCTGATTACGCGCAAAGCTCTCTGACAAGTCCAGCCGGTCATCATTTGACAACGTGACTTTCCAGAAGAAATATGAATCGTTATACGGTTAATGAATATGCAGATATGCATCTAACTTACGGTGCGGCAGGGGAAAGCGGTCGAAGAGCTGCGCAAATGTATGCAGAACGCTATCCTAACCTGCGCAAACTTCCGAATCAAATGTTTGCAACTGGATCTGTTACCAGTATCTGTCATGATATAGGAAGCAACCGATAGACACGGACAGTTCCACGTACAGGGTGTTATTTAATTTAGGTTTTTAGGTTTGGATCGGTCGGGGTAGCGTTCTGCACACATTTGCGCAGTTCTTCGGCTGCTTTCCACTGCCGCACCGTAAAGTTAGATGGATATCTGCATATTCATTAAACGTATAGCGATTCATGTTACTTCTGAAAAGTCCCCTTGTCGAATGACGACCGGCTGGACTTGTCAGAGAGCTTTGCGCTTGATCAGAGGTTATGGATACACAGCACCCTCTACAACGCCAAGCGCTCGTTTGCGTCCATACTTTTCTATGTGAGATTGTCTTCTTTTGCTGTTTTCTACCGCCGCCCCGCCAAATTTGAACGATCAACCCTGATACACCCTGTATCTAACTCCTAACAACCCTATAACCGGCTAGCCCGTGTTTTTCCGTTTCCAGAAATCATATTAAAATAGCTGCAGACAAAAAATATTTTTAACAAAATTATGTTTTGAAAAGTATATTGAATGAAGGAATTTGAAAGATATTATAGCAGTCTGTCTGACCGGCCGCGCTCTATAACTCGTGTAAATATATTCAGATTAAGCAATTGATATATGTTATTGAGGTTTTACTATTGCATGTTCGGTATTGAAAATGAAGTCTGTATCTGTAGCACTTATAGTTCCGTTACATTACGCTCTATGGGGAAAAATCATTTGTGGTTTATTTTAGTAATGTTTCACTATTTCAAACATACTGAAATCGATATATATCACCGAGGTGTAAACATAGGCGTAGCGTGACCAAAAATTTTGGGGGGGGGGGGCACAAATGTTTATTAAACACGCACGCACGCACGCACACATTCCCATATATATACAGTGGTATCTTGGTAAAAACGGCCTCTCAGAAATTTTTCACTTTGGGTAAAAGGAATTCAGTTTCGATCTTCTAGCCCCCTAGACCTAAAAGTTTATTTTTCTTAAACATTCGTCGTACAGAAATTTTTGAATTTTTCGCGAAATGTTTATGTGATTTTTAGCGTTTTTTCGCGTTTTGCGACAATTTCTTAACATTTGTGTTAGGAATTAAGTTTCAATCTTTTAACACAATATTGTAAAATGCATCCTCTGTTTTTTTTTTAATTTTTCGCGAAATTTTTATGTGATTTTTAGCGTTTTTTATCTTTCCGAGGCAATATTTTAAACATTCGTAACGAGAAATCTGGTTTTATTTTTTCAGCCGATATAGTACATTTTCTACTCTGCGATTTTTTTATTTTTTTAAAAATTATTGTGCGATTTTTCGCGTTTCGCAGCGATTTTTTTGACATCCGTAAACGGAATCTAACTTCAATCTTTTAGTCCAATATAGCAAATTTTGTGATCTGCGATTTTTAGATTTTTCACGAATTTTTTATGCAATTTTAAGCTTTTCGCGGCGATTTTCTTAAACATTCGTAAAATACATCTGGTTTCAATTTTTCAGCCCGATATAGTAATTTTTGTCCTCAGTGATTTCTAAATTTTTCTGTGTTTTTTAGTGTTTTTCCGCGTTTTGTGGCAATTTTTTAACATTTGTGATGCGAATCTGGTTTCAATCTTTTAACCCATTATTGTAAAATTTGTCCTCTGCAATTTTTAAATTTTCCATGAATTTTGTATGAGATATTTTGTTGTTTTTTCGCGTTCTGCTCCGATTTTTAAACATTCGTAAAATGAATCCAGTTTTAATCTTTCAGCCCATTGTACAAAATTTTGAACCCTGTGATTACATTTTGTACTCAATTTTGTACTCACTGATTTTAATCGCGAATTTTTCATACGGCTTTTTTGCGGGGTTTTTTTCGCGTTTCGTGGAAGTTCTTCAGGAATCTAATTACAACCTTTTAGCCCAATATAGTAAATGTTGCCTTGTTTTCAATAATGTTTATTCGGAACTCGTTATAGCGAATTTGTTATGCGAGGTTTAACATTTTTTCGCGCTTTGCGACGATTTTTTTTACATTCGTAAAATGAATCCAGCTGCAATCTTTACGCCCAATATAATAAATTTGGTTCTCTGCGATTTTTAAGTTTTTCATGAATTTTTTTCAGTTTTTACGCATTTTGAAGCGATTTTTCTAACATTCTAAAATAAATTCAGTTTCAGTCTTTAAATACAATACCATTAATTTTGTCCTCTGCGATTTTTTAATTTTTCGTGAATTTTTTTATGTGATTTTTTTCACGTTTCGTGGAGATATTTTCACATTCTTAAAAAGAATCCGGTTTTAAACTTTTAGCCCAATAAAGTAAATTTTTTTTCTCTTTTCAAGAAAGTTTATTCGGAAAACGTACTATGATTTTAAATTTTCATGCGATTTTAACGCTTTTTCGCGTTCTGAGGCGATTTTTTGACATCCGTAAAAGGAATCCAGCTACAATTTTTTAACCTAATGTAATAAATTTTGTTCTCTGATATTTTTAAGTTTTTTGCGATTATTTTTTGCAAATTTTACGTTTTAATGCGTTTTGCGCGATTTTTCTACATTCGTAAGGGAAATCTGGGTTCAATCTTTGAACAAAATATAGTAAATTTTGTCTTCTGTGATTTTTGAATTTTTCGTGGAAATTTTTTTATAGGATTTTTTACGTTTTGTGGAGATATTTTCACATTCATATAAACAATCCACTTTCAATCTTTTAGCCGAATACAGTATTTTTTTTTCTCTTTTCAATAAAGTTTATTCATAATCCGTACAATGATTTAAATTTTTCATGCGATTTAAACTTTTTTTTTTTTTTTTTTTTTTTTTTGCGTTTCGCAGCAATTTAACATTTGTTACAGGAATAGGGTTTAATTCTTTTAGCCCAATATAGTAAATTTTGTCCTCTGCGATTTAAAAAAAAAAAAAAAATAGAGAGAGAGAGAGATTTTTAGCGTTTTTTCGCATTCTGCGGCGAAAGAAATCCGGGAGGGATCGTAAAAGGAATCCGGTTTAAATATATCGTATTAAAATCGCATACATAAAAAAATTGTAGGCGATTTTCTGTGGTTTTTCACGGTTAGGGGCAATTTTTTAACACTTGTAAAATGAATTCGTCTTCAAGCTTTTAGACCAATATAGTATCTTTTGTCCTCTGCAAGTTTTGAATTGCTGGCGAATTTTTTAGTGTTTTTTCGCTTTTTCGGCAAATTTTTGACCTATTTTTTTCGAAACGGAAAGAACTAACTCTGTTAAATTTTGCTTTCCTGCGATTAAATTAAAGTTGGGAGAATACAAAATCGTCGTAACGTGAACTACGATGCTCAAAATATTAAACTAATTTGGGTCGAAATAAAAAATTACAAAAATTCAAAGTAAGTTTGATTCGAGACCAGATCAGGCGTAGCCTGCACGGGTGTACGCTGTTGACAGCAGTTGGACCCCACTACCAGGTTCATTTAATTCGAGGTTCACTGGAAAAAAAAAAAGACCAAGTAAATGATGTAAGCTCCGCTAGATCATTTTATTGAAATTAATATTTTTTGAAAAAAATATAATAAACAGCACCACAACAACTGTATTTCGCGCCTGGGGAAGGGGGGGGGGGACCGCCTGCACCACCCTTGGTACGGCCCTGATAATAAATAAAAGGCATTTGAAATAAGTTTAAACGGCACTTTTAAGAAGTAACTAATCATTTAAGGTAATGTGCGCCAGGAAAATTGTATGGAAAATTGCACCTTCGAAAGCAACGGTTTTGCTTAACAACGGTATTTCTGGAACGGATTACCATCGTTTACCAAGGTACAGCTGTATATTAACTTTAAAACAACTCATTCAAAAAGGCTTACATTTAAAAAAAAAATCATAACCATTGCATCTCAAAAATGCGAAGATACTGTAGAAGATTAAGTGCTGTCAATAAAAAAATAATAAGTAAGAGAGAGGAACATATTTAATTACTAAATGAAGAAAATATTAATTATTTTTTATAATCTTAGTGATGTGTAGTTGCATTCCATTGTAAATAACTCCAGCGACAAAGCTTGGAGAAGCAGGATATTTATGACTTGATTAAATTATAATTAAAGTTACAACAAATTAAATGAAATATATATATGCGGGGAAGCAGAACTTCCGCTTTGATACATACAACTATATTTTCTAAAGTCTACAGACGGAATGAGAAGAAAAGAAAAATACATGCAGATACTAACCGCAGACAAACGGAAAATACAGCTGACTCATTAAAATTGTCCGCAGCTGTAAGATAGTGATAGTTCAAACTTTCTTTTAATGAATGTTCGTATCAGGGTTTGCACTGCACAACACAATTTTTGCTGCTAAATTCATTACTTCAAAGAAAAAGAGCTGAGCTATCTATACTGATCTGACATCTGATTAAGTAAAAAAAAATGAAGAAATATAAAATGAAAATTAAAGTAGTTATTTCATTTCCATTTTGGGTCCATCCAAGACAAGTCTTAATTGACTGTATCATATTTTAGAAATTGATGTTCAGAAAGTTGTGGGGGCACGTGCCCCCTCGTGCCCCCCCGAGGCTACGCCTATGGGTGTAAATTAGAAGAGGTTTACTATAGAATATTGTGTGCAAAGCATTCATCGTTCATTTACAGGGACACGTAAAAGAATTCGGTTAAAGTAGTAGCTGTTAATAATAATTGCTGGAAGTGTGTTTTCAGTTACGGTTACGCGTTTTTAAATTTAACTAATTTTTTGCCCATTACTTGGTGTGTATATAAATTCTATAGATCCTACAGGGCAGCACAAAACATCTCGAGTACATTTCCATTTACTGACGGAAAATGCTGAAGGAGAATTTTCAACTGTGCTATGCATTTCCTAACTGAACTAAATTTTACCATTCTTTGTAGTATATATACAAATCATATACAAGGCTGCACAAAACAATTTGGATATTTTCCCGAATATTGTTGGCAATTTTTGAAATTGGGTTTTTAAATGTGTTATGCGTTTTTCAAATTGTTTACTTAGACATCATCTATCACTTTATAAAATGGTAAAGATTTCTAAAAGTATTTTGGAAGTGTTGGAAAATGTTATATACTAGTCTATGCTTGACGCATGATTTTTCGTTCTTGTTTAATTTTTAATCCGTTCTTTTTCAACAATTTCCAACAATAGTGAAAAGTGTTTATGAATTCGGTTTGTTTGTCCGTACTCTAACTCTCGTAAATATATTTTGATTTTCGTGTAATTTTTATATGTTAATTGCCGAAACGTCAGTTGAGGCTCACTGTGGAGACCCGAAAACTTTTTGGTTTCCGTTTGTTTGTTTGTCTGTTCAGTGATAACTGCCGTAAAAAACCTTCGATTAGGGTGATTTTTGGTGGGTATGTTGGTGAGGTAACAGGAATTAGCTGTATAGTTTTTGGTTACAGTTGGTTCATTCGTTCGATAAATATAGAACATTTCTTTTTAGGTCATAGTACTTTCCTATGGGAATGCAGACGATTTTTAAATTTCATTTTTAAATGAAATGAAAATCGCATATTTGAATGACGGATTTAAACTTAAATTTACGGATACTAAATTTTCGATATGGAAGTCTTAAATATATGCAATATTTTGAAAATTTGCCGATACATCGATTAGAGTTTAGAAATTACTTGTTTAAATTGTTGGAAATTTTTTTGCAACTGTTCGGGAAATATAAAATATTTTATTTTCCTATTTTTTACAAATTTTAAAATGCATTTCTTTTTCTTTCCTCTTTATTTTGTTAGTTGCTTAGCAACCCTATTTCAAAGAGTATCAAAATAAGAAATGCATTTTTTTATCTAAAAAATTACAAGAATGAGAATTTCATAAGAATTTCAGAATATCATTGCATAAATCGTGTTTAATTGAACGCTTCTAATTTCTGAAACCTCCGAAGTATTTTATATGCCTATAAATATGTATGCAATATACAGTGTCTCACAAAAGTGATGGGACACTTGTGCTTTATAAAAAGAAACTGCAATAAAATAAATAAACAAACATGTGCAAAAATTTTTTGGGTGTGTTTCATATTTAAAGTTAGTAACAATTATTACATAACATACATTTTGTCAAAATATTAAAATATTAATTTAGTAAAAATACAATTGTTCAGAACGGAGCAAAAAATGGCTCACATAAGTGATGGGACACTTACTTTTCCATCAAATATTTATCCAAAAATTTTACTTTTTAAAAGGTTTTAATATTTTGTTGGATTTCCTTTTACTTTTAAAACATGATTTAATCTTTTTGGGATGGATTCGACTATTTTTTTTGTGATTTCTGGAGTGATTTTACCCCATTCTTCTTGAAGCACCGATTTTAGTTGTTGTTTTGAAGAAATGGTGTGTTTGCGAATTCTTGATTCCAATTCTTGCCAAATATTCTCTATGGGATTTAAGTCTGGAGATTGTGGTGGTGTTTTTATTATTTCAGGACAGTTATATAGCAGCCAGAGTCTAACGTTCAGAGCAGTGTGCTTGGGGTCATTGTCCTGGTAGAATTTAAAATCGTTATGAAGGTTCAATTTTCGTGCTGAAGATTTCAAATTTTGCTTTAAAATATCAATATACTTGTACTGATCCATTATACTGTCAATAAAAACAAGATTACCAACTCCAGCGGACGACATACACCCCCATACCATAACTCCTCCTCCACCATGTTTTACTGTTGGTACCAAGTTCTGTTTGCGAAGTTCTTCCCTGGGTTTTCTCCACACCAAGATTCTACCGTCAGAACCAAATATATTAAATTTACTCTCATCAGCAAATATAACTTTATTCCAGTAATCAGAATTCTTATTTATGTTGGATTTTGCGAAAGCTAGTCTGAGTTTTCTATTCTTTTCACTTACGAAGAATTTTTTCCTGGCTACTCTACCGTGATATCCAGCAGATCGAATTACCCTTCTAATAGTTTCAGGATTAACAATTATTCCATATAATGCTTGTAAATCAGCAGCAACTTTTGAAGCACTAATTCTTGGATTTTTTTTAATATTTCGAACGATAATTCGCTTTATTCCATTGGATAGCTTTGATGGTCAGCCAGGTCTTCTTTTATCCTGAATCATATGATTCTTTTTATATCGTTTAATGATATTGAAAACTGTTGAACGACTCAAGTTAACTGTTTCAGCAGTTTTTCTAATAGATTTTCCACGTTCAATATGCAAATTAATAACTAATTTTCGAATTTCAGGCGAAGTTTCTTTTCGTTTAGCATTCATGACTACACAGAGCTAAAAAACACAAAAATTCCAAAACAAACTGGAGAGAAATACTGCAGACGATTTTATAAATTATTGCCAATTGCTTTTAAGTAAAAATAAAACCCCAAAAAATATTTTTATTGCTTATTTCAGACGATTTTTGTTGCATATATAATGGTGTCCCATCACTTATGTGAGCTATTTTTTGCTCCGTTCTAAACATTTGTATTTTTATTAAATTAATATTTTAATATTTTGACAAAATGTATGTTATGTAATAATCTTTACTAAATTTAAGTATGAAACACACCCACAAAAAAAATGTGTACATGTTTTTTTAATTTATTTGATTAGTTTCCTTTTGTAAAGCACAAGTGTCCCATCACTTATGTGAGACACTGTATATAAAAAAAAAAATTAAATTGCGGATTGTAAGATGCTAAATAATATGAAAAGTGAGATTAAAAAAAAACAATGACTTTCAGAGCTGACTTTGAACGCTCCTCATCTGCAGATTTACTAGTTATATTTACTATAGAATGTTTGATATTGAAAATAAACTATGTAGCATTTATAGCTCGTTTAGAGGGACACACAAAATAATTTCGTTACATTATGGTCCATGGAGAAAAATAGTTTGCGGTGAATTTTAATGATATTATGATAAAGGCAACAGAATTTCTTAATAACACCTGAAAATTAAGAAAGTGTTACTAAAAAGTTTTTCTTTTGCCTTTATTGTATCACACCAGTTGTTCAACATTTTAATGTGATGTTATGATACTTCAAACATAATGAAGTTAAAAAGGTTCACTGAGGTGCAATACAACACGTTTTCTGTAGATTATGGAGTGAGTATATAAACATTTATTGCTGATTTACAGAGACGCACAAAATAATTCGTTTATAGCACTGTGACTACACTGCAAAAAAACTGTTGGTTTTACAGTATAATACTAGCACCCCTGCTGCCAGTATTATACTGTAAAACCAGCAATTTTTTTTTTTCAGTGTATGATCGACAATTGCTTGAAGGGCGTTTTCCACTGGGGTCTGCATTTTTAAACTTATCTAATTTTTAGTGTATTACGTGGTGTGTATAAATTCTATAAACCGCATACATGGTTACACGAAAGAATTCTCAGACATCACCGGATACGGTCAGCAGTTGCTGAAAATTGATTTTTACTGAGTTGTGTATTTTATAAATTGCTTATTTAGATATATAATTTCATCATATGAACAAAATTAAATTTCTTAATAATATTCTGTTATTGTTGGAAAGCGTTTCATAATCTACGCCTGATGCGTGATTTTTCATTCTTGTGTATAAAAATAATATGGTTTGTTGATATAAATTGATACATTAAGTTTGATACTCCACTACTTTGTTAAAAATGGAAAGTTTAAAAAAATCGCTGTCAAGGCCTAAATAGTTATACATCTCAATAAATAATCTAAATCAGGTGTTCCCAAACTGTGGTACCACGGCCGAACTCGATCTTTCTCCTTCCCTCAGGAGAACGATCGAGTTAGGCCGTGGTGGTACACGTACCAGTACTGATAGGCAAAGCTCTGGCTAATGGTACGCGAAAGTGCGATGCTGATACGTAAAATGAAATACCAGTATAATATTATAAAATCAAAAACGTCATGAATTTATCACTTTAGAAATTCTCGAATGAAATTTAAAGACTGGTAATGCTTTCTTTTGTCGTTGTTGTCACTAGAAATGTTTGTTATAGCAAACTCTCTGAAATCCACACACGCTATTTATGATACAACCAGTTTTCCAGAATTAAACACATGTAATTATTATAATTATATGGGAAAAAATTAAGATTTGTAAATAAAGACCTAATTTAAAATTTAATCAATGCAACAGTTTTAATTAGCAGAAAAGTCGTTTTAAACATGTTTTTTAAATTGTATTATTTGAAGGTAAATTCTGAATCCGTGAAAGTAGGAGGAGCTTGTTCGAATAGGAGGAGTTAAAACAAAAAAAATTTCCAAGTGTAATTTATAACTTTTCTTGTACAAGTTATTTCAGTGTTGAAGTTTTATTTGAAATAATTCATTATTTATTTAAGTCTGTCAATTGAAACTTTTCTTTTCTTCTGTACCAAATGTGTAAGTTTCTTTCTATTTCATGGAAACAGGTTTTTAATACAGTAAAGTTATTTAACATGGTGATTTGAAATGAATCGAACAAAATATGGGAAGTTTCACTTCCAGTTTATTATTATTTTTTATTTTTTTTATTATTATTAGCGTTACGTTTGATGCCTGGTGGTACGCGGAAGTATGGACTTCGATTTAGTGGTACGTCGGTCTAAAAGTTTGGGAACCCCTGATCTAAATAATTATATATCACTACTGACACACTACACTGTAAACAAAAGACAAATGTTGCTTAACCCTCTGACTGCTCAATTTTTTTTTCAAAATCCTTTCGACCAATATGTAATCGACCTTTATCTCTTATACTATTACATATTTCAAATCATCCTGTATATGAAATATATAGTATATTTATCTATAATTTTCAACCTTTGAATGTGAAATTTTTAATAAAAAATTGCTTCAAAAATTGTAAATTATATAAATTTTTCTACAAATGTCTTGCCCGTGGAAATCGCGGGATAAGCAGTCAGAGGGTTAATCTAGGAAAATATAATGTAACCACAAACGAAAATATACAATAACCTCTTCAGAGTTATCCTCGATTCCGAAAAGCGTTCTTTATCTTCAGAAACATCAGAAATCAATGTATTTTCGAGTTTTAAAGGGGAAAAAAATAAAAACAAAGTTTCCTTTATGCTGCCAAGGACTTTCGGAAACGTTTCCGAGTAGTTTTTGTAGTGTATTAATCAGTTTTCTCAATACGGAATATAGGTTTCTGGGATGTTATCCATTCTCAAGTAAACATTTTCATGTTCAACAAACATGCTTTACTGACAAACATAATATATTAGCAGCATTAACACTAACATTAAAATTAATACTATATTTTTACTCATGCACGTATAAAGTCAATCACACAGCTGAAAATGTTTAATTGAGATTGGATAGCATCCTAAAAGCCGATATTATGGTTTGTCATTCAATTTTGGTCGCGGTCATCTAAGAGGGGGCGCCGAAATGCGATGATTTCTTTGAAATATACGATGCTTATACCACCAGTTTAAATGCACAGAATTCAACGAAACTTCACACTTAGCATCCTGAATATGGGAATACATTGTGTATGAAATCTATTTGCTAAATTCCTGTAATTTCTTTTGCTATTTAAATCATTTAATTGATGTGATTTAATCGAAGAAAGTTTTGTGATGACCGCAACATATTTTTTTTTTATATTATTTAAATCTTAATTCTCCTGACAGAGCTAATAGGTATAAACCTTAAAAAGGTTACCAGCTCTGTTTAGGACGACATGAAATGTTAAACCATTGTTAAAGTTTCACGAAAATCAGGACTTTTGAAAAATCAAGTGAACCATGTTTTGATTAGTGATGGGCATAACGATTATTTTGGTTATTCAAATGAATCATTCGGGCATGCGCAGAAGCATATCTGTTAAACTTAATTTTTTTTTTATTCAATTACTACCAGAAATTAAAAAAAAAAAAACAGTTTTTGCAGATTTTTTTTTTTTTTTTTTTTTCAAAATTTCTGGTAGTAATTGAATTAAAAAAAAAAAATGAGGTTTGACAGATATGCTTCTTCACATGCCCGAATGATTCATTCGAATAATCAAAATAATCATTATGTCCATCACTAGTTTTGATGCTTCTACTTTTTTGCTCTGTCAAATAGTTCATCGATGAACGGACATTTTTTTTTTTTTTTACAGTGTATAGATAGTTCAACATGTACATCTCAAATCAAACTCTTTTCACAAAAAGAAATCTCAGCACATACTGGCTCATTTACACCGTAGTTTTAAATATTGCCTTTTCAGAGAATTAAACGCAATTGCGTTCGTATAAGTGTTTCCTAAAATAAAAAGACGCAGTTCTCCTCAAAAGTGCATTATCATTTTCGTCTTATTCATTTCATAAAATTCTTCTTCTTCTTTTTTTTTTTTTAATTACATAAACGCATAATCTTGTTACGGCAGGCTTGTTAAATGATTAGAATAATGGTTTTCTTTGTGTTTCATTAATAATGACCCTGAAATTAGTATAATTACGTATATTCACTACGAAATAAGATAAATTATTATTTTCTGTCGACTGCGAAAGGAAAACTCTAAAGCTCCTTATTAGCTATAGGAATAATATTATTTTCGTTTGCCGAAAAAAAAAAGATTTAAAAAATTATATACGACATTCCGATTATGGAAAATTCCTCAATTTAAATTTGTATTTATTTAGTTCTATTTGAATTGGGATTGTTTCTTTAATAGGAAGAACTCTCATTACTGACAGACTGGATGCTTATGCACGTAATTTTACCAAACTTCATATTGTGTTAGAATTTGACATAAAATGGTACTGATTAGGTTTTGGTGGAAATCGCACCACCAACAGGTGCTTCTTCTATGCTGCGTTTATTCCAATTTCCGCGATAGCTAATATATCAAGAACGAATAGACTGTGATTTAATTCTGGTTGCAGACGATTTCATTTATATTAGAAGAAAGTTTTTAAGATGGCGAAAACATAATATCTAATTTTATTAACTTTATAACATAAAAAAAAAAAAAAAAAAAAAAGAAAAAACATATTTTTGGTCGATTTTTCCTCATTTCAATCTCCACCATCTCCTAAAATAGCTTACGTAATAAATACTTCGTTTGATGAAAGAGAAACCATCACAATCATTCCCATTTCATCTCACATTCTTATGAATGAAACAGTTGTGACTCCCTCGATGTAATAATGTTTGTACGCCCAATTTGTCATGAAGCACGTTAGTGAAAGTTGCGTGGACCTGCAGGTCGTCGTCCTCGTTCATTTGTTTTGATTCCGAGGCAGAGGAATAGCTAACTAATATGTCATGGAAAATTGAGACGGAAAATAGCAGGAATTGGCCACCAGGGATGCTTCCGCGAAAGGATGCTAATATTGATTTTTCTTTTCAACCAGGAATGAAAAGACAGCACTAGATTAATCACTGCGACAATTTTTTTTTTCTTTGGAGAGAATTATTTCGTCAAAGAGAATTATGTCTTTTTTTTAACAGTGATCATCAAAAGAGAAAGGTTTTTAATATAAAATTAAATATTTCTAAGGGAATGAAAATAGCAACACTTATTAATAATTGCCACACTTATTAATGCACTCTAGAGCTGTATTCTTTTATTGTTTTACGGCTGAATAAAGTGAAGTGAATTTGAAATAACGAAAAGGAATAGAAAATCTCTTATGATTACAAACCAGTGGTACCTCAGATCTCGAACACAATTCGTTCCATAGACTTGTTCGAGAACAAAATAAAATTTTACTATAACTATATAATGAAAATACGATTAAATGGTTCCCCACCTCAAGTTAATCCCTGGATTTACCTATTTCAAACAATATACTGTATAGTTCAGTGCTGTAAAAATATTTTAGAGTACTGTATTACATTGCATGATACAATGACAATATTATATATAACACTGTGATAAAATTGTAACAAAAATTGTATCACATTCATTTGAAAAACTTGAGTAGAAAGAGGTGGGGAGGGGGGCGGTCCATTCTTTTTTATATATAGTATATATATATATATCTCGCTGTTTTTGAATCTGTAATTACATGAAGTTCATTAACGGTGCGATCACTGTGCCTTATGTATGTGCACTTTGCGAGCAAGAATATCTCCATTTGGTTGCTTTTACTACGTTTTTTCATTCGGTCGATTTGACGACAACACTGTCACCGCTCGAGAATCAAAGTTTTGCTCGATAACTGAATTTCGATTCGAAAGCCTTGTTGTTCGAGAGCCGATAACTATTCGACACATGGGACGGGACATTCGATACTCGAGAGTACTGGTTCTACTGTACTTCAATATCTAAATCTTATTGTAATAGTAAACTACATTAAAGAAATTAGACAGAAGGGAAACTCCTTTTCCTTTGAGATAATTGGTAAATATACACAACTATACAGATTGTTTCGAAAATTAGTACAAACATTTATGGGTGATAATATACGTCAAAACGAACAATATTTATATAAGAAATTGGGGTCGCAATATTAGTAACGGCAAAATTTTTAAATTATCGATATATTATTTTTTCGATATATCGTCTTAAAGACATCGATATATTAAAAATACCGGAAAGAAAATATCGATACATTGCTTTTCTCGATATATTGGAATATTTTCATTGTAGTTAATGATGTAGGAATACACGGAATGATTTATTTCTGCTTATGTTAAGTGATGTCTTATTTAAAAATGGCATTAAAGCTTTTTTACACACTTTTAGAATTACCGTTTATAAAGTCGATGAAATTATTTCCGGTATTTTTAAAGCAGCAGTTCATTAAAAAATAGATGAAGCTAATCTAAAGCTATTTTATTGTGTGATCATTTTGATGTTAAGGGCTGAATAGTTTTATTTTGGTAAAACATCTCCAAACGTCACTTTTAGGATCCATATTCTACGATAACCTTACCGTTCTATAAAACATTCTATAAACTTACTTGTTGAATAACAATAAAGAATTTCACTATATTAAAGAAAGCTACTACCACATTCGTGATAAACAAAACAAATCGAAATGACTTTTCGACATGACAAATGACTTTTCCAGAAACAAAAAAATAAATTGCATGTTTTTGGTCAAAATTGGAGATTTAAAATATAATTCATTCACTGTAAAAAACTAGTAAAATTTCGTCATACAGCAGAAACATTTTATGAAAATTCCAAATAACCTCGCATCGAGCAAAGATTCGGGAAATTTCTTCCTTATCTTCGGAAAACCTCTGGAGAAGGATTAGTCAGGAATCTCACAAAATAATTGGTTTCTGAGATTAGCAGAAACGTTTCTGGAATAAAAGGGCCCGGCCCCTTTGCCTGTTATAATTTTCTTTAATTTAAGAAGCCTATTGATTTCTGAGGTCTCTCATTGGTTCTTGTTCTAAAGGTTTCTGAAGATAAATGAAAGATTTCTAGAATCGTAGTAAATACGAAGTTGCATTGTTTGTTCATAAATGTTTTATCTATAATATCAAAAAAAGGTTCCTATAAATATAAGTTACAGTGTTGTACTATTGAAGTTTTTGTAGGATGTACTAGAAATGTTTTACTTTAATATATTTTTTATCTTTATCTTATCTGTTTATTTTCGAGGGAGACTTATAATATTTCAATAATATTATATTGCATTTATTAAAAATAATTGTTAAATTTGATCTAGGAGAATTATCTTTTTTTACATTTTCGTGGAGATTTATTTTAAGACTTTATTCAAATACTTCACTCGTTCATTTTATCGTCTGCTTTGCGAATTTCGGAAGCGCAAGCATACAAATCGTTGTTTTAAAATTCGCCAAATCAACTCAACTCAATCTAGAATTTCAGACTGAGACATCAGCTTCTAAGATTCGGAACTCATTAATAGAAGATATCTTCATGCAAAATTCTTTAATTTCGAAACCTACAGGACAAGTAACATTCTAGAGCGGAAAACGATCTATCGACGACAGTGTACACATTATTTATGTCATTCTTTTACCGTCCACATCCATGGATATTGCAAAGATATTTTTGGCAGGCGACAAAAGATAAGAATGGCGCCTCTGTTTCAGGCGAAGTAGTAGCTTTAAGAAAAGCGCTATGAATCTGAATATTTTCTATGCTGTCGAGAAAATGAAGCATTTTTATATATTTTCTTCGACAGGAGATAATAAGCATCTCGTGAAAGTAAAATTATTTAAGAATACATGTATGTTCAGCAATTACTGCTACTGCTAGATAAATTATTAAAAGTGATGAATCAATATTGATCTTTAATTATATTGAAGAAATAAATGTCACTTTTGCAAAAATAGTTAAGCTCAGATTTATAATAAGAATCTGTAGACAGACGAGAAATAATCGTGGTGGTCGATGCTTAAAAGACATCAGCGAATATTGGTATGTTCATTGAACCCAAAGTTCATTAAAAGTTTTTAAATAAGTAAAGAATAATATTCGTTTTATCCTCAAAATAGATATTTATACAAAATAGATTTCTAGAAGACAAAGGATTTTAGTCAACAAATAATATTAGTTATTTTACAATTGATACAGGATAAAATTGACTGCATAATGCTATGCTAACTGAGGATTGTTTCAAACCTAGTATTTATCTTTAAAAAATATTGCAACCGTGATATTTCTTTTAAAATCTAAAAAGAAATAATATCAATTAATAGACATACAATTATGTAATAAAATTTGAATGAATTTTTTAATTATATATATATATATATATATATATATATATATATATATGTATGTATGTGTGTGTGTGTGTGTGTGGCGTTTTGACGAAGATGAGATACCACGAGATGTAATATTCCACGAGAAAATGGCAGTTTGTTAAAGATATAGAAGGTTGCAGTCGATATCAATAATCATGGCGAAAAGGTGAGGCAATGAAAAGACACCAGAACAGTTTCTCCAATAAAGACCAGCCAATTTCCAGACAAATAGTTTATTATGAATAAGAGCGATGCAGTAACAGTTCCCACAGGTATAAACTTATAGCCCACAGGCTTCACGATGGCTCCCTACATCGTTTAATAGATGTTAAAGAGCTGTATGAAAATTCTACGAGACTACAACACCAGATACCCATTTGTTTACACTTCCAAACACGTCAAAAATCCGCACTCCAAAGCATGCTAGCGAGTTTTGTTCACTGAGCGTAGTGATACAGAAATAGACGTCACGTGCGCACAAACCAATGAGTGAGAGGCGAGCCCAGCGAATGAGGCGCGAGGGAGAAGCTCTAACGCGGAAGAATTCCTCTCGAGCCGCGCATTAATTTTGAAGTGAAAAACCCCCAGCGCGCGAAATCAGAGCATGGAATAATAATAATAATAAAAAAATGGCTTTTAAAAACATTCGAAATGAGAAAGCGTCTCTCGGAATTTTATAGATTAGGGAGCTGATAAAAGTTACGAATGAACTTAAAATTTTAGATTAAGATTTGGAATAAGATAATTATTAATATACGGGTTAATACTTTTGAAAGGACATTAAATAAGAATAAATATTATTAAGAACTAAGGAAATACTGACTATGTCAGAAGTTAGATTAATTTAAAGGACTAATGCGAAATAAATATGAAGGATTTGCGAAGGAAATAAATTTTTATATAACATATATATATATAATATATATATATATATATAAATCAGTGTGTAGGTGTATGTTTCTAATACAAATCTACAAATTTTGACTGATTTTCACGAAATTTGATACACGTACGCTTTAGAATTTAAAGCAAGAATAAAATTAGCGGCTACTTAAAAAATTGAAAGACCACTCTTTACCCCTTTTTTCAAACACCTGCCACAGTTTATCTTTATACAAATATATATACATATCTTTTCTAATGCAATTTTTTCTTTCCTGTTTCGATAAAGAGAAATGGCACATGGACAATATTTTTATAAGCCAATAAAAATCCAGACTCACTCGCTATATACAGGGTGTCCCAGATGATTGGGACAAACTTTAAGGGGAGGTAGGGGACATCACAAGGATGCAGATTTGCATAGCAACCGATGGTCGGAAACGGTTTCGTTCGCCGTTAGGTGGTGTTGTTCACAAGAGCATTGGAGCACATCTAACATCTGCAGATTATCGCATCTTTTTGCAAAAGGTGCTACCAAGCTTACTTGACTCTATGCCACAACATGTCAGACGCCATATGTGGTTTCAACAGCACCTCCCCATTATGGCAGATGTGTTCGTGAACATTTGAATCAGGTGTTTGATCACCGATGGATTGGCAGTGGTGGACCGGTTCCTTGGCCACCACGCTCTCCTGTTTTAAGCAGAATAGATTTCTTTCTTTGGGGTGCACTGAAAAGTGCTGTGTACGCAACACCCGTGGATTCCGATATGGATCTGGTTGCAAGACTCGTCTATGCTGCTGCGGATATCCAACAGAATCCACGTGTATTTCAATTGATTTTTACATCATTAATTGATTTTTCGTGTATTACAATTGAATCCAGCGAGTCCGCTAATCCATGGTCCACGATGTAATGCATGCATCGCTAGCAATGGTGGAAATTTTGAACATATTTTGTGACATTTTCACATATCATCTACCACAGCACATGTAATATCTTTGACCAATAAATCATTTTAAATGATCTCAGTCTTTTGTTTCTTCGTTTCTTGTATCTGTCATACTGATTTCCCATGACGTTTCCGACCATGGGTTGCTATGCAAATCTGAATCCTTGTGATGTCCTATACTTCCCCTTAAAGCTTGTCCTAATAATCCTGGGGCACTCTGTATATGCATTTTGGGCAGATAATGCGCATTTTTCGTATAAAAAAAATTAAAAAGTTTACTATAAGTGCATTAAAATGACATAGTGCCTTTATTTAAATGTATTTGGAGTTAAAGCATCTACTATAATGCAGCAATTACATTTCCAAGAAAAATATCCAGCAAAAAAATAAAAAAGTATTTCTTAAATATGACGTCACTTTCAATGAAACGCTTTCAATATGATGTCAAACTGACTCTATACAAACGGCTGCTATGCTTTATTTCCCTGTTTTATTTGTATACTAGAACTATATCTTATAGCAATATCTTATATATTAAGCTTATAGCTAAGTATTTCAATGTACTTTAAATGCAGTTGTATCATTTTCTACGATTTATATTAAATAAGAAATTAAACATAGCAAAACGTTTTTTTCACTCATGACTTACACTACGATTGAAAGCGTATAGAAAATAACGTCATTTTCATGTAATCATTGTAGATTTAGTTTTTACTAGCTCTGATCCACCCAGCATTGCCCGTGCTCGTGAGAAATTGCCTTAAATATATCTAAAATCAGCGTTGAATGATTTTACATTTGTACACAAAAATCGCTCCAGACGAGCCTAGAGTTGGGGATCCTACTGCCTTAGACAAGCATTATTGAGTATGCTATGCACGCTACAGTCTGTTTTTGCAAACGAACTTCGAATTTGTATGATGTAATATTTATTAAATGAAAATTTTTCTGAACGAACTAAGGTCGCCTATTGTAATGATAATGATTACCGATT
Source organism: Maratus michaelseni (assembly GCA_963931845.1). Taxonomy (NCBI): domain Eukaryota; kingdom Metazoa; phylum Arthropoda; class Arachnida; order Araneae; family Salticidae; genus Maratus; species Maratus michaelseni. The sequence continues at coordinate 204,785,209 of OZ007594.1, read as the reverse complement.
TAATATCTGAGATTTAAACATATTAAACTTTCAATTCTGGCCAAAAGTTCCTGAGAAAACTTAAATAATTGAAAACGCGCAACCGCCTCTCACTTTTTTAAAACGCGAAATGATAACTACCAGTATTGGCAACCTGCGTTGACAATGTAGATGTTTCACCGGACATGAACAGAAACGAACCCCTCTCCTAAAATATTCGTAAACACAATTTTCTTAAAACGGGAAACGATGTCTTCAAAGGCCTAGACAGATAAAAAAAAAATCTCTGGTGAATCCGTGAAACGACTTCCAGAAATATTTCATAAATTCACCTTCTTGTACACATGTCGCCCTCGTTTATAAAGGTACTCTACTCTGAGTAGCGGGTTTATTTCCCTTGTCTCTAAATCAACGAACAATCGAACTTAACTCAACCCATTGTTTACTTTCTTCGAAACTTAGAACGATAATTTTGAAATAGTTTTTCTCCGTATCTACATCATGTATAGTAAACTGAAAGCGAATAAAATTGATAAATTTTAAAGCTTTATTTGATTTTGTAACTTTTATTTTATTAAAAAAAAATTGCAATTAAGGAAAAGAAATGACTGACCCTTCTTGAATTGTTTTATGAATTTTTATGTTGTGCCATCTATCGGCATAGTTTGTAAACGCTAAATCAATAGAAGTGGCACGTTTTATTTATTTAAAAATAACTAATACAAAATTAGACGGGGCTGTGTAGGAGCTGACAGCTGTTGGTTTAACGCGAAATGTCTATGGCAGCGAGTCGCTTTTAGCGTATTGGATTGAAATGAAAACGAGACATTGGCTGCGTACCAAATTTTATTTTAACATAAAACAGACACTGAAAGGTACATCATATTTATTTTGAGGACACAATATCAACATCGATGTATCTAGTGAACGTACAATTGATCGTGGTATTGTTGGTTCTGTAGGCATGTTAGTTGAGGACGAACTTCTTTGAGATCATCTACTGCACTCAAATGGTCCAACATCGCATCGATTCGACTGATGTTGATATCCATCAGCAGCTCGGAGACGCGTTCTGCAAATGCATGGGTGTCATCTTCACTCACTATTCCCATCGGTTCGGAAACAGCAGCGGTAGAGGTGCTCACGCCACCCAGCACGCCACACACCTTTGCGTAGCGATGCTCCCAAAACAGTCTCGCTTGCTCGGCGCCATACATTGGCGTACGTGTGCGTGGCCCATAAGCACCTCTTTCCAACAATATCTGTGATCGATATTTTCGAGTGGCTCTTGCGCGGACTGAGGCCATCGTATTGAATTTTTCATTTTTTAGCACTCTTGCTTTAATTTTTTACATGGGAATATTGTCCAGAATACACATTATTTTTTAAATTGATCGATATTGACAAATTCTATACAGAAACACCCGAATCACAGCGCTACCACATCTGAATCGTGAATTACACTGAATGGAAAGGAGGATAGGGCCGATTTTGGACACTTAGCGCTGCGTGTTATACCCGCCGCCCTGCTCGCCCGCGACGCAAACTCAAGCTCATATTAGCGAGCCGACAATAGATGTTAAAACAAGACACCGCGCTTACGTATCTGATGCTAATAATTAGGAAACTATTAAGACAAGACGATATAGACGTTTCGGTTATGGTGCATATTTCTGCCCTGGTATACATATATTTCTGTGTGAATTTGAAGAAAGTTCACAATTTGCCACAGTTTGGACAAAAGCGTCTGTATAAGACCAGTCTGAGCACGCGGCCTGAGCGTATGTCACCACTTCATAGCATATAATTAAATTAGTAGATCTTAGTAGTATCGGATTCTGTCCTGTCCTGTTCGAATAGGTTCTTCCTATTCGTCGAAAGCTGATGCCTAGAGATTTTAAGTTTTGCCGCATGATTACTTCCTTGCCAATTTTGCGATGATATTTTTATCATTCTCACTTGGTAATGAAATGTAATTTCGTTTAAGGATCGTTAGGATACAAAAAGTAAGTTAATTTTAACATTGTTTTTTTAAAAATCGATAGGTTAATTGTGCAATATTTCTGTATATTATAACATTTTCCCTCGTCAATATGAAAAATATGAACATTTTTATAGCGGCTAACACTATAACGCGTGTATGAGCGCTTCGCGCCCATAAAAGCAAAAAACAAAACAAAAAGACATCACTGGATTCCACTAAATCGTTGTATTGGAATCTCAAAAAATATGAAAGTCTATCTAGCGGCAACACGTTTATCACAACGACACGTGTGTGAGCGCTTCACGCTTATGAAAACAGAACAAAACAAAACAAAAAAAATCGCTGGATTCGGCTAAATCATTGTTGTGTAATCTCTAAAAATAAGAAATTCGTTAAAACCGCAATCACTATAACGAATATTAACAAAATTAACATTACATAAATCATTAATACTGTTTAATTTTTTTTAATAACTTAATTAGATATATTGAAAAATAAAAACATTCCCTCTTTTTAAGCTTTCCGCTGCTTGGATCTGAATTGGGACTAGAGAGCAAAACTGGAGAGAAACGACACACCAATGAGCTACTACGAACTTATTCCGAAACAGTTTAGAACAATATTTTAAATAAGCTGCTTGCTAAGGCTGGCTTTAGTCTTAGAAACTCGCGAAAAGTTAGGCAATGGAAATTGAAAACGAAACTGGATCAGAATCCGGTGCTACGAAGATCTACTATGTTTATGTAGCATTCGATTTATGCACTGTCGCATAGAGGCACCCTTACAAGGAAGGTCTCTTTAAAGCGCATACTCAGGATATTTTGAAAAAAATGTTAATGAAACTACTCCTGTACGCTATAAAGGATCAGTCAAATTTAGCTACGGAATCCCAGTAGAATATCTGTAAAAAAGTAAAATATTTGGCGCAAAAAGATGCGATTTGGCGAGTAACACTTTTTCCTCGCCAAATGCAAGCAATTTTAATACATTTGAAAATTCCTGGTTAAACGAATGTTTAAAATGCTTTTACTTTATGACTTTAAACTTAAATGGTGAAATAGTTTATTATTTTTTTCTATAACCTTATACAATGTATGTACATGTTGCGTATTTCTGAAGTTGTTTAATTTTACACAGTTTCGCCGGATGGAAAAGTTTTAAGTGTATTTTAACAGTAACTGTCCGACTAAGAACGCTGCCATAATATATTTCGATATTGAATAAGTCGTTGTTTCCATGACAACATTACGTTTCTCTTGTCAGAGACACTAACAATATCGAAATCAAATTGGCAGTGCTCAGAATCGGACATTAATTTTGAGTTTGAAGCATTTTAATCAATTTAAATTTTGTTCTAAACCGTAGAATACGATCATTAATTTTCTTTATATACACATATAAATATATATGGCAAAAACAGTAGTTATAAAAGAGTATTTATTTAAATTAAACTTATTTTAATTAGTTCAGAATGAAAAAAAAATTTCCTAAAAGAGTATTTATCATAAAAGCGAATCTATATATTTTTCCTTGTGTCGCCACCAGCGGTAAATCGCCAAAACACGAAATTTTCATAATTGTTTACGGACGTTTTATCGAGGTTCCGCAGCAATTTTTTTTTTTATAAACGTACATATCCTCATGAGAAGAATATTCTGTAATTTTTTTCAAATTTTTCTGAGTATGCGCTTATGGAGACCTTCCTTGTTAGTAGTAACAATGGCTCTAGGAAAATAGAAAAAAGAAAGTTGATTGACATCCCTATTTACGGATCATAGTCGCTGCAACCGGCTGATATATATTGACTAAGCGTAAACAATGAGAGGGATGAATGCGTGGGAGATACCGGAATGATTTCACGTAGTGTTTAACATTTTTTTTTTTTTTTTTTTTTTTCTACCAAAATAGACCCAAATCAATATCATGAATACATGAATTTATTACAGGATGCGCTCATTTGTTTTTTTATTGTGCGTTTAACATATATATAACCCCAAAATATTATCTCCAAAAGTCTATGAAGCTGTTTTCCTATAAATATCTACTCAAGAATATGTTTTCTTCATGGAATTATTTCACAAAAATGATGATAAGAGAGACTAATACATGAAATGAAACTGAATTGTAAAAGAGATAGATGAACGTCAAAATAAGAAATGCTTTCCTGTATTGCAACATATATTTCTATAACAAATTATGGCTTTTTTTAGCAGTTAAAAAAGTTCGTTTTTTGAATGTTGTTTTATATCAAATTATTTCATTACTTTTTTCAATCGATCTGTTAGGGTATCATTTTCGGTAAAATTCGTTTTCAGGCTTTTTAAAACGAAAAATGATCACAGCGTGACAGCGACTTTTCATTAACTATAGACAGGCAAGATATCAATGTTCAACAATTCGAAAAAAAAAAGCAGGTACTTTTAGGTTATAGTGCCCCTCTCCCCCCAATTACGATTATGCCTAGATTGCAGTTACGTTTCCGCCAAGATCATCGCAAAGCTTATTTATGCATCATAGATACGCATATATATACTTCAAATGCTCATATATGTGCCATATACATCATTATGTACATATAATAATATGTATATAATGATGTATACGTCTTATAGGCCATATATACATCTTGCACAGCTAATACACATGTCAGATATATCCGTCATATATGACTGTAACTGGGCCATATGCGTCACGAAATGTTGTATGCATCATATTTACGCTTTACAATATCGATAAATCTTGGTCGCTTGGCGATTCATCCTCGGGAACCGCTTCCGCTATAACCCAAAACTACCAAAACGGACAAAAAAAAAAATAATAATAAAGTGCCAGTAAGGAAGGATTCTGCATCGTTAAGTCATATTATGGTAAAGCGTAAAGCTTAGTAAGTACAATAAGAACTGCCTATTATACCTCGATGCTTCTTGTTATTGTTGTATAGTAAAACTGCAATTTATTTAGTTACACTCTTTTATTTAACTTAACTTCCTTTTTGCATGCAAAAGATAGAATTTTGTAATTGATTTTTCACCAGCTTTCTGATAGATTAGAATTTATAAAAAGTTCTTCAGGTAGGTAAAGGTAGCTTCCCTATTCCTTGTTTTTAAGAATTCAGCAAAATTTACTCAAACGCACGAAGCTAAACTGCTTGGAACCGGATTATAGTCGATGACCAGTTAGCGTCAATATTTAATTTGAATAGGAATAAAAGATATATATATATATATTAGCTATCGCCAAATTGACTTTATTTATGGTGACCTTTTTTATCGCCAAATTTGGCGAACTTATGTTTGGCGAGAAAGTGACACTTGCAGAGATGACTATGTGGTTTTAAGCGTATGAGAGTTGGAACAATGATTACAACAATGAAAGAAAATTTGCGAGAAACTACGTTCAATAAAACTCGTATAAAATATAAATCCGTTCATGGAGGGTTTTGGCGTTAGTCTCCATTATGGAAATTCACGGAGTTTGTCACGTAATAAATAGTCATAGAATTATAAATTAATGATTTTTCGTATTTTTTTCTTTAGATGTACTGTAAGACTTTCCTTTGTGTCAATTTTCAAGATTCTTAGGTCAATGGGAAGTATTCTGTAGGTTTTACTTTTAAAACCTATAGGATACTTACCGTTGACCTAGAACCTTGAAATTTGTCACAAAGGAAGGTCTTATAGCACAAGTAAAGGGAAAAAATCCGAAAATCCTTAATATTTAATTCTATGTGGTTTATTACGTTTAAAACCTATAGGGTACTTCGCGTTGACCTCTAGAGCCTTGAAATTTGGCACGAAAGAAGGTCTTATAGCACATGTAAAGGAAAAATTCCGAAAATTCTTAATACATATAATTCTATGTGGATTTATTACGTGAATTTTCTATAATCAGGTTTCCCATAAACCTTGTTTTAAGGCTGTAACTGTTTATTGCACTTAGAAGCTCAAAATTTCTACCCAAGAATAGGACCGCGAACCTTTTTATTTGCTAATTATTTCAACTTAATACCCTGAGCCGTTCCTGAGAAAAACGGATTTGACAGACAGACGGACAAAGAGCCCTCCTATAAGGATTCCGTTTTTTTTTTCTACTTTTGAGGTGCGGAACCAAAAAAAAAGATTAAAACTAAAACTGGGTTAGGGGGAGACTCCCCTCAAAAAGTTGTAAAGTTTATTTAGACTTGGCTAATAACAAGCTTAGTTCGTAAATTTGTTAAATGTCCTTCCCAACCATTAAAAAGAAAAAAAAAATATATATGCAATCAAATCTATGAAAGCGAATCACTACGGTAAAAATATCCAGTTTTAAGCATGTTTCTGTCGTAGCAGGTATTAGTTGCCTGATATTTCGACCATCGGGACGGTGGAAATTTTCCATCTAAGAAAAGTTTTTGTTGTAGACAGATTCCGTTTTCATAAACTTTATTACAGTAATACACTGCCAAAAAAAAAGTGTTGATTTTACAGTATAATACTGGCATCCCAGCTGCCAGTATTATACTGTAAAATCAACACTTTTTTTTTCAGTGTACACTTTTTAGTCAAACAGACATAGTTAGTAAATGCCAGTAATTCACTAGGCAGTTTTAAGGCCTCTTACTTTCCCAATAATATTTAGTGATGGCTCTGCTCTCAGGGGCCTGCGAACTACCTTTTAAGAATGGCTGGTCCAAAGTCGAAAGTGATTTATATAGACCTTTTATAGCTCAGTTAACCAGGTACTATTTATTAAATTCCTACTGTTAGCTCACACTCTCTCTATATATATCTTGTTCAAATTTTCAATCGTTAATAAAATATTTTCTATTCATCCACTCAAGTTCAAATAAATTTTTTTAAACTTGTAGTGGATGACACTTTATGTTAATACAGTTTTTTCAAATATTAATTAATTCATTAAATTAAATTGATTAATTTTTGTTTTAAATGGGAGAAAAAAATTCCTCCCATTGTTTGTCCCCCAGAAATGAAAGATTTATCTCAAATGAGTGATGCCACAGAAATAAAATACCGCAACGATGATTATAGAATAATCCTAATCCTAATCTCTATCTCTATAAAAGAGTAAGTGTCTGTCTGCCTGCCTGCCCGCGGATTTCTCCGTAATTATAACACCTAGGACTCAGAAATTTTTGTCATGTGTAGATGTTGTCACCGGACAGTATACTTCGCGGCCGGATTTTTAAATTTTAATTTAGATTAAAAAAAAAATTAAAACGTGTATATGGAATTTTGGGTTCGAGGCTATTTCAAGCTCCTCCCATGAAATAGCCTCGGCAACTCCATCCGTGGCAACGAAGCAGCCAGCCAATGAGAGCAGTGTAACGACCGAAGAAATGTATGGCCTAGCCTGACTCGTGAGTTGCTGGCCTAGAGTTGTCCAGTTTTTGTCCATGGTTTTGTCGCCTAGCTTCGGAGGTTGACTGCCGTGTAAGCCGTGTAATCGAATCGAAAGGACAGTTTTTGATATGCAAAGAGACTGCAAGAGATGTTAGTTGGCAGGTCAAAAAGAAGTGAATCGAGCTACGCTAAGAGAGTTGCAGAGAGAGTTGAACAGACGATGGTGAGCGGAAAATGATGTGTGCGCGTGAACAGTATATGATGGTTGTGTACGCTGGGGTTTTGATGGCAGAGTGTAATGTTTTTTAATTGTTCATCTTATTTTAACTTGTGTATCAACGATGCCTAATAAAAAGTGCTGGATGTTAGTTAATCATCACCTTGGATCACTGGAGTTCGTTAAGTCATTACAGTATGGCTCTTTCCACCCGACATCAACAGAGCTTACTGATTTTAGTTCGGATTTTCACCACAGGGGGCGCTTTCGTATCTTTGGTTCTATGGGCTGGATCATGACGGGGTATGCCTCATTCGACTCGACATCGATAACCTTAATGAATTCAGTTATGTTCGTATAGAACATATTGTGCCCCCTGGCGGTGGAAGGTGTAACTAAAGGATTTTGCAGCTAACTCGGGTTCTATGGGTCACATCACGACACGTGTCGGCTCATTCGACACAACATCAATAGAGCTTACCTATTTTAGTTCTGAATTTCACCACCAAGGGGTGCTTTCCTATCTCTGTTTCTATGGGCTGGATCACAATGGGGTATGGCTCTTTCCACTTGACATCGATAGAGCTGACTGATTTTAGTTCGGATTTTCACCACAAGGGGTGCTTTCCTATATCTGGTTCTATAGGCTGGATCACGACGGGGTATGGCTCATTCGACTCTACATAGATAGAGCTTTTCAATTTTCACCACCAGGGGGTGCTTTTCTATCTCTGGTTCTATGGGCTGGATCATGAAGGGGTATGGCTCTTTCGACTCGACTTACGGTAATATATGGGAGTGTGTATGGCACGCCCAGTGTTTGCTGTCTAAGGTAGTGGGGCCCCCAACATTAGATTTGTTTACAAATAAAAAAAATTTCAACACTGATTTCAGGTACATTTAAGGTTGTTCGCACGGGCAACGCCGGGCGGGTAAGCTAGTAATATTATAAATCTGATTGTGTGCAAATGTTAGGCTGAAGCCAGCGTCAAAATGAAGCATTTATTTATCCTGTATCTTTGCATATAAGTTGATTATAACCCTCAAATGAATATAGGCTGGTTTTCGTTTATTTTATTTCAATATTTTTCTTAAAAATTAAAATTTTCATTATTTTCATACAGAATAAATGGACATTTTTTCGTATATTTTACAATGGTTGGTTGGTTTGGTTGGTTTGGCCCAAAGGACCCGGTTTTGCAGCTTTTTTTAAAATGGTTAAATTTATTTTACCGTTGCTAATACTTTATCGTTGCCAATATAAAATAAAACCCCTGAGTAATAATTTTTAATCAACAATTTATTTTCAAGTGAAAATTTTCCACGTGAAAAATGAAAAGGAAATGAATTATTTAAGAATTAAACAGAATATGAAATGATGTCATATTAGAAATAAAACGTGCGTTTTCAAATATTTGATAATAATACAAAGTGCATAAATACGAGTAAGTATGGAAAGCAAGCAAATATGATGTCATATATAGAAAAATAAAACAGATTTGTTTTGATGTTGAAATAAAATGATCTTGGGTTATCAAATTATTTGTGATTAATTTCTTTTTTTTTTCTTTTTCACATGAAAGGAATTATTTTAAATGTACGTAATCTAATATATGTATTTTAAATGTATGTGTTGTAAACTAAAGTTCTGTGTTTTAAATGAAATGAGTGAAAGATTTATATTTTTAATGAATTCAATACGAATGATGGGATAGGTTGGCGATTTATCGTCTGCACACGGCTAACATAAAGATACCATATTTTTAATTTAAATTATAAAAAGTAAAAAAAAAAAAAAAAAAAAAAAAAAAAAAAAATTGGATGGCAAATGTCAATGATATGCATCGCAAAATTATCCGTATTGAAAATCAGAAAATCTTAATAAAAATAACTATATTTTTTAAAAGAAAGTTGCTTTTCTTATAAAAGCTAAAGATTTAATATGATTGTGTCGAAGTAACAGCATTTTTCCTCTATCATTTTCCCGCAATCGAAAACACATTTGTAAATCGTCGTTTCGAACCGGAATTTAATTTTACATTTCTTTTAGTTTTAAAATAGGAAAAACTTTTTTTTTTTTTTTTTTTTTTTTTTTTTTAAATATAGCTTTTTTTAAAGTTGTTTCATAATAGATTTTTGTAAAGTCTTGCAGGATAAGAAAAATTGCATAGATTTTAAAGCAATGTTTAAGTAAAATTACAATATTTTTTAAACTTAAAAAACAACAATGTTATCGAAAAGAAAATCGATTTTACCAACAAATTCGCGTAATGCAAAAGCAAAGAAGAAATCAAAAAGTAATGAATCTTTTCTTCCAGCCGAATTGTGTAAACTTGAACAAGCCGATCGTGCCAATTCATAACATTATAAATGTGAAAGCGCGTTCTATACAGTAGAATTTTTTTTACATATAGGTAGAACATTTGTGAGAATAGGAAGGTTAGGGGTCTGTAATTAGGTCCATGGTCAATTTGATTTTTTTTTTCTCAAGTGAAATTTGGCGCAAAAATAAATACATTGTTGTAACCAGATTTGTTTTTTGCTGGGTAAACACTTAATGATACTTTAGATGATCATTTCCCCGCTCACCTTTGATGCCTACTATGACTGTAAAACATATTAAAAAATATTAGCCGATAATTTTCTAATTTTCTTATTGCTTCATGATGTAAATAGACTTCCTGGTTCATACTTTAAACCTGAATCGGTCATGCCATTGTCGTTCAATTTTTATTCCTAATCTTAACCCTAATCGAATCCTATCCTAATCCTGATAATAACTTTAAAGAATATTCTTTGACACGAATATGTAAATGAAATCAATATCCATAAATGGAATGAATGGAAAATAGAATAAATAGAAATGGCAAAATAAAATAACAAGAAAGTACATTTATTCGACACTTAACCCTAGAGAAAGCGTAAAAAATTTCAAGCGCATGAAATAAATCAAAATAATCCTATATATACTAACAAAAATATGTAAATTTAGATTATCAGATTGGTGTCGTCGGTATTTATTTGCTTATAGTGTTCTTGACGCGATAGAGAAAATATCGAGGTTAAATTGGGCAGAATTTAAAGTACTTTCTAGCAACCTTTATTTACATTTTAGAATCGCATCAGATTGTTATATCTTTGTGAAATATCTATCAATTTATAAAATCCACAAGCAGTTTGTTCACTATTTACACCACTTAGCGTGAAGCACTTAATTTAATATATACATAAACAAGATAATGTAGTAAGAAATATATAACATATGTCTATGCAAATAAACAATATAATAATGCCCATTTAGCAATGCACACATATACAAATTGTACACCAAATACCACATAAAATGCACTGTTGTATAGAAGAATTCTGCCAGTGTTGTTTTTCGTTTTACGAAGAGGAATTGCTCGATTTTCACGATTTTACTTGGTCCTCCTTTTTAGGTAGATTTCGTAAGAAATACTACCTATTACATTCTCACCTAAGTTGGAAATTTTGAAAAATTTTTGCAGATCTGCGCCGATCATGACTCCCAGAACCCAAAAACACCCCCAGTTCGAAACTTTATATATCTATCTATCTATCTATCTATCTATCTATCTATCTATCTATCTATCTATGTCACTTTTTTCTGACCACGATAACTGGAAAAATTCTGCATAAATCTCTTCCAAACTCATACATAAAATCAAGAGGCATAAAATCTCGGTCAAGTTCGTTAATGGGCAAAATCGAACCAAGGGGGGGGGAAATGGGGGGCATTTTTGTGAAAACAGAAAAAAACCCATAATTTCTTAATTATGATACGTATCGAATCGTTTAAAGTTATTATTACTTCTAGGAAAACGGACGAAAACTTATGTATGACAGATTTTTGATATAAATAAAAATGGCCCCAAGGGGGGGGGGGGAAAGGGGGGGTTTTAGAAGAAAAAAAATCATAGCTTCGTCAATTCACAAGATATCAAATCTGCGTAAATTTATCATTAATCCTCTTAATATTATCTAAAACTTTTATATTGACAAGTTTTTTATAGGACCAACCGTTATAGCAAAAAAAAAAAATTAAAAACAAAAAAATCCCTGCCGGCTCCGCCTGCAAACAAGTTATTTTTCGAAGTAGGCGGCTCCAACTCCCGCATCTTTTCGAAACTGATACATAAAATCAAGGGGCATAAAATCTCGGTCAAGTTCGTTAATGGGCAAAATCGAACCAAGGGGTGGGGATGGGGGGGCTTTTTGTGAAAACAGAAAAAAACCCATAATTTCTTAATTATGATGCGTATCGAATCCGTTTGAAGTTATTATTACTTCTAGGAAAAGGGCCGAAAATTTATGTATGACAGATTTTTGATATAATTAAAAATTGCCTTAAGGGGGGGGGGAGGGGGGTTTAGAAGAAAAAAATTCAAAACTTCGGCAATTCCCAAGATTTCAAATCCGCTTAAATTTATTATAAATCCTCTTAATATTATCTAAAACTTTTATATTGACAAGTTTTTTATAGGACCAACCGTTACAGCAAAAAAAAAATTAAAAACAAAAAAATCGCTGCCGGCTCCGCCTGCAAACAAGTTATTTTTCGAAGTAGGCGGCTCCAACTCCCGCATCTTTTCGAAAGTGATACATAAAATCAAGGGGCATAAAATCTCGGTCAAGTTCGTTAAGGGGCAAAATCGAACCAAAGGGGGGGGGGGGGGCTTTTTGTGAAAACAGAAAAAAACCCATAATTTCTTAATTATGATACGTATCGAATCCGTTTGAAGTTATTATTACTTCTAGGAGAAGGGCCGAAAATTTATGTAGGACAGATTTTTGATATAATTAAAAATTGCCTTAAGGGGGGGGGGAAAGAGGGGTTTTAGAAGAAAAAAATTCATAACTTCGGCAATTCCCAAGATTTCAAATCCGCTTAAATTTATTATAAATCCTCTTAATATTATCTAAAACTTTTATATTGACAAGTTTTTTATAGGACCAACCGTTACAGCAAAAAAAAAAAAAAAAAAAAAAAAAATAAATAAAAACAAAAAAATCCCTGCCGGCTCCGCCTGCAAACAAGTTATTTTTCGAAGTAGGCGGTTCCAACTCCCGCATCTTTTCGAAACTGATACATAAAATCAAGGGCATAAAATCTCTGTCAAGTTCGTTAATGGGCAAAATCGAACCAGGGGGGGGGGGGATGGGAGGGCTTTTTGTGAAAACAGAAAAAAACCCATAATTTCTTAATTATGATACGCATCGAATCCGTTTGAAGTTATTATTACTTGACAGATTTTTGATATAATTAAAAATTGCCTTAGGGGGGGGGGAGGGGGGTTTTAGAAGAAAAAAATTCATAACTTCGTCAATTCCCAAGATTGCAAATCCGCTTAAATTTATTATAAATTCTCTTAATATTATCTAAAACTTTTATATTGACAAGTTTTTTATAAAACGAACTCTTGTAAAAAAAAAAAAAAAAAAAAAAAAAAATCCCTGCTGCCTCCGCTTGCAAACAAGTTACGTTTCGAAGTAGGCGGTTCCAACTGCCGCATCATCACAAAAAGGTCATTTCTTCCGCAATTCCCGACAAACAGGCGCCCCACGGTCTGCATCTTCGAAATCTACCTGTGCCTGTAGGCCGAGCCGTCAGGGATTTTTTCATTAGTTGCAGTTTCATTTTCGCGATTGTATATATTATTGAGCATGAAATTTCACTTTTTTAAGACTGGGTTATGTCAAGGCCCCTATAGCAAAGAAATACCGTATGGTCTCCTATAAAATGTGATAAAGCTTTGGTTAATTATATATGTTGTTAATTATCAAGTGAAATGTTTTACTAAGTTAATGCATTTATTCTTTTAGGTAGATTTCGTAAGAAATACTACCCATTACATTCTCACCTAAGTTGGAAATTTTGAAAAATTTTTGCAGATCTACGCCGATTATGACTCCCAGAACCCAAAACCACCCCCAGTTCAAAACTTTATCTATCTATCTATCTATCTATCTATCTATCTATCTATCTATCTATCTATGTCACTTTTTTCTGACCACGATAACTGGAAAAATTCTGCATAAATCTCTTCCAAACTGATACATAAAATCAAGGGTCATAAAATCTCGGTCAAGTTCGTTAATGGGCAAAATCGAACCAAGGGGGGGGGGAAATGGGGGGGCTTTTTGTGAAAACAGAAAAACCCTTATAATTTCTTTATTATTATACGTATCGAATCCGTTTAAAGTTATTATTACTTCTAGGAAAAGGGCCGAAAATTTATGCATGACAGATTTTTGATATAATTAAAAATGGCCCCAAGGGGGAGGGGAAGGGGGGTTTTAGAAGAAAAAAAATCATAGCTTCGTCAATTCACAAGATATCAAATCCGCGTAAATTTATTATTAATCCTCTTAGTATTATCTAAAACTTTTATATTGACAAGTTTTTTAAAGGACCAACCGTTACAGCAAAAAAAAATTAAAAACAAAAAAATCGCTGCCGGCTCCGCCTGCAAACAAGTTATTTTTCGAAGTAGGCGGTTCCAACTCCCGCATCTTTTCGAAACTGATACATAAAATAAAGGGCATAAAATCTCTGTCAAGTTCGTTAATGGGCAAAATCGAACCAGGGGGGGGGGGGGGCGGGAATGGGAGGGCTTTTGTGAAAACAGAAAAAAACCCATAATTTCTTAATTATGATACGCATCGAATCCGTTTGAAGTTATTATTACTTGACAGATTTTTGATATAATTAAAAATTGCCTTAGGGGGGGGGGAAGGGGGGTTTTAGAAGAAAAAAATTCATAACTTCGTCAATTCCCAAGATTTTAAATCCGCTTAAATTTATTATAAATTATCTTAATATTATCTAAAACTTTTATATTGACAAGTTTTTTATAAAACGAACTCTTGTAAAAAAAAAAAAAAAAAAAAAAAAAAAATCCCTGCTGCCTCCGCTTGCAAACAAGTTACGTTTCGAAATAGGCGGTTCCAACTGCCACATCATCACAAAAAGGTCATTTCTTCCGCAATTCCCGACAAACAGGCGCCCCACGGTCTGCATCTTCGAAATCTACCTGTGCCTGTAGGCCGAGCCGTCAGGGATTTTTTCATTAGTTGCAGTTTCATTTTCGCGATTGTATATATTATTGAGCATGAAATTTCACTTTTTTAAGACTGGGTTATGTCAAGGCCCCTATAGCAAAGAAATACCGTATGGTCTCCTATAAAATGTGATAAAGCTTTGGTTAATTATATATGTTGTTAATTATCAAGTGAAATGTTTTACTATGTTAATGCATTTATTCTTTTAGGTAGATTTCGTAAGAAATACTACCCATTACATTCTCACCTAAGTTGGAAATTTTGAAAAATTTTTGCAGATCTACGCCGATCATGACTCCCAGAACCCAAAACCACCCACAGTTCAAAACTTTATCTATCTATCTATCTATCTATCTATCTATCTATCTATCTATCTATCTATCTATCTATGTCACTTTTTTCTGACCACGATAACTGGAAAAATTCTGCATAAATCTCTTCCAAACTGATACATAAAATCAAGGGTCATAAAATCTCGGTCAAGTTCGTTAATGTGCAAAATCGAACCAAGGGGGGGGGGAAATGGGGGGGGGGGGGGGCTTTTTGTGAAAACAGAAAAACCCTTATAATTTCTTTATTATTATACGTATCGAATCCGTTTAAAGTTATTATTACTTCTAGGAAAAGGACCGAAAATTTATGCATGACAGATTTTTGATATAATTAAAAATGGCCCCAAGGGGGGGGGGGGGAAAGGGGGGTTTTAGAAGAAAAAAAATCATAGCTTCGTCAATTCACAAGATATCAAATCCGCGTAAATTTATTATTAATCCTCTTAGTATTATCTAAAACTTTTATATTGACAAGTTTTTTATAGAACCAACCGTTATAGCAAAAAAAAAATAAAATAAAAAACAAAAAAAATCCCTGCCGGCTCCGCCTGCAAACAAGTTATTTTTCGAAGTAGGCGGTTCCAACTCCCGCATATTTTCGAAACTGATACATAAAATCAAGGGGCATAAAATCTCGGTCAAGTTTGTTAATGGGCAAAATCGAACCATGGGGGGGGGGGGACGTTTTGTGAAAACAGAAAAAAAACATAATTTCTGAATTATGATACGTATCGAATCCGTTTAAAGTTATTATTACTTCTAGGAACAGGGGCAAAAACTTATGTATGACAGATTTTTGATATAATTAAAAATTGCCTTAAGGGGGGGGGAGGGAAGGGGGGTTTTAGAAGAAAAAAATCAGAACTTCGTCAATTCCCAAGATTTCAAATCCGCTTAAATTTATTATAAATCCTCTTAATATTATCTAAAACTTTTATATTGACAAGTTTTTTATAGGACCAACCGTTATAGCAAAAAAAAAAAAAAAAAAAAAAAAAAAAAATTAAAAACAAAAAAAATCCCTGCCGGCTCCGCCTGCAAACAAGTTATTTTTCGAAGTAAGCGCTTCCAACTCCCGCTTCTTTTCGAAACTGATACATAAAATCAAGGGGCATAAAATCTCGGTCAAGTTCGTTAATGGGCAAAATCGAACCATGGGGGGGGGGACTTTTTGTGAAAACAGAAAACCCCCCATAATTTCTTAATTATGATACGTATCGAATCCGTTTGAAGTTATTATTACTTCTAGGAGAAGTGCCGAAAATTTATGTATGACAGATTTTTGATATAATTAAAAATTGCCTGAAGGGGGGGGGGAGGGAGGTTTTTGAAGAAAAAAATTCATAACTTCGTCAATTCCCAAGATTTCAAATCCGCTTAAACTTATTATAAATCCTCTTAATATTATCTAAAACTTTTATATTGGCATGTTTTTTATAGGACCAACTCTTATAGCAAAAAAAAAAAAAAAAAAAAAAAAAAAAAAAATATATATATATATATATATCCTTGCTGGCTCCGCCTGCAAACAAGTTTGGTTTCGAAGTAGGCGGTTCCAACTGCAGCATCATCCCAATTCCCAAGATTTCAAATCCGCTTAAATGTATTATAAATCCTCTTAATATTATCTAAAACTTTTATATTGGCATGTTTTTTATAGGACCAACTCTTATAGCAAAAAAAAAAAAAAAAAAAAAAAAAAAAAAATCCTTGCTGGCTCCGCCTGCAAACAAGTTTGGTTTCGAAGTAGGCGGTTCCAATTGCAGCATCATGGCAAAAAGGTAATTTCTTCCGCAATTCCCGACAAACAGGCGCCCCACAGTCTGCGTCTTCGAATTCTGCCTGTGCCTGTAGGCCGAGGCGTCAAGGATTTTTTTTAATGTTACGTGAACGAAGTCACGGGTAACAGCTAGTGTTCAATAAAGATAACGTGGGACATTAATGCTGCACGGGTTTATTTTATATATTTATGATTAAAAACTAGGAATTGACTTTAAAAAAAAATTATATTACTTGTTATATATTTACTGAATTATTGAATTTTAAAGTTCGAGCGTCCTTTTCGGACACCCTGTACATACATGCTGTCTGATTTTAATATATAAATTTACAAACATAAAACAGAATTAATCCCGCCAGACATTCATTAATTATAATTTCTGTAGTACTCTTAATGCGAACGTGACTGTACGATAAATGCGGCCCTTTTTACGCTGGATTACTCTCATTATTGGGGATTATTTTCCTATTTGTGTGATTAAGGAGCATTTCATAGGAATGTTCCTGGAAATGCTGCTGCTTATGGGAGCATTTACGAAGTCAAATATTAATTCACAAACACTTAGCGAAATTAATGAGTCTTTAAACACAGTACGAAAAATATATATAAAGAAATGGTACACTTTTTAGTTTTTTTAAGCTATGGAAAAATAAATGTTTGTACCAGTATTAATAAAGAGTGTTCGAGTATAATAAAGAAAATAACCAGTGTTAATAAATTTTCGTTAAACTAGGGAGCTCTGCCCTTCTGAGCTACACTCGCCAACCCCTGTCCAGACCCCGCATGCTCTAAAAGCACATTAATTTGCTCTGTTTAAAAAAAATTATCCGATTACGGAAGATTGAATGATATTGTTTAGTTCTTAAATTTACATTCCAATTCAAAGCGATAAAAGTAAATTAATTATTCTAACCCTTTTTTCCTCTGCGCAGGGAGGATAAAGCGTCTGTACTATTTTCCCCTCTGCGTAGGGGTAATAAAACTATTTTTTTTTTTTTTTTTGTTCGAAGTTGAGCTTGTGGAAACTCGACGAATTGTTGTGATATTTTCGTTAGAAATGTGTCAGGCAGAACGATGTGAAACATTCAATTTTAGTAAAGATTAAATACATTTTACCGAGCAGAATACCGATTTCTTGCCTTCATAAAACACAGCCTTATAGTCTTCTAACATTTTAAGATCATTCAATTCAGATATTATCATGAGCACGACCAGTGACGGTCTTCTGCAATCAGGTTGCCATTCATTCCCCTTTGACTAAAGAAATTTTTGGTTCCCATGGCCGAATCCACCGCTGTCGCGACAGCTAACTGCTGTTTTTATGATTGATTAAGAAAGATCAGTTATACCCATTTGAAAATCAGCTTGCATAAAATGGTTAAATAAAAAATCTCGCTGCCTACTGCAATGTTATAATGTTTAGAAGAAAAAGTTTTTTTAGACACCATAAGAAAATCATTTTAAATATATCGTTTAAAATATGACGTAATCTTCATCATTAAATGCTTTTCGCTCGTAACAATTTAATTTAGGTTTTCTTTCTTTTTTTTATACTCACATGTAATTATATTTTTCAATGGAAAAGTCTTTGGATCTATTATATTTAAAATATGTCTGTCTGCTTGTATTTCACGGCTAATCCTCCTAGAATATGGAACTTTGGCCGGTCAAATTAACACCAGTTGTCAGCGTGGGATCCGAGGATGTCATATAAGATCTTAGAATTTTGAAATTTGAATTAGTTTCCGAGATATTAATTTTTTTGTAATTTTTAATGACATTTTTGTAATGATGACAACTAAATTACTGCATTTTTGTGGAAAAAAGGGAAAACGATAAATATTATTTAAAAAAATTTTTGACGTCATTTTCAAATTGAAATTATCTTTTATTTAAATTGATCAACACACCGGATTGCTACGCACAGTGCCGTAACTAGGCAGGTGCAACAGGTGCAGCTGCACAGGGCCCATCTGAAAGGGGGGGGGGTCCCAAAATGATGTGCATAAGAAATTATATTTTTTAATTGAAAAAGAAATTTCTGCCTTTCTACTGCGCGATTTGACGGTTAAGTTTTGTGTTATTTAGATCCTAGATGTCTCTGCTTATCAACATGAACATTCGAATTAATATAGTTTATAGTTCGAATTAATATAGTTTTACTACAATTGCCCCATAATAGTTCAAAAGAGGATCAGCCTCTACAAAGTACTGCCTCACAAACTGATATTACCGAATATTCTGCTGTTTCACAAGGTATTTCACTACATTTGCCCCATAATAATTCAAAAGAGGACGAGCCTGCACAAAGTACTGTTTTACAAACTGATAATACCGAACAAAATATGTTCTGTACTGTTCCAGAAGAAATACTGCTTAATTACAACGATCCCCATTCCTGGCCTGCCGTTACTGGTAAATTAATACATTCTCTTGTCTCACATGGTGCAGATCAAGGCGACAACATTAACTTTAATACGTTAAAAGTAGACGATTCAGGTCGAAAATTTACAATGGACTGGTTTTATGTTAAACAAATTAACGGAGAAACTGTTAAAAGAAAATGGATTTTATATTCCGTTAATCAAAATGCAGTATTTTGCTTTCCTTGCATGCTTTTTGGGCAAAAATCGCATAATCTTTCAGACCCACAAAAAGGTTTTTATGATTGGAGGCATCTTTATCCGGTTATTCCCCGACGCGAAAATTCTCCGGAACATCGAATTTCGTATGTCAAATGGAAAGTAATGGAAAAGAATATAAAATCAGGAAATGCAATTGATGATTATGTAATTAATTCCATTAACAAGGAAAAAAATGATATGGCGTGAAATATTGAAAATAATATTGGATGCTATTCTATCCTGTGCCAAATATAATCTTGCTCTTAGAGGTTCAAATGAAATTATTGGAGATCCAAATTGTGGCATTTTTTAAAATTTGATTGAATTTGCTAGCCATTATAATACTACTTTAAAGGAACATATTGAAAAACATAAAAAGGGTTCAGTGTCTTATTTCTCACCCACTATTCAAAATGAAATAATAAAATTAGTTGGGGAGAAAACTAGAAATGAAATCATCTGCAGAATTAAGAAGGCAAAGTCTACATAATTTTATTCGACAGCACTCCTGATGTTTCAAGAAAAGAGCAAATGAGTCAAATTATAAGATATGTCCATGTTGACTGTAAAGGGAAGGTAATGATTGAAGAAAGCTTCATAAACTTTATTCAATCTCATGAAAAAACGGGAGAAGGTTTATCATCTGAAATTTTGAATAAACTAAATGTTGATAAATTAGACATTCAGGATTGCAGAGGGCAAGGATTTGACAACGGTGCCAATATGGCTGGCAAGTATAAGGGAGTAAGTGCACGTATTTTGGAAATTAATGATTTAGCAATATTTGTACCTTGTGCAGCTCATAATCTAAATTAAGCCGGTGCCCACGGTGCATCTACCAGGGCCTGATTAACTTCTGGAACTGGGGGAAGCACAGTACCATTTTAGGGCCCCCCTTTCATTCGGTAAAAGTATTCTAAATTCATCATACATGGAAACTCGTTAATGATACAAGCTGCAAGTATTATTCACGAGAGCGACTTCATATATTTCACCAAATATGCGCCAAATTCATATATTTCATCAAACAGGCTTTTTTTTTGGGTTCTCTGTATTTATTTTAGATAGAGTATATTTGTAGTATAGCAGAGTTTCCCCCAGACAGTTTCAGAAGGGTGCTGCACCCTGCCTGCCCTTTGGTTTACAAAATAGCACCCTTCTTACCCCTCATGAAAAAAATAGCACCCTTCTTGCCCACCCAGTAAAATAATTAGCACCCTTCTTGACCCTGAGTGAAAAAAGTACCCTTTCTCCTTTTTGCATTAAAAAATTTGCTTTCATAGTAAAAATTGACTCCGTGTTGTCTTGAAAAGAGTGCCCTGACTTTTATATATCAAAAGTGGCTTTAAAAACAAAAAGAATATCTTTAACAATTAAAAAAGTGCCCTTAAGAAGAAAAAAGTGCCCTTTAGAAGATAAATATGTCCTTAAGAATAAAAAAGTGACCTCAGAAATCCAAAATGTGCCCTTTTCTCACCAGTAGACCCTGCCCTTTTTTAAACCTGGGGGAAACTCTGGTATTAGTATATATGGTTTTGTATGATCAGTTACCAGAGTGGTTTCTAATCAGTACATCAGGATACCATGATTAGTTAACAGTGTGTTAAACACATTTAGATTTTCCTGTTAGATAAATTTTCTGAAGTAGTGTGGATGTTCTATTGCATTAGGCAAACTTATCCTTCCACAAAAATTAAAAATCCAATGCAAAAAATTAAAAATGGAAATTAGAGGCCACATTTTACAGTCATTTTGGGGCCCCTCTTAAATTTTAGAGGGGAAGCACGTGCTTCATGTGCTTTTGGATAATCAGGCCCTGGCATCTACAACTCCAGAAATGATTGCTTTTTTTGGTACTGTGCAGAGGTTGTTTAATTTTTTCTCGTCCTCAACAATTCGTTGGGAAACTTTAATGAAGTGCTTAAAAATATCACTTAAAATTTTTTCTTATACAAGATGGTCATCAAAGGCCAGAGCAATAAAAGCGCTGTATTTACAATTATCTGAAGTAATGGAAGGGCTTCAAATGATTACAAACGATTTTTCGAATCCGGAAGCTGTATCGAATGCACAAAGTTTGATTCTGCAAATTAATTATAGGTTTATCTGTACACTTTCTATATGGAATAAAATTCTACAATGCATCGATCGAACGAACAAAGCATTACAACAGAAAGATTTGTCAATAGATATTGGAACAAAACTAATTGCTGGTTTACGTAGTACATTACAAGGTCTTCGAGATACAGGTTTTGAACAAAATATCCAGGAAGCACAAAGTTTGGCTGAAAAAATGGATATAGAGAAGGAATTTCTTAATAAAAGGAAAAGAAGAGTGAAGAAAATGGAAATAGATGAAACCCCAGATGAAGGAAGTAAATTAACAGCTGAAGAGTTATTTAAAATACAAATGTACAGTGTTCTTGACACTCTGTTGTCTCAGATAGATTTGCGTTATGAAAAAATGAGAACCATCTGTGATTATTTTTGCTTTCTGTATGGCTCGTCTTTACAACATATGAGTGTCGCTGACTTAAAAAAATCGGCTGCAGATCTCGCTATTAAGTACATCAAAGATTTAAAAAAGTACGACTTCACATGTGAAATTGAAAGTTTTAAGTTTGAAGTAACGGCTCTTATACAAAACATACAAACTGCATCTCCGCTTAATATTCTACAGACTCTTCATGATTTTGGTTTAATTGAATTTTACCCAAATATCAGTGTCGCCCTTCGAATATTTTTAACTCTTCCCATTTCTATTGCTTCGTGCGAGCGAAGTTTTAGCAAGCTGAAATTAATAAAAAATTATTTACGATCAACTATCGGACAAGAACGTTTATCCAATCTGTCTATTATTTCAATAGAATACAATATAGTTAAAAATATTAATTATGATGATGTTATTAACGAATTTGCCGAAATGAAAGCCAGAAAAGTATAATTAAAATAAAACTTAATAAAATTTTTTATTGTGACGTATTTTTTTTTCATTTTTCCAAACCTAATTAATTAAGGGGCCCAAATGCGAATTCTTGCACAGGGCCCAGGAATGGCTAGTTACGGCTCTGGCTACGCAGCTAGTGTATTATTATTTAGTGTTTTTAAAATCTGTCAATAATGGATAAAAAACGGCTATTTCAAACTATGAATTAACTAGCTGTTACCCGCGACTTCGTTCACGTATCATTAAAAGAAGAATAAATGCATTAATTAAGCAAAATAATTCATTCCCGATAATTAGAAACGTAAATAATTAACTAACTCTTTATCACATTCCACAGGAGACAATACAGTATTTCTATGTTATAGAGGTCTTGACATAACTAAGTTTTAAAAAAGTGAAATTTTGTGACAAATAATCACGAAAAGGAAACTGCAACCAATGAAAAAAGGCGGGCCAAATAAAATCGTGTAAATCGGCGAAATAAATAAAAACATATGTCAAGTTTACCTGGTAAACCATTTTACTTTTAACGCCTTTGTGAAACGTTTTAATAGCCATCCTTCAAAGATAATGGAAATAGTATATTCTTTATCATTAAATTCAATTCTTGTGAATAGGGAGCAATTATTGTAGACCTAAATGCAAGGAGCTTAAATTTGCCTCCTTGATTTAATCTATAACTGAAAAAAAAATCTTTATTTCTAAATGAAAATATGTTGACAGACGATTTTTGTTCTCCAGAATAAATTGATTCATGAAGTTTGAATATGTGAAAATACGTTTTTATTTTTAAAAAATTTTACTGTTATTAAGATTTTTTTTTTCTTTCACCATCTATTCAAATTGAAAATAAATTCTTTTTTTTTTCAGTTTTAATGAGAAAAAATACATTAATCCGTTTTATTTCTTTTTTTTTATCTACAAAAATGGAATAATTTAGTTGCCATTTTTAGAGAAACTTCGTTAAAATTTACAAAAAAAAAAATTATAATAATAATAATAATAATAAATGATAAAAAAAATAATAATATCATCTCGGAATTTAAATCATTTTTTTTAATTCTGAGAGTTTATGACATCCTCGGATGAATGATAACCGGTGTTAAGTAAATTGCGTTGCGTTCGACGATCTGAAAAGAGTAGTTGCGAAATACAAACAGGAGGCGGTCAGATTTTAATATAATAGATTCGTATTTATTTTTCTTTTCCTAATAATCATGGTGTGGTTTTTGGCAAAAAACTCTCATCGGTATGTAACTGATATTCATGCTTAATACTCTGTATAGGTAAAAAAAATTTCAATTTTTCGTTTTAAATATGTCGTGAAACGAATCAACTTTCTATTCTTATTGACTTTGTATTATTAATGTACGGAATTAATTCCCGCTCTTGTAAAACACATTTGAAAATTTCCGTTTTATTTCAAATATGACGTCACATTTTCCTCAGAGAAATCTCTTTTTAATGCCATAATTCTTGCTAATTTTCTTTTTCTGGCAATCAGGACGTAAATTTTAGCGGAAAACTCACATTTGTATGTAACTGGTACTCAAGCTAATTATTAATTAGTATCGTTAACAAATATTTCAGTTTTTCATCTTAAATATTACGTCCATTGTCTATCTACTTTCATTATACATTGATATTCATGCTCCTTGTATTATTACGACTATTTGAAAATACATGTTTTATTTATGACGTCATATTTGTCCAAGCCGAGGAGGATCCTTTTCATAGTTCCATGGTCCAAGCGCAATCTATTTTCAAGAATATAATTATTGTTCATTTTTCCTTCTAATTATAACGCATTTTACAGACAGAAAAAGATATTTTTAATGTAACCGATATTCATACTTCATGTATAATAACAAATACTCCATATTTTTGTTTCAAATATTACGAAAATTCGTCTTCTTTTGAATTCTTTTTCATTTTCATTTTTCACGTGAAAATCGTTCAATTGAAAATTAATTGTTGAGGAAATTTTTTTTTCCGTGTTTTTATTTATTGGCAACGATCAAAGCCCTAGCAACGATAAAGTAAAATGGTTAAATTTTATGGGAAAATGTCCATTTATTCTCTATGAAAATAACGAAATTTTGAATTATTAAGGAAAATATTTGAATAAAATTAACAAAAACCAGCCTATTTTCATTAGAGGGTTATAATCAACGTATATGCAAAGATACAGGATCATTAAATGCTCCATTTTGACGCTGGCTTCAGCCTAACATTTGAACACAATCAGATTTATAATATTATTAGGATTAGCTATTCAGATAATGAAATTTTGAAAACAAAATTGGAAAAAAACTTAAAAAATTAGACAAAATTAAAAAATACTACTATTACTAAAATGCACAGTACAATCAAGTCACGTATATGCCTGCAAAAGATTGCTATGCCTAGTTTTTGATCTTATAAAACTTATGTAGCTATCCTGGACAGATTTCAACATTTAACTAGTGCTTAAAATAACTCTTCGATTTAAAAACTGTCTTCTTCAGCGTGTTTAATATACTTTTCTCTATAAAACTACCAACTTTCATGTTTTGATAAGCAATAGGTTTTGCAGGATAAGCCGAGAAAACGAAGAGGTCGAAATAAATTCAATTACGGCATAGCAGCAGCGTTATACTTTCTCATTTAAAATAGAGATATAACCTTTAAAAAAAAAATGAAAAACTCAATATCCTGTTTTGGATTATCCGGATTGCGTCCAGAACAGATTAGTCTGGATAATTAGAGATTCGATGTATAAATAAAGGTCATACATTATCGAGCCGATTGATTTAAGCAATCTACTCTGTAATATAACGGGATTATTTTTTCTTTTTAAAGACTAGACAAATTTGAATCCCTTAGCCTCGGTGTGCTATCTCAAACTGATACATCAAAACATCATTTCTCAGCACAAAATAACCTTGAGAAATAGTTCGGAATCACTTAGGTCTTATCGTCTGCCAGTAAAATAGGATACATTTTTGCGAGAAGGAGGTAAACCGATTTCTAAGGATGCTGATTCGAAAATGCACTCCTGGCTGGAAGTGCAATATACTTCAGGAGCTATCTGTGATTTGTTTTTGGATGGCTGCGAAGAGATATTTTATGATAATGGAAGACACTACGGCACTTAAGGCTGTTCTTTATTAGTCGTGGATTATTTAAGTTCTCATTTTGGATTTGACTCTGTCTTTTGCTTCGGAAATTATGGTAAATGTCAACGGCGAAGCAATTCAAAAAATATGAAGATGCTCAGTTTTAGTCATTTTCAAAGAAATTCAATAATTAAACCACGGGTTTATAAAATTTTAATCAAATTACTATTTAAACAAAAGAGAAGTGAATAATATCGTCAGTCATATATTCTCAATAAAACGTACATTTTAATTCATAAACTTGAGACATTTTTATAGGAATATGTTTTAAAGCGTTCGGCAATCCTTCGTCCGTCGGTGTCGGCTGTGCAATTAACTTCGTCACCGTGGCCGCAACTTCGAACAATTTCTATAAAAATGTGTCGTCGTCTTCTTTCTTACGTTGAACTGCAATGCATTGTAATCATGCTTGATGTCATATAAATGTTTTTTTCTACTTATTATTGGCCCTTTTTGTTCAACTCGACATCACACCCTTCATAACTTATTTATGCGATTTTCTCCCACTAAAAGTAGTTTGCGACCCCATGTTCTAGTAAGTTTTTATCCTATTGATGCCTTCTATTATCCCTCTTAATTTGTCGGTCGAATTTTGGAACACCCTGTATATTCCCATAAATGTTCTGACCATAAGAGTTTGTAAAAGCTCCCTTTCTGAACACTTTCTTAACACAAAAAATACTAAAGAAAGAACCGCCTTTACGCGAATCCAAGACGCACCTTATTTTTTAGCCGTGAAAAAGGTATTAAAAAAAAAAAAAAAAAAAAAAAAAAACGTATATAACACGCAAGACAATTTGAAAAAAAAATCGACATTTATGAAATTAGAATAAATTTTTAAGTATTCATTGCTCATAGACATTTCTCTGTCTACTTTCTCAGATAATTTACTGCAAAATCGCCATTTTTGTTCTCGGATATGACTAAATTGCTGAATTTATCTTATACATCGCATTGGAAATACCATACTTGAGAAAAGATTATCTAACTGAATCATTATCAATGAACTTCCATTAGTAGAATAGTTTTTCTTTAATGTATGAATTGTATGTCTCTATGATTGAAAAAAAGGTCTATCTGTAACTGACAAGCTACATAGCTCTCTTATATTAGAATACTGGAAAGAGTAATATAATATCTAATATCCTCGTTCTAATATAATTAGAACGAGGTTACCATAGTTACCATATCCCCATAAATGTTCTTACCATAAGAGTTTGTAAAATCTCCCTTTTTGAACATTTTCTTGCACAAAAAATAATAAAGAAAGTATCGTATTTAAGACTCGCCTTATTTATTAGCCGTGTAAAGAGTATTTTTCTTTAAAAGTCGTATATAACACGCAAGACAATTTGAAAAAAGAAATCGACATTTACGAAATAATGTAAATCTTAATTTTATTTATTCCTCACATTTTCCAAATTAGTATGTATTGCTCATACACATCTCTGCGTCTACTTTCTAAGACAATTCACTGCAAAAATCGTCATTTTTGCTTTTGGATGTTGCTACATTGCTGGATAATTCTTAGATAACATCAATTTCAGTCCCATACTATAGCATCTAGATAGAAGATATAGTGTGGCAAACGGCTATTCCAGTAATGCTTTAAAAAGTGCTAACAATTGAACCCGATAAATGTTGATCGCAGCGACATCTGTCAACTCCTCACCGGCCAAAACGTTTTCTCAATTCAGCCATACAATGTTTACGTTTGAGCTACCAGATGTCGCTGCGATCGACATTTATCGTTTAGCATCGTTCGACATTTATCCATTCAATTTGGATAGCCGGTTGCCACACTATATCTTCTAGACGCTCTACCCATAACATCGCATTAGAAATACTGCACTTGAGAAAAGATCATCTAACTAAACCATTACGAATACACTTCCCTGATTCTAAAACTATTGTGCTACAATAAACATACATTTATTTTAAAATTGTTCAATTTTTGCCAGCTCTCTGTTTATTGATGTAATTTATGTACCGTATGCTCATTTAAAAATTCTAGTTATGTACACAATAAGCAATAGAAACTGGGAAATTATTTCTCCAGACACAACAACTAGATCAATTCTATTTTCTCGAACCATGTTTTTAACAAAATCGTTTACATACTCGTTGAAAATTATATATAAAAAATGAAATCAAAATGAAATTCAAGACAGAAAGCCAAAAGGTTTAAAAAAGCTAACGATAAAGACAGGCTACCGCGGTGCATTCCACTTATCTTTTTTTTACAGACTGCTAGAGTGACGTGATGCTCTTTTCGTACACCTGCATTGGTGAATTCAAACATCACGTGACTCCCGCGGTCTGTAAAAAAGGGTACGCGTAAAGCAACGCCATAGCCTTTCTTTTTTCGTTAGGTTTACTAGATGCGGTAACTTTCCAATGTGCGAGATCTTGTCTGGACAAGTAACCTCATCGAGAAAACCTGAAGATCCACCTCGATATCAACCGACATCGGAAGTGGGTCTCGAAAAGCTGACAATCCAACAGCAAAATGCCCTTATACATCAGAGTCCAGCAAAGTGCCTCTATGAGTCAGTGCGCAACAAAGTGCCTCCATGAGTCAGTACACATTAAAGTGTTTCCATATGTCTGTGCGCAGTAAAGTGTCTTTCTATGCGTAGCGGTACTGTCTTCGGTTATCAGATCCAGATTCAGCATCCAATCAGTGCCGCTCTTTTCTGATGACGTTACAGCCTGAGGATAGGGAGTCTCGATATGAGAATGGCGACATACGAGGTATAAAAATCGATTGGTTGATACGATTTTGGACAAAAGCTAATCGCCAAATTATCGAATAAAAAATGCCTAGGTTTGCCATAGTTTGGACAAACGTGTCTGGCTAAACACAGCCTGAGCATCGTATGTCACCACTCTCATATATAGGCACCCTACCAGAGGAAACAGTTGATGGAGTTTATCGGAAAAAAATAACGTAGAATTCTGGACCATTTTGTAACATCTGTGAAGAGTCAATACAAAAATTACTACATATTCTGCATTTTGCTTCTTCTCAAGGAAGTTCTACAAAGAATTATTCGTGTATGCAGACTGTTGTGAATACAATGTATTTGTTCAAAACAACTAGATTTTAAATATTAAATGCTAATAAAATCAATATTTCTAATGAAAATACAAAGATTTCATTAAAAACTATTTATTTAATGAATAATTTTTATAACTTATAATTTCTATTAAAAATTATTTATTTATTCAGTAGATATTGAAATCGGGATAGTTATGTATTACTGTATTAATAACTAAGAAGTAGAAAATGAAATAAACGTTTACAAAAAATATTAACCAACTTTAAGTTGGTTAATATTTTTTGTAAAAGTTTATTTTATTAGCACTAGTTTAAAAAAGACTAAAATAATTCTTTAAAATTCTCTAATGCAAAATGTTATCAAATAACCACAAATCCGATATGATCTGTCGGCATAAAAACGATAAATTTAATATGTACAATTTAATACCCACCAAACATGGATTTTCGAGGGAATAATTTTTACAAGAGATGAATTTACAGACTTATGATTTAATTAACAAATTATGATAATTTTTACATATAAAAACTATCATATATTACTTTTTGAAGACGGTGCCAAACAACCCCAATCGATAAATTAGTAGGTACTAGGTGCAATATATGCACAATTTTTACTATAATTAAGGTAGTTCAAAAAGTATTTAATTATTTTTTATATGTATATATAAGTAAATTAAATCATGTCTGTAAAGCCATGAAAGCCATGTCTGTAAAGCCGTCTTCTAAAAAATATTCTCTCGAAAATCCATGTTTGATGGGTATTAAATTGTGTATATTAAATTTATCGTTTTTATGCCAAGACATGATATCGGATTCGTGCTTATTGGATTAAATTTTGTCATTAGAGAATTTTAAAAATTATTTTATTCTTTTTAGTGCTTTTTTTTAAGGTGGTTAACTTTTTTTTTTTTTTTTTGGTAGAAGTTTATTTTATTAAAATAAAAATAGTAGCTTAAAAAGAGATAAAAGCGTAAACAAGGTTTTAGTTCAACCTATACACATCATTCTTTGAATTCTTAAAGCTAGTCCTTAATTCGGGAAATAATAATAATAAAAAAAGGTACTGGTGTTAACTGGTCAGTGCATACTGGTTTCTTTTTACTGAAATTTATATAAAGCGGGTTTGGAAAATATTGGCTAGAATTCATAGAAGTTTTTCAATGCAACAATAAAACACTACATCTGATGATCAGCGAACTTTACGAATCAATTGCAATCTATATTATGCAATGGAGAATTAGTTGAAAGAAAACTACAGAAGTTCTTTAATGTATTTTAAGCACACGCTGCTGATGAACATTGCTAGCGAGTAAAATATTGGAAAAAGAAAGAAAAAAAGTAAAGAAGGCTAAATTCAGTGTTTGATACACCAGAAATACCTTCGCCCTAAAATTATCTCCAGCATTCTCTAACACACTTAGCCTTATCGACACGCCTGTGACAACCTAGGATGTAGTATCTCCCCTATTTCTTCAAAACATCTTTTAAGAGCATTCCTCCATGTAGTATTACAAATTTTGGATGTTAAAACATGTCTTACAGATTTATTCTTATCCATTTTTTTAGAAAATGCAATATATTTTAATAAATCTAAGCTATTTTTTTTATTAATATATTGAATATATATTGAATGCTTATAAGAGATAATTGATAAACTGCAAAATAATAATTTTTTATTAAGACATGTTGATTCATAGAGTTCAAATAAATAAATAAAAAAAAATCAAATTTCATATGGTAATGTAGTATCTCCCTTATTTCTTCAAAATATCTTTTAAGAGCATTCCTCCAAGTAGTATTACAAATTTTAGATATTAGACTGTATCTTACAGATTTATTCTTATCCATTTTTTAGAAAATGCTATATATTTTAATAAATGTGATCGCTTTTCTTTTTTCTTCTTCTTTATTATTGAATGCTATACGAGACTAGCCGGATGTGCCAATCCCAAAACTTTCTTCCATGTCATATATGCTAATACTTCAAAATTAGCTAACATAGCCTCCATGAAAATGATAAAAAAAATTGCTATTACAGTGCCCCCTTCAGGCGCAATATCTACAAATTCAAGAAGTACCTGCTGGCCATAGTCACAAACCTAATATATAAAAAAAATTGATTCAATTCTATGCATAACTTCATACCAGTGGTGTAATGTAGTGATGGACATAACGATTTTTTTTATTATTCGAATGAATCATTCGGTCATGCGCAGAAGCACATCTGTCAAACTTCAATTTTTTTTATTCAATTACTACCAGAAATTTTGAAAAAAAAAAAGTTTCTGCAGACCCCCCCCCCTTTCCCCCCCCCAACATTTCTGGTAGTAATTGAATAAAAAAAAAAAATTGAAGTTTGACAGATGTGCTTCTGCACATGCCCGAATGATTCATTCGAATAATCAAAATAATCGTTATGCCCATCACTAGTAATACTAGAGAAAAAAGTGGGGGATGGGACGCTCATAGGGTATGAATAGTAGAACAATATAATTCGGAATTCAGTAACGTTAATTCACGCAATGTGATTTTCGTTAAAATTCGTTATGCAATTTTTGTTTTTGAAATAGTCGTAGAATAACATTAAACCTGTTGTTCACTGACAAAGATGAAAATTACCGCATTTTTACTTTCTGACATGTTTAGTGTGAGAAAAATATTGTAATCATAAAAAAAAAAGGACTATGAAATTTTGGTATAGCTTTATGTTTTGAGGTTCTCTGGATCCTCTTTGCTTTTCTACAACGATTCTGTATGTACGTGCGTACGTCGGACTTTTCTTAGTTTTGCTGTTTTATGAATAGTCAGTATATGTGTGTCAGCGAATGAGAACATGATAGCATTCAAACGATGGTTTCGACTATATGTATACACCAATTTTACTAGTAATAATACTACAATGAATCTCAAAAACATTCATCAATTTTGTTGCAATTCAAACAAACTTACAGAAGTTAGACTGAGAACAGATTTACAGACAGGCAAACAGACTATCCAAAGTCATAAAAAACTTCCATGTGAAGTATTAAAAATCAGTGCTTTATTTCTTAAAATTGTTAATTTATCAGCAATTATTAATGCTTATCCCTTAAAAAAACTAATAAGTTTGAGAAGTCTGCCTCCTCCCGTGTCTCAATAAAAAGTAGGGGGACGTTTGAGATAAAATGAAAAAGTGAGGGGACGCCGTCAGCCCGCGTACCCCCTCGACTACACCACTGCTTCATACACTCTTCGATGGTACAAAAAATCGCTATTACAGCACCACCTTCCAGTGGAATATTTTTAAATTCAAGAAGGACCTACTGGTCATAGTCACAAACCTATATATAAAAAAATTTGTTCAATTCTATGCATAACTTCATACACTTTTCGATGATACAATGAGGACAGACCGACAGACATTTTCTACAAACATGCTTTTCGGAATATCTGACCCCTAAAACGTGAAAATCCGTCGAAAACCGGAAGCCGAAATTTTTTTTTTCGATTACAGTACTTTCTTTTAGTACAGGCAGAAAAAAGTAATAATTGATAAACTGCAAAATAATTATTTTTTATAAGACATGTTGATTCATAGAGTAAAAATAAATTGAAAAAATAAATCAAATTCCATATCAATTTTAGCATTATATTATTCACGAAATTAGTTACGAATCTCAGACAACAAATTTTAGTTTTAGTAATTAATAAAGGTATTAACCCACCGTTGTTGGTACAAAATTTATTGAAAAAATGGGTAGTTACATTATTGTTCTTAGAAATCAAATGTTTAAGAGGATATGAAAACTAAATAATAATAATCTTGGTTCATTAAAAAAAAAAAAAAAAAAAAAAAAAAAAAAAAAAATTCTGGGGGTTTTGTTACGTGGTTACCGCAACATTTTTAATTTCCCCCTTCTATGGAAATAATATAAATAATAATATAATATGAATAAATCTTATCATACGTAATCTATATAATAAAAGTGCAAGTCATGTCACTGAGGAAAACAAATACGGGCTAACCACATCTTTTTCCATATGCCCAGCGGTCATTTTTATTAAAAATTATTTTTTCGAATAAAATTACATAAAAGTTACATTTTTAGAAATGTCGTTCAAAAAATTGTTTGCTTGAGAGATGAGTTACATTAAAAAATGTATAGATTCTAAGATAACTTCAATGAAAATTAGGTTAGCAGCCGAATATCTCAATCCATTAAAGTAAATAAACAAAATATTCATTCATCGTGAGTCATAGAAATATTAAGAATGGAGGTAATCATTCGCAAAGAAAGATCTTCATAGTAAATTTACAGCTCTGGTGTCGAAAAAAAAAATCGCATCTGTAAACATGGCATACGTAATAAGAAAAAAAGAAGGCATCCTCATTTTTTTCATACCAGACGATATAATTTATTTCACTCAAATAATAACGATGATTTTTTACATTGTAAAACTAGTTATAGCAGGAAACGAAAGCACCCCATTTGTCACGCTTAAAGTACAATTTACAACTTGTTAATATTTGGAATATTTCTGTGTAGCTGCAACACGAAATAGTTTAAACACTAAAAAGTAGAAAATATAAATAAAAAAATAAAGAATGTAATCTATATCTTCAGAAATACGCTTAAATCAATTAATAACTTCATACTAATTAAATTATGATTATACATTGAAAAATCAGTTTAGAAATACTAAAAAAGATAGTTTAAATAATGCTTTAATTTCTTTCCTGTTGTCATATCTTTAAAAAAAAAATAGAACAAAAATTTATTTTTTAAAAAATAAATTTAGAAGCGCGCGTTTTCTACCAATCGTAAAAAAAGACGCGAATTTTCCATAATCATGTTTGGTGTCCACCCAAAATTAGCGTGTTGAATCAGACTTTTTTTTTTTTTTTTTTTTTTTTTTTTGAAAAAAAATCATGAATGACAGTCATGGAATTAGACGAGATTTTCAAGATAAGCATTGAATGCTTCCAAAAAGTGTGTATTGGGTGTAGTAAGAAGTTGTAAAGCGAATTTTGTCTGACGTTTACTGCGAAATAGCACACCAATCAGTAGACCGCGTTTGTGTCATGTGATAAGAACCAGTTCAGCGTTTTCAGAGAAAGTGAAAGTAAAGTTGAAATTTCGAAGGTGAAAGATGTCATACGATAAGTCATTTATTCGTCACTGCATTCGTTACGAATTTCACCAAGGAAAAAGTGCTGCAAAAGCATGTCAATCAATGTGTTATATTCTTGGAGGGGAAATCGTATCGAAAAGCACATGCGAATTTTGGTTTCGACGTTTTAAAGATGACGATTTTGATGTTAGCGATCGAGAACATTAGCGGCGCTCCACTGAAGGCTAGTCATGAGGATTTGAAAGCATTGCTTGATGAAGATGCATCTCAGACGCAAAAAGAACTTGCCAAACAATTAGGAATATCACAAAAAACGATTTGTAATCGTTTACACGCGATAGGAAAGATCCAGAAGGCAGGAAGATGGGTGCAAGGAACAAGGATGAGCGTGTCTTGAAGTGCATGAATATGCTAAACAGGCAACAGAAAAAATCTTTCTTGTGGAAAATCGTGAGGAGAGATGAAAAATGGATATGTTATGTCAATCCGAAACGCAAAAAAATATTTGTTGAATACCGACAGAGCAACAACATCAACGCCGAAACGAGTCATTCAGTGCAGAAAAATTCTCCTCTGCATCTGGTGGGATATGAAGGGTGTGCTCTATTACGAACTGTTGGAGCCTGGTGTAAATGTAACTTCTGAACGCTACAAGCAACAATTGCTTAAATTGAACCAGGAAATCGGTAGAAAACGTACATTTACTGGCAAAGGTTTGCGCCCCGTGAAATTGCTCCATCACAACGCAAGACCTCATGTTGCAAAACCAGTCAAGGACTGGGAATTTTTAGAAACCCGGCGTATAGTCCCGACATAGCTCCTTTGGACTATCATCTGTTTCGGTCGATGCAGAATGCTTTGTCTTCTGTACACTTCTGGACAGTGGACGAAGTGCGAAACTGGGTTGACGACTTCATCACGTTAAAAAACGAATCGTTCTACACTGCTGGAATCCATCAACTCCCCGACCGAAGTCGGTAGGTATTAGATAATGATGGAGATTATTTTGATGAATAAAGGTATTATTCTCAGCTCTTAATTGCATATTCATTTCTCTGAAAAACGTTTTAAAACTTTTTACTACACCCAATACTTTAAAAATCTATTTTTACTGTTATACTTATTAAACGTGTTTATGGGGAAACATAAAACATCATAATTTTCAAAATGCTAAATCTTTTTTTTTTTTTCGATTAAAGGTGTTTTGGATTTCAAATATTCTATAGAAAAATAAAAATTTATTTTGTATTATCGGTGTTAATTTCTAGATTGAAAGAGTTTAACAATAGATAAACAGAAAGATTGAGACCGATTTTAAATTAAACAAATAGTAGACAAAAGAAATGTTTGTATTTAAAAGACTTCAATATTTATGATTGCTAACTATTCTGACATAAATATATTTGCCTTCCTGTTTGAACAAATAGCGAAACTTTCCCCTCCTTTTGACTACTTTTCCCTTTATATATTTATTCTTATTCTTTATTTTAGTTTTTTGCTATGACTATTTTAATCAAGATATCTTGGACATTTTTGTTGTAATTATTATGGTTTCAACCATTATCGTTAAGTTCTATAAATGAATGTTCGTAAACATGTTTACGGTATCGTTAAATTTTCTCAACAAAATTTTATGTAAAACATATTTGTTTGCATTATTCTAAATTTATCAATCTTTTGAATTACTGAAGAACAGTTGAATTATGTATATGACGCAAAAACTTGGCACAGTTTAAAATTTCCCGAAAAAAATTCTGTAAACTATATTTGGAAAAATATACTTTAGTTTTACAAAAAATATACAAAATACAAATATAAATTTTGTCTTATACGAAAATAAATAATTTCTTTTTTTCCCTCAAATTTTAAGATATATTAATATATATACACAGAGAAAAAAAAAATGTTGATTTTACAGTATAATACTGACACTCCAGCTGCCAGTATTATACCGTAAAATTAACAGTAAGAAACAGTAAAATAAAATTGCACAGACGCATTCGACGCTTTCCGCGTCGAATGCGTCTGTGTAGTAAATTTAAAAATTAGAACAGCAACTCATCTTCTTCAATTGACATAGGTCTCACGAAGGAAAACTTGAAAACAAATCTAAAACAACAGGGAGAAAACTGAGTTACAAATATTTTTACCCCATCATTTCACATTTTGTCCCTCTTTCAAAAAAAAAAAAAAAAAAAAAAAAAAAGTTTCAAAAATAAATGGAAAGTGAGTGTATACAGTCTGTCGCGATCTCCTCAAAAGAAAATGGTATCCTATTAGTCTGTCGCCAGACTTGACACTTACGTTTGAGATGGGAAATGTCTTCCGTATTTTCTCTTCGCATTTCATTTAAGCAGCGTCCGCGATATCTTCCGGTTTCTTCTTTTCTTTTTATCGCAAGGCGAAACCCTGGCTAGTGAAAAGTTAGATAATTCAAGTAAAATTAACTCTTTCGGGTCCGATTTTCTTTTTCTAGTTTTGGGAAAAAATTATTTTTACGTTAATAATATTGAAAGTAGCTATTCAAATCACAAAAGTTAAGATTTACTAAAATCTAACGGATATAGTTATTTTGCGTTAGTGATGGGCATAACGATTATTTTGATTATTCGAATGAATCATTCGGGCATGCGCAGAATCATATCGGTCAAACTTCAAAAAAATTTTTTATTCAATTACAACTTGAAAAAAAAAAAAAAAAGTTTCTGCAGAAACTTTTTTTTTTTCAAAATTTCTGGTAGTAATTGAATATTTTTTTTTTTTTTTTGAAGTTTGACAGATATGCTTCTGCGTCTGCGCACGCCCGAATGATTCATTCGAATAATCAAAATAATCGTTATGCCCATCACTATTTTGCGTACTATTCATATGACAATGGGCTGGGGAAGAATTTTTGAGGACGCTTGGAAAATGTCGTATTATAACAGGATTAAACACATATAACATTTTTTTTTTTTATTTTTTTTTTTTTTTTGCCGTATGCTTTATTATAAATAATTCGTTCGGAAAAATAGTTCAAATTGTAGATTTAAAGAGTGAAACATGTGTTTGAAATAAAAGAATCGCCAACGGTGTACCGTAGAATTAAGCAAACTTTTATTATTATTACTAAACGCGGAAGCATAAATGAAGTCATAACAATAAATGTATCGACATTTATCATTATTTATACTATCATTACAACATGTCGATAATAACAAAAACAATTATTACGACAAAATAATACTCGATGAAAAGACATGTCCTATTAATAAGACGCCAGACAGGAACGGGTTAAGAATACCCCAAAATAGTCAACGTACTACACTGCAAAAATAAAAAAAAATTTGATTTTATAGTATAATACTAGTATCCCAACTGCTAGTATTATACCGTAAAATTAACAGTAATAAACAGTAAAATAAGCAGTAATACGCTGCCGCGCATGCGCGGCAGTTTAATTTTACTGTATAATACTGACAGCTGGTTTTTTTTTTTTGCAGTGTACCTGATAGAAAATTTCTGACTGGTGTTTGATGTTCTTTTATTTAAGACGAAAAAATATTTCTCGACAATTATTTTTCTCCGCTCAACAATGCAAAACTTTCTGACACATTTACGGACTCATTTTTAGCCGTAAAAGCATTATACTTGCAGGCATGATTATTGAAATAATTTGTAATCGAACAGTTTTTCATTTAAAGATTAAAAAAAAAAATATTTCGAGTTATAAGCGATTGTTACTTTACGACGGCAAATACCCCCCCCCCCCTTTTCCGACACTGTCGTGTCGGGAACTTTAGTTCAAAACACCCTTTAACATCATTTTCTGAAAAATCTTCTACCTTTACAGTAAAAAAAAAAAAAAAAAAAAACCCTGTTTGATTACATGGTTTTTGAATAAGAGTACCTACCAGATTCATGCGTTTGAGAATAAAAATAAATTCAGAAAGTAATAAAGTTTGGTTTTAGCTATTTCTTCGGCTATTAACTTTTGGCACGAGACCAATACGAAATTACCACTTTTAGTAACTTTCAAAATTTTATTTGAATATATAATTGACATATTTCATATGAAAATGAAAATGATCTTTGGTGTTGTTAGGGGCCATCTAAAATAATTATGAAATATAAAAAATCTATTAGAGTTCTCAATTTAAAAAAAATGATTTTCACCAATATTCTCTATCCCGGAAGCCCGGGTTGGATGCCCTAGTTCTAGTAGATGGTAATTGCGCAAATTTGGTTTCAAATGTGTTATGCGTTTTCTAAATTGTTTACTTAGATCAATTTTCATCTTAGACCTTATTAAACGTTGAAGGTTCGTTTCAATATTTTGAATGTATTGGAAAGTGTTTCATAATCTCTACTTGAAGCACGATTTTCTTCCATGTTTTCCTTTCATAGAAATAGAACAGAAATTGTAATTTTTTCCCACACTTTACGCTCAGCTCTATTCAGTATCGCATAATGCAAACACAGAATGTGGTATGATTCTAAATTGTAAGGTTTTGCTCAAAACTAGATTTGTATAATCTTTCGTAGTTAAGAAAAAAAGAGTGGCCCACCAAAGAGTTACACAAACATCTTCTCCACTCCACTTTCTGTTATATAGCCCATTATTCAAGCACGTTTGTCTTGTTAAGTCTCCATTTAATGTGAGAGATACGATTTGTGCGTGTGTGTTCGACGGAGAACATTCATAAAACATTCAGTGTTGTTTTAAGTCGCAGCTAAAAAAATAAAAGGATAACAGCTACAGATAAGAGTTGTCGTGTCTTTTTACGAAGGGAAAGATAGCTCATGTTATTTAATTTGCAATGTTTTAAATACAAGTTAATAATACAGATATAGTCATATACATCTATCTAATATTAATAAAAGAAAAATGTTTGTATCTCTGTCTCTGTGTATGTGTGTGTTGGCGATGACTGTGGAAATCTATCACACGTAGAGACGTCTGCAAATTTGGTTCCGGATAGACGAAGACAGGTACGAAGCATCTGGCTTTCAATGTTTCGATTTATTTATTAGATTTTTTTTATTTTATTTTACATTGAACTAAAAAAAATTCGCGTATTTCCCTGATTTTCCAAGTTTACCGGCGATTTTGATCCATTCATAAAATTAATCCAAGTTCAGCCTTTAAGCAGAATATAGTAAATTTTGTCCTCTTTTCAATAAAGTGTATTTGGAATTTGTTCAAGCAAATTTTGGAATTTTCGCGATTATTTTTTTTTAAGTCTCCATTTCGCCGAAAATGAGAAATTTCCTTTTTATCCCCTGATATATATTTGATACCTGAGCCATCCAATGTTACATTTTTTATCCCATATAGGGAGAATAATTTAAAAAATCTAAAAAAAATATATATTACTAATTTGAATTTATACGATTTTTAAAAATAAATAAGAAATTGAGAAATTTGTGTTGACGGCAATGAAGAATTAAGATGAGAACTGGGTTCTTTCTAAAGTTAACATATAAGGGATTTTATTTCGTCTTTTACCTTGTGGCAGCCTTTTTTTTTGTGTGTGTGGCTTGAGGGAAAAAAAAAAAAAGATAGCATTAATTTTCGTTC
Organism: Maratus michaelseni; assembly: GCA_963931845.1. Taxonomy (NCBI): domain Eukaryota; kingdom Metazoa; phylum Arthropoda; class Arachnida; order Araneae; family Salticidae; genus Maratus; species Maratus michaelseni. The sequence continues at coordinate 204,746,030 of OZ007594.1, read as the reverse complement.
GCATAAAAAAAAAAAAAAAAAAAAAAAAAAAAAAAACCTCTAAGAATTTTGTTTTTGCGGCCCGGATTGATTTTCTCTCATTAGGTTTAGAATAGGTCCGGGCTTAATTTTTATCGGCAGACTCGAATGGAACCGAGCCTTTTATTCTAATTATTTATTTTATTATTATTCTTTCTTTCTTTCTTTTCTTTTTTTTAAAAAAAATTCTCATTAGACTGGGGCTGGGCACAGTCCAGGGCTTAATTTTTCTCGGCAGGCTTGGACCGACAGGGCATTGACAACGCTGGGCGGGTCTGCTAGTATACTAATAAAAGAAAATTTTTGTCTGTGTGTGTATGTGCCGGTATATTGGCGATGGCTATAGGGATATTTATCGCCCTTAGAGGTCTACAAATTTTGTCCCGAATAGATGAAAAGACAAGTCAGTATAATGGGTATTGTAGATTCGTTTCTTTTTTATGGCTGCTTAATTTGAAGCGTTGAGCTGTTATTTATTGTTTCGAGCTGTTATTTATTATTTTGTGTCGATAAATTGCAGAAAATTGGAAAAAGGGCTACAATTTGCATAGGAACATTACTAACAAACAAAAGCAAGTTTTTTGGAGGTAGGGTTAGAGAAGCCTTATGTGAGAGAAGGGGGTGTTCATAAATGAAAAACTTAAGCAAACGTTGAACTAACAGCATTAGTTGGAGAAAATGTCGCTGGAGAAACGGTGTCCTTCCCAGATTTTAAAAAAGAAAACATTTTCAGCCTTGCAGAGACCTATCAAAATGACCAAGAGGTCTACATCCTCCTCAACTATAATCACCGTCTCATTTGATGGAGCCAAGAACAAAGCAGTGTTTACAATCAAGGAGTGTTTGTATGGTGTGTGTGTGGCTCTTCTTTTGCTCGCTTGCATGTAATATCTGCTGATGAGAACGTGTCAATTATCATTAGATATTAACCGACCCTTGTTTTTTGGATTAGCAAGAAACTTTTCTTTGGAAATGGTAGGTATAATTGTACCATTAAACAAAAAGTCATTTGAAGCATGTTTCCTTGTTCGTCTCATACCCTCAGCAGTTTTTGTACCACCTTGTAAGTCATCAGGGTAGCCATCAAAGACAACTATACTGCCTGTGGTTGGTATTTTGATTGTACGTACCCAATATATTTGCCGCAGATTGTTTAAAAAGACTGATTCTTAGGCCAACAAGCAATATGCAATAAAAAACCACCATCAATGACGAATTGAATCCTGCCACTGAACCGCTTGTTTGTTAGGGGTTTGAATGCTTTGTAGAGAGTAGATTTGGTTCCTTTTCTTAAGCCACTGTCGAATAGGGATAAGGAATAAGGGCCTCTAGATCGTATGTCAAAAACTCCTCAAGATCTTTATCCGAATGCTTTGCAACCGAAATTCGTTTGAATAAAGTTGTGATATTAATAGGAAACAACTCGTCGCCTACAAAATAATGGTTCATCACATAGTTTTTAGTATCATTGAATACGGTTAACGGTATCAGTCAACGTTTGGTTAAATAGATAATTTTCATGTTACATCGACAAACAGGGCCTTAATTCCGATTTTTTAGAGTTTTTTTGTCTTTTACCCCCTCCCAATTTTACCTCCTCTTAGGGCACGAGCTCTCCGATGGAGGAGCACCCTCGACTCATGAGAGGATGTGGAGCTCCTCCACTGCTCCCACCTTCCCCTGGCGCCCGGATCCGCACTTTTCCTCTACCTCAAACACATACAATATAGTCATCATAGAATATTTAGTATTATTAATGGTTAACGTTTGTGTAAAATGGTTAGTTTCCATGTCACATCAACGTACAGTGCCGTAATTCCCCCTTTTTTTACAGTGTTTTTGTTTTTAACACCCATTTTTGAGGCACTCTTACGGCTAAACCATTGATCAGAAGAAAGAAAAAACTTTCAATATATAAAATGTAGGAAATTGTATTCTCTTTAATTCATATACTGTAGACTGTCACGCATATTTGCATAGTTTTGGAGTTATTAAAAAAAAAAAAAAAAAAAAAAAAAAAAAAAAAAAAAAAAAACAGAGAAAAGTCCGTTTTTTTACAGGTTTTTTGAAAAACAAAAACAAAAAAAAAAAACGTATTTCCCGGGAAAAATGTTGTTGGAAAACCTCATTTTCATGTTCAAGCTACCCAAAAAACATAAAGAAATCAAATATCAAAACTACACCAAAACCTATCTTTTATTTTCTACCAAATGACTGGACTATAGTTGCACTTTGCGGTTTCTAACGCAGATCCTTTTCTCACCTAGACAGGCAACCAGCATAGTAAGTCCTGTCATCCTTGGTGGGCAATGCTATCAATTATACTTCTACAGTTTTCTTCCGTTCACAAAATAAACTCGGTATTACCACTATTTCAAAGTAACGCCGGTGTGAGTAAATATGCTGGAAATGTTGTTTTATAAATTTTCACACGAGAACTCTCAGATACAAGACATTGGATCTCACGCATCGGCACATAGAAGTAAAAATGAATTCTTTACACGAGATACAGCTATCGCACATATTGCAAAAAAAAAAAAAAAAAAAAAAAAAGGAATGCATAGCAACGCCTTTATTTCTGGAGATATATACTTAAATCTAATCATAACCAATTTACGTCAAGTCTAAAATAAATATGAAATTTCACGGAATTCTATATGCATTATTACTTGACTTACAGAACCCACAAAATTAGTGTAATATACAGGGAAGAAAAGGAATCCCATAAAGGGAAGTACGATTTTTTGGAGGAAACAGAAAAGTTCGTAGTGACAGAAAGAAAACTTTGTCGCTAAAAAAATGTGTGCAAAGTATGGAAATAAATAAGGTAAATTAACGGTAAATTCGATTATTTCCTATGTTGCGAAGGTAGACGTCCTTTTAAACTTTTTTTTCTAATTTACTACGAATTTTCAAAAGAAACAATTTATTCTGTCTTTAACAACACAGAATCCGGAAAACAAACATTGCACTTCACGGTAAAACAAAAGTATGTAAAATATGACGTCAATTAAGGAAGACGGACAGGCAATTAACTCTAGCAGAAATAAACTTTATTTCACCTGCAGTTTAAATCATATTTTTTTTTTTTTTCTGCTCGTTTTCAGCCTATAAATAGGTTACCATCCTCCTGTGTGCTCTGTACAGTTAGTCTCAACAACTTGACACATCATTGTCTAAAATGGGAAGCTCAAGTACCTTGCACGATGTTGTAAAGCAATAGAGGATGTTTTGAAAAATAAAGCTTTCTGCAGATATTATATATATATAAACAGAGCTTGACAAATACGGTCGCTCGGTCGTCACTGGCGACCAAATTGTTTTATCTATTGACCAAGTTATTTAATCTGGCGGGGGTTTTGTTTTTGTTTTTTCTTTTTGCACAAAAATCGACCTAAGTTTTCTTGAACTGAGCACAAATTCCATTTTTCTCTCTCCGCCCCCCCTCCTCCCCCCCAATATTAAAAAATAGACTTAGAAACTATATTCAAACAAAAAATATTTTTCGCTTTTATTTTTAATTTGGAAAAACTAAATTCATAAAATGTAAATTTTAAAATAATAAAATCAGAATTACTGGAGACTTCGACAGGAAATTGGCAAAAACTTGTTTATAGATTTTGTAGCATTCAACTGTCGGGATATTTGAAGTATTCGGCAATCAGCATTTTTCGAGCATGCCTGTTAATTCAGCTATTATAATATTTCTTTTTTTTCTTTTTTAAAAATATGTAATTTTGATAAGTTTCGTTAGAAAACTTAGTTTACATATTTGTTTTTCTAAACTATGTAAATAATAATTCTAAGCTATGCTTGTTATTTTTTCTCAATTAATTCATAAAAAAGTTTGTACTTTTTCAAAATAAATGACAGGGGAGGAGGGGATGGTAAATATTTTTTACTTGCGACTAGAATGTTTTGCTGGCTACCAGATTTTATTAAATTTGTAAAGCCCTGTATATATATATATATAAAACTATGCCTGAAATGTAAGGAGAATTTTCATATATATCTAGAGATGAGTCGGGTTCAACCCGAAACGGTCTCGGTCTCAATTTTTATACGAGTGTTCGGGCTCGGGCTCAAAGCGAACATTTTGTTTATTAATATATTGAAAAAAAAAGAAAAAAAATACCAGATGCTATTAGAGAAACAAGAATGTAGTCTAAGTTTTTAAAGTGTTTTACAATTCTTTAAAATTAATTTGAAAGGGAAATGAATCGTTATTCATGGGATATAAGGATAAATATTCTATCTGATTCTGAAGTCTTGGGACTATCAGTGTTGGTAACATAAAGAAGCCATGGGATATCCCTTGTCTATCCTCTCTTTCTGTTTAAAGTGCATTTTCAGAATTACTGGGAAACAGAACTAATGTCTTTCTCCTTTAGTTGTCCAATGATACTTTAAAAGAATAATAATTGAGACTTTTGCGGATGTCTGCCAGTGGTTGTGTATAAATAACAAATTTGATATTTTAAATACATTTTCGGGGACATCAAAATCACGAAGCGATGTCATGGGAGAGTATTTAGGATTGATTGTTATTTCTAAGAAGAGATTTTTAAATGATAAAGTTATTCTTGAAACAATTTTAAAATGTTATTAACATTTTTTACTGCGTACTTTTGGTTTCGGTTTCGGATTCTGACAATGCAAATATTTTCGGGCTCGTATTTCATCTAATATACACAGAGAGAAATTGTTCTATAATACGCAACTCTCACTCCAAGAGTTCAATTCAAACATTTTACCCCCCCCCCCCCCGCCCCGGAGAATTTTTCGAAGATCCGGGGGAACATCGGAAATTGACTTTTGCGACTTTATATAAGTATAAAATCCAAAAACTTCTGGAAGGACATTTCGATACTCCGGAGGGCTTTGAATTCACCATAATTTACCCCTTTCTGAAAGAAAAAAAAAATTGTTTTTAAACTATGTCATAGCTTTATCGACATGCGCAAGATTTCCGTTAGGAAGGCAATGACTCCTAGTTGCTGTACATTCTCTTAGTATTTTCTTATATCTTCCTTTTTTAAAGATTTAAGGTGAAAGATGTCCCCTCCCTCCCTGCATATGCATATACATAACTCTAGTATTAAAATGGTACAGAATAAAGACTTTGCTTGTTTATGATTTTCTTATTTCTAATAGGTATTTGCTACTGTCTTTTAAAAACTGATTGTAAAAATTTTAATTAATTATTATTATTATTTTTTTTTTCGAAATTTAAATTTTTGTTTACTTTAGGTTATTATTTTTACAGTCATTTAACAACAATAATAAAAATATCATAATACAATATAGCAGATCAAATGTGTATATCAAATAGATGAAAGTAGTAAGGAACACTTTCTTTTAGTTTCTAAAACAGCACTATCTAAACTGATGGGCAATGGGGCCTGGGTCCAGGATCCTAGATTAGCAACTCTGAGTTATCAAATAAATTTTTATTTTTGACATCATTATTATTTTTTAAATGATGGTACTCATAATGAACTGTAATAACTGAAACTTTACAAAAAATTGCATTGCGCTATTCTCACACGGCAAAAAAGAAAAAAAAAAGAAAAAAAAAATGTTGATTTTACAGTATAATAGTGGCATCCAACAATACTGGCTGTAAAATCAACAATTTTTTTTTCTTTTTTGCAGTGCAGTATTGTGTTAAATGTCATACTTTTTCATGGTACAATAACGAAAACTTATATGTTTATTAATAATTTTGCTATGTGTCAATGAAATCTATTTAGAATGGGGTTTTCAATTAATACATACTCGCGAGAAGCAAATGATCATACAAATATGTGTCCAAAGGTGCCAAGTCTCCGGCTTTTTGCACACCAGTAACTGTTTAGAGAAAAATGTTGTTCTTTCAAATCACAGATTGCTACAATTAAATAAAACAACATTTTCTGTAGTAAAATACTGATATCCAAAAAGCCGGAGACTTGGTAGGTCTGTGTGTCGGGCCCTTATCATAGGAAAAAGTTTTATGAAAATATAAGGCTCTCTCATGAATAGAAATATACCTTATTTAAACCAAGTGAACTAACCCGGTCTTCTTGGGTTACAGAACATTACTACCCGGTGTACAGAAATATAGGTAAAAATAGTTTTTAATTGAAGATTTTTTTTAACATTTAATATAAATATATATATATATTTAGATTGTCCTCCAATTAGACCAAAAATAAATTTTACATGAAAAATATCAATTATGCATTCAAATAATAAAATTTTTAACACATTCCAACATAGCTGAAAAGCGTTTATGAATTCAGTTTGTCTGTTCGTGTTCTAACTCGCGTAAATATGCTCGGATTGCAATGTAATTGATATATTTTAATGTAGTATATATAGACATCCCCGCCTGGTTTGACTTTGACTTTGTTTACTTAGACATCATCTTTCACCTTATTAATCGATGAAGTTTTGCTAGAATTATCTAAATGTTTTGGAAAGTGTTTCATAATCTATGCGTGACACATGATTTTTCGTTCTTGTTAAATTTATAAAAAACTGTATTACTATCCTGTTAGCCTTATGACAGCGGTTAAAACCGAAGAAATCGCCAAAGATTTCACTATTTATTAGTGATGGGAATAACGATTATTTTGATTATTCGAATGAATCATTCGGGCATGTGCAGAAGCATATCTGTCAAACTTCAAATTTTTTTTATTCAATTACTACCAGAAATTTTGAAAAGAAAAAAAAAATTCTTCAGAAACTTTTTTTTTTTTTTTTTTTTCAAAATTTCTGGTAGTAATTGAATAAAAAATTTTAAGTTTGACAGATATGCTTCTGCGCATGCCCGAATGATTCATTCGAATAATCAAAATAATCGTTATGCCCATCACTATTATTTATAGCAACTTTTTTTATTCTAATTATTTTAGTGTTTAAGTGCATAGTTCGATTTCACGTATCTTAAACTTTTGTTTTATTTATTTATTTATTTATTTTTTAGTGAAGTTTAAATTATGTATAAGTTAGGTAATATTAGCCGGAAACAAATACCGAACTATTTTTAGTTGTTTCAAGTGCAAACGTGTTATTTCTGCTGCAGTCAGGCTACTGGCAATAGAGATAGATTTTTAAATAAATTCATGCTTGAAAACATAGCTATATTATAAAGCAAAAACATATCTGTGAATAACGCTGATGACCCAGTAACCTGACTAAAAAATTTTGCTTTAACCGCAATTTTTATTTATTTATTTATTTATTTTTTTTTTTTTTCAGTACTGTATGTTGCACAAATTTAATTTTTGCACAGTCGAGAAGGGAAAAAAATGTTCTGCAAATGTTTGAAAACATTTGCAGATGTGTTTGAATGCATTAATGTTTGAATGTTGATGTTTCATGCATTTCATGATGTTTCATGCATTCAATGCATTAATGTTGATGCATTAATGTTTGAAAACTGTATCTCAATTTACTGATTTTGAATGGGTTTTAAAATAATTTTCAAGGATTATTTTTCAAACAAATCTATCTCTATCACGTGCAGCCCGATTACGGATGATTAACAAGATTGCACTTAAAACAATATAGTAAATGGTTCAGCATTTGTTTCCGAGTAATATTTCATAACGGAATTAAAGCTTCATGAAGAAATAAAAAAATTGAATAATGTAAACAAAACACAAATTTAGCAGCTATATACAGGCTGGTTCAAATTCAAGCATCCCTGTTTGGGACGCCCTGGCGAGAGAAGCATTGGACGTAAAGTCTTCATATTTGGAGGGTTTACATATCAAACCATAAAAAATTAATAAGTGCAAAAAAAAAAAAAAAAAAAAAAAAAAAAAAAAAAAAAAAAAGAAAGAAAAACAGTTCAAAAAAGGCCGCTAGGTGAAAATGAGGCTCTGCGATCGGTTTAAAGGAAGGAAAATGTAACGTTACACAGCCAATAAAGAACAGAATACGAGGCATCGATAATTAACTTTATTATTACATTTCTTTACACGCAAACCGTGCTAGCTAGATGAGAATTGGAATATTCGTCTGTGCGTGCAGTACCGGAGAACAAAATTTGCATAAGAGGAGGGCTAAAAGGCCGTTGTAACAGATAAAAAGGAGGGCGAACAGATTTTGAACATTCTAAGACCGCCACGTTGGTTCTGTCGTTGCCGGAACGTGCTTTGCTGCTAAAATTTTTCTACCAAAAAGGCAATAACGCTACCAAAGCGCTTCGTTTGTACCGAGGGCAGAAATCTTTGCGTACGGGCACGGCCGTGGTACGGATCCAGTTATACGCAGCAGCTGTCTAATACTGTAACACGGTTTCACGTGTTGGCCCTGAAAGAAGGTGGACACATTGAAACCCACCTGTGAAATTTTTGTGTGCTGTTGTGTAACTGCGCGCGTGCCTTTTGTTTGTGCTAACACTAACATTTTTGTAGGATAGACAGTTTACGTGCAGGAAAATGTAATAATATAGTTAATTACTGACACCTCGTATTCTGTTCTTTATTGGTTGTGTCATGTTACATTTTTCTTACCTTAAACCGATCGCAGCGCCTCATTTTCCATTAGCGACCTTTGTTTGAACTATTTTTTCTTTTTTTTTTTTCAACTAATGAATTTCCCATGGCCTGATATGTATACCCTCCAAATATGAAGACGTACTTTCCACTGCTTCTATCGCCAGGGCGTCCCAAACAGGATATTTTAATTTGAAGCACCTGTATATCGCTGCTAAATTTACTACGCGCTCAAACGCTGAAATAATCATAATCATAAAGGCTGATGTAAGTAGAAAAATCTTTTTTCTTCGGTTATTAATCTCTGGCATGCGTCTAATACGAAAGTACAGCTCTTAATAAATTTCAAAAGACTATTCAAATACATAACGGATATTTTTCATATGAAAATGCTTTTTGGTGTTGTTAGTGCATAATTTAAAAAAAATATATTAAATGTAAAAAAAAAAAAAAAAAAAATTAGAATTTACAATTTTTTTTTTTTTTTTTACCTATGTTCTGTACACTGGGCATATTCAATGAACCGATGAACTGCGGACTACATGCGGCTCGCGAACCTCTATTTAGGAATGTCCCATTTAGAATATAAACACAAACAGATTCCATATTAAAGTCGCATAACAACACACTTTTCTGTTGCTGAATATCAGGGGCGTAGGAAAAGGAGGCTCTCATGAGCTTCAAGCGCGTTCTTCATTCAAATAAAGGCAACTTTTTCTTTTCTTTTTTACTTGGTTGCGTGGTTTCAAAGACAATGATTAATCTATGAAAAACAACCTCTGTACACAAATTTAGCAGACTTTTTTTTTTTTTTTTTTTTAATTTTGAATAGTAATTTTTGTTTTGTTTAATAACTTACTGTCTGTCATTAAATAAAACAAAAATTACGATTCAGAATATCTAGTATGAATTCGAAATTTCTGAAGTCCGTACCTAAAGAAACACTATGAATATTAACTACATTTTAGCAAGTAAATCTCCTGATCAAGAGCTTTACTGTCAGCTCTGAGAGTCGCATTTTTACTTCGAATTCATTTCATTTCATTATTGGAAACTTTCAACCCGCAGTTTTAATTCTTTAATATTAGTATCAGTAACTTGTTTTAGAGGTTTAACTTTTGGAAATTACAACGCAAAATACGAATACGAATACATACTCACAGTAACATTATACACCAGAACATTTTATTTTCTTATGAGTTGTAATTTTCCAACTGGACGAAAAATGTCCTCATATGATTTTTTTACCAATTTGAATAATTGTGTTAAAATTAATCTAGTGTAATCACGTATCAACGTTTACTGGAGTTCCAAATTATCTGCGATTTATTGTGTTGAGCTGATTCAGATAACAGACCAGATGCTATGATCAATAAGATTAACTAAATGAATCAGGTCCTCCAGATTCGACCGGGATGGCTCAGTGGGTACAGCACTGGCAGCTTCAGCCAAGAGATCCCAGGTTCAAATCCTGGCCCGGGCAGTTTTCGTCCAGTTGGAAAATTACAACTCATATGATTTCTTTACCAAATTGAATAATTGTGTTAAAATTAATTTAGTGCATTTTATTTTCTGTAATATATATATATATATATATAATATAAGTAATATATATATTTTTTAATTTTTTTAAATTCTTTTTCACACTCCTTTTCAAATTGTATGTATAATTTATAATATTCCATTGTAAAGGTCTTGTTATTCAATATTGTTTCAGCGATTGTTCGGGCAAGATATGGCACTATATTTAGCAAAAGCTGGTGTCATATACAGAAAACAATCGTTCTTTGCTTATAAATGTGATTTTCTTGCCCTTGAAAAAGTAAATTACTTTATAAGCATTTATTTGTGTATATACTCGTGTGGTTTATATTTCATTCCTTATTTTCTATTTATTTATTTATTTATTTTTTTCTTCTTCTTAATTTGAATTAATAATGTTACTTTTATTAGGACTACAATTTTAATTTGTAAATTGACAGGGCTCTTTGGTATCGGGATTTCAGTGTATGTGGTCAGTTTCTTATGTTTCAATGGTTAAATTTTACTTAAAGTTTTATATGTATATATATATATATATATATATATATATATATATATATACTATAAAATTATGCTGCATTGCGCAAATTGGTATGGAATGGTTTTTACATATTCTTTTCAATATTCTTTTCAATTATAGCTGGTTGAAAGTATTGATTTTTATGATACCATAATTTAGCCTAGTTGGCACAATTACCCTGATATAATATATATATATATATATATATATATATATATATATTATATCAGGGTAGTTCTGCCCCCCCCCCCTTTAAATACCCGTTGTATCATTAAATTGATAATCATATTTCTCTATAAAATTCAGTAACTTATACCTTCTATCTTAAATAATTGAAATATTGATTTTGCGATAGTAGCATTAATACTTAGTTTAAACGATTAATTATTCTCATAAATGCGTTATTAAATATCCTAATAGTTAAAAAAAATAATAATAAGTAAGTAAATTACGCGAATGTTCGAAGCCTTTAGATTTATTTTATCACATATCTTAATATGAGTTTCCATTGACACAAGTTTTTTGTTTCATTATCTCGGCCTTGAATGATAACCGGATAGTATGCCATATAAACATCGTTGACTTCCGGTCACTTCAGAGAAATATCGGGATTAATTTAGAACATTTTTTTGTGACTTGTTTCTCCGAAATTGTTGATATTTTCGATTCGTGTTGCTTTTTTCGTTTTACATTCGCCAGACAAAAAAAAAAAAAAAAAAAAAAAAAAAAAAAACTCATTAATCATACAACGAGAAATGTTTTCAGCGAAAATATATGAATTTTAAAAAATACAATAGCCTCAGTTATTTCGTCCTTCCTCTACCTATATCGCTGTTTTCCGACATTGCATAAGATTCCTCAATTACTTTTATTTGTTGAAAAAAATTTGTTAAAAGAAATTTTGAAAAAAAAAAAAAAAAAAAAAAAGAAGTTTTTGCAGAAACTTTTTTTTTTTCAAAATTTCTGGTAGTAATTGAATAAAAAAAATTGAAGTTTGACAGATATGTTTCTGCGCATGCCGAATGATTCATTCGAATAATCAAAATAATCGTTATGCCTGTGGTAGCGTGAGACGCTGTATATATAATTAATAAATTCCATTTATCGTTTGCAACGAAAAAACTTTATTTTAAATTAACACATTAAAAAAAGAAAACAAAAGTAAAAATGAAAAAATATGATTATTCATATTCATGCTGTGAAATTACAATTTCAGAAAATCCTAAGATTCTGAAGTCTGCTCAAAGACAAGCTCACTCTAGCTTGTTTCACAACCCCCTGATTCAACATTCAACTCCTTCCACCTTCAACTGCCGTCCGCAATTTCACTTCCCAGGGGCCTTCCTTGCATTCCAGGAATTTACCAGAAAACATTGCATTTCGTAGGGGCCCAGTTCTTTGTATCCACAAGAACAATTCTTTACAATTCTTATCTACTCATTCAGATAACATATCATTCAATACAAAGCATGTATTGCAGCTTGGCTTATCTCAAAGTGAAAATGAAATTCACACTATTGATAGAATTTTTCTCAATAGAGATCAATCTGTCAGATTATTTTCATTCCAGAGAGATTATCCTTTTTCCACAAATAAGGGAGGAGTTGAAACATGTCAACTCATCACAACACCTCCCCCTAAGGAAAAATTTCTAGAAGAAATTTGGCATATATATTAATAGAATAAGCTCCTTCAATCAATTTCTAAAGAGGTCAACAAAGCACAAAAGAATTTTGAATAACACATGAAAAATCCCTATAGAAAACAAACACATTCCCATACTCAGTATTTGATAGACCACACTGTCAACAGGATTTACTATAATCCCATAACTACAATACCTAAGTATAATTCCAGGAATAATTTATACAATTGATGCCCTAAGAAACAATTTTGAAATATTTCACATACCTAAAATACCAAATACAGATTACACTTTACATGATTCTAACAAAAAAAAAATAATAATAAAAAGAAAGTATAAACCTATATATAACACAATGCCTAAAACAATTCTCTTAAGAAAACACTTGCTTAAAAGCTTAATTTTGGACACTTCTACAAACAAAAGAAAGCATACTAAATTATGCAATCATTAAATTAATGAAGTTTTACTATTACGAAAATATTAAGCATTAAATGATAAATAAACCCAATATAGATATTACAATAATGAGCACTCCCAAATTTTAGAACAGAACTTAGTTTAGAGTATTCCCCCGAAAACCAATATCTATATTACTTCTATCAGAAAATCTTTTCGACAATAATTTTCGACTCACAACTTCATAATCATGATTTTTCCTTTCAAACTCTTGTTTGATTTTAATAAATCTTTCTTCGTGATCCGTTTTAAAAGACGAATGCTCCATTCTTTTTAACTTTGATTTCCTATTCACATCTTCTTGGCATTTAGCCCCCCAATTTACTCTATTATTTACCTTCATCCAAGAGTTAAATTTACTGACCACAGTCATCGGTGAACTCAATTTCTTTCTAATTCTATTTCTAACATGTATAAATCCCATACTACCAACAAAATACCTGGGTATATTTACATCATGCTCAGAATTCTTTTCCCGAAATTGACCTCCTTTAACTGACCTTTTATCACTATCCGTTTTAGACGCACCCTCTTTTGTATCGATCAATTTAGATCCTTTTTCCAAATACCTATTAGTCACGTCTTCCGGTGAATTTACCTCCATCTCATTAACAGACTTACTATCCCTTTCACAGATTTCATTTCCAACCATTTTTCTAACAAATTTTTGCTCATGATCGCTAGACAATCTGAAGGTTCCCTGCCCATTTAATTCTCTCAGATTTTCCACCTGTTTACACACTGAATTTTGCTTATCCATATTTCCTAACTTTAATAATTCATAAACAGCTGGTGTTATAAGGGGCGGAGAATTTAGTTTTCTCACAACTGCAACCACCACATTTTTTTCAACATACTCTTTTTCACCTTCCATCAAAGCAACCGGCACTGACACCAAATCCGCTTTTTGTCTATTTCCGAGGGCCGGTATAAGAAAGACCTTTCCCACTTTCTTTGCACTCCACGGAATGTCATTAGCATCAAAAACCGCAATTTGCGCACCTGTGTCCTTAATCGCTTTTACTTTCTTACCATTCACACATAAATCAACCATAGGCAACTCGGTTTCCACACCTTCCCTATTATTTTCACTTTTCCCATCACTAGTAATGATCCAAGCTATGCTTTTATCTTCATAATTAGTTTTACTTTTTAACAATTCCGGACAATTTGGACGGATGTGGCCCACTGCCAAATAATTATAACATTTGACTTGTCTTTGCTTTTCGAAAGCATTGTCCTTCTTAAATTGATCAAATTTCCCACACTCTTTCGTATTCTCAAATTCCGATTTTGGTTTAATTTCCTTTCTACTTTTAGAATTAAAGTTATCTTTTTGATTATCCTGAAAAGATTTATTTTCCCAAGGTTTTCTATCCGACCTCTTAAATTCTCTTCTTATACTCTCAAATTTATCCGATTTTTCCGCGAGTTTAGAAGCAATCTTTATTTCCTCCCAATCATCCATAAATTTTTCTTTTATCTCAAAAGGGACACGTTTTTTCAATTGTTCCGTGAGCATTAGTTCTTTTAAGGACTCAAAATCCCTCACTTCTAATGACTCTAACCAATTATCAAGATAACCCCTTAACTCATAAATCAGATCCACCCATAATTCACCAGATTTTCTTTGATGAGTTTCAAATTTTTGTTTTAAGGCGCCTGTACTTAGCCTAAACCTATCTAACAAAACTTTCTTTATATGTTGAAAATCATCACATTTGTCTGCTGGTTGTTTTACAATAATTTCAGCAATATCAGAAGGTAACAAAGGAATTAATTGACTGACCAGATCTTCCAGAGAAACTTTAGCTTTCTCGGCTTGCCTTTCAAAAATCATAAAGAAAAGAGTTATATCAATTAATTTAGAATCAAAGCGCGGAACTAAATCCTTTAAATTTACCTTAGGAGTTCTATGAAAATCCACATTTGATTCATTAGATGAAACACTAACAATATCCGCAGAATTTTGAATACGCAATTTTTCTAATTCGAATTGCTGTTGTTTCTCAAGTTTTTGTAATTCAAGTTGTTGTTGCTTTTCAAATTTATCTGCCTCAAGTTGTTGCTGCTTTTCAAATTTATCTGCCTCAAGTTGTTGCTGCTTTTCAAGTTTATCTGCCTCAAGTTGCTTTTCAAGTTTATCTAATTCAAATTTCCTAAGTTTATCTTTTTCCTCTAGCGCAATCCTATCTAATTCAATTTGCCTCTCTCTTTCTTTACGATCTTTTTCAATTTGTCTCTCTTGTTCTTTACGATCTTTTTCAATTTGTTTTTCCTGTTCTTTCCGCTCTGCCTCCTGTTCAAGAATATATTGCAAGCGAAGTTTTGCGTAACTTTCTTTATAATCCTCAGCACTAACGATAGCCTGAATTATAGCTTGATTTTTACACGTTTTTGACACACTGGTCTCAAATTCCTCTGCTAATAATAGCAAGACGTTTTTATTATATTTTACTAAATAGTCTGCCATATTTTCCCCCAAAATATAATAAATTTCAAAATATCAGATATATTCAATTTACAATAAATACAGAAATAGAATTTTCTTCACTATACGTATAATAATGTATTCAAAAACGACACAATTTCAATATAGCAAATTCTCATGCAACAGTGACGTCTTTCAAACTGAGTATATCCCCCAAAATAAATTTTATACCCAACAGTACAGTATAACATCAATTTATTTTGAAACATTAATCATCCACAGTATACCCATAAAATTAAGCTATAACTTTATTACTGTAAGAAATAAAATGTATATAAACAAAACTCTTATTTCCTAAAGTTTTATACAAAATTATGATTAAAATACCCTGATTAATAATCTCAATTAATCAATAACAATTTACTATACCCCAAGTAAATTTTAACATATACATAAGTATATAATTTTCTTAACCCAATACTATACCCAACAGATACCAGAAAATCAACAAACATAAAAATTCTAACTAAAAATTTAAGTACCAAATTAATAGCTTCCCTAGAATTCTTAAAATTTTCATAGAGTTTTGTTCCCCAAAATTAAAATTTATACACAAAATTTAATTTAAAACAGACCTCTATAGAAGATATCATAAAAGAGCTTACCTCCAGATGCAGATATTTCCTCCACACTGATACCAGGCTTCCAAGCACTTTTAAAGATGACACACACAGATGTTGGAAGATTTGAAGACACTAATTACGCTGATGAGGCACTAATTTCACCTCAGATCCGTATGTAGACAACTCAGATGGTACGCCGCATATCTTCATTCCACTGGATATATTAAGAAGCACAAACACGTATCACCAAATCTATAGTTGACTGTCCATACACTACACAGCTTTTGTCGATAAAGTTCTTTTACCCGTTCTCTGCTTGCTAGAACTCCGAGAAAAAATCACGACTCCAATTAGACTTCACGAATCCACAACTCTGCTTGTCCGTTTTCCACTGGCTCATCCCACTGTTTAATCAGGTTAACATAGATCCGTAATCTAATTTATTCTAGATTACATATCCCACCGCTGCCACCAATTAATTATATATACTATTGCTGTGGTAGCGTGAGACGCTGTATATATAATTAATAAATTCCATTTATCGTTTGCAACGAAAAAACTTTATTTTAAATTAACACATTAAAAAAAGAAAACAAAAGTAAAAATGAAAAAATATGATTATTCATATTCATGCTGTGAAATTACAATTTCAGAAAATCCTAAGATTCTGAAGTCTGCTCAAAGACAAGCTCACTCTAGCTTGTTTCACAACCCCCTGATTCAACATTCAACTCCTTCCACCTTCAACTGCCGTCCGCAATTTCACTTCCCAGGGGCCTTCCTTGCATTCCAGGAATTTCCCAGAAAACATTGCATTTCGTAGGGGCCCAGTTCTTTGTATCCACAAGAACAATTCTTTACAATTCTTATCTACTCATTCAGATAACATATCATTCAATACAAAGCATGTATTGCAGCTTGGCTTATCTGAAAGTGAAAATGAAATTCACACTATTGATAGAATTTTTCTCAATAGAGATCAATCTGTCAGATTATTTTCATTCCAGAGAGATTATCCTTTTTCCACAAATAAGGGAGGAGTTGAAACATGTCAACTCATCACATGCCCATCACATGTTCTGAAGCGACCGCTGCACGCAGACCATACAAGATTTGGCAGGACTCTTTGGTCTGTAGTGATGCCTCGAATCCAATTTTAGGATTTTTGATTAGATTTTTTTAAATTTAATTTTTCATGGTATTTTTAAAGTTGTTTTGCATTTCGCGGCATTTTTTTCGACATTCGTAAAAATAATCCTGTTTTAATCTTTTAGCACTTATAGTAAATTTTGTCCTCTGCGATTTTGGAAATTTTAGCGATTTTTTATGCGATTTTTTAGCCTTTTTTACATTTTCTGAGATTTTTCTACATTAGTAAAATAAATACGGTTTCAATCTTTTAGCCCAGTATAGTAATTTTTGTCCTTCATTTCAATAAAGCTTATTCAGCGATTTTTGAAATTTTCGTGATTTATTTTGTGATTTGTTTCGTGAATTATTGAATCAAAACCGGTTCCGAAATTGAAGAGATCGGCTTGAAGAGATTGTAAAGATCAACCTCAGCTATCCAATGAAAAAAAAAAAAAGTTTAAAAATATTAAAAGGCAAACGAGATATTTTAAAAGAACTGTCCCATAGGATTAACATCAGCGAACGGGTTTTTTCGCGTGAGTGAAGTAGCCTCTTAAATACATAGAGCCTATGGTAAATTTACAGAATGCTTTCTCTGTTTTTTTAACAAGATCGCGGTAATTAGCTCTCTGGTAAATATATATAATAGTTTAAATAAATGATTACCAGTAGTTTTTTCGTTATTTCACGGACATTTTTTTTAACACTGTAGATATACAAAGATTAAGTAGAATGTGCTGGTATGAAAATACTTTAGCAGCGACGAACAACACCGGTATCTATTTTAAATAAAAATCAAGACATAAAAAGGCCTTTGTTTACTCAATTTCCGGAGTGATTATGAACGCAGAACACAATTCTTAATATTACTGGCACGTGTCTCACATAAATGCTTTTATTGCTTCTTTTCATTCATTCGGATGACATATAGAAGGGGACGGATTAAAAGCTACTATCAGCACTTGTCCGATACACATATCGTTATTCACCCTCCTAATGGGGATTTACAGTCACTGTGAGAGCTCTCTGTTATCTACGAAATTAGTGAAATTCCACATTGCAGCGAAATGAGTCACTGGTTTTGGACATATGTCTCTTACAAGTTTTTTTTCTCTTCTTACAAGTTTCTCCCCTTTCTAAATAGGCTGAAGATGTCTTAGAATTCAAGTGAAAATGGATTTTTTTTTTACTTTATCAAGTTAGAAAATAATAAACAAATAAAACTAAAAATAGAAAGTAGAGTCGTCAGGCTTTACTTACAGTTTCAGAGTTTTAGGAATTATTACTCAAGCTAAATTGTATTTTTTTTACAAAGCGATAGTTTTTTAAACTAGGGGGTCTCTGACCCTACGAGCCATGCTCGGCAACCCCGTTCAGACGCCGCAGGCTCTAAAAAAAAGCTAATTTTCTCTGTTTTAAAAACCCCATTATGGAAGATAGAATGATATTACCACGGCCAGTGACGATCTTCTCTAATTTGTTGTCATTCATTTTACTTTGACAAGGGAATTCTTCGGTTCTGAAGGCTGAATTAACAGCTGTCACGACAGCTGACGGCTGTTTTCGGGATTGATTAACTAAGATCAATGTCAGTTTTGAAAATCAACTTGTATAAAATGGTTAAGTAAAAAATGTCACAGCTTCCAGGACTTTTATAACGACGCTATAAGAAAATCGTTTCAAATATGGAATTTTAAATGTATCGTTTTAAATATGACGTAATTTTCACAATTAAATGCTTTTTGCACAAAATAATTTAATTGTTTTAACGCTTTCTTCTTTTTTAATATTCACATGGAACTATATTTTGCAATTAAAAAGTGTTTGTGAATGTTATTATTTGAGCTTTTTAAAATCTCGCAACAGTAGGTAAAAAACGATTATTTTAAACTATAAATTAAATCTTTATTTAGATAATGAAATTTTGAATACAAAATTGAAAAAAAAAACTTAATAAATTAGACAAATATATATATATATAAAATATTTGAAATTGCACACTCCAATCTAATCAAGTGTGTACGTGCAAAAAATGTTTGAATTGTTATGCATAGTTTTTTATCTTAAAAAAATTATTTAACTGAATTATTTTGATCGATTTTAGCATTAAATAGTGCTTTTAATATTTTTTTGATTTGAAAACTGTCTGCTCCAGCCTCTTTATTACACATTTCTCTATAAAATTACCATGTTTCATGTTTTTAAATGCAATAGTTTTTGTAGGATACGCTGAGAAGGTGAGAAGGTCTCAATAAATTCAATTATGGCAGCAGCAAGTAGCAGCATTGGTTACTTTTTTTAGAATAGAGAGATATTATCATAGTCTGATTATGGTCTATGCACTAGAGGTCTGTACTAGCCGAAATTTCCAGGCCCTTGCCCGACCCGAACCATGCATTTTTTTGGAACGGCCCTTACAAAAATGTTATTGACCCGGCCAAGTTTAAAGGCACAAAGTTCGACCCGTCCCGGCACGAACAATATTTTTGGCCTGGCCCGGTATAAAAGCAGAAAGTTCGGCCCGAGCCCAGCCCGGCGTGGTCCGACTGAATTTCTACGAAACATGCCGATATTTCTGAAGCATTTTTATCCTACAATTAAAATTATTCAAAAAGCACACTTATGCATAGATTTAATTTTCGGATTATGTTCGAAATGCATGGAATGCAAAATATCAACAACATTAATGACTACTTGGACAATTACGTACGTACATAAATAAAAACTGGTTAAAAAAAAAAAATTGACGTACACAATTACATTCAAATGAAGATTCAGCAAGAGAAAAAAAATCC
This sequence comes from Maratus michaelseni, assembly GCA_963931845.1. Taxonomy (NCBI): domain Eukaryota; kingdom Metazoa; phylum Arthropoda; class Arachnida; order Araneae; family Salticidae; genus Maratus; species Maratus michaelseni. Next base: position 204,726,374 of record OZ007594.1, on the reverse strand, counting down.
GTTAGACAGGTTCCATTCTTAGTAGCCACACGTCTGTTGCACATGTATTATATTCTTTGTCCACGGATCAAGACATTTTTCCGTTTAAGGCAGGTTTCCGTCGTAGACAGGTTCTATGTCATACGTTTTACTGTACTTTAATTTTTTTGTGCCTAGAAATGTATGTAATGTTTATAGTATGTATTAAGTGCGTATTCTTTAAAAATAATTTTAATTGTAGAATAATAGCCTTTTAAAAATCTATGCATGTTTCAGAAAAATTGCTTTGCTGGGTCTCATTTTGCAGATTTTTGCACGGGTCTGAAAATTTCGGCCCGTGTAGACCTCTAGGAAGAATGAAGTTCAGGCCCAGCTTGTCTCGGAAAAAAGAAGTCCGGCCCGGCCCGCAAAGAGTGAAGACCATGCCTGGGCAAACGTCTACTAACGCACAGTAGCGCTTGCCCAGGGCGCGACCTACGTTATACACGGCCGGCGCATGACGTTTAAAACGTTATATGGAGTGGATCATTTTCACACGGCGATTGGTGCAAAACGGTGGGCACGCCGCTTTGCACCAATCACCGCGTAAAAATGATCCATTTCATGTGACGTTCTAAACGTCATGCACCGGCCGTGTATAACGTAGGTCGCGCCTAGGGCCGCTTGTTTTATCATGAAAGTAGTAATTCCCTGTTTATCACTGTATATTACACGACAAAAGCTTAATATATCAGATTCGTTAGGCAAAAGAAGCATGCTGATTTGTTAATTCCGACATTCGTACAGATTTCGTTAGACTGTGGAAGTTTTGTTTTCTGAAAAGCTTAAACTAGAACGAGTTTGAACTTAAAACAATATAAATAATTCAGCATTTGTTTCCAGATAATACTCCGTAACGAAAAAACTTATCAATCAATAAATAAAATAATAAAATAATAATAAACACAAATTTAACAGACATGTAATAACACATGGGCTGAAAAGTTCCGGTCTGGCACACAGATGGCGTTGCAATCGCCGAACCGATGCTTTTTTTAGTAAATACTAACCTTTAAAATGTAGCAGAAAAAAGGTTATGACGATTCGCCGTGTGTATAAAACGTTAGAGTGGTTTTGATTGAATGCCTTTGTTGATAAATAAAAAATTGGATAAACAAGAATTTCAAGAATTGCTATTTGATGGGAAAAAACACCGTTCAAACAAAAGCTTGGCTTCATAAGCGTTATCCGGACACTGCACTAAAATAAACCATTATTGACTGGTTTGCTGAATTTAAACGTGGTCTTACGGACACCGATGATGCACCACACAAAAGAGGAGAATACTCCGGAAAACATAAAATCGTTTTGTGGAACCGCAAAGTGAGGTTGCAGGAGATAGCTCAGACTCTGAAGATATCCAAGCAACGTGTAGGTTTTATTTTGAATGAACATTTGTGTATGAACAAGCTGTTGTCAAAGTGGGTGCCGCGCATGTTGACTTTTGACCAAAAACAACAAGTCGATGATTCTGAGCACTGTTTGGAGCTTTTTCGTTATAAAATTATGTTATTTATTATAAAATTATTATTATTATTTATTTATTAAATTATTATTATTATTTTTTTATTAAATTATTATTATTAAATTATTATTAAATTATTATTATTAAATTATTATTATTATTATTAAATTATTATTATTTATTATTAAAGTTATGTTATTTAAGTTATGTTATTTATTAAAGTTGTAAAGTTATGTTAAAAAGTTGTGTTTTCTTTATTAGACCGGGAACTTATCAGCCCATGTGTTAGAGATGAATTCGAGCTCTTTTTTTAGGAGCCCGGACCTGAAAAAATCTGTGTCACCAGACTCCGAGTCCGATATTGAAAGTATGCAGTAGAAAATTGTTATTAACATTTTAAAAAGGGTTACAAGATTAATTTTCTCATTTAAAAATCTCTTCTTACACAGAGATAAGTATTAATTCTAAATACTCTTTCATGAAGCTGTTTCGTGATTTTCACTGTTTAAAATAGAAAATTTGTGATTTATACCCAGTCACTTGCAAAAATCTGCAAAAGTCATAATTCTTATTGTTTTTAGGTGCGTTAATAATTATATAAATACGTAGCACCTATAATTGTAGTCTATAATCGTCCACATATAACAGCGCAAAAACTACCCAGGTTTGAAATTTAATATATGTAATCGTTGCAGAATTTTGTCGACTCATTTCAAATTTTATGAAAATCGAATCAAAACTTAAAAAGATATTAATAAAAGTTTTCTTCATTCTATTAAATCCTATCATATACGTAATCTATAACAATAAAAGCGCAAGTCATGGGACTGAGGAAAAGAAATACAGGCTGACCATTTCTTTTTTCATATACCAGGAGGCCATTTTTATTCAAAATTATTTTTCGAATAAAATTGAATAAAAGTTACATTTTTAGAAAGATCGTTCAAAAAAATTGTTTGTTTGAGAGATGAGTTACATTAAAAAATGCCTAGATTCTGAGTTAACTTCAGTTGAAATTAGGTTGAAAGCCAATATCTCAATCCATTAAAGTAAATAAACACAATAGATTCGTTCATCGTGAGTCATAAAAATATTAAACCATGGAGGTAATCATTCGCAAAGCAAGATCTCCATGGTGAATTTTGCATCAGCGCTGTCTGGTGTCGAAAAAAATTTCTCATCTGTAAACGTGGCATACGCAATAAGACAAAAGGCAGGGGTCGGAAAAACTACTTTTTGTTTGTAGCGAACTACAACTACAACTACTTTATGAAAAATGTAGTTAACTACAACTACAACTACTTGTTTTAAAAAGTAGCGACTACAAACTACTTTTCAAAAGTAGTCACTACCTCGCTACTTTTCGCTACTTTAGTTATCATCGCTAATTAAATACACCGCAAACGATTTATCCCTATAGACCAGTGGTTCCCAACGGGGGCTGTACGTCCCACAAGGGGGCACTTTGGAATTTCTGGGGGGCAATTTTATTACTAAACCATTCCTTATCACTTTACTTTTGTCTTTTTTTGGATAATTAATGTTGTAGGTTAAAAACAAATGTAATATCAGCAGATTTTTTAAATAAAGTAAAAAAAAATATATATATTCAATTTTCAAAGTTTTTAAATGGAAAACTTTTAAAAGATTATTTACTCAGAATAGTTATGTAAAATATTTTTAATGTAATTAGTACTTTTTTCATATTTAATTTTTTTGAAAAATTTTCCGGGTTTTAGATTATTTCCAAAAATTTTTCGACTAGCATTTATTGGATAAGACGTGTATTTTTATCCGCTCTGCAATATGTCAGTGCAATATGAAGACATTTTTTACACATGTGTACTTAAAATTGACAAATATAAGAATCCAGAAATGCTTCTTGTATATTGTGTTATTCATAAAGAGATCTTGTTGTTCAAAAATTCACCATCTATTACTAATGAAAAGTTTAAGTCTTTTATAGAATGTACGAATACTTTCAAGTTTAATGCAAAACTGTGAGAGTTTCTTCAAGAAAGGTTGTGAAAATAGAAAAGGAGACCATAAAACACTCAGTTTTCAAACTGATGTAAATTGGCAAAAGAGAAAACTCTTTTGGGCATATATGAAGATGTATGACTTCATTGAATTTATAGAATTATATTCAAAACATATTCGAGAAAATATTTTACCTGTTTGGTAAGATAACAAATTGTGAAATGACTTGTCATTGTTAATGTTCTTTCAATCTTCGTCCATGTGAATAATAAAATTTCATTTTCTTAAATAAGAATTATATGTTACATAAGAACGGCGATGGGGTTTGGGGGGGGGGGGGGCATCAGGACTTTTGAGTTGCTTTGGTGGGACGTGGCAAAAAAAAGGTTGGGAACCACTGCTATAGACCATAATGTAACAGAATTCTTTTGAATGTCCCTGTAAACGAGAAATAAATGCTATACACACTTCATTTTCAATACTGAACATTCAATGGTAAACTTCAATAACACATAAAGCTTTCATGGATATCTGAGTATATTTACGAGAGTTAGAGCACGGACAGACAGACAAAGAGAATTCATAGACACTTTTTAATTATGTTGAAATATGTTAAAAAGAAGAAATTTGAAAACAAAATTGCAATAATCTTACAAATTTATGATAGTGATATAGCCCAGTAGCGCTTAAGGTGGTTCTCAAATTCCTTACTCAACAACGCGAAACTTTCTGATACATTAACTGACTTGTGTTTAAACACAAAGGCATAAAATTGGCAGGTCCGACTATTGAAGCGATTTGGAATCGAAATGAGTTTTTCATTTTTTGATAAATAAATTACTTATCGGGTTATAAGCGATTCGTGTCACGTTTTTTCCTTTTCCTCTGCTGCGGCATCGGAAATTCGGTTGAAAACGCCGACTGTGACAGTGTTTTCTGAAAAATCTTCTGTCTTATAAAGAATAGTGGAAAACATCTTTCGGTTACAAAGTTTCTGAATAAGGACACCTGCATTTTCATGCGTTTCCGAACAAAAGTGAATTAAAGAATATGTCATAAAGTAGCCAGTTTAGATTTGAGAACAACCTTAAGAGCGGACAGCTCTTGGTAAATTTGAATATATATATATATATATAATTTTTTTTTTTAAATAGAGCTAAATAGTCCTATTTCTTTACAATTTAAATGTAGTTCCTGAAAGCAATTTAAAATTGAACAAGATCATACAGACTTGCATAAATTAAATCCTGGCTTTTCTTTTCCTTTCTATCTCTTTTTGTTTGTTTTCCTTTGAAAACCCGAATTTCAACATACTGGGCTTAGATTCATTCTGGAGACAAAGATAAAGACATTTCATTAAAACACCAAGCTATCCAATATCAAATCCAATGTAAAACATTATAAATAAATTATTTTAGCGATACAAAACCTGTGCAGCTAAAGTAAAAATAAATAGCCATAAAAATCAAATTAAGCATTCTTAGGCATTTTTTAAAATGATATATTAGGTAGCTTTCAATACAAAAAAGTATAAAGCTACCTATTGCAGCCGTTCGGAGGAAAGCAGTTCCGGAAAATTTCGATATATTTTCACCGATCATGACCCCCAGACCCCAAAACCACACTCCGTCCAAATGTTGATTTATATATATAGATATATCCATATATATATATATATATATATCCTAATAATATTATAAATCTGATTGTGTGCAAATGTTAGGCTGAAGCCAGCGTCAAAATGAAGCATTTAATTATCCTGTATCTTTGCATATAAGTTGATTATAACCCTCAAATGAATATAGGCTGGTTTTTGTTTATTTTATATCAATATTTTTCTTAAAAATTAAAAATTAAATTATTTTCATACAGAATAAATGGACATTTTTTCGTATATTTTAAAATGGTTGGTTGGTTTGGTTGGTTTGGCCCAAAGGGCCCGGTTTTGCAGCTTTTTTTAAAATGGTTAAATTATTTTACCGTTGCTAATACTTTATCGTTGCCAATATAAAATAAACCCCTGAGTAATAATTTTTAATCAACAATTTATTTTCAAGTGAAAATTTTCCACGTGAAAAATGAAAAGGAAATGAATTATTTAAGAATTAAACAGAATATGAAATGATGTCATATTAGACATAAAACGTGCGTTTTCAAATATTTGATAATAATACAAAGTGCATAAATACGAGTAAGTATGGAAAGCAAGCGAATATGATGTCATATATAGAAAAATAAAACAGATTTGTTTTCATGTTGAAATAAAATGATCTTGGGTTATCAAAATATTTGTGATTAATTTCTCTCTTTTTTTTTTCTTTTTCTTTTTCACATGAAAGGAATTATTTTAAATGTACGTAATATATGTATTTTAAATATATGTGTTGTAAATTAAAGTTCTGTGTTTTAAATGAAATGAGTGAAAGATTTATATTTTTAATGAATTCAATACGAATGATGGGATAGGTTAGCGATTTATCGTCTGCACACGGCTAACATAAAGATACCATATTTAATAATTTAAATTTTAAAAAGTAAAAAAAAAAAAAAAAATTGGATGGCAAATGTTAATGATATGCATCACAAAATTATCCGTATCGGAAATCGGAAAATCTTAATAAAAATAACTGTATTTTTTAAAAGAAAGTTGCTTTTCTCATAAATGCTAAAGATTTAATATGATTGTGTCGAAGTAACAGCATTTCCCCTCTATCATTTTCCCACAATCGAAACACATTTGTAAATCGTCGTTTCGAACCGGAATTTAATTTTACATTTCTTTTAGTTTTAAAATAGGAAAACTTTGTTGTCTTTTTTAAATATAGCTTTTTTTAAAAGTTGTTTCATAATAGATTTTTGTAAAGTCTTGTAGGATAAGAAAAATTGCATAGATTTAAAAGCAATGTTTAAGTAAAATTACAATGTTTTTTAAACTTAAACAAGAACGAAAAATCATGCGTCAAGCATAGATTATGTAGCACTTTCCAACGCTTCTAAAATAATTTTACAAATCATTACCGTTTAATAAGCTGAAAGATGACATCTAAGTAAACAATTTGGAAAACGCATAACATATTTAAAAACGTAATTTCAGGAATTTTCAATATATACAATATTCGGAAAAATATCCGAATACTTTTATGTAGCCCTGTATATGATCTATAGATTTGTATATATACATAGGATGCTAAATTTTAGTTTAGTTAGGAAACGCGTAGCACCGTTTAAATTCTCCTTCTGGAGTTTCTGTCAATAAACGGAAATGTGTTCGCGAACTTTTGTGCTGCCCTGTATAGGATCTGCAGAATTTATACACACCACGTAATAGACAAAAAGCTAGTTAAGATTAAAATCGCGTTTAGTAACTTAAAACGCACTTCCAGGAATTATTGTTAACAGACAGTAGAGAATTCTTTTGTGTGTCCCTGTAAATGAACGATGACTGCTATACACACACTATTCTGTAGTAAGCCTCTTGTAATGCACCTTAGTAATATATATAAACTTCAATGCGTTTAAAATAGTGGAACATTATTTAAATAAGCCGCAGACGATTTTTCTCCATAGACGTAATGTAACGGAATTATTTTGACTGTCCCTGTAAAGTAACTCTAAGTGCTATACACCTACTATTCCATATTAAGCTTCTTCTAATGCATCTTAGTGATATATATAAATTTCAATGCGTTTACAATAGTGAAACCTTTTTTAAAATAAACCGCAAATGATTTTTCCCCATAGACCGCAATGTAACGGAATTCTTTTGAGTGTCCCTGTAAGAAAACTATAAGTGCTACACACTTCAGTTGAAATAGGGAACGTGCCATAGATTACGACAATAACATATAAAAATTGCAGAGCAATCCGAGCATATTTACGGGAGTTAGAGCACGGACAGACGGCCAGACGGCCAGACGGCCATACGGCCAGACGGCCATCCGGCCATACGGCCAGACAAACCGAAGTCATAAGCACTTTTCAACTAGGTTGGAAAGTGCTAAAAACAACAATGTTATCGAAAAGAAAATCGATTTTACCAACAAATTCGCGTAATGCAAAAGCAAAGAAGAAATCAAAAAGTAATGAATCTTTTCTTCCAGCCGAATTGTGTAAACTTGAACAAGCCAATCATGCCAATTCATAACATTATAAACGTGAAAGAGGGTTCTATATAGTAGATTTTTTTTTTACATATAGGTAGAACATCTCCGAGAATAGGAAGGTTCATATAGGTAGAACATCTCCGAGAATAGGAAGGTTAGGGGTCTGTAATTAGGTCCATAGTCAATTTGCTTTTCTTTTTTTTTTTTTTTTTTTTTTTATCAAGGGAAATTTGGCGCAAAATTAAATACATTGTTGTAACCAGATTTTTTTTTTTTTGCATGGTAAACACTTAATGGTATTTTAGATGATCATTTCCCCGCTCACCTTTGATGCCAACTATGACTGTAAAACATATTAAAAAATATCAGACGATAATTTTCTAATTTTCTTATTGCTTCATGATGTAAATAGACTTCCTGGTTCATACTTGAAACTTGAATTGGTCATGCCATTGTCGTTCAATTTTTATTCCTAATCCTAAACGTATCCTATCCTAAACCTGATAATAACTTTAAAGAATATTCTTTGACACGAATATGTAAATTAAATCAATATCCATAATTGGAATGAAAGGAAAATAGAATAAATAGAAATGGCAAAATAAAATAACAAGAAAGTAGATTTATTTGACACCTAACCCTAGAGAAAGCGTAAAATATTTCAAGCGCATGAAATAAATCAAAAAATTATCCTATATATACTAACAAAAATATGTAAATTTAGATCATCAGATTTGTGTCGTAGGTATTTATTTGTTTATAGTGTTCTTGACGTGATAGAGAAAATATCGAGGTTAAATTGGGCAGAATTTAAAGTACTTTCTAGCAACCTTTATTTACATTTTAGAATCGCATCAGATTGTAATATTTTTGTGAAATATCTATCAATGTATAAAATCCACAAGCAGTTTGTTCACTATTTACACCACTTAGCGTGAAGCACTTAATTTAATATATACATAAACAAGATAATGTAGTAAGAAATATATGACATATGTCTATGCAAATAAACTATATAATAATGCCCATTTAGCAATGCACACATACACAAATTGTACACCAAATACCACCTAAAATGCACTGTTGTATAGAAGAATTCTGACAGTGTTGTTTTTCGTTTTACGAAGAGGAATTCCTCGATTTTCACGATTTTACTTGGTCCTCCTTTTTCCATTAGTTGCAGTTTCATTTTCGCGATTGTATATATTATTTGGCATGAAATTCCACTTTTTTAAGACTGGGTTATGTCAAGGCCCCTATAGCAAAGAAATACCGTATGGTCTCCTATAAAATGTGAAAAAGCTTTGGTTAATTATTTATGTTGTTAATTATCAAGTGAAATGTTTTACTAAATTAATGCATTTATTCTTTTTTTAATGTTACGTGAACGAAGTCACGGGTAACAGCTAGTATATATATATATATATATATATATATCTGACCTATGTCATACGATAACGCCCGTAATTATGAATCGATTTTGATGAAACTAATTGTGTGTATTAAGGTCACTAATGTCTCGACCGAGTTCGTTGGTCAGCTTGGTCCGCCATCTTGTTTCAAGATGGCGGCCATTTAAAGATGTAAAATAACTTAAAATCTAAAATAAATATACAAAACATTTAAAAATTCAAATTTATTTTTTAATTACGTGTTAGGCCTTGATACAAGGATTCCAGAGCTTTTTTTGGTTTACCTCTATCTTAAAAAATGGCTGAGATAGAGCAGTTTGAAATTCTAGGGTGGCTGACATTTTGAAACAAAACAGCACATTAACGCGATTACTCGCAAATTATTTTCTTTCATTGTTGTAATAATTTTCCCAATCATAGGCATAAAACTATATATTCATATCCGTTAACGCCAAAATTGGCGACATTGGTGACAAAATTGGCGACATTTGGCGAAATATCGCCAAATTTGGCGATCAAAATAAGTCTTCATAAATGAAGCCAATTTGGCTATTGCTCAATAGTTTGGCGAATTTCTTATTCAAATTCAGTATTAACGAATCTTTTGTAAACGTTTCTTTGCATTTTAGCTTGCTGTTTTCGTGTAACATTAGCTAAAATTTTAAAATGAAGATATAGGAAAGCTACCTTTTCCTCCCGGTACAGGCCGGAAGGACTTTTTTTATTTTCAACCACCTTTGTTTTATCTATTGGAATCTTCAAAAGGAAATATGTAATAAATTAATTTGTATGCATATATTGGACAAATATTTCACAATGATCAAAAGACGTATTAATAAAATAATTTTAGGTAGCTTTCAATACTAAAAAGTATAAAGCTACCTATTGCAGTCGTTCGGAGGAAAGCAGTTCCGGAAAATTTCGATATATTTTCACCGATCATGACCCCCAGACCCCAAAACCACCCTCCGCTCAAATGTTGATTTATATATATAGATATATCCATAATATACATGTATATATGTATATATGTATATATATGTATATATCTATATCTATATCTATATATATATATATATATATATCTGACCTATCTCATACGATAACGCTCGTATTTATGAATCGATTTTGATGAAACTAATTGTGTGTATTAAGCTCACCAATGTCTCGACCGAGTTCGTTGGCCAGCTTGATCCGCCATTTTGTTTTAAGATGGCGGCCATTTAAAAATTTAAAACTAAAATAAATATACAAAAAAATTAAAAATTAAAATTTATTTTTTAATTACGTGTTAGGCCTTGATACAAGGATTCCAGAGCATTTTTTGGTTTACCTCTATCTTAAAAAATGGTTGAGATAGAGCAGTTTGAAATTCTAGGGTGGCTGACATTTTGAAACAAAACAGCACATTAAAGCCATTACTAGCAAATTATTTTCTTTCATTGTTGTAATAATTTTCCCAATCATACGCATAAAACTATATATTCATATCCGTTAGCGCCAAAATTGGCGACATTGGCGCCAAAATTGGCGACAAAACTGGCGACATTTGGCGAAAGATCGCCAAATTTGGCGACCAAAATAAGTCTTCATAAATGAAGCCAATTTGGCTATTGCTCAATAATTTAGCGAATTTCTTATTCAAATTCAGTATTAACGAATCTTTTGTAAACGTTTCTTTGCATTTTAACTTGCTGTTTTCGTGTAACATTAGCTAAAATTTTAAAACGAAGATATAGGAAAGCTACCTTTTCCTCCCGGTACAGGCCAGAAGGACTTTTTTGAAATAAATTATTTTATTAATACTTAATTATTTTATTATAATTTTTTTAATAATAAACAGTTCGATAAGATTATTTTCTGAACCAGGGATCTTAATTCGAAAATTCTCTTTTTAATGATTTATGAATTTTAGTGAATAACGATTTAGATATTCAGTGCGAGATATGATCCAATAATTAGAAAATGCTAACTCACCTCTATGTTCCACTTCAAGTTGTAAGCAGATGATTTTGATACCGATAAATTCTCATTAATTGTACAAAGTTTACATGTTACAGAATAATTACCAGTTTCTTGTTGTTCTATAACTTCAAAATATTCATTATATGCCGACCAGGACAGTTCTATACTATTTTTATCTGTCATTCTATTACATTAATCTCAAAAGAAGCATCCCCACATTAAAACACAAGATCTAATAATGAGTAAGAAGACAAAGGGTTCCCAGCAAGAAAATTATTTTTTCTTATGAGTGAGTACTTTGTGGTTTAACAGCAAATCCAGCAAATATCACGGGCATGCTGAAACTTTACGTTGTAACTACTGCAACTGAGATTTGTCGCTGACGTTCGCAAATTGTTGTAGAGAACATATTTCGCACAAAAGAAACGAGTTATGATGATCACGTAATTGGAAGATTGGCACTTTTTTACTCCCTCCTAAAGTAGCGTCAAAAGTAGCGTCGATGCTCGCTACAAACTACTGATATTTTGTATCGCGCTACTCGCTACACTCAGTGGCGCAGCCAGAATTCGGTTCTAGGGGGGGTTTTGAGGTTATAATAAAGATGGTCGCCGGTTATATGAATCATCGGTTAATGGAATCAGTCTTTTAAATGAATGAAATCATAATGCTTTTCTCCGCAATTAAGTTGGTTATGATTCATTTAAACAGCGTTTACAATATTAGAGTTACAAACTATAAAATGCACCAATGAAATAACACAAAACTAGGTTAGATTTATAAAGTGTTTAAAAATGATGAGGGGAAAACTTAAAGATGGAAGAACACACTACAGAAAATAATTTTTACATAGAAAATAACAGAATTGGAATCCATTTGTTCAATCAAAAATACACAAGGTTTCATTACAAGAGAATCACGAATTCTTATTCCTAACTTTAATAATAATGAAGCAATTTTAACAAAATTTTCAATAGACTTACTTACCTTGCTTTTTGCCAAATGTAACAAGTCATTTAGAACTTTTAGGGCTATAGTCTTGAAATTTTATATGGATGTTACTTAAAAGACGTAAATGCTCCCCAGAATTTATTTTTTCAATTCGAAATTTAAAAGAATGCAAGAGTAAGAAGCATTCTAAAATTGCGATTTATGTGACACAATTGGTATGAAAACTTGGAATTTGGCATGATGATTACTTTTATGTAGTAAATGCTTCCTTATAACATTTTTAAAAACATTTAAAAATTTAAAAGGACGAAATGAGCTGAAAACTTTCTAAAAGTGTTCTAAATTATGATTTAGTTGAAACTGTTATTGTTAGAAACTTGAAATTTAGTATAGAGATTACTTTTAAGATGGAAATGCTTAGCATAAAGAATTTATTATAAATGGGAAATTTAAAGGTGTGAAACAGCTGAAAGCATTCTAAATTACGATTTATTTAGAACCTCACGTCATATCGGGTCTTTCGAAGACGATCTTTTTTCTATGCTAAAAGTAACTAAACGTCTGCATTTCGACACAATCCATTAAAAGCATCTTGGAAGATCAAAATTACAGCGCCTACAAAAATTTGGAAACGTTCTGATGAATAAAAGTATTTAAAAAAATCTGAGAATTTTTCGATGACAATGCAAAAAGAAAGTTGGGTATTTTGGCGTGGGTTTGCTCGGCGTCGGCTCATGTTTTCAGTATTAAATGTGACTTAGTCTTTTTTGACGTGACTCTGTGACTCTGTTGTCTTCGACTTTAGTCAAAGACTTAGACTTTTTTCACGGAATTTTAAAGAGGGGTTGGATACAGTTATATATGCAATCGAATAAAATTACAGAGAGTTCGGACAGTAACTTTTTTGTGTTGTTATTTTAAAAGACACGTCGCAAAAAAAAAAAAAAAAAAGACGTGAGAAGAAAGCTTTTTTTTTTACAGCTAGATATCAATATTTTTCCACGGTCTGTAAAACCATTATATTTATAACCATGGCTTTGCAAATTTGATAAAATCTGGTAGCCAGTAAAAAAATTCTAGTTACCAGTAAAAAAATATAACCTGCTCTCCTCCGAAGTCACTAATTTTCAAAAGCACAAAAGTTTTTTATCAATTAATTGAGAAAAATAATAAGCCTATTGTAGGATTATTAGTTACATAGTTTAGAACAGTTACATCATTTAAAAAGATGGTATAAACAAAGTTTTCTAATGAAATTTATCAAAATTATTTATCTATGAAAAAAAATGTAAAGGCTGCATTAACCGGTATGTTCAGGAAATGCTGATTGCTGAAGGTTTCAAATGTCTGGATAAGTGAGTGCTGCAAAATCTATATCTGATGAGGGGTGCATGGATGAAACAGTGAAGCAGGAAAACAATTTCTGCCTATTTTCGTGTCAAAGTCAGTAATATAATTATTTTTTATTAATTTAAAATTTGCATTTGTTAAACTTATTTTTACCTAATTAAAAATGCCGAAAATGAGAAAAAATGCCATTTATTGTCATTTTTTAGGTCAATTTTTGTACAAAAAATTATAATAATAATAAAAAAAAATCGGGTTAAATAACTTGGTGGCTAGATAGAAAAACTAGGTCAAGAAGGTGTCTTTTAAAAATGCTTTTTTGTCTAATAATCAATATTTTTTAGTGAAAATTTCATTTAAAAATATAAAATTTATATAAGATATATAATCATACAAATTTGAGGTAATTATCATGAGCCCAGGCACCGCCGGACGGGTCAGCTAGTATAATTTTAATGACATGCATTCGTTAAAATGTAATAAGTGTAAATCAATGCATAACTAATATATTGATGATCAATTTAGATTAATGCATGGTTAGCGTAAAATTGTGTGTAATTATAGATAGTATTTTTCTAAAAAAAAAAATGCATTTAACGCTTTTTTTTTTTTTCAAAATCCATACTCACAGGAAGGGCTTAAATTCTAGGAAAAAAGAGTACCGGAGCTCATACATATACGCTATAAGCAAGAACCCGAAGGCTCTCATCCTGTGAAGAAACATATCGGAGACTTGAGGCTTCCATGAAAAAAAAATATTTTATTTGAAGAAAGATAATTGAAAAAATGAGGCGGTCCCCCAGCACTCAGAACGTGTATATCTTCACATCATGAAAACTCAAAATCGAATGCCTTTTTTTGAGATGCCACAAATTTATCCGCGTCGATCCATAGAGTACAGAAGAAAATTCGTTAGGGAGAAGCAAATTCTAATTTTTTTGAACGCAAACCGCCAAACCAGATTACCATATATCAGCATCTTTATAACAACAGAAAACTAACTTTCCGAACTTAACATTTGCAGGAATTTTAGCATGCAGATGTATCGAGAAATAGACGTTGCATTTTATCTTTCTTTATTTATTCTGTGATCCAAAATGTATGCTTTAGGAAAGCACGCAGATGCCAAACTGAAAATGATTTCATTTCTCACATGAAAACCGCAAGCACATACGAAAGAAAGAATTTAGACATGTATATTAATTGAGAAAGGATCACTTCAAGCTGCGATAAAAGAGTTTAAGAATTGTTGAATTTTAAATAGAAAGGAAAGAGATTTTCTTTTCACAGAAGCGCGATAGAATTAAAAATAGCTAAAAGAGGAACCACAACTAATTTATAAAATTTTAACGATAAATATATGAATCTCCATTATAAGCAAGACGTCGTTGCTACATTACCAACAAATGAAATATCGTCTTTAAATTTGTGTACAGACCCCCTACGAAACAAATGATTCCAAAAGAAACACCGATTGCAAAGATCTGCTCATAATCGAAAAATAGCTTTTTATGACTTTAAGTACTTTTTTTAAATTCTTACTTTTGCAAAGATTTTTTTCCTGGGTACGCACATAGCTTGGTCTTAGATATAACTGAGAGCAAAAAACGCAAAAAAAGCCGTTTGAAACTGAGAAAGACTTACAAAGTGTATGTTTTTTTTTTCTCTGGAATTCGATGATCTGTTATTGTTTCAAACGTGGAACAAAGACAGAAATGCAATTACGAAACAGACCACTGTATACTATATAACTCAAAGCGTCTGTGTGAGAGTATATGACCCATCTTGTACTATAAGATGTCTCGACAAAGTGACGCAGTCCAAAAATCAAGTTTTGACATAACCTATGCGTGTAATATGCGCTTTCACAGTTCTAAGTAGAATTTTCGCCATTTAATTGAATCACATTGTTAAATAGAATTTGATTTAAAAAAGCGGTGGATTCTGCCAAGGCGGAAAAGCCAAAAAACTTAATTTTAACTTTAGTAGTTTTGATTCATATAAGCGGCAATTATAGTAATTTTTTTAGCTCTGGGGGTGTTTTAACCCCCAAACTCCCCCCTTGGCTGCGCCATTGGCTACACTACACTTTTTTAATGTAGCGCGCTACACTACAAACTACTGGAAAAAGTAGCGGCTACTGTAGTTTCGCTACTTGTAGCTCGCTACTTCCGAGCCCTGACAAAAGGCATGCTCATTTCGCTCATAACAGACGATATAATTCATTTCAGAGAAATAATAATGATGATTTTTTTACATTGTAAAACTAGTTATAGTATGAACGCACCTCATTTGTCACGTTTAACGTACTATTTCCAAATTGTTTTAAATATCATTGTACAACTATGACAGAAAGGCATGAGTTCTGTTTCCCAGTAATTCTGAAAATGACTTGAAACAGAAAGAGAGAGCAGACAAGGGATCTTTCCAGCTTCTTTATGTTACTATTACTAAGCACTGACTGTACCAATATTTTTTAACGCTTTCCAACCTAAATATTTATGACTTCGGTTTGTCTGTCCGTCTCTCCGTGCTCTAACTCTAGAAAATATACTTGGATTGCCCTGAACTTTTTGTATGTTATTGACGTCTACTCTAGCATGATCCCTATTGAAAATGAAGTGTGTAGCATAAATAGTTTATTTACAGGGACAGTCAGAAGTATTCCATTGCATTATAGTCAATGGGAAAAAATCGTTTCAATTACATTTTGATGATGTTAGGCTATCTCAAACATGGTGAAATTGATATACAATTATGAAGCGCACTAAAACATGCTTTTCATAAAATATGGTGTGCAAAGCATTTATTATTCATTTACCACACAGAAAAATTCTGTTACGCAATGTTGTACGGGGAAAAATCGTTTGCAGTGTAATTTACATGATGTTTCGCTATTTCATAATGAAATTTATATGTACTACTGAGGTGCAGTATTACTTGGTCACCGAAAAGTATGGTGTGCGTTGCGTTTCTCGTTCATTTACAGGGACACACAAAAGAATTCGGTTACAGTCATAGTGCGATAATTACAGTCTGTGTGTTAAGTGCGTTTTCAACTTTGGTTTGCGTTTTTAAGTTTAACTAAATTTTTGCATAGTACGTTGTGTGTATAAATTCTGTTGATCATATACAGGGCTACACGAAGGGCTTTGTAAGTATTACTGACTTATGGGAGTAAATTGCTTAATGTTATTTTCAATTGTGTTACGCATTTTTCTTCTGAACTATATATAGTAGATTAATAGAAGTTTGTGCAATGTAAATAAATTCATATATGGGGCTACGCAAAGAGCAAGATAAATTTTCGTTTATGGTTGGTAATTGTTATGGAAGTGAGTTTTCAGTTGGCTTATGCGTTTTTTACCTGAATTAAATTTTAGCTTAATATGTGGTGTGTGCAAAAGTTTTTGTATAATATACAGGGTTGTGCAAAAGATTTCGTGTGCATTTCCATTGATTGGCGAAAATTGCTAAATGTGATTTTTCTAACTAAATTTTATCATGCTATCCAAATGTATAGATCATATGCAAAACACAAAATAATTTGACTTCTTTTTTGAGTATGGAAAGTAAATGCTAAAACTGGATTTTTAAATATGTTATATGTTTCCAAAACTGTTTACTAAATATCTTCTTTCACCTTATTTAACGGTAAAGTTTCGTTACAGTTTTCTGGATGTGTTGGAAAGTGTTTCATAATCTATGCTTTACGCATGAATTTTCGTTCTTGTTTATTCAAAGTTCCCAATCAGATAGCATATTTCCCCTTTTATCCCATCAATAACACAATCCAGTTTCCTTTCAAACTGGTTTTAGAGCATTCTTGAACACGTTAAGAAATTTAGTCTACATTCTTGTATTTATAATTATCGTATCTTTATGCGCCTTTGCGAGAATAGACTAGGGATGTCTATTTATTTTAAATAAAAAAACTGGGAAATAGGTATTTTCGCCATTTTTCGTAAAATGAAGGGCAGTGTTGAATTCAGACACTTTTCTCCGGGAGGGATTTCTGTAGCTCCGGGGGGGACATTATAGAGTTCCGGGGGGAAAATTCCCCTTTTTGACCTCTGAAAGCATAAAATTTCAAATACTCCGGGGGGGACATTTCAATGCTCCGGGGGGGACATTCCCCCCCGGGCCACCCCCTGGATTCAACACTGATGAAGGGTATCAAATCCCTTTAAGAGAAAACATAAATAAATTTCACGCTTAAGAAAATAATTTGGGTTTATGACAGTTTTCGGCTCCAAAAAATGTATTTTTTCCTTTCTTTCTATCTTGTTTTTTTCGCATGTTCTGAAGTCTGATATTTTATAAATGTTTTCGCGATACTATCTTAAGAAAATTAAACGCATATAGAAGTTATAGCAATTCTTGTCGCACAATGCGCGAGTGAATGGTACTTGTAGAACTACAAACGCGATTTTCTCGAAACATTGTTTCTTATGTTGGTACCAGAAATATGTCAGCAAAGGAAAAAACTATTTTCTTTCTTTAAAAGAAAGAAAGAAAGAAAGCTTATGTATTTTCCTAATCTTTAAACGATGTATTTTTTTTTCTAATCACTCTGGCCAATCATTTTGATTTACCCTGTACATAAATTTATAGAGGCTTTATGGATACAAGTGCGCCTGCGGGTGTGTGGTTGACGACCTCTGATTTACAGCCTCTTTTGAGTGTCTGTTTTAAATACTCACCTGTGGAATTATCCTTTAAGTAAACCGTCTTTAAAAAAACTGTTATTTTAGTGGAAAAAAGCTGAACAAATACAAATGTTTCGATGAATCGACAATGGAGAAACTCCGATAGAACGATGAGGAGGTTTGGTGGATCACAGTAAAGGAGGAGTTCCGTGAAAATAAATTCTATACAGACGCTCACTTGAACTGTGTGAAGAGTCCAGTGAAGTAGATTCCACAAAGTGTTATGTCATTTGCTCTGAAAAGTAGACTGGCATCAATGCATATCACCCGAGAGAAGATATTAAAAAAAATTGTTGAGCCTCTATTTCTTGAATTTTTTAAAAAATAATTGTGCTCCCCTTTGCCGTGGAACGCCTCATTTAATTAATGTAATGTGGGTAAAATTTTCACATTTCTGAATTTGAAATGCTTTTTTCAATTTAACATATTTAATAGGCTTTCATCTATTAAAATATTTTATATTGTCTACTATATATTATATTATATTTATATGGTATATTATTTTACATTTATACTCTATAGCAAAAATTTCACTTTATGTCTGTGAAATTTTTGACAATGTCAGTTCTCTCTTTTAGACGGTAATAAAAAGGGATGTATATTTTTCTTAATATGTACAGTGGATTCTCGGTAATGCGTTTCTGCTTAAGACGTATCTCCGGTTAATGATGGCAATTACGTTTTCCCCATCATTTGCCATTTGCAATTGATGTTAAGGACTTCGCTTTATACGTACTACTCATCGGTCATAGCTTAGCGCAGACATTTTTTTTTTTTTTTTTTTTTCCACAAATTGACCAGGTAGAATCCAAACTATACTTAGCGAACGAGTAAGTTGACAGTACAGAATATACTGGAAACTTATACCTCCGCTACAAGAAGTAATGCACTGCTTACTTTAATAAAATATCTCTCTATATCTGATTTTTTTTTAAATATTTAAATAATAATCCTTAAAGAAATATTGGAAAAATTGCATAATTATACTAATAGTTTTAACATGACAGTGTGGAACTATATATATATATATATAAATATATATAAATATATATATATATATATATATATATATATATATATATATATATATATATATATTTAATTGCCACTGATCACACTAATATTTCTATATTTCCAGTTGATTATCCTACTAATTTACATTTAGAATTAACGGAAAACCTCCTGTCTAACAATACTATTAACTTTTTAGATCTTAAAATTACACTTAAAGAAAACAAAACAATAATTGATCTATTTGATAAACGTAAAGAATTTAAATTTAAAGTTAATTCATTTACTAATTTTAAATCATGTCTTCATAATTCTGTATATCGTAATATACTCCTTAATCATATTTATAGAATAAAAAGTTTATGTTCTTCTCAACTAATTAACAACAATATTAAAAAACTTATCTATGATGCATTACATTTACAACATGGTTTTCCAAAAAAAAAAAAAAAAAAAAAAAAAAAACAGTGGCACTCCAGGAGTGCCGACAGAAGTGAAAACTTGAATAATTACGTGTGTATTTTTTGAATCGTAAGGAAATGTTTTATTGTGCAGGAAATACTTTTAAATGAAGTGTTTTTTTATTCATTATTATAAACTACTAATACAAAAATTATATTACATTTTTCATTTAATGCGCTATTGTACATGAAAAATAATGCATATTATTTTACATACAAAAATTTCGGGAACCAGACTTCAGTCGCACTATACTGCTTACATTGTTCTGCATTATTATACCGCTT
This sequence comes from Maratus michaelseni, assembly GCA_963931845.1. Taxonomy (NCBI): domain Eukaryota; kingdom Metazoa; phylum Arthropoda; class Arachnida; order Araneae; family Salticidae; genus Maratus; species Maratus michaelseni. Next base: position 204,706,667 of record OZ007594.1, on the reverse strand, counting down.
ACTATACCGCTTACATTTTTCTGCGTTACTATACCGCTTACATTTTTCTGCGTTTACTATACCCCTTACTATACCGCTTACATTTTCTGCGTTACTATACCGCTTACTATACAGCTTACTATACCACTTACTATACCGCTTACATTTTTCTGGGCTTACTATACCGCTTACATTTTTCTGCGTTTACTATACCGCTTACTTTTTCTGCGTTACTATACCGCTTACCTTTTTCTGCTTTACTATACCGATTACATTGTTCTGCGTTACTATGCCGTTTACTATACCGCTTACTATACCGCTTACTATATCGCTTACATTTTCTGCGCTTACTGTACCGCTTACATTTTTCTGCGTTACTATACCGCTTACATTTTTCTGCGCTTACTATACTGCTTAAATTTTTCTGCGTTTACTATACCGCTTGCTATACCACTTACATTTTTCTGCGTTTACTATAGCGCTTACATTTTTTCTGTGTTACTATACCGCTTACATTTTTCTGCGCTTACTATACCGCTTACATTTTTCTGCGTTTACTATACCGCGGTACAATAGCGCACAGGCAAGCATGCGGCGCGCGACGCGACGCCCCGCCCTACCTCATACCTAACTATACACAATACATGTACATACTTATATACAGATGAGGTGTCGGTTACAGTAACAGTGTCGCGAGTTCAATGTTTTCTTCCCATCTCAAAAAATGCCCAGCGCGCCTAAAGAAGTTTTCACTTCAAATATACAGAGGTGTCGGTAACAGTGTCGGTTACAGTAACAGTGTCGCGAGTTCAATAGTTTTTTCCCATCTCAAAAAATGCCCAACGCGCCTAAAGAAGTTTTCACTTCAAAAATTCATATATTCTTTAATATATAGTTAGTTCTTAAATGATCTTTGCAACCAAATTAACACATGCGTTAAACTAGTCGTTGGGGGCCACCGTAATACTTACCCATCATGGATATGCAGAATGTAAAATATTAAAATAAAAATGTGTAAACTACTTATAAAGTGCATTGCAATTCAAATAAAATCGTGGCTTGATGACGTCACAAACTTTAAAGTCTCGATTACTGAATTGCTTGAAAGAAACATCCTTATAACTCCAAAAATAATAATCCTATTAACTAGCAGTTTATTGCATCTGATTAAGCGTCAAATTTCCAATTAAAATATATCTTTGAAGTGAAATTTGGATGAAATACAGGGTCATGAAAAATCGAAGAGTGTGGAAAATAGGATTCCAAATATCTCGGCAACTAATTATCCGATCAACTTCATGCTTTATGCAAAATTTATGTTTTTTTTATTGTCTTTTATATTCATTTCTTAAAATAAACAATTTCGAAAATTTTTATATACCTTTCATCAGAACGAATATTTCGAGAGTCCGAAAAAAATTGTTCCGGTTAATCGAGGTTATTGAAATGAAATAGGCTTCTTCCCATTATTACATACTAAGTACATACCAAATTGCAAGTCTCTATCTCAATTTGTTCGGGAGATAGAGCGTTTACAGACACACAGACACACACACAGACACACACACAGACACACAGACGGACGGCAAATTTTTTTTTCTAAAAATATGTTTTTCGGAATCTCCAGTGTCTGAAGCGTGTAAATCCGTCAAAATTTTTTTTCGATTTTCAAAACGATTACAAGACTTACCCTATACTACGTATGATGGGTAAGTAAAAAAAATTTTTTCGATTTTCAAAACGATTACAAGACTTACCCTATACTACGTATGATGGGTAAGTAAAAATGTATAAAAAAATCATATAATCTTAGAAAATAGTAATTAAAAAAAATTATAATAGGACGGTTGGGTGGGTACATGTTGGATTGAGGAGGTGTGTGGCGGAGTTGTATGGAAAAAAACGCATGGTTAATTTATATATATATATATAAAAAAATGGGGCAATTTGATTTACACAAACGTTTGATATTACACATTTTATAATGGACTGTGATGTGATATTTTTATATGTATATTAATTTAGCTATATTTACATATTCATTATTTAATTAATTTAAATGAATATATATACATTAATATTAAGAATGTTTTTGATCTAATGCATTTGGATTAATGCCTATGGTGGACAATATCATATTAACTTCTAATATAATGTATACTTTTCTAAAGTGTTAATATAATATATGTTTTAATTTTTATTAAACGTTCTACCCTTACCACTTATACACTATATTGCCAATGATGATTGGTCACTTGCGATTTTAGACGTTTTGTTAAATATCTGGAAAGATACATGAGGAATTATCCTCAAACTTCCGGAGTGTAAACAACATGATTGACGTCATATATTTCCGCGAAGATTTTTTCCCGGAACTCCATAAGGGGCCGTCAACAAATTGAAGAAAAACGAATATCTTTTGGATAACCCTGTAAAAACTAATATTGCAAAAAGCATTCAAACTGTAGATTATGATTAAGTGGCTTATTGTAATAATTTGGGTTCATTTTTATGATGATAGCATGTATACTGGAAGAGAAATTCACGTTTTTATAAAAACAGTCCCAAATTTTACCAAGTGTTTTGCTTATAATTTGCAGAGTTTTTAATATAAAAACAAGTTATTTTCAGAAGATATGACAAACACAATTGTACACAATACCTTGCAATCAGAATTAAAAAATAATAAAAATTGTATGAAAAATAAGCAGGTTTACTAAATATTGTTTCACTGTGCATGCGCGAATTCAATCAAAATATACTGTGCATAATATATTAGCTAAATGTATAGACCAACTTTTATGAAAGTCTCAAAAACATAGCTTGAAAATTCTGATAGTAATCGTCGATAGAATAAGCTCGAATTTCGGTGTTCCCAAAAGGAAGCAAAAAGATGAGGGGTTGTATCTAAATATACGAGCTTATGAAAGTTGACATAATAAGAATGAAGTGTCTCTCATTCTATATTTGATACAACCCCTCATCTTTTTGCTTCCTTTTGGGAACAGCGAATTTTGAGCTTATTCTAACGACGATTACTATCAGAATTTTCAAGCTATGTTTTTGAGACTTTCATAAAAGTTGGTCTATATATTTAGCTAATATATTATGCACAGTATATTTTGATAGAATTCGCGCATGCGCAGTGGAACAATATTTAGTAAACCTGCTCATTTTTCAGACAATTTTTATTATTTTTGAATTCTGACTGCAGGGTGTTGTGTACAATTTTGTTTGTCATATTTTCTGAAAATAACTTGTTTTTATATTAAAAACTCTGCAAATTATAAGCAAAAAACTTGATAAAATTTGGGACTGTTTTTATAAAAACCTGAATTTCTCTTCGAGTATACATGCTATATTGCTAAAAATGAACCCAAATTATTACAATAAGCCACTTAATCATAATCTACAGTTTGAATGCTTTTGCAATATTAGTTTTTACAGGGTTATCCAAAATATATTCGTTTTTCTTCAATTTGTTGACGGCCCCTTATGGGGTTTCGGAAAAAAATCTTCGCGGAAATATATTACATCAGTCATGTTGTTTACACTCCGGGAGTCTCAGGATAATTCCTCATGTATCTTTCCAGATATTTAACAAAACGTCTAAAATCGCAAGTGACCAATCATCATTGGCAATATAGTGTATTAAGCGTATATAATTTTTTAACTTTGTATGAAGAAACATTATATGTTACTAATTAATTTCAATATTTAATTAATATTAATTTTAAATCCTTTGTATCTTAATTCAAAAATTTAGTATTTTATTTTAATTTAATTTATGTGATGTTGCATTTTTGGCACAGCTATTTAATAGTTGCTATGTCATTTCATGGTACATATATTTTTATGTTGCTTTAATTATTAATGTTTCCATCTTCTATCTTATTTTTAACATAGAATTATTCATTAATACATCCATTACTTTAATGTAATTGGATATACTATTTATTAATTAATTTTATTTATTTATTATTTAACTAATTGCTATCATCTTTAGATAGTATATGGTTTAATTTTTAAATATTAATTTTCATCCAATACTCTTTTTATTCAGCGTATATTCACTTTCTACCATTATAGATGGCAGCACCAATGTTCCTGTTGCTTTACAATAATATTCATATTATTCTAAAATCTTTTCTGGCAACATAGTAAATCATTTTCTAAATCTAAATTTGGCAACATGTAATGATTTTTTGCAATTCATTCCCTCGCTTTGGTTGTGTTCATGTGTGGCTCATGTGGTGCACAGGTATCTATTTTAATCCAAATGGATTAAAGACTTTCTGACTCTATTTCATGTTTTATCTGTAAATTATAGGTATGGCTTCTTTCCTTTTTAATATTGTATTTATTTTTTATTTTTTCACAGGTTTGATTCAATGTTTATGAGTAGTTAGTCCCAAAATCATATTCTTTAGCAATGTTTTGGCTAATATGATGATGAAACCACTCATTTCATTTTATTTGGTGTATTTAGGCATTTGGGACTTGATAATTCTGTCTAAATTCCACATATTTCATTTCATTCATTCAATTCCATTTATTCAATTTTTAATTTAATTTCTTATTCTTTTAAATAAGTTTTTGGTATCCATATTCAGTGTGTTGAGGAATACTTTCATTGACAACTAATTATTACATACTTAATCATTATTTCATAGTTTAAGTTGGTGTTATGGTAATGTTTCATTTATGGTTATATATAATTTTACTATTCACAAGACATATAAATATAATCGCACACTTGGACGTAAAATTTTTAATTACAATTATTTTGCAAAACAATTAGACTCTTCAAATAATTACCCTTGTTATTGTAATTACCCAAAATTTCAAAAGTACATAAATACAACACATGGTCATATTATTACTGGTGATCTTAATATTGTAGAACAACCTATTTTACAAAACTTAATGCATAATGGCACAAAATTTCGCCTTCCATACATGTGTAAAATCAAATCCATAATATTGCAGTTTATTCAAGATATTGATTTATTTATATATAAAATTGCTATTGATTACAATAAACCTATCGAGTATTTTAGTGAATGGAGATTTTCTATAATAGATAAATTTAAAAATGAAATTATAAAAAATTATCAACATATTACACATGCAGCTTTTAAAAACATAAATAAACATATATCAGAACTACAAAACAAATTTATAATTACTTATGTAGATAAATCTCCAAATAATTATGCTATTATTTGTAAAGAGTACTATAAAGTGTTAATTCACAATGCAATTAACACAAGTAATATTTTTAATAAAACTAAATTAAATATTGAAATTAATAATAGAAAATTATTAAATTATCACAAATTACTAAAAATCAAATGTAATAATTTAAATTATCCTTATCTTGTTACAATTCTATAATTTCATAAAAATCCAATTAAATTTCGCACAGTTACCATCGGGTGTAACACATATAATAATAATGCAAGCAATTTACTTCTTAATATTTTAAAGCAGATATATGATATAACGATCAAACATTGCCTAAAAAACAGTTTTCAGCTTATTAATAAAATACATAATATCAATCCGGTAAAATTCATAAAAACATTGGATTTTAATGATTTATTTAATAACATTGATATAAAAGACTTACATAAAACAATGTGTATATTATTTAAAGAATTTAAATCTCAATTAAAATTAAAATATCATATTTCCGTAAATTTTTTTAAAACTTTATTAAACTTTACATTGCATAATAATTACATCATATATGACAATATTATTTATAAACAATGCCAGGGAATACCGCAGGGTGGGACCGCTTCTAGTATTCTCTCTGACCTTTACTTATATTATTATGAAAGAAATATTGGTCCGAACAATGATTATGCATTTTATCGCTATATTGATGACATTATCATTTTTTATTTCAATGATAAAAATTGCTCATCACCACTCAATTTTTATCCTAATCAGCTTACATTAAGCGAAAATGATTTGATTAATAATAATATAAATTTTCTTGACTTAAAAATTAATATTAATGATACTTATAAATTAATATTTGATATTTATGATAAAAGATTTGACTTTCCATTTAAAGTAAATATTTTTACCAATTTTGCTTCATGTTTACATAAATCAGTTTATAAAAATATAATTATCAATTACCTTCATCGTATAAAATATCTATGCTCAGATATAAATAAAAACAAAAATATTAGATTTATACGTAATCAAGCAAAACTTTATGGTTATCCTATTTTTTGGATAAATTCAATTATCAACTCTTTTCAATAACATTTATTATATCATATAAATATAAACATGTTATGTAATAATTTATTTTGTTTTAGTGTGCGATAAAATATAGCAAATAATACGATTAAAACATATAAGGACAATTATTAAGATGGTTGAACATTGTTTACACTTTATATAGTCATGGTGAATGTGCGTCTGCCGATCACCTATGTATATTAAGTGATACTAATGATCAGTTATAAAAGTCTATAAAATATGCATTGTATTAAAATAACTGTAAACATAACATATACAAAAACACAACTCATCAAGATTATGATATTTCATGATGTGTGCCATGTGGTCGTATTGGTATAAATGTAGACCTTGTGATGTTTAAGGAATTTTTGATAATTATTGTGAGTAAGATATTTTATCTGTTCTTTACAAATTTTTTATTTCCAATTTTACTATTTCCAATTGTTTTCTGGTAATAATACAGTATACCTGGATGAATATACTGATCTTAGCATAAATGCCAGTATATTTATGAAATACTGTATTATTTTTAAAACACGTGTGGATACATCCAGGCTGATGATTATATCTACACGTGTTTTTTCATATCAATTCTAATTTAAATCTCTTGTTATCCAATTTTCCATTATATTAGTTCATATTTCATTTCAAAATCCATTTGTATTCACTTGATATCAACTTCAAATTATTAACATTTTATGGTTTATTATATATATATATATTTCTCTCTCTCTTTTTTTTAAATATTTTTCATATTTTCAGTATTTTTGGCCAATTACCATTGAAGCAAATGCTATGGAAATATTATGATTGCACTTGTTAATTTATTAACTATGTGGTATTCTGTCTACACTTTATTACTAATTATCTCTTAGGAGATTTAATTAGAATGTTACAAGAACTTGATATGTTTTTTGAAATTCAAAGATATTATAATTATATATATATATATATATATATATATATATATATATATATATATATATATAGAGAGAGAGAGAGAGAGAGAGAGAGAGAGAGAGAGAATCCCTGGTAGGTTTTATTTATTAAGATGTTATATATATTATATGTCTTTTGTATTAACAAATCGTCACTAACTTCCTTTTTTAATGAAATTAATCAATTAAATTAAAAGTTGTTTCTTTAAGTATAAAATTGGTAACATATTTGTACACCACTAAAACACAATCACACACTAAAAAAAAAGAAAAAAAATGTTGATTTTGCTGTACAATACTGGCAGCTGGGGTGCTAGTATTATACCGTAAAATCAACAATTTTTTCTTGCAGTGCACCAACCCTATAGATTATTTTACGCCTTTACATCGTTTAATGCGGGCTACGGTTAGTGCGTATGAAAGACGCACGAACTTGGAAGTGCGCACTAACGAAAGTTCACAGTATATGAAAGAATTTTAAAGTCTATATCTTTTTTTTTTACAAATATTAAAAGTAATACAAATATAAAGATAATTTTTTTTTGTGAATAAATTAATTATTAGGATAAATATCATCCAGAATCTTTATTTTTTTTTCCGAAAGCGCACTGACTGAGCGAGGTGATCTTATTTGCATTGAAGCATTGATTGACGTTGCTACGTCACGATGACATCATTGTTCTGTCTCTCGGGGATCCTTTAGTGGAACACTTACGTCACTCGGTTAATGAGTGCTTTCCAAGAAAACTGAAAGAAAATACCTTCTATTTAATAATTGCCCTCAAGAGAATAAGAGTATGGGATGGCAATTTTAATTCTTACTATCTGACAGTACTTTTCCAAAACTGAAGTAAGTTGAACAGAACTAGATGATTAATTATCTTTCTAAACAGACCTGTTAATTGGATAAATGGGAGATTAATTATGCCATTTAAATATAACGGTGCTAATAGATAGTTCTTTGAAAACGATTATGCTTTCACTGTTAAAATTTTTCCTGTGAAATAAAACAGAAGCTACTGGTAATCATTTATCTTAAGTTTTATATAATAAGTTTTATATAAAAGTTTTAAATAAAATATTGGCAAATACAGTACTTTATAAATAACATACAAACAGTTTTGAAAATGCAATACCGTTATTACAAAATTTGGTTAAATTATGTTATACGTCATCTTTCGTGTCCTGCCAGATTTACTTATTTTATTACTAAATATTAATTATTTTAAATATTTAAATATTTTAAATGTAATTATTTTAAATATTTTTATATTAAATATTTCATTTTTAATTCACCGTTATAATTATTATAATTACTAAATTAAGCATTTTCCGACAAAGCATTTCAATAATTATTAACTAATATCTAACACCTTTTTGTTATCCCTATAAATTGAATGTCACATCCCCCTTGCATTCAAAATTTGCAAGGTAAAGTAGCTTCAGGTATCAGATTAATTGAAGGAAATCGTAATAACAAAGAGTAAACTTAGCAACATATTACAAGTTTTAACAATTTTGTGCAAAATGCAGGTTTGTTATCCTAACAAATTTTGATAACGGTGTGTTGCCAGTAACGAAGGCCACTGCCAACACACGGATAGGGTGGAACGGAACGGATAACGCATCGTATCCAGGGCCCGATTAACCACTGAAACTAAGGGGGGGGGGGGGGAGGGCACAATATCCCTTGATTTTGAAAGTGGGGCAAATAAGTCCATTTTATAAAAATAATTAGTTACAGCTAAAACTTATTAAAAATTAACATACAATTTTTTAAAAAATTCATTCACAATAAATATCTTTTAATACCAGTATAAATATGTTACTAGTAGTTTATTTGGTCAACTCTTTTCAAATGCCGTTGATTTTGAAAGTGAGCCAAATCGGGGCCTCCGAGATGTCGCTGTGTGTCCTACACCGGGCCTGCTACAAGTATTAGTGACGTCGCAATAGTGATCCACTTTTGGTCAATGTATCGCAGCAGAAAGATGTAATAAAAAGAGCATTTTCGCTCTTATAATTTGTGATTATATAAATAATATTAAATTTCATAATCGTGAAATAAAAGGGAATTAATATACTTGTTTTATTAAAGGAAATTAAAAGTTTTAAATTAAAAAAATGCTAAGATTAATAAATCAGATTGAACCCATTGACTTACCTTTTCCTAAACACATTATTTTACAATAAATATACGTACAAAAAATATAATAAATCTACCAAAAACTTTACAAAATCAATCCCATTCCTCCCTTTTACAACTACATACCATAATTTAACCATCAAAACACAATAAATGTCAATTTAAATACAGAAATCGACATTTTTTAACTATAGAGACCTTGGCACTTTTTTTTAACGCTTTGGCGTAATCCGGGCTTCAAAAAGTTAGATATGTTTTAAAATTATATACACAATTATGAAAACAAACCTAATGAACTTTTATGTTTATTTATATATGTATAAAATTATTTATATATACAATTCTGTTCTACCTGCATATAAAAAGAGATAAATGGCTTCTTTATATTAAATAAATTATATAAATATTGAAAAAAAAAATACTTATTTATATGAAACTACGAATAGGTTGCCAGAAAATATGTTGCAACTTTCCTTCTCTCGCTATAAGCCTTTTTTGGTACTTTTCGGTTAGTCGGGCGCCAGTGATACATGTACATATATAAATATATAAATTAATTCATACATATATGTGTGTGTAGATATGTGTATATATATAGATGTGTCATGTGTGTGTAGATATATGTGTATATATATGTGTGTGTATATATGTATATATATCACTGGCGCCCGGCTAACCGAAAACTACCCAATTTTCTATCTTGACTTTGTAACTGATTTGTAATATTTTAAAAATTGTCTATTTATTGTACTTGGGTCTAGGACCTAATAACCATTCAAATTAACTTATCAAAAGATTTATTTTCATAATATATTTGTACACTTAAGTTAGGTAAAATGTTAAATTGAACTACGTAGAATTACTAAGTTGTGTAAATCAGTTACTTTTAATTTTATAAACAAAGCACATCACTCACTTCTAACTAAATGTATCCAGATATTAGTCAATTTATTACAGTATTTCTTTCAAAATCATTTTTTAAACTGTTTATCGTCTGCTTCTTTTATTTATTTATTTTTTTTCTAAAGATCATTTGACTCTTTTCGATTTGGAAGTACAAATTCAATCAAATATGCTAGAATATTTCCATTACAGTAGGCTAGACATTTGGTTGTTAGGGTTTTTTCTCTGCACAAGTTCAATACCATCATATTAATTCTAGCTTCACGAATTACGAAAAGTATATCGAAACATTTAATGCACACTGCAGACCATTTCTGTTGAAATGTAAAAATAATTATCACAAGGTAATTTTCGTAGCTAAAATTTCTTCTTTTCATTATCAGTAGCGAATTTGAAGACTTAGATTAGAAACTAGGAGCACAACATTTTCTTCTCTTTATTTTATAGATATAATCTACACTTTCTTTAATAATTATAATCCATAATTATTGATAGCATTATAATCTAAGTACACGGAAAAATATTATTAATTACTATATAAAACAATAAATAAAATCAAAATACTGTCGTAAACAATCCGTACAAACGAACAAAGTACATGAAAATTTTTAAGTTATTATGGATCACTGTTTTGACGTCAGCAGGTTGTGACGTCACCTGTAGCAGACCCGGTGTAGGACACACAGCGACATCTCGGAGGCCCCGGCCAAATCCACTTTGAACAGAATCATTTTTTTTTATGTTGCATAATATTAACAAGCACAAGCAGAATTTAAAAGTTGCAGTATAACTCATTTTCTCCTATACAATTAAATTAATTTTCTGTTTTATTGTAACTTATCAAAAGAAGAATGAGATATTGAAATAAAATAAATAGTATAAGACATTATTATTATTATTTGTTATCATAATTTTATTCCATTCAAAGAAAATAAATGTTTTCCACAAATCACTGGTTTGGAAAGTGAGGCAAACCCATGGGCCCATACCAAAAACCATGATTTTTTTTTCAGATAACGCGGATAAACCAATATTGCATATTAAATTTACATCAAATAAGACCACAAAAAATATAAAATAATTCTGATGGGTTTAAAAATATTCGTAAAATATTTTTTTCGAATATTTTAAAACCCATTCAAATGACGGAGGTAACGTGAAGCATTTCTGACAGTACGTAGATTTTTGTTGTGGAGTTGGGTGAGGTTCTTCATAGAGATTTTACAGGTATAGCCCCAGACTGGACAGGCGTAGGTGATTATTCAAAGCAAGCAGGAATGATAAAATTATCAGATATTAAAATTTTACCGAATTAAAGGTATTAAAATACGACATAACTTTTGCATCAATCTAATACTTAATTGTAGAATAATGCCAGTTAATAAATATAGGCCTTTTTTTCTGCAGAAATTGATTCAGATCGGACTGAAAAATTTTGGCCTGTGCAGCGGACCTCTAATTTGACTATTATCTTACTTCCTTACTATCCTACTATCCCATTTTACGGCAAACAGATCGTCTTCCCCGTGAAAACCGATTTACAGGTGAATAAACCGGCATAGTCAGGATTAGTAATGAATCAGGCAACACATCCTATCTTGGGTGAAGGGGTGAATCAGGTCCCATCCCATATCAAGATGATTTCTTCTTCTTTTCATTCTGTTTTCTTTTGAACGACCGAGTTGCTTATTGCTTTCAACAGACTGGAAACATCGTGCCATCTATTAGAAATAATGTTTTAGGCAGGTTTGTCGTTATAAGTAATATCGTTATATAGATAAGTTTCAAAGTATACGAAATTTTTTGTTGCAAAGAAATTATTAGTAACAAACATACCAGTATATTCACATATATATATATATATATATATATATATATATATATATATATATATTTACTTTGATAAGAAAGCAATCTAAATTTTGTTCTCTGTCTACCATTATTTATTTTTTCTTTCTATAAAGGAAGATTTTTTTTTTCTTTTGGTTCACGTGATAAATATAAAATATAAAACACTTTTCTTTCTCTTTAAATTGCAGAATTTTGCCACACACACCTAATTCGATAACAGTAAATTTATATTTAATAGAAAACTTTATGCCTATGACTTTATTTGTTGGACAATTGTAGCATTTTTATTTCGCAAAATGTCGGAAAAATCTATTTTCAATAAATCTGGAACCACTTAAGCGGAATATTCGGACTTACTTATTTATTTTACATCTGTGTTTTTTCTTTACTCAAGAAAAATTTTAAAACTTCTTTTTTTAATAGAGGGACTTGTGCTTAACCCTCTCATGCATTAAAACCTCATATGAGGTTATCCGATAAAAAAAAATTAAAAAAATCTTATTTCTAATTATTTGGATTATCAATTGCACAGTAGCCTCATATGAGTCAAAATCAGCTTGTAAAAAGAATCAAGAGATGGCAGCACACGTTTTTCATGTTGTTTGTATAGTTTTTATTACTTACCCATCATACGTAGTATAGGGTAAGTCGTGTAATCGTTTTGAAAATCGAAAAAAAAAATTTTGACAGATTTACACGTTTCAGACACTGGAGATTCCGAAAAACATATTTTTAGAAAAAAAAATTTGCCGTCCGTCTGTGTGTCTGTGTGTGTGTCTGTAAACGCTCTATCTCCCGAACAAATTGAGATAGAGACTTGCAATTTGGTATGTACTTAGTATGTAATAATAGGAAGAAGCCTATTTCATTTCAATAACCTCGATTAACCGGAACATTTTTTTTCGGACTCTCGAAATATTCGTTCTGATGAAAGGTATATAAAAATTTTCTAAATTGTTTATTTTAAGGAGTAAATATAAAAGACAATAAAAAAACATAAATTTTGCATAAAACATGAAGTCGATCGGATAATTAGTTGCCGAGATATTTGTAATCCTATTTTCCACACTCTTCGATTTTTCATGACCCTGTATTTCATCTAAATTTCACTTCAAATATATATTTTAATTAGAAATTTGACGCTTAATCAGATGCAATAAACCGCTAGTTAATAGGAGTATTATTTTTGGAGTTATAAGGAAAAACCTCTTTCAAGCAATTCAGTAATCGAGCCTTTTTATGACGTCATCAAGCCACGATTTTATTTGAATATCAATGCATTTTATAAGTAGTTTACACATTTTTATTTTAATATTTTACATTATACATATACATGATGGGTAAGTATTACGGTGGCCGCCAACGACTAGTCTTCTCTTGTTGTCAAAAGCCAAGCATGCTAAAACAACAGAATTAGTACTTCCCACCACCCAGATGAGCACAACAAGTAAATAAAAATATTTTTTATATTTCTTACATCATTTTGATTACAAAAAGAAAAAAGATGAGATTTAATTTTTTTTTTTGGTGAATGGAGGCTGTTTTAGTGTGAAACCTCAAATGTGGCTTCCATGCAGTTATAGCATTTACAGCTGTCTCTGCATGCAAACCTCATTTGAGGCTGTTAATTATATCATGAGAATTTTAGAAATATAAAACTATAAAAAAGGCAATGCTAAAGAATTTTATATTTCGATATAGTTTTATAACGGTTTGTTTTATAAATTGCTATTATATTATTATTTTTTGCCTTTTGTAGGCTTTATAATGGGCAACAAATGTGGCATTTCAGAAAAAGATATTTGTCACAAGGAAATAGAAGAATTTATGGTTCTTCCTTGTGATTCCAAAGATGATATGTTTGATGACGATGATGACTACTCTGATCTGGATTACATACTAGCTGAGAAAAATAAACATGATAATGAAGCAATGAGTGATGAAGAGGGAGAGAATATTACACACTCTACGTCAACTATTAGTAAGAATGATATTGATAATAACATACATCTTATTTCTAAGACACCGGCTATAAAAACCAGTATGATCAGAGAAACACGTTGGTTCGCTAGCAAATATAATGATTTCTCTAAAGAATCCCCAGTTTTTCAACGTGAAATGAATCAGAATTTTCTGAAGATACTCCTTTAGATTATTTTTATAGGCTTTTCCCAGAATGTTACTTAGAAGACACATTTGTCATGCAACTAAGTACATTATAGAAATAGATACACCACACTCAATGCAAATGTATAACCATCATGTGGGAGGTGTGGATTTAAGGGATTCACTTGTGGCACTTTATCGTCATTCTCAAATAAATAAACGTTGGTATATGCGTATTTTCTTTCACTTTTTGAATGTTGCTGCTGTCAATGCCTAGAATTTTTTGAGAAAAGAAGGAAGAGCTGCTAATGACTAACTACAGTTCAAAAGTAGCATAGCACCAAGCCTAATATATACGGGAACCTCATCATTGATGTTGAAGAAAAAGGGTTGACCATCCGCAAACTGTTATCCTGTTTTCAAGTGTCCAGAAAAGAAAAGAAAATTGTATTTTAGTTGCAAAAGTACTAAGATATGACAATGGCAAACATTGTCCAAAAAAGACTGATGTCAAATTTGCTCTGACGTTCAAGAATGAAAGCTGTTCGAATAAAACAAGATATATTTGGGGCCGCAGTCAAGTATATTTATGTACAGAATGTTCAGAACAATTTCGTCAAAATTGAATTTTTTCCCAAAAGCAAAATAAGTGAATTATAATAAATGTAACCTTACAACACAATTGTAACAGATGTAACATTACTGCATACAAGCCTCATATGAGGTTACTCACAAAATTCCCTTAAGAATTAAAAAAAAAATAGAAAAGAAGTTTCTTGTGATTATTCTCATCTATTTCATGATAATTTACCAGCGAAATTTTTTTTTTGACAATTGCAAAATAATTCATGCATGAGAGGGTTAAACTTGAATCGGATAATTAAATGTGTTTTTCTGACGGAAGCTGTTTAGATTACTGTTTAGTTATCATATACAGGGTGTTTCACAAAGGACCCCTAACTTTAAAAATCAATAACTCGGAAACGGTGATAGATAGAAACATGAAACCAGTGGTATGTTTATTAAAATAATCGTAAGAATCTTATACGTAAATCTCAAATTTTAGTTAAAAATAGCACCGATAGATGGCGCTGAGAGCGTTAAGAATCATTCTAAAGAGAGTTCAGAAGCATAGAAAGACTAGCCGTCGAAGATTTCGCTATTGAAATCTGACCGCTATTTTCGTATAGTGAAAATAATTCGCATCGGCCACGTTGCCTGTCTGTTGAATTTTTTTGAAAAACTCACGAATTGTTTTCCCATCTGGGCCTTTTGCTACTTCAAATCGCGTTTGAAAACTGCTCCTTGTGGCAGTAGGACTCTGATTTAATCGGTGGTTCTCCAACACAATAAACACACTTTCCTCCACGGTATACTCCACTTTAGGAATTATTTTCCCTATACGCTAATAGCGGCCAGATTTCAATGACGAAATCTTCGACGACTAGTCTTTCCATGCTTCTGAACTCTCTTTAGAATGATTTTTAACGCTCTCAGCGCCATCTATCGGTGCTATTTTTAACTAAATTTTGAGATTGTCGTATAAGATTCTTACGATTTTTTTAATAAACATACCACTGGTTTCATGTTTCTATCTATCACCGTTTCCGAGTTATTGATTTTTAAAGTTAGGGGTCCTTTGTGAAACACCCTGTCTCTGTCTATAACAAGGCTCAAAGAATAAAAGTGTCTTAGAATGATAACATTTTGATATTGAGCAGCATTTTTTCTCTAAGGGCTTCGATATTCAAAAAGTCAAAAGTTACTAAAAGTTTTAAATCTTTTCATTTAAAAACTATTAGACCCTGTTTAAAATTTTAAAGGGATATTTAGACCAGGTGTTCCCAAACTTTTACCAACTACAACCATTGATTTTTTTGGAATTTTTAAGCATACATTATACGTGCATGAATTTATGCATGTGCTGGGAAAAAAAAAAGCGGAAAATATTAGTATAGATATTAGAGTGAAAGTGCAGGTGTCATAATTAGGGAAAACTTTCGGTACTTTACACCCTTAGCATTTTATTTGAAAAACTTTTCTTTCGTTACGAAACTTGTCAACCGAAAAATAAACATAAGAAACTTCCAAAAAAGTCGTGCAGTCTTATATTTGAAAATATTACAAAAAGGTTAAGATGAATAAATTGTTTATCTTTTGTGGTACAGTTTTCTTTTGCAGCTAGCTCTAAAAAAAAATTCTCGGTATTAGATAGCAATCCATTTTGAAAATTTACAGCCATGGCGTCCAGAAAAATAAGTCGTTATTCATGATAGAGTGGGATGTTCTGCCCCGTTTTCTGTCAAACTATGAATTACGGAAGTTTTAACGAACTCCGCCATCATGAATTTCCACGTGAAGGTAGATTCTCGTATCTTAGCTTATATATTTTTTCACTCTCGGCACGATGGTTCCAGCCATTCTTTTTTCTAAGAATTCTGTTTCGTGGAAAATGATTTTGAGAAAAGAAAAGTTTTGTAGTTAAAGAAATACAAAAAGTAACAAACAACTTTTGTTCTGAAAATATTTTATCTATTGTATGGGAGAAAAATATTTTAAGTTAATAAAGGGGAAAAATAAATCAGCTTACAGTATTTCTCTTTCAAATTCTTAGATTAAATAAAACAACTACGAACATTAAATAACTCAAACAAAAACTAATTATTAAAAATTAGGTATTGTTTGTTTGTTTACTTGACTTTTATTTGTTTACTTGTCTTTTATTTATTTATTTATTTTTACTAGCCTGCGGCTCGTCAAAGAGGCTTTTGCATTTATCGTATTTTGCTCAGCCGGGATTAGAGTAGTTTTTAGAGAATAACGTCATTAATGATTTACTCTTTCGTAAAAAAAAAAAAAAAAGAATAATATATATATATATATATATATATATATATAAACTTATTGTAAAAATTAACCATTGAAACAGAAACTGACCATATACAATGAAATTACTATACCATATAGCAGTGTCAAATTACAAATTATAATATATAGTCCTAATATATGAAGTATTATTTATTCAAATGGAAAAAAAAAATATATATATATACAGTGTGATTCATAAATATCGAAACAATAGGCTATCTCCTTAAATACTGCCCCTAGGCACATACTTCCAATTGCAAAGTTTCATCAAAAAAGGTGCAAAACTTGATGAGATAAGTTGCAACTCCATGGGGGGGGGTCTATTTGATAAAAAACAAAAATTTAATTTTTATACGGCCCCCGTAGGATAAAATTTCCAATTAGGAAATTTTTCCTTATCCATTCCTGAATTAAACAACAACAAAAAAAAATTCCACCTTGATATCTGCAAAACTCAGAGAGATATGTCCGTTTTAATAATTCGTGAGGTTTCAAGGGATCAGGCACAAATTGAAATGCGTGTAATTCAAGAAACAATGTTACTGTAAGGTGCCCAGGAAACATTTATTATTATTTTTATGTATTTATAAAGTTAGAATTCTGATTTTTTTGTGATGGTTAACCATATAATTTGTTACAGAATTGCATCATAAGTCTTCTTACAAAGATTTAAAATATATATTTTTTTTTCAAAAAAATCAGAGTAATTTAAAATTGTTATAACTTGAAATATTATTTGTCGAATTGATTTTTTTTCTTTTAATTAAACAGAAAAATATAAGTTTAAATTTTGATTCAGTATTTAAAAAATTATTAATTTAAAAAATAATAAAAATATTTAAAATAGCAATTTAAAAAAGAAAAGATGCAACTTATTTTAAACAAATCATATTTTCAAAAGTGAATATTTTTTTCAAATTCACAGAATTAAAATTTAAGTAAAATATTTGAAAAAGATATATTCCAAGTTTGAACCATTTATCTTTAATGGTTAAAGAATTATATCAATTTAAAGATGAGATTAAAAAAAAAAAAAAAAAAACCTATGATGCAGAAAATGCATTTAAAGTTTTAAACAAAGATTGGCACCTAATAGTATCCTATATACTGTTTTTCGATCGTTTGGCTCTCGGGTACAGATATAAAATGTGTTTAACGTATACCCTAGTCTCTCATACAAATCTGGTATACAGCCAAAGTTTACAACATTTAAGTTTATTAGAGATATAAATTTATTTCATGCACTTTATGTTTTAGGTCATAGATGGGTTTCGAAACCCATTTTTATGGGCGATGCACTTAATTTCATTTAATTCATTATCTAGACAGGTGTCTGTGCATATTTTAAAATTCTATACAGGCCGAAATTTGTACAAAAAAATTCCATTTTTCTTAAGATACAATTAAGATTATTTAAAAAAATACTACATACATATTTATAAGAAAATTTTACAGTATATTTTAGATTACTATGAGTTCGCATGACAATTGCATAGCTGTCAAACCTCCCAGTAATCCTCCGTAATATGTAGAATAATTTGAACCATTTAACCACTTTATAACCAGAAAATTTATTTAATGAATCTTTGACTTACTTAATTTACAGGTTTAAAGTCGAATTTATTCAATTGAATTTCTTAAAAGAGTTCGTATTAAACCTGGGTCAAATAAACAGGCTTACAACGGATGATTAGTGAGAGCTTGGAATCTATTAAAAAAATCCCTAACTGCTCGGCCTACAGGCACAGGTAGATTTCGAAGACGCAGACCGTGGGGTGCCTGTTTATTGGGAATTGCAGAAGAAATGACCTTATTGCCCTGATGCCACAGTTGGGACCGACCACTTCGAAATCTAACTTGTTTGCAGGCGGAGCCGGCAGGGATTTTTTATTTATTTATTTATTTATTTATTTATTTTGCTATAAGGGTTGGTCCTATAAAAAACTTGTCAATATAAAAGTTTTAGATAATATTAAGAGGATTTATAATAAATTTAAGCGGATTTGATATCTTGTGAATTGACGAAGTTATGAATTTGTTTCTTCCAACCCCTTCCCCACCCCCCCCACCTTGGGGCCATTTTAGTGATATCAAAAATCTGTCATACATAAATTTTCGGCTCTTTTCCTAGAAGTAATAATAACTTTAAACGTATTCGATACGCATCATAATTAAGAAGTTATGAGTTTTTTTCTGTTTCCATAAAAAGCTCCCCCATCCCCTCTTGGTTCGATTTTGGCCATTAACGAATTTGCCCGATATTTTATGCCCCTTGATTTTATGTATCAGATTGGAAGAGATTTGTGCAGAATTATGGGAGTTATCGTGTCCATAAAAAAGTGGCATAGATAGATAGATAGATAGATAAAGTTTTGAACTGGGGGAGGGAGGGGTTCTGGGAGTCATAAGCGGCGTAGATCTGCGAAATTGTTTCAAAAACTCCAATTTAGGGGAGAATGTAATAGGTAGTATTTCTTACGAAATCTACCTAAAAAATACGCAATAGCAACTTTAATGATTATTTATACTCTTATAGACTATTACATTCGAATAAAGATTAAAAAAAAAAAAAGAATGTCGCTTGGAATAAATGAAAAATAGGTTTAAAAACATCATAACTTTTGAAGCTGTATAACAAATAGTAGATTTTTGAAAATATATCTGTGTAATATATTAAAATATATTTCCAATGATTCCGTTTACAGGAGTTTGATTATCGCTATTACTTTTACAAAACTTATTACCTGTCCAACATGTCTTAAGAACAATAAAGACACGGGCCGGCACGACCCGGCCAGCGGGGCGTGCCGGTTACGGGCCTCGCGCAAAGCTCGGTCTCATGCAGACCTCTAGCATATTTCTCAAGCAAGTTTAACGCAAACATCTATACGCTGTTGTATTATATCTAAAAGTTAAGGCATTGTCTTAGATCGACTTTTAATAATGTGTAAATTTATGGTCGATCCCTAACTTGCATTTCAAATGAACTGATATCGCTTCGCACAGAAGTATGCTTAAGTGGTGTAAGTGACGAATTTTGGATTTTAATATCTCTGTGAATTTTGCAGCTATCAAGATGGATTTTTTTTTTTGTTTAATTCAAGAATGGATAAGGAAAAATTTCCTAATTGGAAATTTTATCCTACGGGGACCGTATAAAAATTTAATTTTTGTATTTTCTCAAATAGACCCCCCCATGGAGTTGCAACTTATCTCATCAAATTTTTGATGAAACTTTGCAATTGGAAGTATATGTCTAGGAGCAATATTTAAGGAGATAGCCTATTGTTTCGATATTTATGAATCACACTGTATATAGTTATCGTTGTAAAAATGTAAAAAAAAAACAAAAAAAAAAAAAAAAAAAAAAAAAAAAAAAAAAACTAAAGTTATTTTTACATAAGTCATTTTTAAATTAGTATCCTACAAAGTATAAAAGCATATATTTCACCAAAGGCCGTAAATAGAAAAATACTACGGGAGGAGGGGTAATTAAAATTTTAATAACGTGTATTTTAAAAGATGTATCTTGGAAAGTATTATTTTCCTGCTAATACAAACAAGAGTATGATGCTTATTTCATATGTGACGGTTAAAACTTTGCCTTAGAAGTCAAAATATTAAACCCGTTAGGGAGAAATTTAAAATTTTCTACAAATTATTTTGTTTTTACTTACATACGAATTTTTCCCCCCTTAAAAGTAAACCAAATTGCAAAGACTGGAATAAACTTCCGCAACAATCTCACTCAAAAATACTTTTGACAAAACATATATAAATTAATATATATTTATAATTAAATTACTAGACTATAATACTATATTATAACATATAGTATTATTATATATATATTTAGATGCAGGTGACCAGACGTCAAGGATTTTCCGGGACAGGGCCAGTAAAAAATATTTACCCCTCCCCTCCTCTCCTGTCATTGATTTTCAAAAAGTACAAAAAATTTTTATGAATTAATTGAGAAAAAATAATAACAAGCATAGTTTAGAATTATTATTAGTTACGTAGTTTAAAATACTGCATAATTTAATTTTATATATTCACTTCGAATGAATTACTTATAATCACTTACATGTTATTATTCGTTAAAATGAATGTGATAGATTAATCAGTTTTAATTCTGAACAGAAAAATCTGATGTTAACGTACAAAAAAAGTGAGCATTTTTTAGCATTGTATCCAATTTTAGATGCCACAAAGGAAGGATTGACACTATTTCTTACAGTTTTCTTAACCCTACCTCCTTTCTCTTACATTCTAATCACGTGACATACTAGCTGGCTAGAGCGACAAATATTGGCGTTTTCTATGCAAGAGATGGAAAATGCTTTTTAAACTTGGTTCTTCCATTAAAAATACGAGAGGGAGGAGAGGGGAAGGAGAGAAGAGGAAGTTCATTGCTTTGCACTAGTAAGGTTGGGAGATAGAAAAAATGCCGTTTGTGCTCATTTCTTAGATTAATTTTTGTAAACTAAAAAAAAAAAAAAAAAGTCCGATTAAATTACTTGGTCGTCAAGCCCTGTTTCGGGATAATCCCGTATTTAGACATAATGCTCCGGCCTCCCGCCATTTTTTAAAATTTCCCGTTTTTTAACGAAATTTCTAAATTAAGAAAACTGGAGAATATAGAAAGAATATAAATAGCCAGCCAGATTTTTGAAATTTGGCAGCATTTTCTGAAAGATCATTTGCTTTTAGCAAAAAATGGAAAATGCTATTCGATTTCATATTTTCTGAACAACAACACCAGGCAATTTTATTCGTTAACGAATAAAAAAGGATTTCGGAAATGTATCTGAAATTAGTCATTTGAATTTTAGAACATGCACAGAGCATGTAATCAGGGCCTCAATTTCAAAACTTTCATGGGGAAGGAGGGAAAGTTTCTTTTTTATCCTGTTGTGCACAGCTGAGAAGCAATTGATGCACTTTTATCCTCACATATATTTTTAATTTAGCCAATTTACTCATTAATGACAAACATGTCTTACTTTGAGAATGTTGCAATAGCAATGCTTTGGCAAATTTTATTGATTCTAAAGTATTTATTTATTGCTGACGTCTTTATTTTCATCAAATACGACAGGTTATTTTAGCTTTTGTGTAATTCTTGAAAGGGAAATAAAAAAAAAGAAGAAGACTCTGACATTGATGACTGATATGCTCTGAAATATAAAATTCTTAGCGATTAAGTGGGGAAAGGATCTGGCCATCTGCCTTCTAACCTTCATCCAATGGCACTGGCCTGTGTGCATGTAATTTGAACCTTGGTTAATGCTTTTTTTTTTAAATCTAATTTTCCAATGAGGAAAATGACAATAGGAATTAGTAATTTACATAGAAATAACAATTTACCTTTGAGATACCCAAAACAGTCCGCAACATCTAAACTGTCTAAACTGAAGTTTCGAAACATATTTAAGTCTCTTCTCTTTACTCTTGAGAAAAAAAAATCTAAGAAAGGAAGCAATTCAAAACTTTTGGATAAATAAACAAAGATCTATTTATTTATTTATTTTAAGGGGAGGTGGTGTCTCCCTTAAAACTCCCTTTTTCTGAACCCTCCTTCTGAATACGGGTTTAATTTCACTGCTTTATATATATTTCATCCCTCAGAAAGTAGTCTCACAGAACAATCTTTCATTTAGCTTTTTTGAACCCTTTTAACATTTTTCTTTCTTTCTTTCTTTTTTTTTTTTTTTTTTTTTTTTTTAAGAAACAGAACGCTATTTATGATTTTAGTGACATATTCTTTCTGTGTGGTCTAGGTTATCGCATACAAAGTTTTAACCGCTATTGCCAGACGTCAGAAACTGTCCCTGAAATAAAG
Organism: Maratus michaelseni; assembly: GCA_963931845.1. Taxonomy (NCBI): domain Eukaryota; kingdom Metazoa; phylum Arthropoda; class Arachnida; order Araneae; family Salticidae; genus Maratus; species Maratus michaelseni. The sequence goes on along the minus strand of OZ007594.1, from coordinate 204,683,767 downwards.
ATTTATGCAGACGATATTGAAAGCTAAACCATCGTGGAATGTTGGCTGTTCACAGCATGGAATTCGGAAATGAGCCTCCTGGGATAACAAAAAAGCCATTTTGGACCCTGAGGTATTTCTTCGAAAAAAAAAACTAAACATTTCAGCAACAACACAGCACAAAATATCTTTTTCAAAAGAAGAGTGTGATTTTGAAAACAAACAAATAAATAACATTAAAAAAAAATGTTACAAAATTATTTCTGGAAATACTGGAAAGGAGTGATCAATTTAAATAAAAACTGCTATAAATATAAACATTGAAAAATGTTTATAAATTCAAGGTTAAAAAAAGAAAAGAAAAAAAAAAAACATAAAATACATTTCTATTTGACAGCACCATGCTTTCAAAATAAAATTAACATTTTAAAAATATTATTCTACTGAAATGATAAAAGTACATGCGATAGATATACAGAGTGGTCCAAATAAAACCGTAATGGGGATGAACAGCCTTGTGACAGAAGAAAACTAAAGAACTATATAGCTGTTAAATTCAGGGTGGTCAGTTTGGTTTGGGGTGTCCCAAATAAAAATGGCCTGGACCATCCTGAAACTCAATTTACATAGCTCTTTGCGTCACAGAGATTTTCATATCCGGGCTTATTTTATTTTGACAATCCTGTACAAGAATACTTTAATATAATTTAATATAATTTTAATATAATTTCATACTAATTATGGAATTTATTTTTAATTTAACATTATTTTTTTTATATCGATGTTTAATGAAATGCATAAGGTTTCAAGTGTTTAAGTTTATTATTTGTAAATATATTTTAACTTTAATATCAACGTTATTAAAAAAAATGGAAATTTTAGGCCTTTCTTTTAAGAAAAATTTCATAATTTGTGAATTAAAAAATGTTAAACTCTGTTTCATCTACTATTAGCTCTGTTTCAAAGCCCGTAAATGCCCATTAAATGCAAAACTTCCACAATGCAAATTATAAACAAGGGATAGCTTCGCCATTATTACACTGCAAAAAAAATTGTCGATTTTACGGTATAATACTGGCATCCCAGCTGCCAGTATTATACCGTAAAATTATAAACAGTAAATTAAGCAGTAATACACTGCCGCGCATACACGGTAGCGTATTACTGCTTATTTTACCGCATAATACTTTTAATTTTACGGTATAATAAGCAGCTGAGATGCTAGTATTATACCGTAAAATCAACAATTTTTTTTTGCAGTGTACCCAAGGTGACATAGAGCGAGAATATTATTGATTGAAGTCTGTTTTACATTGAAATATCTTTTACTGATAATTTATTTATTTGTAAACAATTTTGAAAACAATTATTTTCTTCATTGGCTTCAATGTGTAAGTAATGGGAAGCATTGAAAAATAGTATCTATAAAAATGTTATTAGTACCTAATCCTTATTTATTTTGTATAAAATGAAACTAGGACATCTTAATATCTAAATCAGTCTTTTATGAGTATAAAACTATCTTCAGGGAAATAAAACCAAGAAATTACTTCCGACAAGTTGACATCAAAAACGATTTGTCGTTAACTACCAAAAACACTTTATTCATGATATTTCAGGCTTTCTTTTTTATCTCATAAAATAGTTGAAGAAAATTAATGGCCGCAATTTCATTATTAGTCTTTCTACATTCTTTTATTTGTCGACTTGTTAAAACTTTCCAAAATAAGTTGGAAAGTATGTAGGAATTCGGTTTGTTTGTCTGCCGTCTGTCCATGCTCTAACTTGTCTATAAGCATTGCCTTGCAGTTGATACTTGATATTGAAGTTTATTAGGGCATGTTCTCTACTGAAAATGAAGTGTATAGTATTTATAATTCATTTACAGAGACACTCAAAAGAATTATGTCGCATTACGGTCTATAGGGGAAAATCGTTTGCGGTGTATGTTAATGATGTTACACTATCTCAAACATATCGAAAGTGATATATATCACTGAGGTACACTACAAGATGTTTAGTATAGAATAAGGTGCGCATAGCCTTTATCGTATATTTACAGGGGCACTCAAAGGAATACCGTTACATTACGGTGTATGGGGAAAAATTTGCTTTGGTTTTAATTATGGTAGACTATTTCAAACATGAGTCGTAATTTCCCAACTGTGGGAAAAATGTCCGGTCCAGGATTCGAACCAGGGTTCTCTTGGCTGAAGTTGCCAATGCTCTACTAACTGAGCCATCCCAGACGAATCTGGAGGACCTAATTCACCCAGTTAACCTTATTGATCATCCAATTTGAATAATTGTGTTAAAATTATTCTAGTAGTATTTCAAACATCCTGAAATTAATATACATCACTGAAGCGCACTTACAAGATGATTATTATAGAATAAGGTGTGCAAAGCATCCATCGTTCCTTTACAGGGACTCGCAAAAGCATTCGGTTACAGTACTGACTGTCAATAATAACTGCTAGAAACTTGTTTTTAGGTGAGTTCGGAATTATATAAATACGTAGCATCTATAGTCATCGTCTGGTCCGTCCGTCTGTCCGCATATAACAGCGCAAAACTATCCAACCGAATGGTTTGAAATTTAATATATATAATCGCTGCAGAATTTTGGCGAGTCTTTTCAAATTTTATGAAAATCGAATCAAAACTTTAAAATATATTAATAAAAGTTTTCATTATTCTATTAAATCCTATCATACGTAATCTATATAATAAAAGCGCAAGTCATGTGACTGAGTTAAACATATACGGGCTAAAACCACATCTTTTTCCATATGCCAAGCGGTCATTTTTATTCAAAATTATTTTTTCGAATAACATTGCATAAAAGTTACATTTTTAGAAAGATCGTTCAAAAATATTGTTTGCTTGAGAGATGAGTTACATTAAAAAATGTATAGATTCTGAGATAACTTCAGCGAAAATTAGGTTAACAGCCGAATATCTCAATTCATCAAAGTAAATAAACAAAAGATTCATTCATCGTGAGTCATATAAATATTAAATCATGGAGGTAATCATTCGGAAAGCAAGATTTCCATGGTAAATTTTACAGCTGTGTCTGGTGTCGAAAAGAAAATTCGCATCTGTAAACATGTCATACGTAATAAGAAAAAAAAAAGGGGGGGGGGGGGGGGCATCATCATTTTGCTCATATCAGACGATATAATTTATTTCACAGAAATAATAACGATAATTTTTTTTACACTGTAAAACTAGTTATAGCACGAAACGAACGCACGTTATTTGTCACATTTAACGTACAATTTCAAACTTGTTTAATTTAACTATTTTTTTTTTATTTTTTTTTTTTTTTGCATATTACTGGGTGTATATATAAATTCTAAAGATCCTATACAGGGCTACACAAAAGATCTCGAGTACATTTCCGTTTATTGGCGGTATTTTCTATAGGGGAGTTTTAAACTGGGCTATGCGTTTCCTAACTGAAGTAAATTTTAAAATACTATGTAGTACATATAGAGACTTATAGATCCTTTACAGGACTGCACAAAATGATTCGGATGCTTGTATGACTATTGACGGTAATTCCTGATATCGAGTTTTCGAATGTGTCATGCGTTTTCAAAATTGTTCACTTAGACATCATCTTTCACATTATTAAATAAATCTCTATATATAATTTTAATAGTATTCTGAATGTTTTGGAAATTGTTTAATAATCTATGCTTGACGCATGATTTTCCGTTCTTTTATTTTGCATGTAAATTTTGCTAAAAAGGTTAAAATTGATAAATGTAATTAGTTCTGTTGAAATCAGAGCAGAAGATTTGGATGTATTAATAAGGACAGCGGGTCAATTAAGGAAAAAGCCACCGCCAGGTGGCGCGTGGACAAGTAAAATAAATGCGATATTTAATAACAAGTTGTTTACCCTTACCCCTCTCCATCCCTGCAAATATAACAAATAATCTGTTAAATAAAGTTTTCTGTATTAATAATCTCTATCATAATAATATATGTCATGTAAAAAAAACCCCTTAAACCCAGCTAATTTTCATGAAGAAAAACGTGCCTGGAAAATGTTTCAAACAGGTGGCGTCTGTGTAATTTGCCATGTGCAGTTGGCGCTACATTAGCCGGTAACTGCAAACCATATTAACACTTTTTCGTTAGAAGTCCTTATCTATGCATCGCTACTCTGGTTTATTTAATTTCTTCTGTGAAGACTCTATACAACCAACCAACTGAAGAAAAAAAGCGTATATTTGATGAGAGTTATTTGTGGATTTTAATTAATATTTCAGTAAAGTAAATAATTAAAATGTTAACATTTTGAGTCTCAGGTTCAGCAGGAGAGGATTTGGACTATCTAATTATAAATTTTCAGACTTCTAGGTGGGCTAGATTTTGCTAGCCATCGCAGACAGACAAACAAATAAACACACACACAGAGTGAAACTTTCTTTTATTAGTATAGACTAGCTGAACCGCCCGGCATTGCCCGGGTCTGTGATAATAACAATCTGTTCTGTGCACTCAGCCGGTAGAAAGTGCAATTAAATTATTTAAGGCTATAGATATCAAGTCGAATGTGCCAAACCCCGTCGTAATCGGGCTCATAGAACCAGAGATACTCCTGTAGTTCCACCTTCCATCGCCAGGGAGCGCAATCTGTTCTGAAAGAGGCCTTTGCAGAACACTGGACCCATCCAAATTTCCTAGTAGAATTGAAATTTAACCACGGGTAAATATTGCCGAAATCGCGAAAGTGAGTTACGTAAACGACTGATTTCGAAAGGGTTAATACAGATATTTTTTATAACCGAACGGTGCGTTTTGAAGAAAATGGAAGTGTCTACGATCTGATGTCTTCTGTTTGTGCGTATTCATATTTCCCGAGTAAATGCCGATTTTTAAAGATGGACCGAAAAACAAAAATCGCGTGAGTGAGTTTTGGAAACGTTTCTTTTTCGGAGGGTTAAAATTCAATTTTTTCGAAACGGATACCAGATTTTAAAAAACAAAGGAACGTAGATTAGGCGCGGTATTTTTAGTTTTTCGTATCTTGTATTCGAACGCAGATTCGAATTTTTAAGAATAGGAGAAATTGTTAAAAATGCGAAATTGAATTACGGTAAAAAACGTTTTCGAAAGGGTTAACGTTATTATTTTTTTAAACTAAAGGTTTCTGCTTGGAACCGATAGAACGTAGATGTCCTTAGGTGTGTTTGCTTTTTGTTTGGTTATTTTAGAAAGCCGATGCCAGATTTAATATATAGCAGAAAATCGGAATTCGCAAAAGAGAGTCCTGCGCACGAATTTTTTTGAAGGGTTAATATTCGTATTTTTCAAAAACAAATACATATGTCGAAAAAAGATTAAATGTAGATATTGTCTGGTATTTTTAGTTTTTCGTAACTTGCTCGGAACAGCCGATGTAAATTTTTAAAAACGGCAAAATCCCGAATATCGCGAAACGGCGTACAGAAAATATACTTTTTCGAAGGGTTAACTTTCGTATTTTTTAAAACCAAAGGTGGCTTTGAAAAGGACAAACTTAGATCTTTAATTTGGTGAATTTGGCTTTTCCGTATCTCTTGTAGTCCGTCAGATGCAAGGCTCGGGAAACGGGAGAAAATAAAAAAACATGAATTCGATGATTCTTGATTATTATTTTTTTTTTTAAAGGGTTAAATGTGAAATTTTTTCGAACCGACGATCGTTCAAGACGAAAAGTACGTTCTTCAAGAATATGTAGACTGTTCGCCTGTGGCGAATTCAGAAAAAAGGAAAAAAGAAACGACCTGACTATCGCTTTGTTCCTTCTCTTCATGGAAGGTGAGGAAAAAGGGCTCCTGAGTGTGCGCGCGCGGATTTCGGAAAGTGCTTTTTTATTTATGATCTTTGATCAGTTTTTAGTTACTAACTGCTCTAATTTACAAAATATTAAAATTCTGAAACTCAGGTGCGCCAGGAGAGGCCTTGGGACATCCTCACCTAAATTTTCAGACCTCTTGATACGCTAGATTTTTCTGGCCATCGCAGACAGACACACATACGGAGAGAGCGAAACTTTCTTTTATTAGTATAGATATATCTAGGTTAAAAGAATGGTTCCATTAAAATTTCAAAAAGAAACATAATGTTAAGATTAACTTTGCTTTATTAAAGTCTATTATATAATTAAAAAAATTCTATTACAATGTATTCAGTTTGGTAAGTTAAAATTTGCCTTGTAAATGTATACATAAAATGTTTTAATTAAAAAGTTACATTGCAGTTTACTTTGCGAGCAGTTTGGTAAAGTTCACTTTTCTTTTAGAAGTTCATTAAACCCCATAAACCAACAACCCAACAAACCTTTTACAAGTTTATTTCATATGTTATGAATTAAAAAATATTTTGTAGATTCCTATGTGCCTGTGAAGTTTAAAAATTAAACTTTCTCGTAAAGCTTAAATTATCTTTCAAAAATTTAAAAGAAACCCTTAATTTACAATATGATTAAAACTGTATAGAAATAATCCAGTATGTTTCATCACAAGACACCTTTTCTTAAACATCTTAAATCTCTTCTAAGAAGTATAACCTCATGGCTTGATTGGTTAAACTTACCACAAATTATCAAGCTATGAGATCGTTTTGTCGTGTGTTCGAATATAGGTTAAAACTTTTACAGAAAAAGTAATTTTTCGAGTTCTGTAAATATTGCACTTGACAAAAAATGGCGACACCACCTTGAACTTTCTCTTCCATTAAATTAAAAAAAAAGGGGTGGCAGTGTTTGTACTCCACCACCCATAACTAATTTGCATTCATACTATAAGTACAATTTTAAATAAGTTCCCCCGGAAAATATCCCTTCCTACAGCACATTCCACCACTGGAAACGACTCACTTGTAAGACACCTTATTCTTCCAACCCTACATTTAAAAACACTATTTTAACATCGTACTCTAACAGAAGGAGGTCCCTCCTCACTTCTCAGCTCCGCCTGATGAGGTCGGATTCGGAGAGTTGTTTTTCCCCTACTGATAGATACTTAAAAATTGATATGTATGTTATTTAAGACGTAAATACTAGCACAGAACAGTTTTTACTGAATTCGAAATTTAAAAGGGTGCAAAGCAAAAAACTTCTGAAATTGCGATATTCGTGATGTTGTAGGGGTAGAGACTTGAAATTTGGGCATGGTGTTTATTTTTAAGGTTTCAATGCTCGCTATAAACGGTTCATCAAACAAAAAAAAAAAAAAAAAAAAAAAAAAATCGAAATTTAAAAGGTTAAAATAAGCGGGAAATGTTCTAAAAACCTTCTAACCTCTAAGTATCTGAAAGAGAAATAGAAAATTTATATAGAAAATTTATATGGCTATTACTTTAGACATCAAAATTCATAAACAGAACAGTTTTTTAAAATTTGGAAATTTTAAAGTGTGCAGGATCAACAACAACAACAACAACAACAACAACAACAACAGAAACTGTTCTAAAACTGCGATTTCTGTGATATAGTTGTTATAGAAGCTTTTATAACTAAAAGCTTGGAATTTAGCATGATGGTTTCTTTTAAGATTCTCGCTGAGAACAGTTTAAAAAAAATTTCGAGATTTCAAATGAAAAATGAAATGAACGGCAAACCTTCAAAATATATTCTAAATTACTGTTTATTTAGAATTAATTTTAGTTCTTCTCATTCATTTAAGTGTAGTGTTCGCCTAGTAATGCAGTATAAGAATGAAGTTACTCAAAATGTGGCTTAATTAATAATTTTTCAATTATCCAGAGCTGTATAATTTTCTGTAATGAAAGTAGGCACAAGAATACCACTCTGCATATTTCAACAATTACGCGAGCAAAGCCGCGGGTTTTGCTAGTCTTAAATTCAAAACACTCACATTGGAATCTTTTTCTACTATAATATCGTATTTCACTCAGATGTAGACATGAACTAAGACAGACTTTCAAATTATTATCTTGCTATTATATCTAAACTTAGCATTTTTGTAAGCTAAGTGTATCTACATTATACAGTTTTTAATTTAATATATCTTTATCTTAAGTTTTGTTTGTTTTATTTTCTTAATTTGTTTTTAAATACTTTTTTTTTTGGGGGGGGGGGGACTATTACATGGCCATTACTGAATTTCAGGATCATTCGATTTCTTTGACCCTTCCGACGTTGCCCGAGCCTGTGATGATAACCTTAAATAACTCCCAAATTTATATGATTTTATATGTTTAATACGGTTTTGTATGAATTTATATTTTTAAAGGAAACATTCACGAAAAAAGACATATTTAGTGTTAAAAACGTTCGTAAGAAGACATTTTCTTGTTTTTTCACCTACACTGCAAAAAATAACTGTTGATTTTACAGTATAAAACTGGCACCCCAGCTGCCAGTATTATACCGTAAAATTAACAGTATTAAATAGTAAAATAAGCAGTAATACGCTGCCGCGCAAGCAGTAATACGCTACCGCGCATGCGCGGTAGCGTATTACCTGCAGTTGTGAATTTTTTCGAAAGGGTTAAAATTCGTATTTTTCGAACTGTTTATACCGTTAAAGAGAAGTAAGTAGCAGCTTTAAATAGGTATTTTTTGTAAATCGGTACCTCTGAAATCGAGCCTTATGTGAGCGACGCCGAAAGGAAGTAAAAGTCAACCATGAAAACGACCCTTTTTGAAAAAAATATTCAAAGGGTTAACAGCGCTATTTTTTCGAACTGAATGCGGCGTTTAATACGTAAAAGTACGAAATTCCGTTTCCGAAGTGTGCTTCCGTTTTTACGTATCCCGAACAGTTCAGCCGGTTGGTGTTAAGCCAAACGACCAAAAATGTAGCTTTTGGTTCTTCCCTTCTACATGCTCCAGAAAGCAGGGAGTATACATGCTCGTGCGCCTTCGCCAATTTTGAAAAAAAAAAATCGCCTTTTGATAAGTTTTTAATTAATCTCTTGGCTAATTATTGGAAAAGTAAAAAAATCTGAGTCTCAGGGTGCTTTAGGACCTGTTTTGGACAATACGCATACAAATTTCCATACGAGCGGTAAGTTTCACTAACCATCGCCAACAGACAGATAGACAGCCACACACAGAACGAAACTTTTTATTAGTTATTAGTATAGATAGATATATGCACTAGCAGTTATACCCGTTCTTCGCACGGTCAAGAATGAAAAAAGAAACTACTCGCCAATTCTGAACATAGAAAAGCGCAACGCTTCCATCGATGAGAATGATGTGTGTAAATTATTAGCCACACATAGGGTGGCTTATTCTTTCAATCTCTATCATTTTTCATGTTTATGAAAAGTCACATCAATTCATCGTTGCCACAGGTTAATCTCGGAAAATGAAACATTTGAAGTTACTGAAAAAATTAATAGCTCGAAAAGTTTTTGTCACAAAATTATTAGACAAACTGCGTTAGAAAGGTAAAAAATTGTATTTTTCTTGATATAAATTTCATATCTAATGATTATGCCGTTTTTCAAATATTGAGTTTCAAAAATTACCAAACTTCACAATGAAGTACCATAACGAAACCTTCACGCGTAAAAAGATAATGATAACGGTTGTTGCTTTCGGTCGAGAATGGACCAAACGATTTTCGCATTTTAATATTTTAACCGTTTTTAACGAAATTCTGTAACTTTAGAAGAATTTTTTAAGCGTTTTTAAAGAAATTCTGTAACTTTAGAAGAATTTTTCTTTGAATAGGCAATATAAATGCATAAAATCGTTACAAAAATGTTAAAATTACAAAAAGGATAGATGCAAATTATTAGATACGAAAAATAAAGTAGAAATTTGGTACTTTCATGTTATAGCAGCTCCTAAGGATGAAATATTTTTGTTTCTGTTTTCATTAATATATTGTAAATTTGATACTTTCGTGTTATAGCGTCTTCCAAGGATGAATTGCCAAGCGACCAAGATTTATCGCCAAATTATAAAGCATGTATGACATTATAATAATATATGATATATATATAACATTTCTTGACGTATGCGGTCAAGTTCTAGTCATATATGATGCATATATGATGTATAGTAACATGCCTCTTTGTTTGAAAAGAAAGGTGTTTAACCAATGTGTTTTGCCTGCACTAACTTATGGAGCAGAAACTTGGACACTAACAAAACGGATGGTACAAAGATTACAAACAACACAGCGAAGTATGGAAAGATGTATGCTAGGCATAACCAGAAGAGACCGAAAGAGAATAACGTGGATAAGAAGTCAGACGAAAGTTTTTGACATTATCGAGAGAATTAAATGGCTAAAATGGAAATGGGCTGGGCACATTGCAAGAAGACAAGACAATAGATGGAGCACAAACACCCTACAGTGGTATCCCAGAGATGTAAAACGACCAAGAAGACGACCTCAAGTAAGATGGAGTGACGAAATCAGAAAAGTGGCCGGTGTTAATTGGATGACTAAAGCACTAGACAGGCAACAATGGAAAAATCTGGGGGAGACCTACATCCAGCAGTGGATTGAAAACGGTTGATGATGATGATGATGATGATATATGACATGTGTATATGATGTATATACGACTTATAAGACGTAAATAATATGTGCACAATGACGTATAGGGCACATATAGAAGTGTTTGCAATATATATGTATGCGTATATAGGATGCATATATAAGCTTTGCGATGATCTTGGCGAAATCATAACTGCAATTTTGGCATAACCATAATTGTGGGGGCCGCTATAACACAAAAATACGGTAATTTTTTTTTTTTTTTTTTTTTTTTTAGCCGCACACAGGGCTAATTCTTTCAGTTTACAGTAAAATTCATTTTTATGAAAAGTCACAGCCACTCCATATATAAAGGAAGACACCCTTTATACATAGCTATACAAATGGTTGTTGCTGATGATATTAAAAATCAAATTGTCTCTCTTTATTATGCCGATACTTCCGCTTTTATTTCCTTTCTGAATCCCTAATTGCCCTACAGCGGGCGCAGACCCCATTTAAAGGATCCAACGAAGTTAAAATAGTCCTGGCGGACATTTCTAAGGGTGTCCCGTAACCGTATCTCCCATAGGAATGAAGTTAACCCCGGGGGGTAAGTTCTTGTATGTTCCGGGGGGGGGGAGGTAAGGTTCAGTAAGACCTTTTTGGTGCTCAAACCCCTTCATGTAACATATCAATAGATAGATCTCTTCAAGCACTATGATCTGGTCCTACTCTCCCCCTCTCCTTTAAGAAGCAATTTTCTCTGTTTCAACTCTTTTTAAATTTTAGTTTTTCCCATCTTTCTCAGCCCATTTAAGCCCCAAAGAGGGCGTAGGCCTCTTCTAAAGGATCCAACGAAGTTAAACTACTCCAGGTCGATATTTCTAGGAGGATCCCGAGGCCCTACCTCCCATATGAATGCAGTTACCCCCTCGGGGTGGGGGAGACATTCAAGGTGTTCAAACCCCAACATGTAACATATTAAAGTTTGATCTCGTCAAGCACTTTTGTCTGGTCCTACTCTCCCCCTCCTTCTCTCCCTCCCCTCCCGTCAGGAGCTCTTTTCTTATTTATTTTTTTCTATTTCTCATAATTATTTTAGTTTTTCCCATTTCTCTGTTCCTATGGGCTGGACGGCTCCAAAATTTCACCAAAATTAACTGTAAACAGCCTAAAGGTATTTTCCCCCTGCTTCTTTTGGCGCCCTCGGATTTTACGTATCTCTCGAGCGGGGACCGTCAGAGGGGCGTAAAAGGGGCATCCCTTTTAAAGTCCCATCTCTCAATTGCAAGTGAGGATTCATTTTAAAGGTCTCGTACAGCACTTGTGTTTTGTATAGCTTCCCTTCTCCCTTCCCCCACCGCTCTCCAAGAGACCGTCAATTGATGCTAACTCATCATTTGTTAAACAACACTCTTAGCTGTATCCATCATAAAAGCTGCTATCATAGAACTTTTGATTACCTTTTTTAAGTTATCTATTAAGTGTTAAAGTGTCTTGAACCATTAAAAACAGTTTAAAGGGTGTGATTAAGCCAGCACATTTGCAAACAACATCTACCTCGCCACGCCTCAGCCCATTGGAGCCACATCTTTTTACTATTATATTTATTAAAAATACTTCTAGTCACCAAATCTTTTTAAAACTTGGTGTGTTCGTTCCTAATATATTCCGCCAGCCTCACAAAATATCTTAGAGCGCTAACTAAATTCTAAAGTGGAAAAGCTGGTTTATGCTAACAAACACTTTTTTTGACGAGTTAGACTTGGCTGAAAAATCTCAACGCTAAAAGCCGTGGGTGGCCAATCTATATTCTGCCGTAAGGTAGAATTTTTCCCGCTTGTATTGGAAATTTTCTTCTATAAACGTGAAACATATTACAATGATTGCGTAAAGGAGATGTCCTTTGAAATACGCTCTTTTGACTTTTGACTTTTATTTTCAGTTAAGATTAAAGTCCCACATCACAAAGATAAAGTGATTTAATTTCCACGGATAAAGTAAGCTCTGCGAAACAATTAAAGGGGCTTAAAGCGAAAATCTATCGTTGAAATTAAATCGCGTTTTAAAAAGAAAACATGCATTTTCATATCGTTCATTTGACGTATGACTATGTGAAAAGGATTCATTTCTGCGTAAGTCTAAAAAAATTCTTATACTATAACATGGAAGTTAAAATGACTTTTTTTTTTTATCATTTTCCCTTCAAATTTTGGCGAAAACATTTCGCTACATTGTATAAAAATCTGAAGCTGTAATAGAAATGACATTTTTTTTAACATCATGTAATTTTCAACGGTAAAAATCATATATTCTAATGCGAGCAAATCTTGTGTGTGGTTATATATATATATATATATATATATATATATGCAAATTTTATCTTAAAAACGGCTCTAACGATTTTGACAAATTTTGTATCCTACCGTTTTGGGGCACCAGAAAATCATTGGGTTAGGTCACGTGTTCGAGAAAATTCGATTAGTGGGTCATTTTGGGTCATCAAGGGTCAGGATCAAGCTAATTATAACTAAAAAACGGTTCAAACGATTTTAACTAAATTTTGTATTTTACCATTTTCGGGCACGAGAAGTCTATTGGGCTGGGTCACATGTTCGAGAACTTTCGATTAGTGGGTCATTTTTGGGTCAACCCGGGTCAAGTTAATTTTATCTAAAAAACGGCTCTAACGATTTTGATTAAATTTTGTGTCCTACGAGTTTCGGGCACGACAAAATCATTGGGATAGGTCACATGTCCGAGACAATTCCATTAGTGGGTCCTTTTTGGGTCACTGTGGGCAAGCTAATTTTACCTAAAAAACGGCTCAGACTATTTACACTAAATTTTGTATCCTATAGTTTTCGGGCACGAGAAGACTGTTGGGCTAGGTTACGTGTTCAAGAAAATTCGATTAGTGAGTCATTTTGGTCATGGGTCATTATGGGTCAAGCTATTTTATTTTAAAAACGGCTCAGACTATTTACACTAAATTTTGCATCCTATGGTTTTCAGGCACGAGAAGACTGTTGGTCTGGGTCATGTGTTCGATAAAATTCGATTAGTGGGTCATTTTGGTCATGGGTCATTATAGGTCAAGCTATTTTATCTTAAAAACGCCTCAGACTATTTACACTAAATTTTGCATCCTATGGTTTTCGGGCACGAGAAGACTGTTGGGCTAGGTCACATGTTCGAAAAAATTCAATTAGTGGGTCATTTTGGTCATGGGTCATTATGGGTCAAGCTATTTTATTTTAAAAACGACTCAGACTATTTAGACTAAATTTTGCCTCCTTTGGTTTTCAGGCACGAGAAGACTGTTGGTCTGGGTCTCATTTTCGAGAAAATTCAATTAATGGGTCATTTTGGTCATGGGTCATTATGGGTCAAGCTATTTTTATCTTAAAAACGGCTCAAACGATTTGAACTATTTTTTGTATCCTACGGTTTTGGGACAAGAAAATCATTGGGCTAGGTCACATGCTCGATAAAATCCGATTAGTGGGTCATTTTTGGGTCACTGTGGGTCAAGGTAATTTTATCTAGAAAACGGCTCAGACTATTTTGACGAAATTTTATATTCTACGGGTTTCGGGCACGAGAAGACAAATGGGCTAGGTCACATGTTTGAGAAAATTTTATTAGTGGGTCATTTTGGTCATTGCGTCAGGATATTTGAACTCAAAGCGAGCATAGCTCGGTCTTCCCTGCTCGTGTTTATTATTTATTCAGTTCATAACTTATTAATAAGTCAATTTTAATCTTCAAATAGAAAGATTTTGAAATACTAATTTACGGTACTAATCTGAAAAACATTAAAGGAGATGAGTTTCCATATATTGTTCCATTGATATTGTGTTTAACAGAAAATATGTATATTTTTATCCCTCATAACAAGCATTTATTGACCATTAAACAAAAAAATGCAATTTTCACTCATTTTTCATTCTATATGTGATGAAATTAAGGCACGTACAGTTGAAAGAACATTAAATTTTAAATTGCAATCACTCTGCCATCATAACAAAAATAAGTTGTCCAAAATTTTGGCCAAATTCATTCCCAATTTTGCTAAAATGTTTTTATATTGTCCAAAACTTTAAATTTCAGATCGATTGTACACTGCAAAAAATAATTGTTGATTTTACAGTATAAAACTGGCACCCCAGCTGCCAGTATTATACCATAAAATTAACAGTATTAAACAGTAAAATAAGCAGTAATACGCTGCCGCGCATGCGCGTTTTTTGCAGCGTAAGAAGAAAACAACAATCGATAAATTAAAAAAAAAATCTCTCAGAATGAAATGTTAAAAATTGAAATTTTCGTAAACACACTGCTTAATTATGTCTTTTTTTTTTTTTTTTTCAGAAAGTAGCAAAGTATAAGACAAATGTTTACATATTTTCCAATAATATTTCTTCATTCTTATTATTTTCGTTGTTATAATTAGTAATACTTATTTCTTATTCCGTTGCTCAAATAAATTGGTGGTAAATAATTTGTTTCTCACACTGAAGAGACAAAAAGTAGATTTTTCTTCTTTATTCGATTTTTACAAATTGGAAATTTAAGAAAAAGAACATTCTTTAGCGAGCTCTGCAGCCTGAAACTTTATTCCGTGGCAAATGTGAATTTTATAAATCGCAATTGTTTCGCCATTTTTCCCGTCTAAACTCTTTAAAATTTGATTTATAAAACCATTTGAAGTAAGTACGTAGATGCTAGAAATAACATACATTCCAATTTCAAAGTTTCATGTCGTTTTTTTTCACATTTTTCTATTAGTTTTACAGTTTTAATTTTTTTTTATTTTGTATAATCTGCGTTTCATTATCATCTTACATCTAGAAATGACATTGATGCCAAATATCGAATTTCTAAGTGATGAAACAGCCAGTGTTGAATTCAGACACTTTTCTCCGGGAGGGATTTATGTGGCTCCGGGGGGGACATTATAGAGTTCCGGGGGGGAAATTACACATTTTGACTATTGAAAGCATAAAATTTCAAATCTTCCGGGGGGGACATTTCAATGCTCCGGGGGGGACATTCCCCCCCGGGCCACCCCCTGGATTCAACACTGGAAACAGCACTTGGATAACATTTTGATTCTGCCATACAGGGTGTGGCATAAGTAATGCTTTAAGTAGCTTTCAATACAAAAAAGCATAATATATATATATATATATATATAAATCTCTTGTATATAATTTTATTATTTCAAATTTTAATATTTCCAATTGTTTTCTGGTAATAATTCAGTATACCTGGGTGATTCTACTGATCTTAGCATATATGCCAGTAGAATTATGAAATACTGAATTATTTTTTAAAACACATGTGGGTACATCCAGGCTGATGATTATATCTACATGTGTTTTTTCATATCCAATTCTGATTTAATTCTCTTGTTGTCCAATTTTCCATTGTATATGGTTCATATTTCATTTCTTAATCCATTTGTATTCACTTGATAGCAACTCCAAATTACTATTTTTTTTCTCTCTCTCTTTTTAAATTTTCTTCATGTTTTCAGTATTTTTGGCCAATTACCATTGAAGCACAAGCTATGGTAATATTATGATTGCGCTTGTTAATCTATTAGCTATGTGGTATTCTGTCTACACATTATCATTAATTATCCCTTTGGAGATTTAAGTAGAATGATACAAGAACTTGATATGTTTTTTGAAATTCATAGATATTATAATTATTTAACATTCTATAAAATTATGCTGCATTGCGCAAATTGGTATGGAATGGTTTTTACGTATTCTTTTCAATAATTATCTAGATGAAATTATTGATTTTCATATGATACCATAATTTAGCCTATTTGGCTCATAAATCACTTTGATTAACTTCTGTTTGGAATACATAGTTATTATAGCTGCATTGCGCTTTTAATGATGTATTTAATAATAATTTAATAATAATTTAATAATAATAATTATATAATATTACTATTATTTCTTGGTATCATTTGTTCATCTATTGAATTTTCAAATGCATCTTTATAACATCTTATTCAGGATCTTTTGGTTCTTTTTTTTTTTTTTTTTTTTTTTTTTTTTTTGCCAACATTAATTTTGTATTGACTTATGACTGCTTAGGGGATTTTACATTGTTGTCTTTTGATGTTAGTTTGCTTAATGGGACTTTATGTATATATGTAAATAGTTTTATTATATTTAATCAAGTATTAAACAATCATTAATCTTATTATTATTTTTTCTTTTATGGTTATTCAAGTACTTTATAAAAATAAGGTTGTTTCAAACAAAATTTATTAATATATGTTATAATTATATATCTTTTATATGTATCTCTTGCAATTTTTATTGCTTTCAAACAATATGGCAGTTATAAGTAAAATGTTAGATACTGGCAATTTAGGCCTTGGTGGATCCAGGACTAATGCTCGGTACAGGAAGATTATTAGGGATCTTCCTGGATCGTTATCAGATAACCTATTCTATTGTCCCAAGCCTGTACTATGTTTTCGAGAGTGTGAATCTAAGCGTTGCCTTACATGTCCTTTAGCTGATAAGTCCCAGATTCTTAATTTGGTAAAATTTTGCAAAGCATACAATGTAATCTATTCATTGAAATACAATTCGTGTAATATGGAATATATTGGACAGTCTTGTCAAAAATTACATAAGCGGCTAAATTTACATCGTTCTCATATTGATAAATTTAAAAAATCTAAATTTCAAACTACTCATAATATTGAATATACAGTGAAACTTCCATTTAACGAAGTCTCATCGTTACAATTAAACACTTCGTTATAAAGAAAATTCGTTAAATAGAAATCAACTTAAATTTATGAAACTTGTATACACATAACCCACATAAAATGAAAGTACACATAAAATGGATAATTTTGAAAAGAAACGCCCCCAGGGATTAACGTTATCTTGGGAGTTTTGTCTTGTGACATGCCAAGGTTCGATCTTCGATCTTGTCGACCCAGGCAGAAAGAGTACTAGCACGAAAATGACAGTTAGTTGTATACACATAACCATTTGTATACACATAACCCACATAAAATGGAAAGTACACATAAAAAATAAATATCCGAAAAATGTATTTTAATTCGGGCAGGCCTTTTTCATGTAATGTAGACATGAGAATAATTTAATTAGAATATTATTTAAAAAAACACATAACAAATATAAATGAACGAAAACCGACGCGAACCTTTTCTTTTTTCATTAAAATGTGATTAAATGTATGTTTTAATTAAATGATTGAAATGTGTTCATTTTCATACAGTCCTCTGAAATAAATTCATACACCCATCGCAACAGCAACCATTCCGTTTGAATACTGTACACGTACGAAAGTGGAATAAACTTCGTTATATAGAATAAATTGTTCGTAATATGGAGATTAATTTACATGTTAATGATGTTCAAAGTCAAGGTACTGCAAAAAAATTCGTTAAGTAGAAAACTTAGTTAAATAGGGACTTCGTTAAAGGAAAGTTCCACTGTATACTCATTTCAAAAATCATAATTTTAAAAATATTACTATTAAAATACTTAAAATACAAAAAAATTTTACTGAAAGACTTTTTCTAGAATCTAAATATATAAGACATTTTAATACTACCTATCCTTATGGATTAAATCAATAAGATCTGGTAGAGGTAAACATAATAACAAAAAATACACTGATGATATTGTGATACAACAGGAGCTTGATGATCTTGAGTCACAATTTTGTAATGATTATTGTTGGCTTGCTATCAGAAAACATGTTTTTAGTATTAAAAAGAAATATTTAAACCAATATTTCAAGGTATTTAAAAAGAATCAATATTCTCCACATTTTTGTGATATCTTTTATGATATTCTTCATTATAGAGCAAACCTATTAAATACAAGTCTTTCTAATAAACCTAAATATAAAACTAATAATACACAACTAATTATAAATTTTTCCAATCATGTATTTAATAATATCAATTTACACAATATTATAAACAACACTACTAATAATTTTCCAATAAAAATTTTTACCATTCACAAGACATATAAATATAATCGCACACTTGGACGTAAAATTTTTAATTACAATTCTTTTGCAAAACAATTGGTCTCTTCAAATAATTACCCTTGTTATTGTAATGACCCAAAAATTCAAAAGTACATAAATACAACACATGGTCATATCATTACTGGTGATCTTAATATTGTAGAACAACCTATTTTACAAAACTTAATGCATAATGGAACAAAATTTCGCCTTCCATATAGGTGTAATATCAAATCCATAATATTGCAGTTTATTCAAGATATTGATTTATTTATATATAAAATTGCTATTGATTACAATAAACCAATCGAGTATTTTAGTGAATGGAGATTTTCTGTAATAGATAAATTAAAAAATGAAATTATAAAAAATTATCAACATCTTACACATGCAGCTTTTAAAAATATAAATAAATATATATCAGAATTACAAAACAAATTTATAATTACTTATATAGATAAATCTCCAAATAATTATGCTATCATTTGTAAAGAGTACTATAAAGTGTTAATTCACAATGCAATTAACACAAGTAATATTTTTAATAAAACTAAATTAAATATTGAAATTAATAATAGAAAATTATTAAATTATCACAAATTACTAAAAATCAAATGTAATAATTTAAATTATCCTTATCTTGTTATAATTCCAAAATTTCATAAAAATCCAATTAAATTTCGCACAGTTACCATCGGGTGTAACACATATAATAATAATGCAAGCAATTTACTACTTAATATTTTAAAGCAGATATATGATATAACGTTAAAACATAATAACCAACATTGCCTAAAAAACAGTTTTAAAACTTATTAATAAAATACATAATATCAATCCGGTAAAATTCATAAAAACATTGGATTTTAATGATTTATTTAATAACATTGATATAAAAGACTTACATAAAACAATGTGTATATTATTTAAAGAATTTAAATCTCAATTAAAATTAAAAGAACATATTTCCGTAAATTTTTTTTAAACTTTACTAAATTTTACATTGCATAATAATTACATCATATATGACAATATTATTTATAAACAATGCCAGAGAATTCCGCAGGGTGGGACCGCTTCTAGTATTCTCTCTGACCTTTACTTATATTATTATGAAAGAAATATTAGTCCGAACAATGATTATGTATTTTATCGCTATATTGATGACATTATCATATTTTATTTCAATGATAAAAATTGCACATCACCACTCAATTTTTATCCTAATCAGCTTAAATTAAGCGAAAATGATTTAATTAATAATAATATAAATTTTCTTGACTTAAAAATTAATATTAATGATAATTATAAATTAATTTTTGATATTTATGATAAGAGATTTGATTTTCCATTTAAAGTAAATATTTTTACCAATTTTGCTTCATGTTTACATAAATCTGTTTATAAAAATGTAATTATCAATTATCTTCATCGTATAAAATACGTATGCTCAGATATAAATAAAAACAAAAATATTAGATTTATTCGAGATCAAGCAAAAATATATGGTTATCCAATTTTTATGATAAATTCAATCATCAACTCTTTTAAATAACATTTATTATATCATATAAATATAAACATGGTACGTAATAAAATTATTGTTTTAGTGTGCGATAACATATAACAAAAGATATAGCAAATTACAATTATAACATACATAAATAAAATTAAAACATATAAGGACATTTATTAATTGATTGAACATTATATACACTTTATATAGTCTGTGATAGTACGTTTAGCCGATCACCTCTGTTTTAAGTGTTACTGATGTTCAGTTTTAAAACATATATAAATTAACTTATACAAAAAAACACATAAAATTATACATGGATAACATTGATGATTATAAATCACAAACATATCTATATGCAATATATATATATACATAGGCGTAGCGTGACCGAAAATTTGGGGGGGGGGGGCACAAATGTTTATTACGCGCGCACGCACACATTCCCATATATATACATATACAGTGGTATCTTGATTAAAAACGTCCTCGCAGAAATTTTTCACATTGGGTAAAAGGAATTTAGTTTCGATCTTCTAGCCCCCTAGACCTAAAAGTTTATTTTTCTTAAACATTCGTCGTACATCCATTTTTGAATTTTTTGCGAAATGTTTATGTGATTTTTAGCGTTTTTTCGCGTTTTGGGACAATTTCTTAACATTTTTGTTAGGAATTAAGTTTCAATTTTTTAACACAATATAGTAAAATTTATCCTCTGTCTTTTTTTTTAATTTTTCGCGAAATTTTTTTTGTGATTTTTAGCGTTTTTTTATCTTTCCGAGGCAATTTTTTAAACATTCATACGAGATATTTGATTTTATTTTTTCAGCCGATAAAGTACATTTTCTACTCTGCGATTTTTTAAATTTTTGAAAATTTACTATGCGATTTTTCGCGTTCCGCGGTGATTTTTTTTACATCCGTAAACGGAATCCAACTTCAATCTTTTAGTCCAATATAGCAAATTTTGTGATTTGCGATTTTTGATTTTTCACGAATTTTTTATTCAACTTTAAGCGTACCGCGGCGATTTTCTTAAACATTCGTAAAATACATCTGGTTTAAATTTTTAGCCCGATATAGTAAATTTTGTCCTCAGTGATTTCTAAATTTTTCTTAAATATTTTATGTGATTTTTAGTGTTTTTCCGCGTTTTGTGGCAATTTTTTAACATTTGTGATGCGAATCTGGTTTCAAGCTTTTAACCCATTATTGTAAAATTTGTCCTTTGCGATTTTTAAATTTTTCATGAATTTTGTATGAGATATTTTGCTGTTTTTTCGCGTTCTGCTGCGATTTTTAAACATTCGTAAAAAGAGTCCAGTTTTAATCTTTCAGCCCGTTGTACTAAATTTTGAACTCTGCGATTACATTTTGTACTCAATTTTGTACTCACTGATTTTAATCGCGAATTTTTCATGTGACTTTTTGTTGGGTTTTTTTTTCGCGTTTCGTGGAAGTTCTTAACATCTGTAACAGGAATCCAGTTACAACGTTTTAGCCCAAATTTTTTTAGCCCAATATAGTAAATGTTGGTTTCTTTTATAATGAATCCATGATGTTATATTTTAAAAGGGGTAGCGTGTGGCCTTTTTATATGGATTTATTTCAATATGTTACTTCGAAACGAATTTTATTTTATATTGTTCTCGAATTTCTTAATATTTACAACTCATTACAACAATTTTTTTCAGCTGGTTTCGTTTCAACTTGCAATCAATTTATAAATCAATAGAGTCCAGTCTTGTGCAGTAATTTGAAATCTTAACATCCAACCGGAGTATCTTTTTCACTCCCCACAAAAAGTTCAAACGACGGCATTGCCGTTGCCTTCAGAGAAATCCTCTCTCTTTTTAAAATCTGTCAGCAAAACCTTTCCTTCCCCACTAAGATGGGAATCCGTCCTGAGATGAGTGTTTTTCTACCAACACTCGTCTCCCTTCAAACTCTAACTCACCTCCCCTCGATTCTCTTTCTCGTCCCTTGGCTCCAACAAAAGTCTCTCCGTTCACCAATCAAAGAAGTTTCCGCTCACGTCATAGCATTCAGTTTTTCTGTGATTCGATCGGGATTCCTTTTTGGGAGGTCTTACTGAAATACCAAATGTTCGCACGGGTAAAGTTCTCACGCTAAAACGACCACACATGAAGCCGGCGAGATCAGAGAAATATTTTGCTGTCGAAACAGTTTCCGTTCACAGGATTGATCGAAGCTATTCTGTGCCTTTGCAGGTCGGCGACATTCTTGCAAGTTAGCAGAAAAATATGACAGAAGTTTTCCAACACCTGGGAACTTCTATCCTTGATTATTTTGCATAATTAGCAGACTGTGGGAGATTTAATGAAATCGTTACACTTTCAATAATGTTTATTCGGAACTCGTTATAGTGAATTTGAATTCGTTCGCGAATTTGTTATGCGGGGTTTAGCGTTCTTTCGCGTTTTGCGACGATTTCTTCGACATTCGTAAAATGAATCCAGCTACAATCTTTTAACCCAATATAATAAATTTGGTTCTCTGCGATTTTTAAGTTTTTACGCATTTTGAAGCGATTTTTCTAACAATTGTAAAATAAATCCAGTTTTTAAATACAATACCGTTAATTTTGTCCTCTGCGATTTTTTAATTTTTCGTGAATTTTTTTGTGTGATTTTTTGTCACGTTTCGTAGAGATATTTTCACATTCGTAAAAATAATCCGGTTTTAAACTTTTAGCCCAATAGAGTAATTTTTTTTTCTCTTTTCAATAAAGTTTATTCGGAATCCGTACTACGATTTTAATTTTTCATGCGATTTTAACGCTTTTTCGCGTTCCGTGGCGATTTTTTGACATTCGTAAAAGGAATCCAGCTACAATTTTTTAACCTAATGTAATAAATTTTGTTCTCTGAGATTTTTAAGTTTTTCGCGATTATTCGCAAACTTTACGTTTTTGTGCGTTTTGCGGCGATTTTTCTACATTCGTAAAGGAAATCTGGTTTCAGTCTTTGAACATAATACAGTAAATTTTGTCTTCAGGCTTCAATTTTTTTTTTTTTTTTTTTTTTTTTTTTACGTTTTGTGGAGATATTTTTACATTCATAAAAAGAATTCACTTTCAATCTTTTAGCCCAATACAGTAAAAATTTTTCTCTTAAAAAAATTCTCGTAAAAATTTTTCTCAATAAAGTTTATCAATAAAGTTTTTTTTAGCATCATTCGTACAAGATTTTAATTTATCATGCGATTTAAACTTTTTTTTGCGTTTCGCAGCAATTTTTTAACATTTGTTACAGGAATCGAGTTTCAATCTTTTAGCCCAATATAGTAAATTTTGTCCTCTGCAATTTAAAAAAAAAAAAAAAAAAAAAAAAAAAAAAAAAGTGAGAGAGATTTTTAGCGTTTCTTTGCATTCTGCGGCGAAAGGAATCCTGGAGGAATCATAAAAGGAATCCGGTTTAAATATATTGTATTAAAATCGCGTACATAAAAAATTTACCCGATTTTCTGCGGTTTTTCGCTGTTAGCGGCAATTTTTTAACACTTGTAAAATTAATTAGTTTTTAAGCTTTTAGACCAATATAAGTATATTTTGTCCTCTGCAGGTTTTGAATTGCTCGCGAATTTTTTAGCGTTTTTTCGCTTTTTCGGCAAATTTTTTACATTTTTTTTTCGAAACGGAAATAACTAACTTTCTTAAATTTTGCTTTCCTGCGATTAAATTAAAGTTGGAAGGATGCAAAATCGTCGTAACGTGAACTACGATGCTCAAAATATTAAACTGATTTTGGTCGGAAAAAAAAAATTCAAGGTTAGTTTGATTCGAGACTAGATCAGGCGTAGCCTGCACGGATGTACGCTGTTGAAAGCAGTTGGACCCCACTACCAGGTTCATTTAATTCGAGGTTCACTTGGAAGAAAAAAAAAACGACCAAGTAAATGAGGAAAGCTCCACTAGATCATTTTATTGAAATTAATATTTTTGTAACAAATATCATAAACAGCACCACAACAACTGTATCTGGCGACTGGTGTGTGTGTGTGTGGGCGGAGCACCGCCCGTACCACCCTTGGTACGGCCCTGATAATAAATAAAAGACATTTATCAAACTTTTAAGAAATTTGAAATAAGTTTAAACGGCACTTTTAAGAAGTAACTAATCATTTAATGTATGTGCGCCTGCAAAATTGTATGGAAAATTGCACCTTCGATAGCAACGGTTTTGCTTAACAACGGTACTTCTGGAACGGATTACCATCGTTTACCAAGGTACAGCTGTATATTAAAAACAGCTCATTCAAGAAGACTTAAATTTTGAAAAAAAAATCATAACCATTGCATCTCAAAAATGCGAAGGTAGAAGATTAAGTGCTTTCAATAAAAAATAATAATAAGTAAGAGAGAGGAACATATTTAATAACTAAATGAAGAAAATATTAATTATTTTTTATAATCTTAGTGATGTGTGGTTGCATTCCATTGGTAAATAATTCCAGCGACACAGCTTGGAAAAGCAGGATATTTATGACTTGATTAAATTATAATTAAAGTTACAACAAATTAAATGAAATATATATTGCCGGGAAACAGAACTCCCGCTCTGATAAACACAACTACATTTTCTAAAGTCTACAGACGGAATGAGAAGGGGGAAAAGTACTTGTAGATACTAACCGCAGACAGCGGGAAAAACAGCTGACACATTGAAATTGCCCGCAGCTGTAAGAGAGTGATAGTTCAAACTTTCGTTTAATGAATGTTCGTATCAGGGTTTGTACCGCACAACACAATTTTTGCTACCAAATTCATCACTTCAAAGAAAAAGAGCTGAGCTATCTATACTGATCTGACATCTGATTAAGTAAAAAAAAATGAAGAAATATAAAATGAAAATTAAAGTAGTTATTTCATTTCCATTTTGGGTCAATACAAGACAAGTTTTAATTGACTGTATCATATTTTAGAAATTGATGTTCAGAAAGTTGGGGGGGCACGTGCCCCTTCGTGCCCCCCTGAAGCTACGCCTATGTATATATATATATATATATATAGTTTTTTTTGAAAGTTTAATTTTAATAAGTCTTTTAAATACTGCATTGCATTATAAAGATTGAAACACAGTAGTAATACTATTAATTTTTTTTTATATAAATTTTGAGATATTTTAAATTGTTTATGATATATTTAATTTGATATTTAAATCAATCTCTAAATTCTATAATATATTTAAGTAGAAGTAAAATAAAACATTAATTATTTTATATAAATTCTATAATATATATAAATGGATTAACATAGATGGCAGCACCAGCACTTTGTATTAAAAACAATATCTCTTTTACATAATACATACTCTTGTTAAGAATATTTGAAATGCTGTGTAGGATGGATTTAATTCTGGGTAAATTTATTCATATAGTGGGATTTTGTACGATTTTAATGTAAAACTACAAGGTACTATTGTTTTTTACTGTTTATATATATAATTAAATCTAATATAGTGGATATGTAACTCAAACTTAATTTTGAATAATTATCATACCAATAGATGGAGGCACATTACTTGTCAGGTAGATGTTGATAATATTGTTAATATCATATTTAATTTACCTATAGAGGGCGCTATCGCTTGTATATTAATTTTACTTTTAGGGATTAAAATTGAATGGAGTATTTGTATATTCACGGATATAATTTTGTTATTAGTGTATTATCACAAGAATAAATTTGTGTGTTTTTGAATCAATTTGTGTTGGGGTGTAATAGTTAGGGTAATATTTCAAAAGATGTGCTCTCAACTTGTCTTTCAAATAATTTCTCTCAACTCGACTATGTCAACACGTATGAGATATTTCATGATGTGTGCCATGTGGACGTGTGGTATCATGAAGAACTTGTGATGTTTAAGGATTCTGAATAATTATTGTGAGTAAAATATTTTATCTACTCTTTACGGGTTTTTATTTCCAATTTTACTATTTCAAACTGATATCTGGTAGTAATTCAGTGAGGTGTTGTATACAGATTTTAGGATAATTGATGTGAGTGAAATATTTTATCT
This sequence comes from Maratus michaelseni, assembly GCA_963931845.1. Classification (NCBI taxonomy): domain Eukaryota; kingdom Metazoa; phylum Arthropoda; class Arachnida; order Araneae; family Salticidae; genus Maratus; species Maratus michaelseni. Next base: position 204,657,710 of record OZ007594.1, on the reverse strand, counting down.
ATTCTTTACGGGTTTTTTATTTCCAATTTTATTATTTCAAATTTTAATATTTCCAATTGTTTTCTGGTAATAATTCAGTATACCTGGGTGATTCTACTAATCTTAGCATATATGCCAGTAGAATTATGAAATACTGAATTATTTTTTAAAACACATGTGGGTACATCCAGGCTAATGATTATATCTACATGTGTTTTTTCATATCCATTTCTGATTTAATTCTCTTGTTGTCCAATTTTCCATTGTATATGGTTCATATTTCATTTCTTAATCCATTTGTATTCACTTGATAGCAACTCCAAATTACTATTTTTTTTTCTCTCTCTCTTTTTAAATTTTCTTCATGTTTTCAGTATTTTTGGCCAATTATCATTGAAGCACAAGCTATGGTAATATTATGATTGCGCTTCTTAATCTATTAGCTATGTGGTATTCTGTCTACACATTATCATTAATTATCTCTTTGGAGATTTAAGTAGAATGATACAAGAACTTGATATGTTTTATGAAATTCATAGATATTATAATTATACATACATATATATATATATATATATATATATATATATATATATATATATATATATATATATATATATATATATATTGTTGTGAGCTCGGGGTTCGAAAGGACTGATGCCAATATATAAGAACAATCAAAAGGCTTTATTCACTATAAACAGTGCAATACGATCACAAATATCTTCTGAAAATTACAAGATATTCAGTAATCTTCAAATCCAATAAAAGCGCAGCAAAATTTCACACAGAAACAATGTGTTCAATACGACGTATCAACGACAAAATCAATCTGAGTAACACAGTTCTCAATGCAAAGCCTCTCGTATGAATTCAATCGCAGTTGACAGACAACTAACTGAACTGGACTGGTGGAGGTCCCTTATATAGGCTTTAAAGATAACTGTAGAATTTTCCAGAGCTTTCAGATGCTAGAAATTACCAGAAAGTGCTTTAACTTTCGATAGAGAACCTAAGCGAGAAAGGATCCCAATGTACAGGTATAAGGGGGGGGGGGGTTGCACAAAAAGTCGCCAAATCCGTCGCCAACTTGGCGACATTTGGCGATATATCGCCAATTTTGGCGACAAAAAGAAGTCGCCAAAACCATCGCCAACTTGGCGATAAACCCATTCCTTGGCGATTTTGCAATAGAGCTCCATTATAAAACCGATGCTGTAAGGTTGTTTTTCTTGCAAACCACCTGAGGCCTTTAGCATTGAGTTACATGATGCTCAATAGGAAATACATTAATAATACTGCAATTTTCACAATAATAAAATAAAATAAATTTAAACAAATGGAATATTTACAGGTATATACAAAATTCATAACATTGCCCCCCTCTCAAGGACTGCACGTCCCGGGCAGTACAACCCTTGATCGGAAGCAAACCTGTTACCAACAAATGCTATACTATTCGAAACACTTAAAGCAAACATGGAAAATAACAATTAAACACATTCATAATGCTGAATTATACAAGTATTTAAATAATAATAACATTAATAATGATAATGCTAAGCAAAAGAAATTATTACATTAACTTATATACAAGACCATGGTCATACTAATTTACATTATTTACATCACACTATTTACAATCAATGAACTAAGTACTATGGCCATAATATGGAGCCAGCCTGTCGTAATGAACGACTCTAGGCTTCGAACTAGGTGACTTTCGGATCCGAATTACGACATCGTTCAGTCTGTTTAGGATTGTATAAGGACCGTCCCAGTGCGATTGCAGTTTGGGAGAAAGTCCTTTACGTCGAGTCGGATTATAAAACCAAACCTTGTCACCTTCTTTGAATTGATGTCCCGTGGCTTTCGTGTCGTACCTGGTCTTCATCTTCTCCGTCTGTATATTGATCCGCTCTCGAGCCAAGTTGTGGACGTCTTCAAATCGTGCCTGGAGATTCTGCACGTATCTCTCTGGCGTTGAAGGCGCATCTGGAGGGCGACCAAAAATCACATCACAAGGTAGACGAAGATCACGACCGAAAAGCATCTGAGACGGGGAATAGCCGGTTGTTTCATGGACGGCGCTGCGATAGGCGAGAAGAAACAAGGGAAGTTTTTGGTCCCAGTCTTGTTGGTTTCTTGAGACTAGCAGTGAGAGATTGTTGAGGATGGTACGATTAAATCTCTCAACCATGCCATCCGACTGTGGATGTAAAGGCGTCGTCCTAGTTTTGTCCATTCCGAGAAGTTGACAGAGACCCTCATCACAGCAGATATGAAATTTCTCCCTTGGTCAGAATGCATTTGAAGGGGAACTCCATACCTTGATATCCACTGGTGTACCAAGGCATCCGCAACCGTAGAAGCTTCTTGATCAGGGATGGCATAAACTTCAGGCCATTTCGTGAAATAGTCCATGACAACAAGGAGGTACTTGTTGCCATCAGCACTTCTTGGCAGAGGACCTAGGATGTCAAGGGCGATGCGTTCAAAAGGTGCTCCTACATTGTAGAGATGTAGTCTTCCTCGGCTACGTTTCTTTGGTCCTTTCCGAGCTGCACATGCGTCGCAAGATTTGCACCATTGTTCGACGTCAGCTCTCGCTTTTCCCCAGAAGAAGCGCTCTCGGACTCTGTGTAATGCTTTCATGACTCCAAAATGGCCACCAGTGGGACTGCCATGTAATTCTTCGAGGACCTCTGGGATTCGAGATCGAGGAAGTACCAACAGCCACCGAGTTGTTTTCCCATCTTCCGATTCGAATTTTCGGAACAGGACACCATTCTTGACGTGGAGGGAGTTCCAAAGAGCCCAATATTGCTTCGTCGTAGGACTGTAAGTCGAGATGTCTTTCCAACTGGGCTTCGTGCTAGAAGATTCTAATAACTCCAAGATTGGTTTGATGTCAGAGTCTGCCATTTGATCTTCTCGAATCTTCTCATCACTCCAGGGATCTGGTGGCGTTGATAGTGAAGTCTTCGTCTGGCGTATGACATATTCGGGATTATACTTGCTCTCCGCTCTAGAACAATAGCGACAGCTCTCGGGACACGGTCTTCTTGATAGGGCATCGGCGTTTCCATGCGATGAGCCTTTGCGATGCCTGATGTCAAAGTCGTATTCCTGGAGCCGTTGTATCCATCTGGCTACTTGGCCCTCTGGGTTCTTAAAATTCATCAGCCATGTTAGGGATGCGTGATCAGTACGAAGGAGAAATTTCCTGCCATAGAGATAGTGATGGAAGTGTTCTATGGCTTTCACTATAGCTAATAACTCCTTACGAGTGACGCAATAATTCCGCTCTGGTTTCGATAAACATTTGCTCCAGTATGCTACGACTCGTTCTTGGCCGTCTATTTCCTGGGAAAGTACAGCGCCGACACTTTCATGACTGGCATCCGTGTCCACAATGAACTGTTTCTCGGGGTGCGGATAGGTAAGGACTGGAGAGGATGTGAGAGCTTCTTTCAGCCGCTGGAAGGAATTCTCGCATTCTTGTGTCCATAGAAACTTCTGCTTGCTTTCAGTGAGCCTATGCAATGGTCTTGCGATGTTGGAGAACCCCTGGACAAACTTTCTGTAATAAGTGCATAGTCCCAGAAAGCTTCGCAACTGATGGACATTTTCCGGACGCTTCCAGTTCTTTACTGCGGACACTTTTTCAGGATCTGTTCGAACACCTTCAGCTGAAATGATGTGTCCTAGATAATTTACTTCCCGTTGGAAGAACTTGCATTTCAAAGGGTTCAGCTTTAAATTCGCCGCTCTTAGCTTCGTTAACACTTTTCGAATATTTTCTAGATGTTCTTCAAACGTGCGGCCACCAATGATGACGTCGTCTAGGTAGATGAGACAAGCTTCAAAAGTCAGGCCTTTTAACACTGTCTCCATGTGGCGCTCGAACGTTGCTGGAGCATTGCAGAGCCCGAACGGCATAACTTTGAATTGCCAAAGTCCTTGTCCAGTAGTAAATGCGGTCTTCTCTTTGTCATCAGGATGGATCTCTACTTGCCAATATCCACTCTTCAAATCCAGTGTGGAAAACCATTTATGTCCTGAAAGAGTATCTAGCGTGTCGTCTATTCTTGGTAGAGGATAGCTGTCTTTCTTCGTGATATCGTTAAGTTTACGATAATCCACACAAAATCTTGTGGAGCCATCTTTCTTTCGGACCAACACGATAGGAGAGGCCCACGGACTTGATGACGGTTCGATGATGTCACTATCCTGCATCTCTCGTAAGAGCTTAGAAACCTCTTCTTGTTTTGCGAACGGCAAGCGTCTTGGATGCTGTTTAATTGGTGGATGGTCGGCAGTGTCAATTCTATGACGTGTCAGAGAAGTGCGACCTATATCACCCTCGTTTTGTGAAAACACAATTCCTTAAACTCCTGGAACAGTCTTTCTGCGGCATGTCTCTGCTCAGGAGATAAATTCTCATTTCGTCCAATTTCAGGTGCTAAACTTGTAGGCGGCTCCGACAACGACAAGCTCGGGTCTTTGCAAACACAGGTGACTGGAGCACTTGCAAGCACTTCACCCTTCTGGATAATTCTAGATTTTTCACTTACGTTCACAATTCTCACAGGTATCACATCTCTCGACAGATCTACCAGCGCTGATGCTATTAGCACTCCTTTTGGGTTCTTCTCAGGATATCCAACCAAGCCACATTGAAAACTACTTTCGTTCTCAGTTAATCCAGGTATCATCATTTCGGTCCGAGGAGGGATGATAACATCTGCCATGGCTGTGATCCGTTGAATAGACCCGGACTCATTTCCAAGTTTGAAAATAGTGACATCTTCTTGAGCAGAGCGTAACTCATTCTTCTTAAAATCCAGTGTAAATCCATGATCTTTTAAGTCCAGTCCGAGTATGAAAGGGTCTGAAATATCGGCCACATAGACTGTATGATGGTAAGCGGCGTTCCCAAACTTTATTTTCAGTTTCATTCTTCCATGTATGTCGATCATATCCCCGGTCACGGTTTGAAGGATAACACAGGGCAAAGTCCAGAAGAGTTTTTCTTTTAGCCGCAGAGCAAGATCTTTCCGAACGATGGTCACATTGGCTCCTGTATCGATGATCATATTACAGGGCAAATCATTCACATGCCCGACTATAAAAACTCTGTTCTCGCCATAACTTCTTGCAGAAATTTGACACTCTTGATAATGGGGCTTCTCAAAATCTGGCAACCTCCGCCCCGCGAGATGGCCATTAATTAGTTTTAATGTTCCGCTGTTCGTATGGAGCTATTACCTTCTGTGCTGGGTCGTTTTAGGCAGTTTCTTTGAATATGACCTTCTCCACCGCATTTCCAGCACTTGATCTTTCTTCCAGGTTTGTTGTCCATCAAGGAGTTTATATGTCTCATCACGTCCTTCATCTGCTGCTGTAAACGCTCCACAGCTGTATCCGACGTCTCAGGCATGTTGGCTACTCGCACAAAGTGCCGATCTTTCCTTGTAGCTTGCTGGGCTGCCTCGAATTTTAGGGCATAAACTAAAGCCCCTTTTAAGTCATTGAGATCTGCAATCCGGAGTTGTTTCTGGATCTCAGAGTCACGCACACCATCGATAAAATGCTGTAGAGCTAAGCTTTCTCTAATTTCAGTTGGACAGTCAGGATAAGCAAGATATGAAAGTCTCTCGACATCCGTAGCAAGATCTTGCAAGGATTCAGTGGATTTCTGCTGTCGAGATTTGAGCTGGAGTCTGCTATATTCCTTCATGCATTTCTCGCCAAAGCGCAATTCTAAGGCACTGACGAGCGTTTCAAAATCCAGCGGTTCATTTGCAGGCAAAGTCTGTAGGACGTCGGCAGCATCAGCTCGTAGAGAAGCAGCTAACTGGCAAGCCTTAGTCTGGGAATCCCATCCATTGGCGTCCGCTACGATCCCAAATTGTGTCTTGAAAACTGGCCAGGAGGATTTGCCGTCATAGGTCGAAAGTTTAATAAAGGCCCGAGGAAGCATATCTGGATACTTGAAATCTTCGGAAAAGTTTACGGCAGTTATCTTCTGTTTCTTCACTTTTTCCAAATCTTTTTTTACATTCTCTATGCTTTCTTCAACGGTCTTGGCGATCTTTTGAACTTTTTCTTCTACTCTTTCTTCTACGGTTTTGGCTGTCATTTGAACTTCTTCTATGGTTTTGGCTGTCATTTGAACATTTTCTTCTATTTCTTGAAACCTTCCTTCAAATTTATTTTCCACGGAGTCAATTCTTTCATTTAAAGATGTTATTTTATCTTCTATCAGATCTTTCAACTCACCAAGGTTGGTTGACATATCCTTTTTTATTTCTTCCGACATTTCCTTCATTTCAGCCTGGTTCGCAGTCATTTTCTCATCCATCGCTGACATCTCCTGCTTCATCTCAGCCTGGTTCGCAGTCATTTCCTTCTTCATTTCTTCTTTCAACTCGCCAAGGTTGGTTGACATCTCAGCCTGATTCGCAGTCAATTTCTCATCCATCGCTGACATATCCTTCTTCATTTCTTCTTTCATCTCGCCAAGGTTGGTTGACATCTCAGCCTGATTCGCAGCTAATTTCTCCAATAATTGTTTCAGTTGCTCCTCCATTGCTCTGGTGATCGGTATTCAATCCAACTTCTGACACCAAATGTTGTGAGCTCGGGGTTCGAAAGGACTGATGCCAATATATAAGAACAATCAAAAGGCTTTATTCATTATAAACAGTGCAATACGATCACAAATATCTTCTGAAAATTACAAGATATTCAGTAATCTTCAAATCCAATAAAAGCGCAGCAAAATTTCACACAGAAACAATGTGTTCAATACGACGTATCAACGACAAAATCAATCTGAGTAACACAGTTCTCAATGCAAAGCCTCTCGTATGAATTCAATCGCAGTTGACAGACAACTAACTGAACTGGACTGGTGGAGGTCCCTTATATAGGCTTTAAAGATAACTGTAGAATTTTCCAGAGCCTTCAGATGCTAGAAATTACCAGAAAGTGCTTTAACTTTCGATAGAGAACCTAAGCGAGAAAGGATCCCAATGTACAGGTATAAGGGGGGGGGGGTTGCACAAAAAGTCGCCAAATCCGTCGCCAACTTGGCGACATTTGGCGATATATCGCCAAATTTGGCCGACATAAATAAGTCGCCAAAACCATCGCCAACTTGGCGATAAACCCATTCCTTGGCGATTTTGCAATAGAGCTCCATTATAAAACCGATGCTGTAAGGTTGTTTTTCTTGCAAACCACCTGAGGCCTTTAGCATTGAGTTACATGATGCTCAATAGGAAATACATTAATAATACTGCAATTTTCACAATAATAAAATAAAATAAATTTAAACAAATGGAATATTTACAGGTATATACAAAATTCATAACAACATACACACATATATATATATATATATATATATATATATCTGACCTATGTCATACGATAACGCTCGTATTTATAAATCAATTTGGATGAAACTAATTGTGCTCACCAATGTCTCGACCGTGTTCATTGACCACCTTGGTCCACCATTTTGTTTCAAGATGGCGGCCACTTAAAGATTTAAAACTAAAATAAATATACAAAAAAGTTAAAAATTCAAATTTATTTTTTAATTAAGTGTTAGGCCTTGATACAAGGATTCCAGAGCATTTTTTGTTTTACCCCTATCTTAAAAAAATGGCTGAGTTAGAGCAGTTTGAAATTCTAGGGTGGCTGACATTTTGAAACCTGACAGCACATTACAAAACACGAATGATTAATTTTTGAGTTTTAGTGAACGCGATTTCTCGCAAATTATTTTCTTTCATTGTTGTAATCATTTTCCCAATCATACGCATAAAACTATATATTCATATCCGTTAGCGCCAATTTCTTGCCAAACTTGGCGACACTTGGCGAAATATCGCCAAATTTGGCGACCAAAATAAGTCTTCATAAATGAAGCCAACTTGGCTATAGCTCAATAATTTGGCGAATTCCTTATTCAAATTCAGTATTAACGAATATTTTTGTAAACGGTTTCTTTTGTAAACGGGTTGCATTTCTGTTTTCGAGTAACATTAGCTAAAATTTTAAAACGAAGATATAAGTAAGCTACCTTTTCCTCTCGGTACAGGCCGGAAGGACTTTTTTAGTTGTACTTAGCGATACATCCATAGTTTTGTATTGAATACGAACATGCATGGAAAGTTCGTGCTCATAACAGAAGTATTATCCCTTATCCCCACTAATGTAATAAAGGTTTGTTTATATTAATTGTATGCTCCTAAACGGCATTACTTATGCCCGCCACACTGAAAAAAAAACACTGAAAAAAAACTGAAAAACACTGAAAACACTGTCTACACTGAAAAAAAAATGTTGATTTTACAGTATAACACTGGCACTCAAGCTGCCAGTATTATACCGTAAAATTAACACTAATAAACAGTAAAATAAGCAGTAAGACACTACCGGGCATGCGCTTTAGCGTATTACTGCTTATTTTACTGTTTATTACTGTTAATTTTACGGTATAATACTGGCAGCTGGGATGCCAGTATTATACTGAAAAATCAACAGTTTTTTTTTTTTTTTTTTTTTTTTTTCAGTGTAAAGAAAAACCTCTTGAATGTTTATGTAGAGTTTCAGTTTTCTGCTTTGAGTCGCACCATATTTATGTTTAATTTTGATTTTTTTATTTAATAAAATTATTTGTAATTTTAATTTTTTGAACCAGTTAAATTTATTGCATAGTTATAAGAAAAAGAACCAAAAGGGATGCATACATGATTTAGCATTTTTTATTTTCCCGAGATTTAAAAGATAACATAATATTATTAGTAATTCACCGTTGTGCAAACAGAAAAAAAAATTAATTAATTAATTAAAAATAATAATAATCGTTTCAAGTTTGATATTTATCGAAATTTAAAGTAAAAAAAAATGGTTGTCACCCTATATTTATGATTCGGTTTGGCTGTTTCACATCAGCTAATTTCTAATTTTCATTTTCCGTAACCTGCTATTTTTTGTAAAAATGTATCCTATCGTGATAAAAAAAGAACAAAAATTGTGTATAATATGATTTAGTATAAGATTTTTCGGCGATTAGTAGTAATAATAATAAAAATAAATAATAATAATTAAAAAACCTTATCAATATTTCAGCCTCGTGGAAAGAAATGTATTGTAAGAAAATTGTTTGCAGATTAAAAATAAAAGAAAATCAAAATTAAAAGCAAAAAATTACATTCTTGATTTTTTAAATAAATTGTTAAAAATCCATAAATTTTGTTACCGTTTCCAAAAAAAACTTTATCTGAAAACGCAGTTTTTGTTCTATTCCATGCTGCAAAGAGTGGAATTATACGATATATTTTGAAACGAAGATGTGAATGGTAAAAGAAAATAGCTAGTGCAATTAATGTGACAGTTTTATATGCGTTATTATATTTTTAAACATGTAGATAAAAAATATCAGTCTGTTATCAACTGAATTATAACTATTTAAATTTTCAAAATTTTCAAAAATCAGCATTGACATCTTGTAATTTAAAAGGGATTCGTGTGCGATTCGGCAAGGAAGAACCTCTTCATATACTTACTCTATAATATGTATATTGTTTTCTGTTATTCCAATTGGTTTATGAGATAAAATTGGAGAAGTGACAGCCAACCACAAAGAAAAAGAACATTTAGATACAAGAAATATTTTATTAAATAAGTTTTCTGCGTTTAGTTAGAGAAATAATCCTGGAATCCTTTGTACTTCCCCGCAACTATAATTATAGATTCAAGAGGCATAAAAATTTCTCGCCTAAACTGAAAAAAAAAAAAAAAAAAAAAAAAAATGTTGATTTTACAGTATAATACTGGCACTCCAGCTGCCAGTATTATACCGTAAAATTAACAGTAATAAACAGTAAAATAAGCAGTAATACGCTACCGTGCAATTGTAAAATCAACAATTTTTTTTTGCAGCGTACAGATTTGATTTCTGTATTAGAATACTGAGTACACGAAGTTACCACGGTAATATCCTTGTATACATGCCATGAGAGTCCATGAAATCTATCTTTCTGAACAATTTATTAAAGCAAAAATCACCAAAGAAAATACACAAGAAAATATTTGATTTGAAGACTCTTATGGTATGAACATAGGTATTATATAACCTTAGTAACCATGGTAACCTTATATAGTAATCTTAGTAACCATGTATATTCAAAAGTCTAATACAGGAATCAAAAGCTTAGGCAAGAAGTTCTTATGACTCTTGAACCTTTAATTATAACACAAAACTACATTACATTCCAGACGTAATTTCTCCAATTAAACATAGAAAATTTATTCAATAAGATGATTTTTATTCTAAATATTCTTTTTCTCAGTGGCTATGACTATCACTTTTCTAATTTCATCTCATAGACCAATTGGAATAACAGATAATGGTTTACAGATTATAGAAAGTATATGGAGAAGGCCTTCCTCGCCGAATCACGTATAAATACCACTTCCTCTTTTTGAATTACAAGCTGACAAAATAGCTGATATTTGAAAATTTTCAAAATTTAAATTACTATAATTCAAGAGGGAAAAGAGATAACAGCCTGATTTTTTGTTTCTTCTGTACATGTTTGGAAGTAGTTAATAACACATATAAAACTTTCATACTCAATTTAGAATTTTTCTTTCTTCATGAGATATATAATATTTCAAAAATTGGCATTTTGACTAATATTTCAGTGTGATTTAAAAATTCTCAATATCCCCCTTTTTTTTAAAAAAAAATACAGATATATCTACGGCAATTACATGATCTAATAATAATATATATATAATATATATTTCAGATCTGCTTCAATTTCTCGTTTCTCTTTTTAATTCAAACAAGAACGAAATATTATGTTTCAAGCATAGGTTATAAACGGTGAGATATTTAAATATTAATATGCAATGCGAAAATGTCAAAACGCTTAAGGACGGACTGCAAAACAATAATGAATGTTTTTTTCTTTTTTTTTTCTTTCAGTTTTGAAATAGTCAATCGATTTGAAGTCCATCCTCCGATATCTCCTACATAAATTGTCATTATCGAAGGGCGGTTTCTGACAACCATCTCGGCGGGTGGCAGAACTTAGAGTACTCTAGCGCACAGATACAGTAAATAAAGTGAATGAATTCTATGCTCAACAGACATTTGACGCTATATTTAGGATCTTTTCAAAGTGCGCGCTTTTGCAAAACCGAATACCATACGCATGGACTTCCGCAGAACAAAATACAGGGAGGAACAAGATTTTGGGAAACATGCCACTGTAGTCCGCTGCCAAATCCTCTTTTTAACACTTTCCAACATAGTTAAAAAGGTTTCATGAATTTGGTTTGTCTGGCAGCCTGGCTGTCTGTCCATTTTCGTCTCGCAGTGCTATAACTCGCGCAAATATAGTCGCATTGCCATGTAATTGATATATGTTATTTAGGTTTACCATAGTATGCTCGGTTTTGAAAATTAAGTGTGTAGCATTTATAGTTCCTTTACAAGGGCACTCAAAAGAATGTCGTTACATTATAGTCTATGGAGAAAGATTGTTTATAGTATATTTTAATAATGTTACACTATTTCAAGTATAATAAAACTGATATGCATTTCTGAGGCGCAGTAAAACATTCTTTCTGTAGATTATGACCCACACGAAGTCGTATTAGATTAAGATACCTAATAATTATGTGTGCCGGCAAGGGGAGGCAATGCCATTCTCCCTCCTTGAATTTTGATATAATATTTAAATATACATTTTCATTATCACTGATGATTTAAAAATAAGTAATATACGCAAATTTTATTCTTAAGTGATTTAAAAGGGGCAGCAACACTTGCGAAATCCTATGATAAACATCTGATTTTAGAGTACCTTTTTCTCGATTTTAATAATTTTTTAAAACAGTTTTGGTTAACAGCTAAACTATAAACTGATCATTTGGAATGAGATAAAGAAAATGCAATAGTTGCGCAATTTTTCAAACAAACAAAAAACCCAGGCTTTTTAAAATTAACGTTGCTAAAATGCACCTAACTGTTGGAGACATGCAGGTAATGTAATTTGTAAAAGTATTCAAATAAGTAATGAATTATAATTAAGCTGTGATTATACGTTTTGTCGTATCACATATTTCTTCATAAATATGCTTTTCAATAGGAAACGATTGAAAACATACCGTGTGATACTTTACCTCTATTCAACAGTGTAAAAAAGTGAAATTGTACGATGTTTAGAAATTTAAAAATTGTGATAAAACCAAACTGATGGTTCAGATCATTTCCACCGTCGTCGCGTCGTCTATATGACGCGACGCCACCATTACTCGCGGAGATGTTTTTTCATAATAATTGTATAGAAGCATGCGTTACAGATAGATTTAAAAAAATCATGGTTAAAAAATATTTTAAAAAGCATAAAAAAAAATGCATTTCAAAGTACTTTTTTGTTTATTTGAAGGTATAAAATTGAAATTTTGTGACCTTTAGAAGGAAAATTAATAAAAATATTGTAACTAATTCTGATATACTAGAAACTAATTGCTGCCAGGATTTCTCTTGTTTGATGCGAACTTTGGCTGTGGGTCCGATTGCAGAGGATTAGCTCTATAATTCAAATATTTTAGTAGAATGAACTGCATAACTATGTTGCGTTATATGTTTTTTCAATTACTTTTGGATTACCTGCTATCTGAATGCAAAGTATTCTAATAAGGTGTTCATAAAGTCTAGTGGAGTCACTCCAGATTTTTTCAATGGAAATAACACTGGTATCATCCTATTATAATTTGAAAAAGTTATATAAACAAACTTTACCTTTCAAAAAAAATTAATGTTATTAGAAACAATACGAGATACGAAGCTGAAGAAGTATTACTAATTAATTATCAGTAATTGTTTTGTGATTCACATCTTTTATTGACGACAGCTATTAGTATGAGCTTATTTTTTAACATTTTTCCAATATAAATGAAAATAAGTGTGCATGACTTCGGTTTGACTGTCTTTCTTTTGCTATATGTTTGCCGTCTGTCCGTGTTCTAACACTTGTAAATACACAAAGGTTACCATGTATTTCATATATGTTATTGAGGTTTAATATGACATGTTTTCTATTGCAAAAGAATTTATAGTTTGTTTACATGAACACTCAAAAGAACCCTCACTCTAAAAATGACATTTTCTAAACTGAGCAAAACATACTCACATCTGAATATGTCGCATAGTCAAAATGGCTCCGAATCAAAATTACTCAAGTTTGAAATGTGTATATATTCCTTTCTGAAAACATGCACACACTCAAGAATATAACATCATGTGCTCATATTTGAGTATGTCCATGCTTCAAAAATGAGTATGAACTGACTTCTATGTGCTCATTTTTTAATATGTCCATGTTTCATGTTTCAAAAATGAGTTTGAACTGATTCTAATCATTTTTGATTAGGTCCATGTTTCAAAAATGAGTATGAACTGACCTCTGTGTGCTCAGTTTTGAGTATGCCCATGTTTCAATATTCTGAGTATTTCTGGTATTTCAGAATTGAAAGCATTGGGTATTTGAAACAAAAAGTTTCACTACAAAATGAAAACATCGATTTACCCAGATTTGAAAGTGTCATTTTGATTTTTCTCAGTGCTTTTACACTATGGTTCTATGAAGAAATGGGTTTACGGAGTATTTTAAAGATGTTACATTATTTCAAACATAATGAAATTTATATATATTTCTGAGGTGTACTAAAAAATGTTTTCTGTAGAATATGGCGTGCATTCATTTTTCATTCACTTAAGGGTTACACAAAATAATTCCATTACATACGGGGAAAAATTGTTTGCAGCATATTTCAATGATGTTACACTATTTGAAACATAATGAAATTTATAAAAATTATTAAAGTGCACTACAAGATGTTTACTGCCTAATATGACGTGCATTTCAGATATCATTCATTTACAGGGACACACAAACGCTTTCGGCTACAGCACTGTCCATAAGCGATAAATGCCGGAAGTGTGTTTTCAATTATAGCATGCGTTTGGAAGTATAATTAAATTTTTACATACTACGTGGTGTGTATAAATTCTATAGATCATATGTTATCATGTGTTACAGAAAATAATTACATTGCTGTGTATTGATGGTAAAAATTAGTTGTATATATTTTCGTTTATTGGTGGAAATTGCTGAAGGTGAATTTTCGACTGTATTATGTGTTTTTTAACTCAGCTAAATTTTAGAACACTGTGTAATGTGTACGGCTCTATAGATTATGTACAGGGAACCACAAAAGGCTTCGAGTACCTATCCGGTTATGAAAGATAATTGCTGAAACCCGGTTTTAAATGTCCTATGTAATTTCTAATTTGTTTATTTAGATATTTTCCTTTCCCTTTTTTAAATGGCGAAGTTCCATTACAGTAGTTTTGAGTGATGGAAAGTGTTTCAGAATCTACGCTTGATGCATGATTTTTCTTTCTTGTTATAATTACATGCATTTACTTATACTTAAATAAGGCGTGTTCTATAAGGAACGATTATTTTATAAAACGTAATTTCTTAATTCCTTTCTTATAATTTCTAATTTGTTTATTTAGATATTCTCTTTTCCCTTTTAGGTAGATTTCGTAAGAATTTCCCCTAAGTTGGAATTTTTGAAAATTTTTTTGCAGATCTACGCCGATCATGACTTCCAGAACCCAAAACCATCCTGAGTTCAAAACTTTATATATCTATCTATCTATGTCATTTTTTTATGGACACGATAACTTCAATAATTCTCTTCCAAACTGATACATAAAATCAAGGGGCATAAAATCTCGGTCAAGTTCGTTAATGGGCAAAATCGAACCAAGGGGGGAGAAATGGAGGGCTTTTTGTGAAAAAAAAAAACCCCATAACGTCTTAATTATGATAGGTATCGAATCTGTTTACAGTTATTATTACTTCTAGAAAAAGGGCCGATAATTTATGTACGACAGATTTTTAATATAAGTAAAAATGGCCCTAAGGGGGGGGGGGGGGGGGTAAGAGGGATTTTAGAAGAAAAAAATTCATATTTGCGTCATTTCACAAGATATCAAATCCGCTTACATTTATTATAAATCCTTTTAATATTATCTAAAACTTTTATATTGGCAAGTTTTTTATCGGACCAACCCTTATAGCAAAATAAAAAAAACTAAAACTAAAAAATCCCTGCCGGCTCCGCCTGCAAACAAGTTAGATTTTGAAGTGGGCGGTCCTAACATCCGCATCATGGCAAAAAGGTCATTTCTTCCACAATTCCCAACAAACAGGCGCCCCACGGTCTGCGTCTTCGAAACCTACCTGTGCCTGTAGGCCGAGCCGTCAGGGATTTTTTTTAAACGGCGAAATTCCATTACAGCAGTCTGGAAGTGATGGAAAAGTGTTTCATAATCTATGCTTGATGCGTGATTTTTCCTTCTTGTTACAATTACACTCATTTACTTATACTTAAATAAGGCGTATTGTTCTATAAGAAACAATTATTTTGTAAAACGTAACTTCTTAATTCCTTTCTTATTTCTATACATTTTGGATTTCAAGAATCGAATATTCTATAATTATTGCCCGTTAAATTTTATTTTATTAACCATAAAGTCACTCACTCAAAATGAAACAGTTATAATTAACTATATTTATGACTTCAAGGGACATACATATCCAATGAAAATGATGAGTTAAAAGTAAATTGTGTTCTCTGCGGGATGCGCTGAAAACGTTGCTAAGCAACCGCGAATAACAGCAATTTCCCGGAAAAAGCCGTCTCTAATTCATTTTCATTAGGGTTTACTTACACACATCACAACTAATAGGATGTGAATGAATTTTTTTACATTTGTCGAGAAACACTTTGTTGAAAGATTCGTAGTGTAAATTTACATTTTAAAAATCATTGCTCCCTGTAGATAAATAAGAGTAAAATAAAAGAGAGAAAAACAAATAAATTCATTTTTAAAATACAGAGGTATTTCAAATACCCTTTTCCATAAACTTTTATTTTATCAAATACAGAACAAGTAATATTTTCGCAAACTATCTATATTTTAAAGCAAAACCATGTCCGTGAGTAAGGCTAAAGTCATATAAGACGGTGGCAACGATCTAAGCAATTAATTTTCCATTTTACAAAATTTAAATTTTTTTTCTAAATTTTAATTTTACACCATCGAATAGGTGAAAAAATGTATTTTTAAATGCAATTTGTTTCCACACTGCATCTCAATTTACAGATTTTTTAATTTTAAAAGTAATTTTGAAGCATGATTTTTAAAAAATCTGCGAGTAACCCAATTACGGAAGATTGTCCCGTTTTCACATAAGACAATATTAATTTGGCATTTGTTTGTTCCCGTGTAATATTCCATAATTAAATTTCCAAACGAAATTTAAACTTCACAAATAAATAAAACACGAATTTTACAGAATGTAATTCAAATTTCTATTATTCAAATTTATTTTAAGTGAATCTGAACTAGACTGACTTTTAACCCATTCTATTTTAAGTCAACCCGAAACCAGCACTCTTCAACCCGAACCCGAAATGGAAGAAAGTTAATACATATATTAATACATTTATGGAATGATTGTTTACAATTATATCTCTAATATCGATTTTATCTTTTTGTGTGTATATACTCATTAATGTTCAAATAATATATAGCTTTTTTCATCTGAAAAAATAGTCCAGACTTTTTTGAAAAATCGGGTCAACCCGATTTTTCAACCCGAATCTGAGATAATTAAAGTCAACCTCAACAGAACCCGACCCGCAAAGAAAAAAATTAGCGTCAACCCGTTCCGACTTGGATCGCGGGTTGAGCCAGGGCTATCTCAATATACCAAGATGGCCTTGGTTGAGCTGCGTTCGGCGTTAAATCGGGTTACATGCAGGAGTCTAATTTGGACCCGTAAAAATGATTTCCATCGACTACTATTCGACCCGAAGTTGAAGTACGTTTGCCCGAAATAGATCCCAAACGCAAATACGTTATGAAAGAAAATTAATATCACACTTAGATACAATTAACTAACACAATATACAATGACACATCTGTTACATCAATTATATATTTTATGAAAAAAACTTAATGTATTCAAATTCACATTCAAATATATTTTTTTCATGTGAAACAATCGTCTGGATACTTTTAAAAATCGAATAGAATAAGTCTCAACTGTTTTACAATAAAAATTCAGGTATTCAAGAATTAGAAAATATTTTAAGATTTCTTTTTAAAATTTTAAAGCCTTTTTTATTTATTTCCAAAGTTTTATTCTTACTATGTATTTTCTAGTAATTTTCAACATCATCTGAACAGTTGTAATAATCAAATTTAAGATTTTTGAAAATAAAATGCTTTTGGATAAGGTTTTACTATGAAATGCAGCATACGTTTTTCTCCACGTTGAAGCAATCGTAACTGGGAAAGGAGTTTTACAGGTTTGGCCACTTGGTGGATTCTCAGCGAAAACCTGAATTAGACTACGAACTGGACGATTTTAAAATATTAATCCATTACTTGCCGCAATAACTTTTATTAAAATTTTTGCTTCATACTAATGTTTTATGATACATTTGCCATACACTGCAAAAAATAATTGTTGTATTACTGCTTATTTTACTGTTTAATACTGTTAATTTTACGGTATAATACTGGCAGCTGGGTGCCAGTTTTATACTGTAAAATCAACAATTATTTTTTGCAGTGTACTACTGACAAAACTGCAAAGGACAAACATGTTGGAAATTGTACGTTTGCGAGCCTCAAGCGGAGACGTTTGCGCACTGACATGGTCTAAACACCTGTCTTATCCATTTTTAAACTTGACACTGATGATGGATCTTTAGAAGCTCCGAAACAGCTGTAAGCCATTTTTCACATGTATTTCATATGTGCTGTTTTTACTTTCTTCATTTATGAAAAAATCCTGCAAATTCAATTTTTAATTATGTATGAAATATTTCAAAGCACTTAGCTGGCACGTCGCATTTTTTGTAAAGAGTCAAAAAATATAATTTCACTTTTTTTTTTTAAATTTAAAGAATTGTGGCTGGCAGCTAAAAAAAAAATATAATTAGTTATAAAACGTGATACGGTTAATAGGATTATAGTTAACATGATATAGGTAATATTATAAGGCAGTATAGCTAATATGATGAGGGAGTCTTGGTTTAAACAATCATTCTAGTTTCTAAGAAAAATATTTTTGTTGATCGAAACAGTTATTTTCATTTTTTTAAAATTGCTTAAGAAAATGGTGTTTTTTCACGCCTTCAGCAGGAAATAGGTTAATGAAGTAATAGCCCACAGCAAACGTTTTTCGAAAAGTTGAGAATTTTTTCTCAAATTTTTAATTTTTATTGTTGAATAAATATCACAAGTTCTACTGTTATAGAGATCTCCACGGATCCGGACTTCCCGGGTTACAGAACATTGGTGAAATCATTTTTTTTTAAATTGAAAATTCGAATAGATTTTTTACATTTAATATATTTTCTTTAGATTGCACACTAACAGCACCAGAAAGTATTTTTAGATGAAAAATATCAATTATGTATTCAAATAATGTGTTGAAATTTATTAAAAGACAAAGTTTCGTATTAGCCACATGCCATGAATCAATATCTGAAGAAATCGACAAAGATTTCGCTACTTACAGCAGCCTTTTTGATTGTGATTATTTCAATGGTTTAAGCGCTTAGTTTGATTACATGTCGTTTAAACTTGTATTTTATTTATACACTGCTCAAAACAATTAAAGGATATTTGAAGTTTTATATAAAATAAAGATATAAACGAAATTTTTTTTGCCGAAAATAGAAGAAGAGAATCACAAATGCAAATTTTTCTGGTTTTCAAACTGTGGAGTATGCAAATTTTGAGTTCGACGTCAAAAACGTCGCTTCAGCGGCAGCGAATGAAATTTGACTTTCAACTGGATAAAAGAGAATGAAGACAAGGATGATCGGCATTCAGTGATTGCTTTGTTTCGATGAATACGATGTCTCAGCGAAGTCATTTGACAGATTCAGAAGCTTGGAGATTGTTGGTAGGTTAGAAGGGGGCCAAACTCAAGCCGAAGTAGCGCAAGCCATTGGAGTGTCACAAAGTGTCATTTCCAGGATCTGGAACCGTTTTTTGGAGAGTGGATGTGCAGGCCGAAGACCAGGGCAAGGTCGTAGACGGGCAACAACGCCCAATGAAGATCGGTATTTAGCGTTAACAGCTCGGAGACACCGAAACATGAACGCTACTCTTCTCCAACAACACCTTCGCTCGGCTACAGGCACCACGATTTCAACTCAGACTGTCCGAAACCGGCTCCATGCTGTAGGTCTGTATGCTCGCCGACCGATGGTATGTGTTAGATTAACATCAAGGCATCGTCGGGACCGCAGGGAGTGGGCAACCGAGCATGTCAACTGGAGGAGAAATGAATGGAGCAATATTCTGTTTTCTGACGAGTCCCGTTTTTCTGTGCATCCGGATAATAGGCGTATTTTCATCTGGAGGGACCGTGGCAGTAGGAATAATCCTGCGTTCGTGCACGAAAGTGTCAGATTTGGCGGTGGAGGAGTGTTGGTGTATGGTGGCATCTCCTTTGACGGGCGCACTGACCTCTACATCATTCGAGATGGAGCTCTGACTGGTCGCCGATATAGGGATGAGATCCTCAGACCAATTGTAGTCCCTTACGCTGCAGCAATCGGAGATAACTTCATTTTAATGGACGATAACTGCAGGCCACATCGTGCAAACCTGGTGGAGGATTTCCTTTTCGAGGAAGGAATCGTTCGAATGGAATGGCCAGCGTGTTCTCCAGACATGAATCCAATCGAGCACGTTTGGGACGCTCTAGGAAGACGAGTTTCTGGCCGCCAACAACCCCCACAAACTCTCCAAGAACTGGAAAGAGCTCTTCTGGAAGAGTGGGGCAGAATACCCCAACTCGTCATTAATAGCCTCATTGAGTCCATGCCTCAAAGGTGTTCAACGTTGCTGGCCGCCCGTGGAAACTATACCCCCTACTGAAAATGATTTTCTTTGAAGAAAACACCTTTTCTTATTCTTTTTTTCTCATATGCACAAATTGTGTTTTTTTCCTTTTGTACACAAATGCGCAATAAAATGCATTTTTTTCTGCCAAACATGTGTAATTTATTCTCATATAACCTACTATGTCTGTCGACCATGTATCAATCAGCTAAAAAGTTTCCCAGATACAAAATCCACCTAAAACTGTAATATCCTTTAATTGTTTTGAGCAGTGTATTGCTTTATTTATTTATTGATGAAGTTTTAATTTCGTTGTGAAATATTAGCCGGAAACAAACGTTGAACTATTTATATTGGTTTAAGTTCAAATGGGTTAATCTTTCGTAATCGAGTTGCACGCAGTAGAGATATATTTAAAAACAATTCATGCTTGAAATTTTTTTTTAAACCATTAAAAATCAATAAACTGAGCTACAGTTTTTAAACAAATTGCATTGAAAGAGCTTTTTCTTCTCTTATTCGACGTTGTACAAATTAAAACTGTGTGACGTTAAAGACAATAATTTCACAGTCACGAGCTAACCTTCAGTTACGAATTTTTGATTAAGCCTAGTATATTATTGTCCTGTAATAAATATCTCTATCATTTTTTTTAATTATCTGTATGCAATTCTTTAAAAAAAAATAATTTTGAAATTATGCATAAAAACACATTAAAACCCTCATTATCATACTATTTTCGTGAAAAACAAAGAAGTCGTTATAATGAATGCCAACTGTATACCAGAATGATTTTTCTGCGAAAAGGTCTTACGTGATATTTTTTAAAAGCAAATATAATTTTTTTTTCGCATTCGTATGTCATAAATAATCTTTACCGAATAAATGGTGGTTCTATTATTTTCTCTTGAGTAAATAACAGTTCAGTTCACACCTTGAATAAGCCGTATTATGAATTAGAATCGACTTTGCGCCATTTCTAATGTTGCGCTTCGCAAATTTTATTTCGAATAAATTTGTTTACCTGGAAAATCTACGTTGTGCGTGGGAATTTAATTTCGTAGTGGTGATCAATCAATCCTTTGAGGCCATCTCTCCCTCTTTCATTTACCGAGGGCAGTTTATCCAGCATTGTGTTTTCTGTAAACAACTTTATCAAGTGGAATACGATTTTAAATCACTGTATACTGTAAACTCACTGTGTAATGTATAAATTCGTTGATTTTAAATCCTTCTGTAGTGTGTTTTGAATCTTTGATATTTCTTCTATAGGGTAGAACAAAGGTATTGAGAGGTATGAATTTTTTTAATTTTTTGATTTATCATGTCTAATACCAGATTTTAGCATTTAATCATTACATAATTTTTTATTACATTTTATCCTCAAAGAAATAAAATACGTTAAAAATAAATAATTAAATAAGTAGATAAATATGTGTTAGCTCTCAATTTCCACAAGTAGGGTAATTGGAATCTATAGTCAGAATCCTATTAATGTTAAGTATTCATCTGTTGTTTGCAAATAGGGCGACATTGAAAATCTAAATTACATTTTGAATTTGATTTTACTTTTTAAAATAATTCTTTTTACATAGTTACAGTTACATATATTTTTGATAACTTTACAGATTTTTTTTTAAATTAAAGAAGAAGAAGAAAAAAGAACACTGCAACTGTAAACTTGAAACTATGACTTTCAACTCTTGATAACCTGCGTAACGTGGGGTAACACTGACATTTTTGAAACAGGGGCAGATAATGTGTGCCAAAAGAATTATTACTGGTTGGATATTTAAATTTGAATTTTTTTATATTCGCAGACGATAATTTGTAGCAATAATTGCCTTTCTTTCAGCTATCGTAGAATAAATTTTTAAAGAAGAGGAAATGGAGTTGACGCGAGAGCATCATCGAGCTATGATTTTCTATTATTTTAAAGTGGAGCTAAATCAAGAAAAATGCTTGGAAATGAAGCTCCAAAGCGATCCATTGTATCCCTATCATATACGAATTTAGAAGAGGCTGAAATTCTCTCCTCGATGAAAAACACGTACAGGAAGACCTTTGTCAGTCATAGTCCCAGAAATGTGTTGGCCGTACGAAAAATGTTAATCGATAATAATCGCTGTACCTATCAAACGATACAGAAGGAACTTAAAATTAGAGATCGACCGAAACAGGTTTTTAAGACCGAAACAGAAACCGAAACCGGATTTCGGTGATCCTCCCACTTTCGGCCGAAACCGAAAGTGTCAGAAAAATTAAAAAACTGATTAATACATACATAACTGCATATAAATATTAATTAATTAATTAATAACAAATAATTAATAATTACTTAATAATAACTAATTACGTTGCTAATTAATTTATTAATTATACGTGTATTGAACCACATTTCTAACAAACACACGTACATATATATATGTGTGTTTATAGGTTTCAAATAAAAATGAAACATAAATAATACAACTTTTTTATTTTATTATTTTCTAACAACAAATAACTATAGGCATTTATCAATAATTAATTAACAATGTAGTTAAATAATGTAAAACAAATTCAATAATGAATATTTAATTTTTAAATATATTCATATTTTCGCTTCGTTAATATTTTGCATTCAAATTGATTGAAATAAAGTACTTAAAAGTTTGTTTTTTAGGAAATTAACATTGAATATGTTTTAACCACTTTATAATTATAAATATTATTAATTTAATAAACGTTTAAATATAGATATATATTTAAATATTGCTGAATATTTTTATTAATTATTTAAAATTTTGTACAAACATTTTGATGGTACATATGTTTAAACAACAAGTTTATTTAAAAGAAGCTTTGCCACTCCCTGTCTTTTTAAGAAAGTATTGAAATGGCACCCTGTTTGAAAATTTTATCTCCGGTGCCAAGTTGACTCTCTGTGCCTCTATCTAAACTATTTATTTTCATATAAAATAAAACGTAATTAATTTATGAATAAGACAGAAATAGTTTTTAATTATACGAATTTCATCTAATAAAAAAATATTTTAAGTATGCATACCTCGATATATCTTTTGTAATAAATTTCGTAAATCTTCATATGTTTTAACAACACCTTTCTCATAAAGCATTTGAAACAATCTGGAGTTTCAAAGTAAAATTTTTCTATTACTGTTAAGTTTGCACCTTTTAAAGATCACGTGATAAGCGTCTTTTAAGTTTAGTCATATATGTATTGCATTGCTTGCTTTATAATTTACACTCGCATCATGAATCAGTCATGACGGATAATGATTAACAGTGTTTCACAGCAATAAACACAGGGCTGTAGCTATAAGTAAACAATAGGGGGTGCTCAAGAAAATGTAGGGGGAGCTCATAATATTTCTTTTTCTCCGACACATGCACGCACAAACACAGATATATATGATCAAAGTATTATATAGAAAGGTAAATGAGTGCATGTTCATATTGTAGGCACTATGTTTCTTATTAAATTGTTTATAATAACTTTATTTGATGCTAAGAATACTAAAGGCTGCAGACAGGGATGTAATGGAGGATATACGGTGGATACGCCGTATACCTTCTGGATTATTTTAAGGAATACCGTATACCCTCTTCTCAAAAACACTGTAGCATATACTTTTAAGGGACACTGGTTGCATCACTGGTTGCAGAATGAAAATTTTCTGTGTATACTTTTACACTAGTGAAATAATGAATGATAATGTGAATAAGTAAATAAAAAGCTGACAGATCACCTGTTTCAAAAGAGTTGCAACCTTTAACTTTTTTCTAAATATTACCTGCCCTTAAGGATTCTAAAGTTATGTTTTTATATGATAAAAAAACATTAGAAAAATCAAGGGGGTATTTTGCATTTTAAAATTATTTTTGTGTCCAGTCAAAAGCTGAAACCACTTGTATTTAAATTGTCTATAACTCTTTAGAATAACTTTGTTTTATGCTTTATGCTAATAATGGGAAACGCTGCAAAATGAAAAAATTCAGTATATAACTAATGCAAAAGTCACTGTTTGCATCAGCAAAAGGTTGCTAATGCTGAGTATGTGCAGATACCATGCGCGCCTATTGAAGCACTTATTTGCAGTTTTTAAACAAATACTACAATTTCGTATTTATGCAAAACTGTAAAGAGCCCCCAAAACTAAGTTCAATTCTTGAACAGAGTTTCATTTGGATTTTTGAAACAGAATTTCATTTGGTGGCCTTGGCAACTTTCCCAGGGGGGGCTCAAAAATTTTCAGGCGGTGCTCAGCCCCCTGCTCCCCCCCCCCCCCTAGCTACGGCCCTGAATAAACAGTGTCTCATTTGAGCTCATACAACTTATATCAATGAGTAAAGTTGAAATTTTCCGAAAGAAGGAAAGATATTTTGAAATACAGATAGTTTCGGTAGAGTTTCGGTGAGGCCGAAATTTTGGCAGCAGATTCGCCGAAACCGAACATTCGGCGAAACTCCGATTTGCGCCGAAACCGAAATTTCGGTCGATCTCTACTTAAAATTGCATCCGCATCTATACATAAAATTATTCATGAAGAACTGCATATGAAAAAACGAGTATGTCGTGACGATACAACACATAAAAAAATAAAATAAAATAAAATAAAGTTTGGCTCTTTGAAGATTACCCTCAAACCAACAATGGCGAAAAGACAACGAGCAATGAAGCAAAAAAAAAAGTAATGTATACTCTGTTCTTCAGAAATACAGGGCTAATCAAAACTATAAAGCTAGAGGGATGGAAGACAGTTACAGTTAACTAGTACACAACTAACATCGTGATGGTTGCCACGCAACTAGTTAATATTACGAGCAGGGAAAACCGAGCTATGCTAGGTCAAAATTAGCTTTGAGTTCAAATATCATGACTCATGACAGAAATGACCCACTAATCAAATTTTCTCGAACATGTGACCAAGCCCAATTGGCTTCTCGTGCCCGAAACTCGTGGGATATAAAATTTAGTCAAAATAGTCTGAACCGGTTTTTAGATAAAATTAGCTTGACCCACAATGATCCAAAAATGACGCACTAATCGGATTTTCTCGAGCAAGTGACCTAGCCCAATGCACTGTTAAAAATAAATCCGTCAATTCACGGTAAAACTACTGGTAGCAAAGTTGCCAAACTTTTTCCGTTCCGTTAGTACATTTTCCATTTTGAAAGATAAAGGAAGGGTAATTTTTTTTTATTAATTTTTTTATTTATTTCATTTTATTTATTTTATTTTATTTTATTTTTTTTTTATTTGTAAATAAACTCGGTTCTAAAAAATGTCATCTCTATTTGTGCTGCCATCTATTGATTATTACGGGAGTATTCAATATAATGCAAGAACATTTTCTGCCAGACCTGAGGATTGAACTGGGGATGTTAGCGGCTTGAGCCGAGTGCTTTACCGCAAGACCAGCGGGTCCTTGCTAGAATAAGAGTAGGAAACGATGATACGGGATGTCTTCAAATCGCAGCTTGGGACTTAAACAATTTAGGGTTTAGAAAACTGGTAATTTTGAAGTTAATTGCGGGGATATTTCGTAATGAGATGATGGTTGAAAACTATAGTATTAATAGAGGATAAAAACATGAATTATATATATTCTTAATTTGATTGTTAGATGTAAAATATAAATATTATATTTTGAATTAAATTCGATAATTTATTTTGCTTTTTTGCGAAAATCGATTTTTAATCAACTATTATGTGTTTTTTAAATGTGTTTAGAATATATTTTCAGTGTGAGTATTTTTTATAACTTTAAAAAATAAATTGCGAATAATTTTAAAGGAATGAGTTTAATTCGAAAGCATTATTTTTGTTTGTTGCTTTTTTAAATAGAATCGATTTTTTTTTCACTTAATTTAGCTATTTTATATATATATTAATCTGTTTGTTTTGAATATATTTTAAGTGCGAATAATTTTTTATAACTTTAAAAAATGAATTGCAAATATACTTTTTGCTTTTTTTAATTTGAAAGTACTATTTTATTGTTGTTGTTTTAAATAAACTTGAAATTTTAATTTATTGAATTTTTAGTTTTTCTGTGCAGCAATATGTCAGTTTTTGAAACATTGAAAATAAACATGCAGCGGATAACGGAATATCTCCGTTGGCTGCTTTCTTATATGAGGAAATTTTCTGCTTTTAACTGAAAATGCCCTTTTGTCATGAAAAGGGACTTTTTCTGTGAAATTCAGGAAAAAAATACCCGTGAATTTCAGATTATTTTTAACAGTATACTGTAAAACAAAAATCCGTCAATTTACGGAAAAAGGACTGGCAGCAGAGTTGCCTTAATGTTTCTGTTTTTTGAGGAATGTTCCGTCTTTGTAGTCCATAAATGGAGCGATACAGACGCGAAGGAGTTTAAGCGCATGTGTGGCGATCAAAAATACTGCACCCATTGGATGATAGATTTTTACATTAATAATCCCGTATTTGAAACTCTGTAATCTTAAAAGTCTAAAACGTGTACAATTTAGGGATACAGTTTATGCACTTTTTGTACACAATTCAGTTTGCAGTTTTTATATGCATAAGTAGAGGTGCCAAATACGCTCGGATTTTGTGCACTTTTTTTGCAAACTTTTTCTAGCTGGGTAGCAACAGATATACGGGATAGATTCCATTTTTCTAACAAAACGGAAACTTTCTGATCAAAATTCACGGAAGACAACCTGTCAATAAACGAAATTTTTTTACAGTGTGGTTTTCTAGTGCCCCAAAACCGTAGGATACAAAATTTAGTTCAAATCGTCTAAGCCGTTTTTAATATAAAAAATAGCTTGACCCATAATGACCCATGACCAAAATGACCCACTAATCGAAATTTCTCGAACATGTGACCTAGCCTAATAGTCTTCTCGTTCCCTAAAACTGTAAGATACTAAATTTAGTTCAAATCCTCTGAGCCGTTTTTAAGATAAAAACAGCTTGACCCATAATGACCCATGACAAAAATGACCCACTAATCGAATTTTCTCGAACATGTGACCTAGCCCAACAGTCTTCTCGTATCCCAAAACCCTAGGATACAAAATTCACTCTAAATAGTCTGAGCCGTTTTTTAGATAAAGTTAGCTTGACCCACAGTGACCCAAAACTGACCCACTAATCGAATTTTCTTGGACATGTGACCTGGCCCAATGATTTTCTCGTGCCCGAAACTCGTAGGATACAAAATTTAATCAAAATTGTTAGAGCCGTTTTTTAGATAAAATTAACTGGACCCGCGTTGACCCAAAAATGACACACTAATCGAATGTTCTTGAACATGTGACCCAGCCCAATAATCTTCCCGTGTCCGAAAATAGTCGGATACAAAATTTCGTCAAAATCGTTTGAACCGTTTTTTAGATACAATTAGCTTGACCATGACCCAAAATGACCCAGTAATTGAATTTTCTCGAACATGGGACCTAGCCCAACAGTCTTCTCGTGCCCGAAAACCATTGGATGCCAAATTTAGTGTAAATTGAGCCGCTTTTTATATCTTGACCCACAATGACCCAGAAATGACCCACTAATCGAATTTTCTCGGACATGTGACCTAGCCCAATGATTTTATCGTGCTCGAAACTCGTAGGACACAAAATTTAATCCAAATCGTTAGAGCCGTTTTTAGATAAAATTAATCTGACCCGCGTTGACCCAAAAATGACCCACTAATCGAAAGTTCTCGAACATGTGATCCAGCCCAATAGTCTTCTCGTGCCCGAAAATGGTCGGATACAAAATTCCGTCAAAATCGTTTGAACCGTTTTTTAGATACAATTAGCTAGACCATGACCCAAAATGACCCACTAATCGAATTTTCTCGAACACGTGACCTAGGCCAATGGTTTTCTGGTGCCCCAAAACGGTAGGATACAAAATTTCGTCAAAATCCTTAGAGCCCTTTTTAAGATAAAATTTGCATATATGCATAACTACACACAAGATTTCCTCGTATTAGAATATATAAAGAAGAAATGTTTGCTTGTTTGTTTGTTTGTAGGAAGGAGGTAATCTCTTGAACTGCCGAATCGATTTCAAAACTGATGGTGAAAAACTGATGATGACAGTTATGTATAAAAACTTGAAAATTAACATGGTAACTACTTTAAAGAGGTAAATTCTCATTAAGAACGGTTTTCAACAAATTCGAAATTTAAAAGGGTGAAATGAATAGAAAACGTTCTAAAATCACAATTACTTTGAAACTACCGAACCTATTTCCAAAATTATTTCAGTATTATAACGGTGCCTATTTCGGTTTAAACATTAGGTTATTATTATTATTCTTTTAATCTCGGGATCTCTGACTGTCAGATGGAAAAAAAAAAAAAAAGAAAACCTTCTAAAATTATTCTTAAGGCTAGAAACTTGAAATTTGACATGGTCATTTCTTTTAAGACATAAATACTGCTACAGAACGGGTCTTTAAAAAAAAATCGAAATTCAAAAGGATGAAATTAACATCAACAGAAAAATAAATAACGATTTTCTAAAACCACAATTACTCTGAAATCACTGCACCGATTTCAACATTGTAATGATGGTTATCCCTACTTAAACAAAGGCTAAAATAAAATCTCGTCAATCCGGCATCTAAGCAAGTGCATAAATGAAAAATATTAAAAAAAAATACGATTACTTTAAAACTGTTAGGCACAGAAATGTTAAATTTGAAATGGTAGTTACGTTTAAGAGGTAAATGCTTACTAAGAAGAGTTTTAAAAATTCAAAATTTAAAAGGGGGAAATGAGTCAAAAGCGATCTAAAATCACGATTGCTCAGAAATTTATCCAAACCTGTTTTAATTTTGTTTCACTGTGGAATAGGTGGAGGATGGAAATCACAAATAGAAAAAAATATATATTTTATCTGTTTCTCGCAAGCGGAGGCTTCAAATAAGTTGGAATGGAGATTTTATCTTTTAATTAGTAGTATTTTTATTAGTAGTAGTAATGTAATTTTCATTTCATGTTAATGAGTACATAAAGTACATTTTAAAATGTAAGTGTGTTCTATTTCCACGCGCGCAAAGCTATGGGCCTTGGTATTTAATATTAAATGAAAGCCAACAAAACATCATTCATAATTTTAGGGATTCTAATTCATATATCGAACTGTTTATCTGGTAAAATTAATATATGTACTGCCATAGTTGTATCGTTCTTATGAAATCAATCACTTTTTCTGAAATCTCTCTTCCTGTATTTAATGCATATATGTATAAGATTTTCGTCTAGTATTTTTAGTCTTTTTTGTAAGTTTTTCTTGTCGTTGGAAAGGAAGTTGGTGATAAATTACTGTGGGGGTAAATTGATGCAATTTATACAGAATGGCACGTAAATTCTGAGATATTTATTTTCTCAACAACAGAAATTCATTTTTCTATGTCACGGGTGAGAATTAAGTAATATCGTATGTTTCAAGTTTCTTGCAATAGGTAAATAAAACAAAAGTTGATGGAAAAAAGGTTAAAGAATCACTATAATTTTCAGTGTTGTATATATACTTATGTTCATCAGAAATGTGTCTAATTATGTTCATCAGAAGTTTTTTCTTTAATTTAATCTTTATAATTATTTCCTAAAATTAAAGGCATGAATAGAAGATGATATTATGAGGTAATCTGTGATATGGTAAATCAAAAATATCAATATTAGAATAATTCCAAAAGATTTGAATTTTTTCTTATATTTAATATTTTTGCTTAATAATTTAAATAATATTAATATTTTTTAATATTTAAAAAATAAATGTTAATAAGTTTTTTGGAGAAAGTTTAGAAGAAAAGCTACCAAGAAGAATTAATTTTCTTGAAAATTAATTTTGTTACATAAATCCTTCAACAATTATTTTTAATTTAATTATTTAAACAATATTAATAATTATTTAATATCTGAAAACTAAATTTTATTTTTTTTTCTGCTAGAGTTTAGTATCCCCTTTTAACATTTTAAACTATGCTACCAAAAAGAATGAAATTTATAATTTATAAATTTATTAATTTATAAATTTATTTAACCAATAAAATTTATAATAAAAAATTTTCATTTTATTTTTCTCGAAATTTTATTTTGTTACATAGCACCTTCAACAATTATTTTTTTGTTTAATAATTTAAATAATATTAATAAATTTTACTATCTAAAAACTAAATGTTAATAATATTTTCTGGGAGTGTTTAGAACAACCACCTTTTAACATTTTAAACATATGCTGCCAAGAAGAATAGAAATCATTAAAATTTGCAATAAAAAGCTTTCATTTCAATTTTCTTGAAATTTTATTTTGTTACATAACATCTTCAACAATTATATTTTTGTTTAATAGTTTAAATAAAATTAATAATATTTAGTATCTAAAAACTAAATATTAATAATTTATCTAGGAGAGTTTTGTACCACATTTTAAATTGTAATCAGATGCTACCAAGGAGAACAC
The DNA here is from genome assembly GCA_963931845.1 of Maratus michaelseni. Lineage (NCBI taxonomy): Eukaryota > Metazoa > Arthropoda > Arachnida > Araneae > Salticidae > Maratus > Maratus michaelseni. The sequence continues at coordinate 204,627,234 of OZ007594.1, read as the reverse complement.
AAATCAATAAAATTTAGAATAAAAAGATTTCACTTCAATTTTCTGGAAATTTAATTTTGTTACATTACATCTTGTTTTACACAGGTCTTCAAAAATTTTTAAACACAATTAATTCATCTTTTTAAATGTATCTAACTTTTCTTAATACAGTGATAAATTTTGATGTTTGACACTTTCTGATGTGGTGTCCATGTGAATCGACTTAATATATTGGGTTGAAGGAAAAGTCTTCGCCGTTTATTTTTGTTGTTAATATATGAACGAATCGAGTATAAAACATGGTAACTGAGATATATATAAAAAAAAATCTAACTTTCATCTAAAATTATTTAATTGCATCCTGGTATCCTTTTAAAAGTACCAGATTTATATTTTACTTAATATATGCCACCATAATTAAAGGTAAGTTTTTGGAAAGTGCAAAAAGTTTTTGTTATAAAATTCAATAAGGTCCAGTAAAATAAAATCTATCAGACGAAAATATAAGGTAAAGCTAGGATAGTCTGCGCACAATTCAAAAGAATAACAATAAAAAATCTAAATATTAATTTTTTGCTAAACTATCCGTGAATAATTTTCACTTCATTTGTTTTTTATGCATTTCCATTGCTATTTTGTTGTTCTGTTCTAATTTAATAGAACAGTTGTAATAAAACCAAGAAAGTTAATTTGCGCAATCTGTCCTTACGGGGTTGCTGTGATTGCGCACATGGGTAGGGGAGATTGTTACTAATAATAACTACAATTAAATTGTTAACAATAATAATTACACTTAAATGGCATTGTTGTAAGGTTTTTGTAAACAAATATTATTGTATTAGGAGTGAATATTTCAACCTAATGATTAAAGAATCAGAAAAATGAAATAATTTTAAAAACGATTAAAAAACTTAAATTAAAGGGGAAAAAAATTAAAGAATCAGAAAAAGCAAGTCCAGATAAGATTATAAAATAACATTAAGTTACTTGAAAACTCGTTTAACTTAAAATTAGTCCATTTTCATTTTTCATTTTTTATGCAAATTTACCAATAACCTGCGTAATTTCTCCTAGCATAGAAACTAATGGGAACAACGCGCCATCTCTCCTAAGTAGCAGATGTGCAAACTCTCCAATTTCGGTAGGAGAGATTGCGCGGCCTTTTATTTAAACATGGCCGCTACTAAAACGAACCGTTGATGTTCACATTGTTAGTCTAGATTAGTAGCTTATGAGAAATCATTTAAGTTGAAAATATTTTGTACTATTGACATTGTGTAGAAATTCTGACGAATAGCTATGAAAATTCAAGCACTTACTTTGGGAAAACAAAATTAAATGCTTTATCTTAGACGCTCAAAACAATCAACGTGCACTTTCAAGTAGACACTCCATTACTGCTGTTGTACAACTACCTGGAGTCGCTGCTCCCTAGCTCTACTCCTTCGTACCAAACCTCTATGTGCGCAATCTCTCCGACCGCGCCATCTCTCCTGGCTTTACCTTATTGCACATAAGTTAACTGAAGGTTTATTCTTAATAAATCAGCTGTTTTGGATGAAGCAGTCTCAATATTTTTGGTTGTAATTTTCTTTAGAAAACTTGAATATTTTATATCTCGAAGCTTGCTTAATAAATCAGCTGTATTGGAGGAAGCAATCACAATAGTTTTGGTTGCTGTTTTCTTTAGAAAACTTGAATATCGCGAATGTCTCGAAACTTGCTTAACAATTCAGCTGTGTTGGAGGAAGAAATCATATAATAGTTTAGGTTTTAGTTTTCTTTAAAAAACTTGAATATTCAATATCCCTAAACTTGCTTAATACATCAGCTGTATTGGAGGAAGCACTAACAATAGTTTTGGTTCCAGTTTTCTTTAGAAAACTTTAATATCGAATAATCGAATATCTTGAAACTTGTATTTTTTTTTAGCTACCTTGTTTGACATCCAAGCCTTTCATATATTTTTTTAATTCTATGATTGATTTATTTGCTTTCTGTATAGTACATATAAATGGAAAGTTGAGAAAAATTCGTATTTCCGACGTGTGTTGCTATTTTCTTGCAGTCGAGACGAGAAGGATGTAAAAACTACCAAAACTGTTCAGAGATGATGCTATGCCAGAAAGAATGATTGTTTTTAACACTTCAAAATGGGTAATTTCTTGTTTAAATCAACATGCTTACTTGAGAAGCAGCGCAAAGGACGTTAAAGGCATAATTAACTGGGAATTTCTTGTGAACAACGATACACCCAATCTAGATATCTATGTTCAGAAAGCGCATAGATTCAACGCAGCGATTCGACAAAAGCGGCCTAATCGCCAATACAGTGTTTTTCTGAAACACTATTCTCTATGCAATATTTATTTTGCCAAAATAATTAAATTGACTTAATATTTAACTTAAAAGTAAAATATTTAGAAACGTTTTTATAAAGAAAGAGAAAACTTGTATCTATGAAATACAATGATTAAGGGTTGCATGGAAAGAAATAAAACTGCGCGTTGAGAGTTAAAAATATAAAATAGGAAACATTTAAAATAAAAATGAGACGTGCAAAGATGACTTTAAGGCACTTGATTTGCAGATTTACATGTATAATCAATATTTATAGAACTTTTTTATTTATAGAATTGTTTTGTTTTTAGATGAATTATCAAACATTGGACAAAGAAAATGGAACAGCTCATCTGACTTACGAAATTGACTTCATTTGAATGAGAAAGATTTGAGCTCCATGAGCCACATCATTTCTTACGCCCCTGCATACGTCAACAGACACTTAACGTGACAAAAGATAATTCAAAACTGCCCTGTGGTACAATTTACAAGTGTCTGCAACGCATTTCTTAGCTTCCTGGAAATTTAAAGCATTTGTGGTACCTATACAATAATACCTGTATACCGGTACCTCGATTCGCGAACACAATTCGTTCGAAAGAACTGTTCTAGAAGTGAGTTTTTCGTGAATCGAAGAAAAATTTCCCGTACAAAATAATGAAAATAAAATTAATTAGTTCCCACAACTGGGTCCATACGATTAACTGGTTCCCCTCTTAAGTTACTTTCTGTATGTACCTATTTTAAACAATACACTGTACAGTTCAAAACAGTAAAATATAAAAAGTGCATTATAATACTGTACATTACATTATACAATGGCAATCTAATAGCATTTTAATAAAACTAGCAAAAACCGTACCAATACCTTTATTGTTGAAACTTCTCATGACTTGAGATTGAGAAGAAAGAGAAGAGGCGTTTACACTCTATAGTTAGTTATTTTAATTATAGCTATAATTTTTGTATATATTTTTTAGTTGTTTTAAATCACCGCGACCACTGAGCTAACTTTTGTCGTTTTTGAATCTCAAAATGCATGAAATTCGTTAGCACCGGGATGCATACGTAAACAATTCGAGCCCAAAAAGAAGAAGAAAATCAGTGGATTCAGCAACCTCGCTGAACAGTAATCTCAAAATGCATGAAATTCGTTAGCACCGGGATGTTACATACGCCTTGAGTCCAAGAAGAAGAAGCAAATCAGTGGATTCAGCAACCTCGCTGTACATAAATCTCAAAATTCATGAATTTCGTTAAAGTTGTGATCACTTACACCTCATGCATGTGCACTTTGCGTCTAAATTAAATAATTAAATTAAAAAAGAAACGTGTGTCACTGGATTCACGACTGTAATGAAAACACTTATTTATTTACATTGAAATTTATTAGCTGTACTCTCAAATGCTATTTAATGATGCATTATAAGTTATAAATAATGGTGTAAAATGATAAAGAGACCTGAAATCTAAAATTATGAACTATACTCGACTCGTGATTTTAAATCAAATGATACATGGTACATAATAAGTGGTGATTAACTGAAAGCACATGATTATTGAGCGCCATCTATCGGTAAACATGTGTAACTTTCAAAAATGAACTTAACGTGCAGAAATGTCACTGATATATGATAACATGTAGAAAAATATTGGTAGATAGCTATCTCCACTAACTAAAATGTTATGGCATGAGTAAGCCGAGCTAAATGAAATCGTTTAACTGAATGTGACTTTAATTAAAATTTAAAATTCCGCACATTTGCAAAACTAACATTCAAGATTATCCTAGTATGTATAAAATTTGTTTCCTGAAACCTGCATAAAGTCGCATGTTTGGGTTTTAGAATGGCCTTAAGTGACAAATTAATTTTAGTAGGCACGATTTGTTTCTCTTATCAGTTTTTTATATAGGGAAAGTTGGTTTATTCCGGGAACAGTCCGCTAGCGATAAAGCATTCTGAGCTTTTTTAAGAGTGAGAAGTGATTTCTTTTCCTCTATTTGCCTTCCATCAAATTCTTTATCGGGAACATTCTTTTTTCAGCACAGTGTATATGAGCAAATGAATAAACGCTTTACAAATAAATTGTTATTGCCGGGAACAGTTAGTTCTCTGGAATCGAAATGGAAATTTTTAAAGCGTAAAATAATAATTTGCTAAACACACAGAAAAAAAATAAAACCCAATTTGGGTCGAAAGATTCTTAGGTATGTGCCCAAATTGGGCCATGCCGGTTTTGGTTACCACCACTGTGTATCCATTTTGGGCACTGTTAAATACCCATTTTCAAAAAAAAAAAAAAAAAAACTTTTTATTTTTTATTTTTTTCTTTCTTTTTCTTTTTTCTTTCTTTCTTTCTTTTTCTTTTTTTAGCAGGGAACATGGATTTTTTTTTATTTATAAACAAATTTTACAATATTTGTAAAATTTTCAAAGTTTTGTATAAACCAATTCTTGAACTTATTCAGCAATTTACTTCTTCATAGGCGCCCGCAGAACAACGTCAAAGGGGGGTGGGGGGTAAGATTTTGGAACAGATGTGCCTGTAATCTCCTACCAGGGCCGTGATTGTTTTAAATGGAGAATACAATCATGAAATAAATTAATTTCAGATTTTTTTTTGTCAGAACTTTACGTGCAAGACCATTTTCACCTTATCAACATAAAAAAAAGTCAATACAAAATATTAACAAATAACACATATTAAAAATCCAAAAAAGAGCTTCTACTGGTTTTATTCAAAATGAAGAATTAAAAGAGTTTATTTTTTTCATGGGGGGAGGTATACACCTTTAAACCCCCCTATCTTTATCTAATCTCATAAAATAGTGATTATATGAGTTCATTTTAAATGTATAAAAAAAATCAGAACTGAAAAAATTCTCCTATGGCGAAATCTGGAAGATTTAGGGGTTTTGACGAAAAGGAGGATTTAGGTGGTTTTGAACCTCCCCCCTCCTGAAGAAAAGTCCTTAGCTTCTATTTCTCTTAGTATTTAGTTATTTTAAATCCCTTCCTAATAATATTTTATTATATTTTTCAAAATCATGAGAAAATGAAAAATAGTTAATTAAATTTAAAATTCCAGGGAAAGCAATTGACCTCTCCCCTCCCTTTCCCGTACACACCTTACAGAAGCCCATGTCCTTACCATAACAATCTGGGTGTTTATTTCTAATGAATTCATTCATGTTTTTGCCAGCTGCAGTTGAAAAAAAAATTGCCTAAATGCGAGTTCTTTTACCTCTATGCAAGCTAATTAGGAAAGATCAAAGACAAATTTTTGTGATGCTTTCGAGAGATATGGTTTTACGACCCTAAAAAGTCTTTCAGGGATTTAGCATGAATATGAAACTCGATACTTCCGACGTTGTCTGCATTCTCTTTGATCGGCACAATGACAAATATAGGGAGCTTTTGAGATTGCGGGCATATTCATAGTTCGAGGCACTGACAGGGCATTAACGAGTGGAAAACTGATACACTTATGATTCAAAATCACGTTAATGCCATACTAAATATGAATAGAGAGCCAAATGGGGCAAGAACCTATTTAAGACAAGAAAGAATTCTATTTTAATCGTCTACAACAACGAAATTGTTTTTCTCCTCTCTTATTATAAGTTAACTAAAACAAGCTAAAGTTTAGTTTAAAAGGCGATTCATTTTAATGTGAAATTTAATACACGTGCGCACTTGTTAGTGACCTACATTGTAATATTTTTATCTTTATTTTCTTTAACGTTTGATTTCTAAATCTTTTTTATTTATTTTATTTATTTTATTTTGAGGGGAACACCCCGTTTATACAATCAACACCACTCTTATACAATCAAACACGTCACACATAAAAACAAGTGGGTAAGTGTGATCGAAGATCGCTCAAAGGGTTTCGTTTAATATTCATTGTCAAAACACTTTATCCTTTCTTTAATAAATCCAAATAAATTTCATTTAGCAAGAAAAAAAAAAAGTCATGTTTTTTTTTTTATAAAATAAAAATTTACCGGTCTATTTTTTCGTTTTTTCGAATATCTAAACCAGCCCGCTATTATATTCTGTCATAACAATATCTGGTCATGCGGACTAAATGCGATATTTAAAAAAATAATTTCAAAATTAAACATGTTGTACACTTTCAAAATGTTAAAATATGCGAATATTTCCATAATCGGGTTTTTATCACGATTCAATATGTTTCTCAAACTCATATATTTACTATTCTCTATTACTCATATTGATACTCGCTTTGTATTATTCTCAAACATTTGAAAAATTCGTTAAACTTCCAATAGGACGTCAGATTTTCTTTTTAATTCTCTAATGACGTGATATTAACCTGCTTTGTGTACATACTCATACGAGACATTTTTAAAATTTCCGTTTTATTACCACTATGACGTCAATCATTTTTATTTCATATTAATATTTGTTTCAATTGGTGAAACTTTTTATTTCATTTTCATTTTTCACGTGGAAATCGTTCAATAGAAAATTAATTATAGTAGAAAGAATTTCATTGTGGATTTTTAATTTTTGGCAACTGCTATAATGAAACATGTTTAAATTTAACAGGAAAAGGCTGTTAGAATTTTAGTTTTTTATTTCTATTTCTTAAAATAATAGGAATTTTTCAAATTTTAATATTTTGAGCTTCATAGCTGGTATTCAGCTATATATATGCAAAGTTTCAACTCTGTAAGTTACATAGTTTCTGAGAATGGCTCTGTGACGGACAGACAACGGAGCTTGAGTAATAGGGTTTCGTGAGATGAACGAAACCCTAAAAAAGGAAAAAAAAAAAAAAAAGAAACACGTAAATTTATGAAACAGTGAGTCAATATCTAAAAGCAAAGTTGAAAACAAGTAAGGAATAATAATCCCGATTCTTTTTTTTTTTTTTTTTTTTTTTGTCTAAGCTTTGAAGGAGTTAAAGTCAGAGTAGCACAATTTCCAATTTATTCCCCGAAAACTCGGATTATTCCCTGCGACTCTTGTAAAAAATATTCTAATTATTTATTACTATATTTATGATTATTTTTACACGTCATTTCTTATGCAACAGTTTTTTTTTTTTTTTAAATCTTTCATATTACCAATTTTTACACTCAGACATTACCTAAGAACATGGTTAAAAGTGCCATAAAAACAGTCCTTCATTATTAAAAATGTTAAAAAGTTTCACATAAAACTGTCACCATTGTACAAAAATTCTTTCATTAGGGCTGGAGTGAAAACGTTTTTGTGTAATAGTGATAGTTTTATGTGAAACTTTTTAAAATTTTTAACACTTTCCAACCTAGTTGAAAAGTGTTTATGACTTCGGTTTGTCTGCCGTCTGCCGTCTGTCGATCTGTCCGCGCTCTAACTCGCGTAAATATACTCGGATCTCCCTGAATTTTTTGTATGTTATTGTCGTTTACTATAGCATGTTCCCTATTTCAAGTGAAGTGTGTAGCCCTTATAGTTTTTTTTTACAGGGACAGTCAAAAGTATTGTCGTTTACTATAGCCTGTTCCCTATTTCAAGTGAAGTGTGTAGCACTTATAGTTTTTTTACAGGGACAGTCAAAAGTATTCCGTTACATTTACAGTCAATGGGAAATAATCGTTTCAAGTGCATTTTTATGATGCTACGTCATTTAAAACATGCTGAAATTGAAATATAATTATGAAGCGCATTGAAACATGCTTTTTGTAGAATATGGAGTGCAAAGCAATAATTATTCATTTACAGGGTCAAACAAGAGAATTCTGTTACACATTCTTCTATGGGGAAAAATCGTTTGCAGTGTAATTTAGTGATATTTCACTATTTCAAACATAATGAAAATTATATACATTACAGAGGTTCAATTGCTCTCTTGAAAGTGTGGTGTGCATTGCGTTTATTTACAGGGGCACACAAAAGATATCGGTTACAGTACATGTGCGATGTTTACATGTGTGATAACTGCGTTTAGAGCTTCGGTTTGCGTTTTTAAGTTTAACTAAGTTTTTTCATAGTACGTGTGTGTTTATAAACTCGGTTGTTCATATACAGGGATACACAAGTGAATCCGTAAGTATTACAGACTATGGGAGTGAATTGCTTAAGGGTTATTTTTAAATGTGTTACGCATTATCTTGCTGAACTATAATATATTTAGTTATACTAATATAAGTTTGTGGAATATAAAAATTCATATACAGGGCTACGCAAAGAAATAGTTTACATTGTCGTTTACGTTTGGTAATTACTGCGAGTGAGTTTTAAATTGCCTTTTAGCTTAATATGTGGTGTATATAAAAGTCTTCAGATAATATACAGGGCTGTACAAAGGATTTGGAGAATATTTCCATCGATCGGAGAAAATTGCTAAATGTGAATATTCTAACTGAACTAAATTTTATCGTGCTATATATCCACATCTATTGATCATATACAGGGCTGCACAAAATAATTCGACTACTTTTTTGACACTGGAAGGTAATTTCGAAAACTGTATTTTTTAATGTGGTATATGTTTTCTAAACTGTTCACTTACATATTTTCCTTCACCTTATTTAACGGTGAAGTTTCGTTACAGTTTTCCTGCTGTGTTGGAATGTGTTTCATAATCTATGCTTGACGCATGATTTTTCGTTCTTGTTAATAATGAAGGACTGTTTTTATGGCACTTTTAACCATGTTTTTGGGTAATGTCTGAGTGTAAAAATTGGTAATATGAAGAATAAATATTAAATATACAGGCATTAATAATTAAATACCTGTTTTAATCCTATTTTTATTTTATTTTTTTTCAGCCAATTTAAGAACACCGAAACTGATCGTTTCAATTTTGGAAACTCTTATGAAAGAGTGAGGAGAAAGCGTCTCCGACATTATAGTAGAGGTTCGATCGTGTCTCACCCCCAAAATATCTTTTGACGGCCAAAGAAAGAGTAAAAAATAAATAAACAAATAAGACACTTGACACATCTGCCTTGAAATGTAAAGGAAAAATCTTTCTCATTCTCGAGAAAATATTAAAAATTTATTTTCATGAATGAAAGAATCTTTACTATTGAAAACAAGCTGGAAATTGTACGTTAAATGTGACAAATTAGGTGCTTTCTTGCTATAACTAGTTTTACAATGTAAAAAAATCATCGTTATTATTTCAGTGAAATGAATTACATTGTCTGCTATGAGCAAAATTGAGCATGCCCTTCTTTAGGGTTTCGTTCCTCTCCCACTCCGTTGTCTGTCCGTCACAGAGCCATTCTCAGAAATTATGTAACTTACAGAGTTGAAACTTTGTATATATCTAGCTGAATACCAGCTATGAAGCTCAAAATATTAAAATTTGAAAAAATCGTATTATTTTAATAAATATAGATAAAAACCCAAAATTCTAACAGCCTTTTCCTATTAAATTTAAACATTTTTCGTTAAAGCAGTTGCCAAAAATTTAAAATCCACAATGAAATTCTTTCTACAATAATTATTCTATTGCACGATTTCCATGTAAAAAATGAAAATGAAATAAAAAATTTCACCAATTGAAAAAAATATTAATATGAAATAAAAATGATTGACGTCATAGTAGTAATAAACCGGAAATTTTAAAAATTTCTCGTATGAGTATGTGTATGTACACAAAGCAGATTAATATCACGTCATTAGAGAATTAAAAAGAAAATCTGACGTCATATTGGAAGTTTAACGAATTTTTCAAATGTTTGAGAATAATACAAAGCGAGTATCAATATGAGTAATAGAAAATAGTAAATATATGAGTTTGAGAAACATATTGAATCATGATATAAATCCGATTATGGAAATATTCGCAGATTTTAACATTTTGAAGGTGTACAACATGTTTAATTTTGAAATTATTTTTTTAAATATCGCATTTAGTCCGCATGACAGATATTATTATGACAGAATATAATAGCGGGCTTCGACCGCTAACGGGCTGGTTTAGATATTCGAAAAAAAAAAAAGAATTTTTTACTTTATAAAAAATGACTTTTTTTTTGTTGTTAAATGAAATTTATTTGGATTTATTAAAGAAAGGATAAAGAGTTTAAACGAAACCCTTTGAGCGATCCTCGATCACACTTACCCATTTGTTTCTTATTACGTATCCCACGTTTACAGATGCGATTTTTTTTTCGACACCAGACGGCACTGCAAAATTCACCATGGAGATCTTGCTTTGCGAATGATTACCTCCATGGTTTAATATTTCTATGAATCATGATGAACGAATCTCTTGTTTTACTTTAATGGATATTGGGGAAAATATTGGGCTGTTAACCTAATTTCAACTGAAGTTATCTCAGAATCTATATAGTTTTTTTATGTAAATCAATTCTCAAACAAACAATTTTTTGAACGATCTTTTTAAAAATGTAACTTTTATGCAATTTTATTCGAAAATTTTTTTTGAATAAAAATGGTCGATTGGAATAGGAAAAAAGAAGTGGTTAGCCCGTATTTGTTTTCTTCACTCACATGACTTGCACCTTTATTCAATAGATTATGTATGATAAGATTTAATAGAATGAAGAAAACTTCTATTAATATCTTTTTAAGTTTCGATTCGATTTTCTTAACATTTGAGATGACTCGACAAAATTCTGCAACGATTATATATATATTAAATTTTAAACCATTCGGTTGGGTAGATTTTGCGCTGTTATATGCGGACGGACAGACAGACGGACGGACCAGACGACGACCTGTAGGTGCTATACGTATTTATATAATTACGAACGCACCTAAAAACAGTTACGCAAATACTGAGATAAAAATAAATCAAGATGCGTATACTAAAATTTTTTTATATTTTATATTTTTATTTTTTTATATTTTTACATAGATTTTCGATAAAGTGTGATATCACCATTTTAGATAAGAAATATTTGTCTAAGATTTTTTCTTCAGATTAAAAATATTTCTGTGATTAATCACAGAATTTGTAATATTTTTCTGCGATTAAGTAAGTCGAAAAATCCCATGTGAAAATTGTGGTAGAAATGTAAGCATCCTGATAAATGCACATTTTTTTAAATTTTAAATTAAATTAACAAAATGTTGCAATTAATTGTTTTACAGAAAAATATGTTTTAAATTCGTTGCCCAATCTACATTCTCAATTAACAGTTTGAGATTCTCCGGCCACTATTTTTTCGTTGCGTACGTTAAATTTTATTTGGTTTAATGGTGGTAATGAAAGATTATAAAAAAAAAAACATTAACTTTGCAATAGTATTAATCTGAGGATAGAGGATTTTCGGTTGCACTATCGATAATTTTACTGTCGGTCTAATTTAGATGAAATGGGGTATTTTGAGCGCAAATTGCATTTTTATTTTATGAAACCTAACATTATTATTATTTTTAAATATTTAAGTTATACTATATGTTCACACCATTGCTGCCAATTTCCGCGCTTTTTGATTAACACTAAAATTAGAAACGTTTGCCTTCTTTAATCGCAGGTTTCGGTGGTTAAATAAGGCAAAACATATAAGTTGTAATTTTCCATCTGGACGAAAAATGTCCCGGGAAGGATTCAAACCTGGGATATTTTGACTGAAGCTGCCATGCTCTACCAACTGAGCCATCCCGGTCGAATCTGGAAGACTTAATTCATCCAGTTAACCTTGTTTATCATAGCATCTGGTCTGATATTTTAATCAGCTCAACAGAATAAATCGCAGAGTTGGTAGAGCATGGCAGCTTCAGTCAAAATATCTCAGGTTCGAATCCTGGCCCGGACATTTTTCGTCCAGTTGGAAAATTACAACTTACATGATTTCTTTATCAATTTGAATAATTGTGTTAAAATTAATCTAAGGCAAAATATACCATTAAACTTTTTAGTGGTAAGAAAAACAGAGCAAAAGTTTGCAGCTGTGGCTCAAACCCCAGAGGGGAGTCCTGCATCAGGTCGGGTTATCCGATATTACCGGACGCTAATTTTTCTTTGGTTTGGGTCGATTTCGGATCGGGTTTAACACGATATTTCTAAAGAAAGTTTTGAATTTTTTAATTAAAAAAAACTATATACTTGCATATTAATCACTATGTGTTCATGTTTTGTACAAAAAAGATAAAATTGATGTTAGAGATTTAATTATAGACTACTTTTCCATAATTGTATTAAAATATGGATTAATTTTCTTTCACTTCTGTTTGGGGACGGGCTCGGGTTTCAATATTTCGAGCTGAAGTGCGTCGTGTCCGGGTCGAGTACAACCCAGCGTATGCAGGGTTGGGTTCTACCTCAGAGTACTCTGAGCTTATCCCACGCTTCTCAATCTTTCAGTGTGAAAAGATTTTATACTAACCAAGGTAAAAAGGTTTTATATAACCAAGGTAAAAATGTTTTATATAACCAAGGTAACTGATTGATATCCCTTTGCAAGTCTGTGAGCAGGAGCATAAACTTCGAATGCACGTTGTTACAAAACCATCTGATCTGCGTAGCTTTCTAATTTAGGTATGCTTATATTACAATAATTTGACTTAAATGTTTAATGTTAAATAGCAGTGTTTAGTATATAATTGTAGAAACTGGGGTAATCTGGATGTACGGTCTAATACAAGAACCAAATCTATAAACTAATCCAGTTTTTTTTTCCAAACGTGCCTCGCACGTATGTAAGAAAAAGATCCATGAGATATTATGTGAATCATCTCAAAATGGCTGTAGAAGATGTCAAGAAGGGCTTAATCAATGTATGCTGCTTATCCTACATTTAGGCCTAATATTTTTTTATTACTAAACCTCTAAAATTCCTTCTTTATTTCTTAACACACCCAAATTTACCCATAGAAAGGTAACTTAACCCTTAACTGTTGTTAGCCCCTAGTACTATTGCTAGAGACTTCTGAACAGGTGAATTTAAATTATAATAGTCCTGTGCAAAATTTTTTGTTCAGAAATGATATCCTAATGAGTTAATTGAGCCTTTTACTCATCTTCGGATCAAGCGGTCTCATAGACTGCGCGCAGTAGCTATGCGTCAATTTCTTTTACAGCAGTTAAGTGTCAAGTATTATTAGAATATAAAACATATAATTCTTTGTTAATACACATTGTACCCAAATTCCCCTACTCACGAAGTAATTTGAATATAGTCAATTTTTTTTTCTGTGATAAAAGAGGCAATAAATGTAACACTTACATACTTTCATTCTAGGAAAACACATTTTTTAAATACCCCTTCTCTCTCTTTGGAAAATAAATAAATAATTCAATAAATAATTAAATAATAAATAAAAGTAAGAAAAAAAAATAATAATCAGAAGAAAAAAATCCTGTTATTTCTACTATCTGTAAAATTTTTAAGTTACGAATATGAGATTTTTATACCCAAATTACCCCGACAGGGAATATCGATTGTTTAGTACAATCGATAATAATGCAAACACAGCATGCATCTAGTAGTTCAATTTTTTGTAATACTATTCAGCGAAAGTCAAACACCCTGAACCCTCTGTGATATCCCCTCGAAAAGCCCCCAAGAATTCATTGGCATTCTCCTTGAATCCATCAAGCATTAAAACAGTAAATGGAACAGATTAAGCTAAAACACAAACTTCTTTATTATCATTTGATGAGAGAAAGGGCGTAGTGCTATCAGAAACAAAGCAAGATTTAACCTACAATATTTTTTGTTGTTGTTGTTATACCCGGTTCGATTCTACTCTTACACTAAGTCAACAGCAGTATAGCTAAAAAACATTTAAAGCGGTGTCTAGATCGCACATATTGAAAAAAAATTTCTTCTTCTTAATTACTGTTTCTTTTTTTCTTGTTTGCTCAGCTGATTAAATCATTAATGTATTTTAATTTAATAGAATTTAAGGTTGGCAACTTAAAAAAAAAATGCTTTTGAAACTCAATTTAAATTATCCTATAAGCACCTACAATGTTGAGGGGAATCGGTACTCCTTGATTTTTTAAAATTTATTCCAACGTTTTATAATAACTTTTTGCCATACAATTAAATGATTTAATCAGGGAAAAAAATGAAATTCTTGTGTTAAAATTCAAAAAATGCATTTTTTTTTTAGATAATATTAAAACTTTTCTTTTCCTATAATTTTGTTTGTAGCTTTTTTTTTTTAATTATTTTTGCATGATTTTATTACAAACGTAGCGTGTAGGGACGGTAGGGATAAGATTTCCGAAAATTTAATTAGTTTAAAAAAATAAATAAATAAAATGTCATGATATGTAAAAATACAGTAAAAATGACTATTTATAAACATAAAAAAAAAAGTAAAAAAAGAAAAAAAAAATTATTACAGAAAATTTTATCTCTAATTTTATAAAAAGCTCCTTCAGGATTGCCCCCCCCCCCTCAAAAAAAAAAGAGTCAATTAAAAAGTAGAAGTTGAAGTTTAAACAATTTGATCATATACTGATATATTGAAAAACACAAACGGAGAAAAAGGAATTTAAATATTGCATTTAATTAGGATACAGTAAAAAGCCTTTTTCACATATTTATAATCACCGTATCTTCACGCAACTTCGCAAGAATATACTAAGGGATGTCTAAATATGTTTCATACAAAAAAAAAATTGAAAAATTGATATTTTTGTCATTTTTCGCAACGTGAAAAGGTATCCAGACTCCTTAACGAGAGTAAATAATATTTTTAAGATCATTAAAGACGCCATTAGAATAATAATGGGTGGGTAGTGTAGTAAAATGCGATGGTAAACAACTTTGTCATGTTAAGTGGACCAGAAATTTGCAGACATAATTTAGTAACTCTCAAGAAACAAAAATTAAGTGCAGAATAATACAAAATTCATTTTAATCATTAATTTTAAACCATGTCACGTGAAAATTGACATCAGATGATCATTAATGAATTTTTGCTGTAGTTCAGTTATATATTGTAAATAGTTATACTCTTTATTTATATCTTGTTCATTTTTTGCCATCTTTAGTAATATATTCGACAAATTAGATTCATCAGTCATTCTACTTTTTAAATTTCTTTGTATATAAAAATAATAAGAAGAAAAAGGTTTAATCATATAATGAAGAGAAAATTTGACTACAGGCGTCACCAATACTTTTAATCCTCTGACTGTCCATCCCGAGATAACTCGTTCATTGAGCCGCAGTTTTATAATTTCAATACCATGCATCGTTTGAATTTATGTGATTTTACAGATTTAGCACTGTTTTCAAAACATTGGATAATGGTTAATACTCTCAAGCTTTATCTTCACGTATATAATTTTGTATAACATGTTTGAATAACCATAATGTTTTAGCATTTAAAATAAATTACCGTTAAACAAAATCACAATTTTGCGTTTTTTCGGGAAAATCAGAAGCTACTGAAAGTTTCGAGAACTGCATTCTAAATTCGTAATATGAGTTCTATATCTTTTTTAATATATAAGGTAGTGTTAAATTGATCTCTGTATGCAAAACACATTTTGCTCATAATTGATGTAAATAAATTTAAAAATATATTCAGCCTAAAATGTAATATCACTTGTAAATAGTTAACGTGCCAGCAGAATATTTTGAGGTACCACTTTTGACATAAGTGCAATAAGTTCGCTGTCAAAGCTTTAGGCTATTTATTAGAATTTTAAAAACACAATTTTTTTTCAATTATTATTTACAATTTTTTTTTCTCTTGAAATATATATTTATCTATCTATATTTATTTTCAAGCGTAAATGCCTTAAAAATTGTTTTAAGTTAAAAAAAAATATTTTAACCATGTCTAAAAATTGAAAATAATTCTTATTTGCGTATTTTTTTTTCATTTTTGAGTACAATAAAATAAAATAAGATAAGATAAAATAAAATAAAATAAAATAAATGAATAAATAAATAAAAATAAATAAATAAATAAAAATAAATAAATAAATATCAATTTGTTTTCGACATTTGCGATATTTATATATATACTTTGATTTTTACACGCACACGCACACGCACACGCACACGCACACACACACACATATAATGTATTTTGAAATTCAAAGGTATTATAATTATATATATATAAACCATTAAATAACGCGCGCACACACACACACACACACACACATATATATATATATATATATATATATAAAGAAGAAGGTCTTTTTTTATGCGTACTTTACTACGAGGCTCATATTTTGGAAAATTTCTAACAAAAGATAAAATTCTGAACACAATTTATAGAATATATAACTGAAACACATTATAAAAAATTTTACTACTTCATCATTCATATATGAATTCATAAATTCAAATATATAAGTTTAGCATAACAAATCTTGCAAAAAAAGAAAAACAGATAAATGCATTAACATCCTAGAAGGCCCGGCAACCACATACATTACAATATAAAAAGTGTTATATATATGTGCCTGGAGTAGGGGCCACTGTCAGTTCTAGGTCCATTGTCACAAAAAGCAGGACAGCTAGTTACTATAATACATACAAATAAAGTAAATCGTACGGACACTGAACCCTTCTATAACAGAATCCGTATTAAATATAAAAAATGTGTCCTACGAAAGGAACACCATAACAATCACGCCGGCTAATACGGAAACTTGTTTAAAATGGAATCTTTCTCTGGTCATAAGTGGTTCGGTCTTAGTATATTTTACTGTACTAAAAAAAACAATAATCGTCAAAAATAAAATCTGCGAAAGCAGAATCGTTGGGGTCGAAATAAAATTACGTTTTGGAGAGGTTTTCGATTGGGCAGTTATAATTCCGTTGGAACCATGCATTCTTTTACATTTAATACACGATTCCGTTATAAAGAGGTTCCCATTTTCATATGTTTTACTGAACAAAGTACAATAAAACCTGTAAAAAACAAAATAGCTAAGGACCGGGAAAATATTCCGTTTTATGCAGGTTGTCGTCGTAGCATTTGTACATTTTTCTCAGCGGAATCATCCAATTTTTACGTGATAAACATGTTTTGTTTTCACAGGTTTTATTGTATTAAGTTCCCCTCGATGCAGATTAAACAATAGTATGGTACTAAAAGAATTAAAAAGAATTTGTGCCTCATGAAAAAGCGTGGGACTCCGCAGGTATGTTAACGTTATACAGGGTCCTGCGCAGTGGTTGCGCTTGTAGTTGTAACCCTTGGAAATACGGACACCTAACCAGACCACTTTAAATGTGATGTGTACAATGCAAATAAAAAAGTGTTGATTTTACAGTATAATACTGGCATCCCAAGCTGCCAGTATTATACCGTAAAATTAGCCGTAATAAACAGTAAAATAAGCAGTAATACGCTGCCGCGCATGGCAGCTGGGATGTCAGTATTATACTGTAAAATCAACACTTTATATTTTTTTTCAGTGTATCAGAAGAGCAAAAAATGGCTGCGAGATTGAAAGTATTGCGATTTAACAACGATAGAATATTGAGATCCGTTGATATAAGATTTAATTATTTTGCGAGAAATATCAGCTGAAAATCTCCAAGAATAATTTTTAAATAAATCTAATCATTTCACCTACTTTTAAATAGAAATTTGAAATGCATATTTCTATTGCGCATTCATACAAACAAAACAAACGCTATACAGTAGAATGAAACACAGATATTCAATATGATTTCGTAAAGTATCATACATAAATTGAAGAATTGACATAAAAATTTATTGTTATAAGATAATCAAGTTACAAAATAATGATGAGAAAATGAATTAGAACTGGATTAACTAAAATTAGTATTTTTTATGAATGAATTTAAATAAATAAAATAAAAATAATTTTTTAATTCGTAAACGAAATTTCCAAAAATCATATTTTAAAAAATCATCATAAAATATTCAGTTCAGATTTAAAATTATATCACAAAATTTGTGATAGGCTGTAAAAATAAAACTAAATTGCTAAAAATAATTAAAAAAAATTAATAAAGATAACAGCTATCTTTTAAAGTAACTTGAATTATTTTTAATGAAAAATAAAGCGTTTAAATAAAAAACAGTTTCTCACAGTTAAAATAGTTACTTTTTTCCTAAAAAGCATATGACGATAATTATAATAACAATCATACGACATATTATAGCTCTTATGTGTAAAACAACTTAAGGCAATACCTTTTGCTTTATTTATCAGAACATATTTTATAAATTTGCTTTCGTCTAACTTACCAAATATACATATTTTAATTTAATAAACAAAAAACTGCCTCATACAGCTAGCTATACATGGCCTGGTCATGTACACCTACGTCTACAGTACCCAACGCCTACAGTACCCAAACATTTTCTGGTGCATTACATCCCATGTCGGTATGGAAGAATTTAGATGCATATGTACACTGCAAAAAACATTGTTGATTTTACGGTATAATACTCTTCCCAAACTCGACAAAAAAAAAAAAAAAAAAAAAAATCAATCCGAAAGCTCCCGAACATGAAATACTTAAAGCCGAACCCGAAATGGAAGAAAAGTATTCCGTATTTTGATACAATTATAGAAAAATAGCTTAGATTTATATTTTTAATATTAAAAAAATTATCATTTATGTTAAAAAATGAGCAAACATATATATATCCATTAATGTTCATATATATATATATATATATATATATAATTTTTTTAATATTAAAAATATAAATCTAAACTATTTTTCTATAATTGTATCAAAATACGGAATACTTTTCTTCCATTTTGGGTTCACATTTAAGCATTTCATGTTAGGGAGATTTCGGATTGATTTTCTTTTCTTTTTTTGTCGAGTTTGGGACGAGTATTATACCGTAAAATCAACAATGTTTTTTCTCAACCAGAAACCGACCCAAACCCGACGTAATTAAAGCCAACCCAACCTGCAATGAAAAAAAAATTAGCGTCGACCGGTTCGGGTAAAATCAGGTTACCCGACCGGGTACAGGACTCTCGGCAGATTCCCTTTACGAAAAATCCTTGTTTCTCTTTTTCTGAGTGTTTAATTAAGTCATTTGTTTATGTTATCATTTTGCTCTTTTAAAAATATCACGAGAGGAAAAGAAAATTTAGTTAATTAAATTTCAAAATCCACACTGCAAAAAATAATTGTTGATTTTACAGTATAATACTGCGCGGCAGCGTATTACTGCTTATTTTACTGTTTACTACTGTTAATTTCACGGTATAATACTGGCAGCTGGAATGCCAGTATTATACTGTAAAATCAACAATTATTTTTTGCAGTGCAAGAACAGAAATGTTCCCGGCACCCATGGAGACAAATGAATGAATATTAATATGTGTAAAAGACTTACCTTCTGATACAGAAAAGGTCTCGTAAGTGCCATCCACCTCTCTGCAGCCATAACTATGGCCACGCAACCAGACGATAGTCCAAATGTCCTAAGTATAACTCTCAAGGCGCAAAACCACCGGCTATCCACTAGCGATTTGTCCATGTATAGCTGCATGTACATGAGAATGAGAGAACCTAGCAAAGCCACTAAGTCATTGTAGGCCAAACATCTCACCATGAGACTTTGTTTTCGATTTCTTGCTGTCTCCCGACGGGCCAACAGCACTAGGGCACATATATTTGCACTGATACCAAAAGCGTAGGAAAATGTGATCAATATTTGTCCGGGATAAGTTACATGTCTATTTGTGCCTGCTTCTTGTATCCCTGATGTAACATTGAATGAGGTTAAGTTTTGAGAAAAATTCCCAACGAAATTCAAATCGCCAGAGGAGGTATCGTCAAAATACTCTGCCTCTAACATCTTTGCAGTAAAGTTCAGAAGACTTTTTGAGGGGGAAAAATGCTTGTATTAAGAAACTCCGACTCTGTTGGAGTAGCTCAAAGTTTTTGATAAAGATCTTTTCATTTTGAAAAAACCAGTTTGAGTTTAGAAAGTTTAATTAAGTTGTTATATATCTTTTGTAATTATAAAATCACAGATATTTTATTGCTAGAAAAATTTGCATTAATTATATTTTTTTCTTTCAGTCATTTGACATAATTTGTAGTAGATATGTATATCTTTAAAACAGTCCATAGTTAAAATATTTTATATAGAAAATTTCAATTTCAATAAATCAATTGTCTCTTTCCCTGTTATAAGCAGTAAAATCATATTTATATGGAAAAATCTAACTTTTTTTTTTTTTAATTAGCTAAAGTTATTAATATTTTATTCACGCTGACTGTAAAGCACTCAAGTTAAATTTTCCTTTCAAAAATAAAATTCATTAAATAACACAAAATATTTTGTCAAGATTAAATAAATCTATCTATATAATATCCATGTGTTAAGAGAAAACGATTTATGCAAACGATTCCTGCATTTTTCGCACAATTCTCAAATTAAATTCTTGATATACAAAGTTTTAAGACATCTTTGAATAAAAAATAAGTTTTCGTTGTACAATATATATATATATTTGCACGTTTTCATTTCATCATTAAATAAAACAGCGCTAAGAAACACCCGAACCTATCCCACTCTCGGCATATTCCAAACTTCCCGGCTGAGTGAAATAAACATCTTTTGGACATGCAACAGGCAGATGAGTCCAGTAGAGGGCGCAGGAACCAATATATTCGGAAGAGGGTTTCTGTCGCTTGTCAACTTTTTTAGCACCAATATTCTCTCTCGTTTTTTATTTTTATTTTAGGTGTGTTTATTTACGGCTGCGCGTGCCAGCGCTGATTGGACGGCGTGTCAGATAAGCGCCAATGGGAGAGCAATGACAGACTATCATAAAAGAGAATGTTTTCAAATGAGCATCCGGAGCATTAAGGGAATAAAAGGGTGAAACTCTTGGTTATCCCATTTCGCATCATTGTAAAGAGAATTACAGTTTCTCTTCTCTATCGCTTTTCCCCTAAGTAAACACTAAACATGTCCTATTTTCGGTATGCAAATACTCAAATATGTCTTAAGGGTGTACTCAAATCCAAACTGCTTATTTTGAGACACATTTTTAAATTCATTTTTGTTTAAAATGCATCCAATTGGCAGGTTCCGTTATTCAGAAACTTTATAATGTCCGTATTGTCTCGATTTTTTGATAAAGGCAGAATATATTTCAAAAAATGCTGTCAAAATGGACATTTTGAACCGAATTTTCCGAAGCGATAGAGCTGGAAACAAAAAAACAAGAACGAAAAATCATGCGTCAAGCAAAGATTATGTAAAACTTTCCAACGCTTCCAAAATAATTTTACAAATCATACTGTTTAATAAGCTGAAAGATAACATCTAAGTAAACAATTTGGAAAACACATAACATATTTGAAAACATAATTTCAGGAATTTCCAACATATACAATATTCGGAAAAATATCTGAATACTTTTATTCAGCCCTGTATATGATCTATAGATTTGTATATATACTACATAGGATGCTAAATTTTAGTTCAGTTAGGAAACATGTAGCACAGTTTAAAATTCTCCTTCTGGAGTTTCTGTCAATAAACGGAAATGTGTTCGCAAACTTTTGTGCTGCCCTGTATATGATCTACAGAATTTATACACACCACGTAATAGACAAAAAGTGAGTTAAATTTAAAGTCGCGTTCAGTAACTTAAAACGAACTTCCAGGAATTACTGTTAACAGACAGTAGATAATTCTTTTGTGTGTCCCTGTAAATAAACGATGACTGCTATACACAGAATATTCTGTAGTAAGCCTCTTGTAATGCACCTTAGTGATATATATAAATTTCAATGCGTTTAAAATAGTGAAACATTATTTAAATAAACCGTAGACGATTTTTCTCCATAGATATAATGTAACGGAATTCTTTTGACTCTCCCTGTAAAGTAACTATAAGTGCTATGCGCACCCTATTCCATATTAAGCTTCTTGTAATGCACCTTAGTGATATATATCAATTACAATGTACTTGAAATTGTGTAACATCATTAAAATAAACCGCAAATGATTTTTCCCCATTGACCGTAATGTAACAGAATTCTTTTGAGTGTCCCTGTAAAAAAAACTATAAGTGCTACACACTTCCGTTGAAATAGGGAACATGCTATAGATAACGACAATATAAAAATTGCAGAGCAATACGAGCATATTTACGGGAGTTAGAGCACGGCCAGATGGCCATACGGCAGACGGCCAGACAAACCGAAGTCATAAACACTTTTCAACTAGGTTGGAAAGTGTTAAAAATGATCGTACTGTGAAAATAATTGTTTGTAAATCAATTTCTAATTAATTGAACGAAAAATAAAAACATGGGTACCTTATAAATCTCTTCATAAATCACTCTGTCAAGTTTCATGTTTTTACTTTTAAAAATGAGTCTGGAAATGTGTCTCGAAATTTTTAGTTGTTGAGCGTGGAAAAGTATTTTTTTTTTAATACCGCCTTAAAAACTGCAACAAATACTTACAGGCAATTTGAATTTGTTAAGAGCCTACGTTAGTAATGCGAAGACACCTGCAAACCAATGTTAAACCAATGATAGCGTTCTTTTGAAGCTTTTCGTTTGCATTTTAATATTTTTACTTTCGTACTTTTTCTATTGTGATTTTCCTTTACAGCAAGAATAGCTAATCTTATAGTTGAATAATTCTTAAGAAATCAGCATTTTTCATTGAAAATCAATATTCTTCTTCGTTAAATTATTAATACCAGTTAAGGTGTTTGTCGTTTAAAATTAGTAATATATGTTTAATCTTCAGCTTATGATTTGATATCCATCTTAAAGTTAAAAAATTCTTCAGAAATCAGCCTTTTTCGTTAAAAATTTATATTTTGCATTGTTTTGTTTAAACATTAAAACTCATTAAGGTGTTTATCATTCAAAATTAATATATTTGTTTAATCTTCAGCTTATAAGTTGGTAACGTCATCTTATAGTTGAAAAATTCTTAAGAAATCGACTTTTTTCCTTAAAATGGATATGTTTCCATTGTTTCGCTTAATTAGTGATACTCATTAAGAAGTTCGTTATTCAAAATTAATATATAAATATAATATTCATCTTATAGTATGATAATCTTGTCCATTTAACCTCATCTTAGAGTTTCTATGTTCACGTCTCATCTCACAGTTAATATTTAACCCTCTTTCATGCTAGCGGGCGTTGGAATCGGATTCGGAGGCTGCTCGGTGCCGCAGTGCCGCCTGCTGACCCCGAACTTTTGTTTTCCTACTACTCATGTATAAAACCAAGGTTTCTTTTGCTGCCACTGCTTTTCGGAAACGTTTTCGAATAGTTTCTATAGTGTATTAATCAGTTTCCTCAAACCGGAATATCGGTATTTCGGATGCTATCCATTCTCAATTAAGTATTTTCATGTTTAACAAATATGTTTCACAAACAAACATGATAAATTAACAGTATTAACATCAAGTGTCTTGTCCCCTCACGCGAAAAGACCTCCGACCCACTCACCAATGTTAATCCTATGGTGCATTATTTCTAATATCTCGTTTGAAGTTCAATATTTTTAAACGATTTTTTTCATTGGATAGCTGGGATTAATCTCTATTTCCGCGTTCATTATTTTTTCGATTTTCTTGCGGATTTTTTTTTTTTTTCGGAACTGGTTCCGAAAGTGTTAAAGTCTCTTATAGATAATATACAAGGCTGTACAAAAAAAAAAAAAAAAAAAAAAAAAAAATCTGACTTTTGATAGTAATTGCTGTAATGGAGTTTTCAAATCTGTTATGCGTTTTTCAAACTAGGTGGGGCTAGTAGAGCTTTAGCCCTTGAGTAGGCTTCCCCACCTAGTTGAACTTGTTTACTTAGACATCATTTCTCACATTATTAAACGGTGATGTTTATTACAGTTTTCTGAATATGTTGGAAAGTGTTTCATAATATATGCTTGACTCCTGATTTTTCGTTCTTGCTAATTCTTTTAACTTAAAATATTTACATAAAAAAAAGGGTGTTTGGATTTATGTTTTCACTATTTTATCTAAAAAGCAGAGCCCGTTATGGAGCTCTTTGAAGGAGCCAGTTCCGGTCATTTGCGCCGGCTCCTCCCCACTCCCTCACCCCCACCGGCCCTCCGTATACTCAGGGCCTGTTTACCGAATAGGCCCGTGAAGCTCGAGCTTACCCACTGAAATACAAAGGGGCCCCCAAATTTACTTTTCAAAACTAATTTTTAGGGTGAAAAAATTCAGTCAGGGTAAAAAATGTATTTTATTTTCTTAATTATAGCTTCTAAATTTTTCCTCAGACTGTTACTGACACATTTATACTCTATTTTTTTCTGTTGATATAATAAATGGTATAAAAACAGTGATTAAATGCAACTTATTTTCATTTTTCTTACGTTTTACATTTTAATTTCAAGCGTGCTAAAAATAACAGAAAATTTTATCTGTATACTTATATTTTGTGTATATTCATAAAGAGTGGAGAAATGATATAGAGAATAGGTTATTTAAATAAAGGGGAATGTAATTAGCATTCAGGTAATACCAAATTTCTGTTTATAAAATTGTGTTGCAGCCAAGCATAAATTTACATCAAATATTTGTTGTCCCAGCATTGTTCTTAGCACTGGCAAATCCTGCAATTTGTGAAACATAAAATATCTTTTGAAGTTCAAATATTCGCATCGGTTCCATATTTGTAAATTCATTTACAAAATTAATTTGTTATGTATATTATAAAATATTTTTGATATGTATATTGGTAGTTAGTTTTAGTTTAATATTAAAAGTGTTGTTTACTCGAAATTTTGATAGTAAAATTTCAAATTGTTGAAGCATAATTGGTAGAGTAAAAGGGGCGCCCCTGTGTGACGTCTGGCTTCCCCTACTAGTGATGGGCATAACGATTATTTTGATTATTCGAATGAATCATTCGGGCATGCGCAGAAGCATATCTGTCAAACTTCATTTTTTTTTTTTTTTTTTTCAATTACTACCAGAAATTTTGAAAAAAAAAAAAAAAAAAAAGTTTCTGCAGAAACTTTTTTTTTTTTCAAAATTTCTGGTAGTAATTGAATAAAACATTTTTTGAAGTTTGACAGATATGCTTCTGCGCATGCCCGAATGATTCATTCGATTAATCAAAATAATCGTTATGCCCATCACTATCCCCTACTTCTAAGTCTTAAGCGGGCCCTGCGTATACTATACCTTTTTATAAATACACAGCTGAATGACTCATACCAATAACTCAAAATCATGTCGAGGACACGAGAGTCTTTCTTTTTTCTTTATTATTATTTTTTGAGGTACTCGTAAATAAACAGAGTATCACAATCTCGTTTCCTCATTTCTAGCGGAGCTGGCAAAAATTCTTCCAGAATCTGTTAAGTGGTCGAAAACATGCATTCTCTTTACACTTACTTTGAAGAAAAATAAAATGTGAAGCGAAACACGCAATTTTTTTTTCTTTTAACGCTTTATACACTTCTTGTCACTCCGATACTGTGATTAAAAATATCGTCTCTTGCTCCGCTGTTAAGCAAGGTCGGAACATCACATAATTTTTCGCAACATTAAAACTATTATTAACTGTAACAAGTTGGAAATTGTACGTTAAGCGTGACAAATGAGGTGCGTTCGTTTTCGTGCTATAACTAGTTTTACAATGTAAAAAATCATCGTTATTATTTCAGTGAAATAAATTATATCGTCTGCTATGAACGAAATAAGGATGCCTTTTTTGTTTTCTTTTCGTCTCCAAACAGCTCTGTAAATTTACCACGGAGATCTTGCTTTGCGAATGATTATCTCCATGGTTAATGTTTCTATGGCTCACGATGAATAAATCTTTTGTTTATTTACTTTAATGGATTGAGATATTCGGCTGTTAACCTAATTTTCACTGAAATTATCTCAGAATCTATACATTTTTTAAAGTAACTCATCTCTCAAGCAAACGATTTTTTTGAATGATCTTTCTAAAAATGTAACTTTTATGCCATTTTATTCAAAAAAATTTTTTTTAATAAAAATGGCCGCTTGGCTTATGGAAAAAGATGTGGTTAGCCCGTATTTATTTTCCTCAGTCACATGACTTGCGCTTTTACTATATAGATTACGTACGATAGAATTTAATAGAATAAAGAAAACTTTGATTAATATCTTTTTAAGTTTTGATTCAATTTTCATAAAATTTTAAATGACGCGACAAAATTTTGCAACAGTTATATATATTAAATTTCAAACCATTCGGTTGGGTAGTTTTTGCGCTGTTATATGCGGACAGACGGACGGACGGACAGACAGATGAACGGACCAAACGATAACTATAGCTACGTATTTATATAATTACGAACGCACCTAAAAAAAGACAAATATTTCTTAATCTCCGAAAATATCACATAACCACGTACGAAAATGCACAATAACCTCTTCTCAGTTACCCAGGATTCCGAAAAATATTCCTTATCTTTAAAAACATCAGTAATCAATATACCTTCGAGATTCAACAAAGCAAAAACATTTAAAAAATAGAAGTTTTTTTTTTTCGGTTTTTAGATTGCTATCAATTCTTAATTAAACACTTTCAGTTGTGCAACTGAATTTATACATGAAAGAGTAACAAAATCACATTAAGTTAATGTTAATGTCAATTTATAGTGATTGTCTGTAAAACATGTTTATTGAAATTGAAAATGTTTATTTGAGGATTTTGACAGCATCCGATAAACCTTATTTCCGATTGAGAAAATTGATTACTATAATATAAAAACTATTCGGAGAGATTTCCGAAAGTAAACGGCAGCAAAAGAAACTTTGCTTTTATAAATGTTTCATTAAATCTAGGAAATATATTAGTTTTGTGGGGCTTTAAAAGATAAAGAACGTTTTTCAGAATCGTGGGTAACTCCGAAGAGGTTATTGTATATTTTCATTTGTGATTATATTATACATTCCTATATTAAGAAAATTTGTCTTTTTTATATAGTGTACATTTGCCTGGATTATAAGTTTAGATTGTTTATTCTCGTTAAAAAAAAATTGTAAAACTTTAAAACAAAGGTAATTCGTTTTAAACAATGTAGAATTTATTTCCACTATCTCTTCTACTTAAAAAACAACAAAAAGCATTTCTTAAAAAAAATTACTTATTTATCAACTTATTTATAACTCCGAATTTTTACTACAGTGCCATCATCCGTAATCGGGCATAGATATGTTCCTGGAGTTTGACATATTTTGCTACGATTATACATGATTAAGAGCCAAATCTCTTAGCTAGTTGCTTCCGGCATCAATATGCATTTTTTTTTTTTTTTTTTTTTTTTTTTTTTTTTTTTTTTACCAGGCCTATTTTCCAAATACATTGTCTGATAAAATAATATTGAGCAAATTATCCATCTAGTCATTGGCATATGATGACAATAGATTTTAATTTTTTATGTGATACGATACTGCACTGCAATTATTATTTTTTTTTAATTTTACGGTATAATTCTGGCACACATTATTATACCGTAGTACATATTATTATACCGCTAGTATTATAACCGTAAAACCAACATTTTTTTTTTCTTAATTGTAGTGTAGTTTTAAGAAAACAGTTTCAAAACGCTTTATTATTTTATTCGAATCATACTGATTGGTAAAGAAATCACACAAGTTGATATTTTTTTCCAATAGAGTGAAAAAGTTTTCGGAAAAAGTACATTTTTTCACTCAAAGGGGAAAAAATTCAAATTTTGTGGGACCTCTTTACCAATCAGTATATGATTAAGTTAAAATAACGCGAGACGATGCAGGTTTTTTTTTTTTTTTTTTTTTTTTTTTTGGGGGGGGGGGGGGGTGTTCTATGAAAAGTGAAAGATATTTTTGTGAAAATTATTACATTTTTGTGAAAAATAACGTCATAACGAAGGAGGAAATCCAGTAACTCTCAAGTAATGTTTGGTCCAGTCCTCGAATCCAGCATTTATTAATAACTTTTTGAAACTTTTTTTTTAATAACTTTGCTAAAGTTTTCCTTTCTGGTGAACTTGTTTTGTTTGCAAATTACACATTTTAAAATCTAACAAAATAAAAATAATTAATGAAGGGTTTGTTTTACATCGAATGGAATTTTGTGAAGGAACCCATTTTATTAAGAATAATTTTGTGAAGGACCCTGTTTTATTAAGAGGAAATTTGTGAAGGAGGCCGTTTTATTTAATGGATTTTTGTGAAGGGTTACTAAATAGGGCTCCAAATTCTACTTGGATCGACTTCTGAATAATGAAGTTAGTGATGGGCATAATGATTATTTTGAATATTCGAATGAATCATTCGGGCATGTGCAGAAGCCTATCTGTCAAACTTCAATTTTTTTTAAATTCAATTACTACCAGAAATTTTGAAAAAAAAAAAAAAAGTTTCTGCAGAAACTTTTTTTTTTTTTTTTGCTTCTGCACATGCCCGAATGATTCATTCGAATAGTCAAAATAATCGTTATGCCCATCACTAAATAAAGTGTTTCTACGTATCCATCGTTTAATGTATTTTCTTTAGCTGCGATTTGTTCTCATGAGTTGTCTCACATAACAGACCAGATACAATGACCAAAAGGATGTCTGAGTTGGAAAAAAATTCAGCTTGTATGCTGAGTGAAAAAGTGTCCATAAAAAGAGCATCTTTTCACTCATTTGGAAAAAAAATTCAACTTCTGGGATTTCTTTAAAAATCAGTATGATTGAGTTAAAATAAAAAGTGTTGCATATCCATCATTTAATGAAGTTCCTTTACCTGCGATTTATTCTGTCGAGCTGTCTCACATGACAGAACAGATTCTATATTACCAAAAGGTTGTCTGAATTGGAAAAAAGTTCAGCTTGTATGCTGAGTGAAAAACTGTTCATAAAAATGGGATTTTTTCACTCATTTGGAAAAAAATTCAATTTCTGGGATTTCTTTAAAAATCAGTATGATTGAGTTAAAATAAAAAGTGTTGCATATCCATCATTTAATGAAGTTCCTTTACCTGCGATTTATTCTGTCGAGCTGTCTCACATGACAGAACAGATTATATATTACCAAAAGTCTGAATTGGAAAAAAGTTCAGCTTGTATGCTGAGTGAAAAAGTATCTATAAAAAGGGCATTTCTTTACTCATTTGGAAAAAAATTCAACTTCTGCGATTTCTTTAAAAATCAGTATGATTGAGTTAAAATAGAAAGTGTTGCATATCCATCATTTAATGAAGTTCCTTTACCTGCGATTTATTCTGTCGAGCTGTCTCACATGACAGAACAGATTCTATATTACCAAAAGGTTGTCTGAATTGGAAAAAAGTTCAGCTTGTATGCTGAGTGAAAAACTGTTCATAAAAATGGGATTTTTTCACTCATCTGGAAAAAAATTCAATTTCTGGGATTTCTTTAAAAATCAGTATGATTGAGTTAAAATAAAAAGTGTTGCATATCCATCATTTAATGAAGTTCCTTTACCTGCGATTTATTCTGTCGAGCTGTCACACATGACAGAACAGATTCTATATTACCAAAAGGTTGTCTGAATTGGAAAAAAGTTAAGCTTGTATGCTGAGTGAAAAACTGTTCATAAAAATGGGATTTTTTCACTCATTTGGAAAAAAATTCAATTTCTGGGATTTCTTTAAAAATCAGTATGATTGAGTTAAAATAAAAAGTGTTGCATATCCATCATTTAATGAAGTTCCTTTACCTGCGATTTATTCTGTCGAGCTGTCTCACATGACAGAACAGATTCTATATTACCAAAAGGTTGTCTGAATTGGAAAAAAGTTCAGCTTGTATGCTGAGTGAAAAACTGTTCATAAAAATGGGATTTTTTCACTCATTTGGAAAAAAATTCAATTTCTGGGATTTCTTTAAAAATCAGTATGATTGAGTTAAAATAAAAAGTGTTGCATATCCATCATTTAATGAAGTTCCTTTACCTGCGATTTATTCTGTCGAGCTGTCACACATGACAGAACAGATTCTATATTACCAAAAGGTTGTCTGAATTGGAAAAAAGTTAAGCTTGTATGCTGAGTGAAAAAGTGTCCATAAAAAGAGCATCTTTTCACTCATTTGGAAAAAAAATTCAACTTCTGGGATTTCTTTAAAAATCAGTATGATTGAGTTAAAATAAAAAGTGTTGCATATCCATCATTTAATGAAGTTCCTTTACCTGCGATTTATTCTGTCGAGCTGTCTCACATGACAGAACAGATTCTATATTACCAAAAGGTTGTCTGAATTGGAAAAAAGTTCAGCTTGTATGCTGAGTGAAAAACTGTTCATAAAAATGGGATTTTTTCACTCATTTGGAAAAAAATTCAATTTCTGGGATTTCTTTAAAAATCAGTATGATTGAGTTAAAATAAAAAGTGTTGCATATCCATCATTTAATGAAGTTCCTTTACCTGCGATTTATTCTGTCGAGCTGTCACACATGACAGAACAGATTCTATATTACCAAAAGGTTGTCTGAATTGGAAAAAAGTTAAGCTTGTATGCTGAGTGAAAAAGTGTCCATAAAAAGAACATCTTTTCACTCATTTGGAAAAAATTTCAACTTCTGCGATTTCTTTAAAAATCAGTATGATTGAGTTAAAATAAAAAGTGTTGCATATCCATCATTTAATGAAGTTCCTTTACCTGCGATTTATTCTGTCGAGCTGTCTCACATGACAGAACAGATTATATATTACCAAAAGTCTGAATTGGAAAAAAGTTCAGCTTGTATGCTGAGTGAAAAAGTATCTATAAAAAGGGCATTTCTTTACTCATTTGGAAAAAAATTCAACTTCTGGGATTTCTTTAAAAATCAGTATGATTGAGTTAAAATAAAAAGTGTTGCATATCCATCATTTAATGAAGTTCCTTTACATGCGATTTATTCTGTCGAGCTGTCTCACATGACAGAACAGATTATATATTACCAAAAGTCTGAATTGGAAAAAAGTTCAGCTTGTATGCTGAGTGCAAAAGTATCTATAAAAAGGGCATTTCTTCACTCATTTGGAAAAAAAATTCAACATCTGGGATTTCTTTAAAAATCAGTATGGTTGAGTTAAATTAAAAAGTGTTACATATCTACCATTTAATGAAGTTCCTTTACCTGCGATTTATTCTGCTGAGCTGTCTCACATGAAAGACCAGATTCAATTATCAAAAGGTTGTCTGAATTGGAAAAAAGTTCAGTTTGTATGCTGAGTGAAAAAGTGTCCATAAAAAGGGCATTTTTTCGCTCATTTCTAAAGATATTCAACTTTTGGGATTTCTTTAACAAGAACAAAAAATCATGCGTCAAGCATAGATTATGTAACATTTTCCAACGCTTCCAAAATCATTTTCATATCATTACCGTTTAATAAATTGAAAAATAACATTTAAGTAAATAATTTGGAAAGCGCATAGCATATTTAAAAACGTAATTTCAGGAATTTCCAACATATATTTCCAACATATAAAATATTCGTAAAAATATCCGAGTACTTTTATTCAGCCCTGTATATGATCTATTAGATTTGTATATATACTACATAGGACGCTAAATTTTAGTTTAGTTAGGAAACGCGTAGCACAGTTTAAAATTCTCCTTCTGGAGTTTCGGTCAATAAAAGGAAATTGCGAACTTTTGTGCAAGTAATAGACAAAAAGTGATTTAAATTTAAAATCGCATTCAGCAACTTAAAACGCACTTCCAGGAATTATTGTTAACAGACAGTAGAGAATTCTTTTGTGTGTCCCTATAAATGAACGATGACTGCTATACACACACTATTCTGTAGTAAGCCACTTGTAGTGCACCTTAGTAATATATATATATACATTTCAATGCGTTTAAAATAGTGCAACATTATTTAATTAAATCGCAAACGATTTTTCTCCATAGACGTAATGTAACGGAATTATTTTGACTGTCCCTGTAAAGTAACTTTAAGTGCTATGCACACCCTATTCCATATTAACCTTCTTGTAATACACCTTAGTGATATATATCAATTACAATGTGTTTGAAATTGTGTAACATCATTAAAATAAACCGCAAAGGATTTTTCCCCATAGACCGTAATGTAACGGAATTCTTTTAAGTGTCCCTGTAAAAAAACTATAATTGCTACACACTTCAGTTGAAAAAGGTAACATGGTATAGATAACGACAATAACATATAAAAATTGCAGGGCAATCCGAGCCTATTTACGGGAGTTAGAGCACGGATAGACGGCAGACGGCCATACGGCCAGACAAACCGAAGTAATAAACACTTTTCAACTAGGTTGGGAAGTGTTAAAAATCAGTATGATTGAGTTAAAATAAAAAGTGTTGCATATCCATCATTTAATGAAGTTCCTTTACCTGCGATTTATTCTGTCGAGCTGTCTCACATGACAGAACAGATTATATATTACCAAAAGTCTGAATTGGAAAAAAGTTCAGCTTGTATGCTGAGTGAAAAAGTATCTATAAAAAGGGCATTTCTTCACTCATTTGGAAAAAAAATTCAACTTCTGGGATTTCTTTAAAAATCAGTATGGTTGAGTTAAATTAAAAAGTGTTACATATCTACCATTCAATGAAGTTCCTTTACCTGCGATTTATTCTGCTGAGCTGTCTCACATGAAAGACCAGATTCAATTATCAAAAGGTTGTCTGAATTGGAAAAAAGTTCAGCTTGTATGCTGAGTGAAAAAGTGTCCATAAAAAGGCCATTTTTTCGCTCATTTCTAAAGATATTCAACTTTTGGGATTTCTTTAACAAGAACGAAAAATCATGCGTCAAGCATAGATTATGTAACACTTTCCAACGCTTCCAAAATCATTTTCATATCATTACCGTTTAATAAATTGAAAAATAACATCTAAGTAAATAATTTGGAAAGCGCATAGCATATTTAAAAACGTAATTTCAGGAATTTCCAACATATATTTCCAACATATAAAATATTCGTAAAAATATCCGAGTACTTTTATTCAGCCCTGTATATGTTCTATTAGATTTGTATATATACTACATAGGACGCTAAATTTTAGTTTAGTTAGGAAACGCGTAGCACAGTTTAAAATTCTCCTTCTGGAGTTTCTGTCAATAAACGGAAATTGCGAACTTTTGTGCAAGTAATAGACAAAAAGTGATTTAAATTTAAAATCGCGTTCAGCAACTTAAAACTCACTTCCAGGAATTATTGTTAACAGACAGTAGAGAATTCTTTTGTGTGTCCCTGTAAATGAACGATGACTGCTATACACACACTATTCTGTAGTAAGCCACTTGTAGTGCACCTTAGTAATATATATATATATTTCAATGCGTTTAAAATAGTGCAACATTATTTAATTAAATCGCAAACGATTTTTCTCCATAGACGTAATGTAACGGAATTATTTTGACTGTCCCTGTAAAGTAACTTTAAGTGCTATGCACACCCTATTCCATATTAAGCTTCTTGTAATGCACCTTAGTGATATATATCAATTACAATGTGTTTGAAATTGTGTAACATCATTAAAATAAACCGCAAATGATTTTTCCCCATAGACCGTAATGTAACGGAATTCTTTTAAGTGTCCCTGTAAAAAAACTATAAGTGCTACACACTTCAGTTGAAATAGGTAACATGCTATAGATAACGACAATAACATATAAAAATTGCAGGGCATACCGAGCCTATTTACGGGAGTTAGAGCACGGACAGACGGCAGACGGCCATTCGGCCAGACAAACCGAAGTAATAAACACTTTTCAACTAGGTTGGAAAGTGTTAAAAATCAGTATGATTGAGTTAAAATAAAAAGTGTTGCATATCCATCATTTAATGAAGTTCCTTTACCTGCGATTTATTCTGTCGAGCTGTCTCATATGACAGAACAGATTCTATATTACCAAAAGTTTGTATGAGTAAACTGTATCTGAGTTGGAAAAAATTCAATTTCTATGAATTTCAAAATGCTTTAAAACCCCGAACGTTTAACGAATCACAACGCAATGCCTGAAAATCAGGCGAAAAGCTTATCCTTTGCAACTATAGCTCTTTTTAAGTAGATTTCCTAAGAAATACTACCTATTACATTCTCCCCTAAGTTGGAATTTTTGAAAAAATTTTGCAGATCTACGCCGATCATGACTCCCAGAACCCAATACCCTCCAGTTCAAAACTTTATATTTATATCTATCTATCTATCTATTATGCACTTTTTATGGACACGATAACTGCAATAATTCTGCACAAATCTCTTCCAAGCTGATACATAAAATCTGGGTCAAGTTCGTTAATGGGCAAAATCGAACTAGGGGGGGGGGGAGAGGTGATAGGGGGCTTTTTGTGAAAATAGAAAAAAACCCCATAATTTCTTAATTATGATACGTATCGAATCCGTTTCATGTTATTATTACTTCTAGGAAAAGGGCCGAAAATTTATGTATGACAGATTTTTGATATCATTAAAAATGGCCCCAAGGGGGGGGGGAAAGGGGTGTTTTATAAGAAAAAAATTTATAACTTCGTCAATTCAAAAGATATCAAATCTGCTTAAATTTATTATGAATCCTCTTAATATTGTCTAAAACTTTTATATTGACAAGTTTTTTATAGGACCAACCCTTATAGAAAAAAAAATAAGAACAAAAAAATATCCCTGCCGGCTCCGCCTGCAAACAAGTTAGATTTCGAAATGGGCGGTTCCAACTACCGCATCGAGGCAAAAAAGTAATTTATTTCGCAATTCCCAACAAACAGGCGCTCCACACGGTCTGCGTCTTCGAAATCTACCTGTGCCTGTAGGCCGAGCCGTCAGGATTTTTTTTTTTTAATTATCTATGTGAATTCCGCCATTAAATTTCACTGAGTTTATATTATGCAGTTAGTACATGCATAGAATCACTAGCATTTGTTAAAAAACTCTTTTGAGAATGCTCTTTACATGTACATAAGAGGATAAGAAATGTAATAAGGAATAACAGTGGGAATAATAAAGCAAAACAATACTTTGATTTTGATCTCTTTACCTTCATTTTCTTATGGAAAAAAAGTAACTTGAACTTATGAAGAGCGACTTTGGAAGAGAGGAGTTATCGCCGTGAAATAGCCTCTTCGAAAATTCCCTTTAAGCTTGGGCCGCTTCACTGAAATTCCCCGATCGCGAAATCCCCATGTTAATCTATGGTAAAACTTAGAAGCGCAATTACCCATTACCTAATATAATTATTAAAATACGGCTTTCACCATCAGAAAGTAGACATCAGATTCTGATGATGTGCTTTTTTTTTAAATTGTCTCCGTAAACTTTAAGTATATAAAAATTTTCTATAAATTTTGAAATTTTCACTTGATGAAATTTTATTATCTTCTGAGGAATATTTGAAATTTAAGGGAAGAATTTTTAAAAACGTACATCGTTGGCATACGACGTCTACTTTCCGATGGTGAAAACCGTATTTTAATAATTGTATTAGGTAATGAGTAATCGTTCTTCTAAGTTTTTGCAAAGGCTCCCAGAGGCTACTTCACTCACGCGAAAACACCCGCTCGCTAATGTTAATCCTATGGGGGAAATATTTTATAATTAATTTCTCGTTCGCATTTCAATATTTTTAAATGTTTTTTTTTTTTTTTTTTTTTTTTTTTGCGTAGGATAGTTTTTTGCACGCTCTCTCTTACTTTTCGATTTTGGTTGCAGTGTTTTTCTATTGGGGATACTTTCACTTTCGAAACCGGTTCCGACAGTGAAAGTATCTTAATAAAAAAAAACTTGTTATCAAAATCGAAAAAGTACAAAAGGGCCTGAATAGACATCGACCTCAGCTAGCCAATACAAAGAAAAAATAAATAAAAAACAAAAATATTGAAAGGCAAACGAGATAGCTTAAAATATTTCCCCCATGGATTAACATTAGCGAGTGAGTGTTTTCGCGTGAGTGAAGTAGCTTCTTAACATGGGATTTCGCGATGGGAGAGTTTCAGTGAAGCAACCCCTTAAGGCTGCTCGTCAGTAAACTTCCCGATTCCCCTCACTAATGTTAATCCAATGGGAGTAGGATGCATTCGTATTTTTAAAATATCTCCTCAGGAAATTAATATTTTTAACTTCTGCTTCTGTGTACTGTTCTTAAAGAATGTCTCTTTTTTTCTTAGTTATCAAAATATTTCTAAACTATGTGCTTAATTTATATTTTTATGTGTTAAAATCTCAGCGAAATTGAATAAGATTTTAACATTTCATATAAAATTAAGTATATATTTCAGAAAAAAATTGACAACTAAAAAAAAAAGGGATATTTTTTAAAACAATACAAAGAGAACAGAAGTAAAAAAAAATTAATTTTCCAAGGAGATATTTTAAAAATACGAATGCATCCTACGCCCATAGGAATAACATTAGCGAGGGGAATCGGGAAGTTTACTGACGAGCAGCCTTAAGGCTCCTCATCAGTCAGAACATTCAGCTCAAATCGGATACTAATGTCAGACACACAAATATACATAGAAATCTAATGATGCCCGAACGTAATATATACTCACCGCTATTTTGGCAGTTACACAGTTTCATTTTTAAAAAGCCGGTTTCAAAATATTTTGAATATGTAATATGCAATTTTTATAAAAATCTTAAATTATTTTTAAACATAACTGAGTAAAATTTTGTAACATATTTTTCATTTAAATTATTTTTCAATAAATTATTTTTTAATTCGGCCAACCCAGAAAAGATAATCGTTTTCACTTTAAAACAGCTTTAAATAGCTGAGGTAATTAGTTTTCTTAAAACTGGTAAATAAACTAATTATATCATGCTTCCTTTAATTATAGATGTTGTTTTAAGGGATACTGTCTCAAATATCTTAACAGACAACAGATACATTAAAAATAACAGATATCGAGTAAGAAAATAAACAGAATCTGTTTTTGTTTATGAAAAACAGACCTGTTCAGGTTTGCGCCGAAATTTTTAGTAAAAAATAAAAATTAAAAAATAATTTTAGAGAAGCATTTTTTACTACTACTGCATTTTTATTCATATCAAAACCGCAAAATTCCATTCTTGACAATACATTAAATATTTTAGAAAAGTTTGCAGTACAATTTTCTTATTCAAATAGTATCAGTCTAAGTGTCAATGATGGAAGTGCAGAATTGTTTATGACATAAAATCGTACCATCTTCCACCAACCAAGGGTGTATTACAACATCATGTTTTCTGTAGTGCTTTCCAAGCTGGTCATATTTGGGTATAAGCAGACGAGCATGAATGGACAACCAACGAATGGAGATTGGATAACTTATATCATGAAAAATGAAATGGTCGGAGTTTTTCAGAGATTGCAGATTCTTATAAAGAGTTAATAAAGTGTATGTTCAAAATCTGTAAAAATAAGTGTGGCTGTAGAAAGGATGAACTATCTTGCACATTATTGTACAATTGCAAAAACAGTGGAAGAAACGACATGATACAATCTGGATTTATAAACATAAAGTAATATGCGAAAAATTAGACTCATAAACAGGTGAGTCCTGCATCGGGTCGGGTTTCTCGCTTTTACCCGCAACCAACCCGGTTCGAGTCGGGTTGCCACTATGTTTTTTTCGTTGTGATTCGTGTTCGGGTCGGGTTGTCTTCTACTTATTTGCTGCGAGTCGGGTTCGGTTGGTGTTGATATTCAATGTTTCGGGTTCGGGTCGGTTTCGGGTTGGGTCCGGGTTCGGCTTGACCCGTTTTTTCAAAATAATGTCCACAATATTTTTTCAGATTAAAATTATATAGACAATGATACCTTCATGCACGGCAGTGTATTACTGCTTTTTTTTTTACTGTTTATTACTGTCAATTTTACGGTATATTTAAGGTATTACCAAGTTTTATTATGCTTGTTCAACAGTAAGGTATAAAAATAGGTTATTATTGTTTTACAATTAGTATAAAGTGATAATAATAATAATAAGAAGAAATTTTATTATTAAGAAAAATTAAAACAAATTTTATCATAAAAATATTTTGTTCCCCTTAAACAGTAATAATGTAAGAAGAAATAAAAAAAAACCTGTGAAATTTCAACTTTGTACCTATTATAATACAAAAACTTAGTTTTCTTTATTTGTTTGTTTACATTCTTTCATTATTATTATTATTATTATTATTATTATTATTATTATTCAATTTAGGGGAATTTTCCAAGTATATTTTTGAAAGCTTATGATTTACAAGATAATTTAAAATCAATTAAAAAAATAGCAATTAAAAATAATCTGAAAAATAAGTAAAATTTAGAATTTTGCAGTATACTAAGTAAGCTGATAATATTCAACCTTTCTTTAACTTGCTTTTAGGAATGATATGCTTAATAATAAATATGAAAATAAGAAAAAAAATTTAATTTAATTTAATTTTTTTTAATGTGAGAATTATACCAAAATGTTCACCAAACCTTGGACAATATCCAATTTTAACGCTTTGTGCACCGACAGTACTCTTAGAAACCATTAAAGGAAATTTAATATGAAATTTACTTTAAAAGTAGATTTTACTTTTCAGACAAAAAGCGAAACAAAAGAAGCTGAATATATTGTTTAAAGTGGTTATTTTCTCTATGGTTGAGAAAATAACAGCTTTAAACAATATGGATAATATTGAATATTGAAATATTTACATAGTTTTTCTCCTATTAAAAAATGTTACATGAAAAAAAATTGCAACTACAAAAACCTTCCCATTTACAGATTAGGATCCCAATACATTTATTTACATTATGTTGTTTTATAAAAATTGCGACATATCAATAACTTTTTTTTGTTGTTAATGAATCTAATTATTCTTATAAATATTTTGCAAAATGAGTTATAACCACCGATTTATTAAATAAGTTTTAATGAAAAAACATCTAAATTTCATATTATTATTATAGCGTATAAATTTTCTAATTTATATAACAGGCAGTCCTGTAAATCTACTTTCACTACAACATTACAGTCGATGCCGCGAAAGCGTATTTTTAGGAAAGGCGTGCTTAAAATAATAAATGTGAAAATAAGAGAAAAACATTGAATTTGTTTTAAATAAATCAGAAAAATACACTGCAAAAGAAAAAAAAAAGTTGATTTTACGGTATAATAGTGCCACTTCAGCTACCAGTATTACACCGTAAAATAAACAGTAATAAGCAGCAAAATAAGCAGTAATACACTACCACGCATCTTTTTTTTTTTTTTTTTTTTTTTTTTGCGGTGTACTAAAATGTTTAACAAATCTTCAGACATTAAAAGAAAATAATTATTGAGGTGGTTTCTGTGTTTAGCTTTTAAGGAGACAGGGTT
Organism: Maratus michaelseni; assembly: GCA_963931845.1. Lineage (NCBI taxonomy): Eukaryota > Metazoa > Arthropoda > Arachnida > Araneae > Salticidae > Maratus > Maratus michaelseni. The sequence goes on along the minus strand of OZ007594.1, from coordinate 204,587,744 downwards.
CGCTAGATATCTAAGTTCGGATTTTTTAAGTAAGTCCCCTTACCGAGCAGCGCGGTTGGACTTGGTGATGATCAAAGGCTTATGGGCGGCAGCACGACAATGAAAACCAAGCAGATGAGTTTCCTTACGGATGGAATTCATCGAAACAACACACCCGGATGCCTGTTGAAACTTTAGGCGTGTGTGTGCCATTGGTTGGGTGCTGTTCTTCCGAATTTCTCTGCACAGCACCCGTCAGTCTCTATCATCCAGTTTCTTGGGTCTACCGACTCTGGGCATATTCCGACAATCACCGCTCACCTTCCACTTCTGAATCACATAGGCCACAGTCGATTTTGGTAATTCAACTCGTTAGATATCCCTTAAGGATCGGCCATTTCGGTGGTAACCGATGATTACACTTTTCTCGAACTCAGATACCTCTGTACTTCATGGCATCTTGCATGCAACTGATGTCAATGTTGTTTCCGACAGTATATTTAACGATGGAGAGCGTGACGTGCATCAATACCGCAGATATCGGTATTTGCATAGGTGTCCAAATAGTTATTGGTAGATGGTGTATATATATATAGCGATTCCGTCTTAGCATGCTTTAATATATTTCTAAAATCGATTTTCAATTATTTTAACCCCAAGAATGTATTTCAGACGCTGTAACGAAGACAATGAATTATCTTGCATAGATGTGAATACACAATTTAATAATACTTTTTGAAACATGATTCTGTATCTGACGTTAGTTGACGCCTCTGTAGGCTTTCCACGATCCAAGCTGGCCGTTGAGTAATTCTCAGGTACTGGCTTCACACTAGTCTCCAAAGTGTGGACCTGCTCCGGCTCCTCTCGGTCTGTAATTGTAAGGAAAGGGCAAATGACGTCACCGTGGGTTACATTACTAAGGGGTAGCAATCAACACCCGCCCGTTCTTTATAACTCCTACTGTACACATTAAATAAAAATTGAATAAATGGAATTAAATGAAATGAAATTTGTGGAATTTAGACAGAATTATCAAGTCCCAATTGCCTAAATACCACAAATAAAATGAAATGAGATGTTTCATCATCATATTAGCCATACATTGCTAAAAAATATGATATTGGGACTACATCTCAAATACAATGATTCAAATCAGTGATAAAATAAAAAATAAAATACAATATTAAAAAGGAAAGAAGCCATACTTATAAATTACAGAGAGAACATTTAATAGAGACATTAAGTATAAAATCCATAAAGATGAAAAGAGATATAAAAATAAGATACCTTGCAGTTCATGAACCATCATGAAAACTCCAACATGACTGGGGAATGAATTGCATAAAAAATCATAACATGTTGCCAATTTTAGAAATATAAATTGCTTAGAAATATAAATTGCTTTGCAGTGATGCCAGAAATAATGTTAAAATATAATGGATTATAAAATAAACAGGAACATTAGTGCTGCCATCTATTAGTAAAAGTGAATATAATCTGAATCGAAGGAATTGGATGGAAATAAATGTTTCATAATTCAACCAAATTACTATCTTAATTGATACCAATTAGTTAAATAATAAATAAATGAAATTAATTAATAAATAGAAAATCGAATTACATTAAAGGATGTATTAATGAATAATACTATATGTTATAAATAAGTATTAAGATGGAAAAATTAATAATAAAAAAACAACTTAAAATAGTGCTGCCCTCTAGTGGTAAAAGTAAATATAAAGGAATGGATGGAAATTAGTGTTTAATAATTAAACCAAATTACTATCTTAATGATAGCCATTAGTTAAATAATAAATAAATGAAATTAATTAATAAATAGAATGTTGAATAATATCTAAGTAATGGATGTATAAATTAATAATACTATGTTATAAATAAGTAGTAATATGGAAAAATTAATAATTAATGCAACATTAAAAATGTACCATTAAATAACTGTACTAAAAATGCAACATCAATTAAAATAAATTAAATTAAAATACTAAAGATTTTAATTAAGAATCAAAGAATTTAAAATTAATATTGATTAAATATTGAAATGAATTAGTCAGAAATAATGTGGCTTCAAACAAAGTTAAATTAAATAAAAACACTTAATAAAATTAAAACATATTATATTAACACTGTATAAAAGTAAACATTATCTTAGAAGTAAATATGATATTGTCCACCAAAGGTATTAATCCAAATCATTAGATCAAATACATTCTTAATATTAATGAATATAAATTCATTTAAAATAATTAAATAATGAATAAGTAAATCTAACTAAATTAATATACATATAAAAATAACACATCGCAGTCCATTATAAAATGTGTATGATCAAACAATTGTGTAAATCAAAATTATATATATATATATATATATATATATATATATATATATATATATACAGGGTGTCCGAAAAGTCTTTCCCTGATTAAGAATTTCATTCATATCCGCTATATATAAGATAGACATGTGAAACTGGTGCCAAAACGTTGGAAAACTAATCAAGGTTTTTTGTTCCACGTTTCTGCAATGTGGGTGTAGTCGTAGTGTAACGGTTCAGTATCCAGGAAACCGGAAATGTTCACAAATCAGGAAACTGCTCAGTGTGCCCTCTGGTATCACGAGAAACTTTTGTCATCTGTAAGTCACATCTCACATGAATCCATACTCACTGATTATTTGGGATTTCGCAAAAAAAAAAAAAAGACTGCCTCTCTTCTTCCACCCTTTCATCTGAGGTTGATGGTCGGCCAGTTCTCGGCACATGGTCCGGTTTCCTAGACACTGACACTGCTATACTACAGCCACGTTACAGAAACCTTCAACAAAAAAAACTTGGTTAGTTTTCCAACATTTTGGCACCAGTTTCCCGTGTCAGTCTTGTATATAGCGGATATAACAAAGTGATTATAATATAAGTATATCTATTTGGAGCTGTCTGTAGCTCGAAAGAATAATCTGAATGAAACCAAAATCGGTACACTTACTATTCGAGAAGGAGGGAGAAGAATAGAACAATAAAAAAAATAATTGCAATAATCACCGATAGATGGCACTACTGAGTGTGAAATGTAATGTGTAATACAAGAACAAAGAGTTAGGCATCAAACCGGATTGCACACCTAATTTATTGGAAAATGTCACAGTAAATGTGGCTACGCTATCGCATGGCGGTGCCGATCATGTTCAGGTTCAATATGGCCACTGTGCTGGAGGAGACAATCCAGGCGGTGTATGATGTGCTCAACTGTGGAATGTAACTCATCAGGAGTGATATTTCACACACGTTGTGATAAGTGGTAAAGGCACTGAGGTTTGCGACACCTCCAAGGTAAATATTACACATTACATTTCACACTATTAAGCGCCATCTGTTGGCGATTATTACAATTAATTTTCTTTATTGTTCCATTCTTCTTCCCTCTTCTTGAATAGTAAGTGTACTGATTTTGGTTTCATTCCGGTTATTTCTTCAAGCTACACACAGCTCCAAATAGAGATACTTATATTATAACCACCCGGTATATGAACAAATTTTGTAATCAGGGAAACAATTTTTGGACACCCTGTATACATTTCACAGTGAAATATTTTCCATTCAAAGTGGTAATAAAATATGTAATATGCATAAACTTCAGAAACAAACCTATCGTAATATCATTGATTGCACAAGGCTAGAGGAAACGAGCAACAGGATTTGCGATTTATGTTTATTAATTTTTAAAAAGTCTATTAGTTTTGTCAAAGGTAAATTAGTACTCCACTCAAATGTCTTGTTACTTACCCGGGTTGCTTGGCAACAAGATCATTCAACCCGAACAAATTTCACCGAAGTTATTGCAAGATTTGCGTAACTTAACTATAGCTGGATACTTTTCTTTCATGATGCAGTGTTCAGATAAATAATTGCTTACAGATGTGTCATGTCAAGATAACCAGAACTTGTAAATATTCAGAAATACAGTAAAACCTATCTATAGAAATACTGTCTGAAACAATAAATTTGTCTATAATTATAATTAATACGGTTCTCTCAGGATTTCTAAGAAAACTAATTAAAGGAAATCTGTTTATATTGATAGTTAATTTTTGGTGTGAATATAGATTTTCACAGAACGAAATCTAGGTAGGGACAAATGTGCTTGTGGTCTGCTGCTAATGCCTTGTTTTTTATTTTTTTTTAAATGAAGAATATAAACATGAAATAAGCTAAACTAAAAAATTTCTTTCAGAATTTCCCGTGCGAAACAAATTTTAAACATGTCAACGTAAAGAAACAATAAAGAAATTTAACAAGTACAAATATTAAAAATCTAGAAATAGGTTTCTATCAGATTATTTTTAAAATGAAGAATTGGAACAGTTTATTATCCTTTTCATCAGGGGATATCTGCATTTCTGAACCCCCGTTTAAAATAATTTGTAAATACATGAACACACACACACACACACACACACACACACACAAAAAAAAAAAAAAAAAAAAAAAAAGAACTAAAAATTGCTTTCTACGGTTGAGGGGCGGGTCAGGGACCATATAACCATTGAAAAAATAATAATTTCATAAAACTTGTAATAAATGTGATAAACATATAACCCATAAATCGTAAAAGTGGCAATCCCGATAACGAGGTCCCCCACTTTAATAGGACCCTGTGCACTTCACGTCCATAAACCGTTCATATGGCAATCACTATAACGTGACGCATGACCCGCTATAACCCGCATAAATCTTTAATATGATGAACAATATTTAAATCGAAAAACTCCGATCTGTCAAACACTGCGAGCGCCTATAGAGAACAAACGTACAAATAGAAATATAACACAATAATTATTAAAAATAAAATACAAGTTGAGCTTCTATTTAGAGAACTTCTATTTTACGAAATGTTCTCTGGTACTTTGAACATAAATAACGCCGGAATTTTTTTTTTTTTTTTTTTTTTTTTTGAACTAATAAATACTAATTTCTATGTATTGAATTCTTTTCAAACCAAAATTTCAAAGTTCAAATTGTTTTTAATCTTCTAAGGAAGTTATTTCCTAAAATTTCTTTCACTTTGTCTATCATCATATATTTGAAAAGTACGAAAGGTTATGCATCTACTTCACCTTCTAAAATTATGACATCGGATCTGCGAAATCTAAAATGATAGAGAAAACAACTCGTAAAAAAAAAAAAAACCCCTCAAAGAGAAATTATTATAACTTTCGAAACAATTCGATGTGGATTTAAATTCTTACACGCAGTTCCCAAAAATGCGTTTCCACAATTATAAAAGTCCCCCCCCCCCCATCCCTCCAAAATTCTTACATTTCAAAACCAAATTACCAATTATTTTAATTCAGACGCGCTGTAAACTTCGAAGAATAATTTTTTTTTAAAGTAAGCTTTATATTGCATCTAATAACAAAACTGAATTAGAATATATAAAAGATACAGAAACTGGCAAATATTACCACATTAAAATATAACCAGATAGCGCCCGTCAAAACTTGATGGTAAACAACTTCATTATACAACTTCATTCATAACATCATTAAAATGTCAGAATTTTTTACAGAATATTTGTTAGAAATAGTTTTTTTAAAAAAACCCTCTCCTTTTATAATCGGGTTGAGGACCGGCTGAAAATTCAACTTTCAAATTTAAAAAAAAGCATCTTCTTCTTCTTCTTTTTTTATTTATTTTTTCTCAAATATAAAGATTTAACTGCATTACAATACCAATAGATGACACCACATTTTTATTTTTTTTTACTGAAAATTTTAATATTTTTTTAATATATATGCCTTATTGATCAACTGTAATAAATAATCGGTCTAGCGCGCGTTTTATACTCGAGTACAAAGAGTACAGTACAATATACTTATTAATTACTAATTGCAATATTACAAAAAATCATTGATAAAAGAATACTCGACATACCTAGTAATGGCTAAGAGATAGGAATATGGTAGAACGCAAGATATTTGGGGAAAAAATCATAAAAAGAGTAGATAATTAAACAAAATATCAGAACTGTTTAAAGACAATATATTCCTATACGTAAAACAATACAACATGTCATAACTGAATTATATTAGAATGAAAACCGATGAACATTTCTCACTCTAAAACAAAGACCTTATACAAAATTTAAACTTGGTAGAGTACCACGCTTCCGAAAGAGGTCGCAGAGTTGCTCACGAGAAGTCACCTGTCAATCATATTTGACGTAACAGTAGACAATTTTAAGGGAATTTAAAAAAAAAAGTGCTGAACAACACGAAACATTTTGACTCATTTTTAAACATAAAAGCATGATACTTGCAGGCATGATTATTGAAGTGATTTGTAATCGAAAAGTTTTTCATTATAAAAGAATTACATATTGAGTTATAAGGGATTGTTGTCTTAAAACTACTGACTTTTAATGTCATGGAATTATTCTATGAATTATTTTTCAATAATTGAATTCAATTGCAATGAAAAACGTTGACTATTTATCACTATGATTTGCCTTACCTAAAACAAAGACCTTGCACAAAGTTTAAGCTTGGCATTGTTCCAAGTGTGCTTCAAATGAAAGTCGCAAAGTTACAACGCCGCCTTGGTCCGTGCCGCGTTTTTCTAGATAAGTTTTTAATTAACCTTTAAAGACACGGGTGGCCTATTGAGTGCGCCATTCAATGAAAACTAATTGCGAATTCCAAAAAGTAATTACGTGATTAATTCTAGTTAAATTAGTCTTTTTTAACAATTTTTAAGTAAAAAACATCAATTTAAACTATGAATTAAATCTTTAGAAATTTTGTATAAAAGTTTAATCAGAAAACTTTAAAAAATAGACAAATTAAAAAAATTATTGGACATTGCACACTGCAATCTAGTCTAGTGTCTGCCTGCAAAAGATGGTTAAATTTCTATAGATAGTTTTGGATCGTCAATCTTTTTAACTGAACTATTTTGATCGATTTCAGCATTAAATAGCGCTTTAAAAAATATTAGATTTAAAAACTGTCTACTTCAGCTTTTTTATCACACATTTTTTTTTTTTTTTATAAAACTACCAGTTTTCCTATTTTTATATGCGTAGTTTTAAAAAAATATATAAGCCGAGAAACAGCCTCGGTCACAATAAATTCAATTACTGCAGCGACAGCAGCGTTAATTATTTTCTTTTAGAATATATATATATATATATATATATATATATATATATACTATTTAGATATTTAATAATAAGGATAAAATCGGCATCGACTTCCAATTGCATTCAACAAAACCATACGAATTATTCTTTTCAATAATACCATCGAAAGAGATTTCAAGCAAATGTCTATTGATTCCTCATTTTCCTTTTGATCGTGTTCTACATTCATAAATTCCCACCAATGCATCCGCCAAACAAACAAATCATCTTGATTGATTTAGACAATTAAACGAAAGAATGCGCGCGATTAGAGAATAACGCAGTGAAAGAGCAAAAAAAAAAAAAAAATGCCTGAATAAATAGTATGAGTTAAGCATGGCAAGATAACTTTAGGAAATTCCTGGACGTATATTTTATTAGTACAAAAACCCTTAACGGGTTGAAACTTTGTGATTGTGACGCAGCACTTTACCTTATGACTCTAAGAATTTTAAATATGGGTCTTAAAAATAATTATATCAATTTTTGAGTGACGTTATGCTAGTAATTAAAAATACGTATTTATTTTTATTTTATAATTTTTTTTTTGTTCAATTTATATTCACATGTATAGACATTATTTTCAACATGAAAAGATATATAAAACTTATTCACTGACGTTTTTTTCATTCCCATCTCTCATAAATTCAAAATATTGGTTTAAAAAAATTGATATAAAAATTCGAGTGACGCCTTGATGGGATTTTAAAAGGTTTGATTTAAAATTTATTTAAAATTATTTTTGTTTTGTCTTCTAAAAGATATTTACACATTCAAACAATACACTGTTAAATATATCACATTTTCACCAAGTCTACATTATGAATTGAAATATGAAATGCAATAAATTGATTTATATTTTGCGTCACGCTATCTAAAATCGTAAGTAAATTTAGTTAAAGGTTTTATATTTGCGTCCATCTGCATACATTTTACATAGTTTGGATACTATGTAAAAAGTTTACTTTCTGAGGAAAAATGACAACAAACATTAGTCTTAAGCAGGGCTTAACAAATGCGGTCGCCAAGTTGCCACTGGCGACCAGGTTTTTCTAACTTGCGACCAAGCCAAGTCTTTTGATCTTTAAACAAAAAATATGTTTTTCTCTTATTTTTAATTTGGCAAACATTAGTTAATCAAATGCAAATTTTAAAATAATAAAATCAGAATTATTTGACTGACTTCGACTGGAAAATAAGCAAAAAATTATTTTACTTCTTCACTATTTCATCGATGTCCCCTCATCAGATGTAGATTCTGTAGCATCCAACTATCTTGACATTTGAAGCATTTCCCTAACATGGCAGCTAGTTCAGTCTTTACAGTATTTCTTCTTTTATTCCAGATGTATGTAATTTTGATAAATTTCATTAGAAAACTTAGATTATATTCTCTTTCTAATTTATGTACTTTTCTAAACTATGTAACTAATAATTCTAAATTATGCTTGTTAATATTTTTTCTCCATTAATTCATCATGAAAAACTTATGTGCTTTACGAAAAAAAATGACGGGGGAGGGGGTCAGGTGAATATTTTTTACTGGCGATTAGAATTTTTTGCTGGCTACCATATTTTAGAAAATATTTAAAGCCCTGGTCTTAAGACTTTTTAGCTCCTTTTAGCTGCTTTTTAACTAAAACTCCCTTCACCATAGAGATTCGAATCTTTAAAATTTTTTATTTAAAAAAAAATAATATGCAGCATTCGTTTTCCACTAATAAAAATAAATAAATAATCCTCTAAATTACCTCCCAAATTTACGCCCCCCTCCCCCACTTCTTTGCACTCCCAGCATGCAAAGAAGTTTAAAATATTTATTTTTATATTGAAAAAAATATTCTGCCCTCTTTAGTGACAATAAATTATCAATCATATAAATTATTCCCCTGCTCCCAAAATTTTCTCTTCTCCCTTCGCCCCTTCCAGCATACAGAGATTCAGATTTTTAAAACTCTTTATTTAAAAAAAATAATAATCTGCAACATTCGTTGTTCACTTAAAAATAAATAAATAATTATCTAAATTAACCCCCTAACCTTCCAAATTTACGCTTCCCCTTCCTCCCCCCTCTCAACATACAAAGAATTTTAAATATTTTAAATCTTTATTTTTATATAAAAGTAACTCTTCTACCCTTCTTATTGCTCTGTAGTGAAAATAAATAATCAATAATATAAATTATACCCCTGTTCTTTCCCGAATTCCCGCTTTTCCCTTTGTCTTTTGCCCTCTTCCCTGCAGCATAGAAATTCCAATCTTTAAAACTATTTATTTTGAAAAAGTAATCTGCAACATTCGTTGCTCGCTAATAAAAATATAATAAATAATTATCTAAATTAACCGCTCTCCCAAATGCACGCTTGTCGTTATACGCTTACTCCCTCCTTTATATTCTCAGCATACAAAAAAGTTTAAAATATTTTTAAATCTTTAGTTTTATATATAAAAAAAAAAAATCTTCTCTTCTTTTTCATGCGCTTTAGTGACTATAAATTATCATATTCATACAAATTATCCCCTGTCCCCCCACAAATTTCCTCTTCTCCCTTTGCTCCCTTCCAGCATCCAAAGTTTAAAATCTTTAAAACTCTTTATTTTACGAAAATTGCCACACTCGTTTCTCACGAAGATAAATTAATAACCATTTAAATTGCCCCCTCACCTCCCATAATTTTCGTTTCTCCCTCCCCTCCCCCCAGCACACGAATAAATTTAAATTTTATTAATTTTTATTTTATATAAAACAAATCAACCGTCCTATTTGTTGCTCTGTAGTAACAATAGATAAATAATATATCATATAAATAGAACCCCCTTCACCCCTACAGCATATAAAATTTAAAATCTTTAAAACTCTTTACTGAACAGAAAATGTGCCGTATTCGTTGCTATCTAGTATCAATAAATAAATAATCAATCATCTAAAATATCCGCCTCCCCCATACTTACTGCCCACTTGTAACTGTTAAACCGACAAGCGAATATAAACCGCTTAGGTCTTTTTATTCAGAAATTACTAAAACGTTTCCACTTAAAATACTAATGAGCATAGAAAAATAGTCTCTTTTTTAAATCGGATTATGTAAGAAACAAGAGTTTTCCTATGTTAACGGGAAACGTTATTTACTTCATCGAAAACCGATTAATACCATATATTATTTTTCAAAAAATCGTCCCAGTCGTTTCCAAAATACTTTTATTACTCTACTAGCTGGCCCGCCCGGCGTTGCCCGGATACGTGATAATAAATATTAAAAAACCCTGAAGTTTTCGATATCAAGTCGAATGACCCAATCCCTGTTTCGCCCATAGAACCCGTGGAAAGAATTCGCCCCCAGGCGGTGGAAAGCGCCCCCCCCCACCCGTAAATTTAACGAATTTCCTTTAACATTAACGCGATATTTAATTTACGGATAAAATCCCCCCGCTTCTCTAAAAACTTAATCACTTATCTTTAACAGTAACGCGATTTTTAATTAAGGCTGTAGTGAGTAAACGTAAATTGATACCGAAAAAAAAAAGATTAATATTTAAAAAAAGGTAGCAGTTGGGGGTTTAAGGAAATGTTTAGTAGTTTATAAAGTAGCTGGAGTACCCTAGAATTATGTTACTGAAAATTGCCAGATAATCAGATAATTTTTAAAGAAGCTGCATCGAGGGCTCAAGAAGAAGATAATTATTTAAAATTGGTGGCAGCTTCAGTTCCAGAAATTTTTTTGTCGTGCAGATAGTAACTATGTCCTAAGAAGTTGTCAGAAAAAAAAAAACAGCTCGTGAATCGGACGATTTTTAAGGGAGCTATAATAGGTGGCCCAAAAGGGGTCAACTGATAGTTTTGAGCAGGAGTAGAGGAAAAGTGGGGGTCCGGCCCCAGGTGGCGGGCATGTGGGCACGGAGGAGGGAGGGCTGCCCACCGCTCGAAGTGTCCTCCTCCATGCCCACATGCCCACCGCTCGAAGTGCAGCACGTGCCCTCCTCCTCTCAAAGTGCCCTCCTCCACCACCTAAGATAAGGGGATTAATTAAGGATTAGTGTTAATTAATTTTAATTGGGAAACTTAGAAATTTTTCGAAGCAATTTTTTTTTTTCAACTAGAGTAGGGTGGGAAATATTTTTTCAGTTTGTGAATTGTATTTAAAAATAGTAATTAAAAAGGATCAATCATTAATTTTAATTGGGGAACTTAGAAATTTTTCGAAGCAATTTTTTTTTTTTTCAACGAGAGTAGGGTATTCGATATACATGTTAGAGGAAATTTTAAAAGTCAATAATGGTTTAATTAAAAATGGTGATTAATTTTAATTGCAGAACTTAAGAATTTTCGCGAGATTTTTTTTTTTTTTTTTTTTTTTTTTTTTTTTTTTTTTTTAACGAGAGTAGGGTATTCGATATACATGTTAGAGGAGAATTTTAAAAGTCAATAATGGGTTAATTAAAAATGGTGATTAATTTTAATTGGGGAACTTAAGAATTTTCGCGAGATTTTTTTTTTTTTTTTTTTTTTTTTTTTTTTTTTAACGAGAGTAGGGTATTCGATATACATGTTAAAGGAGAATTTTAAAAGTCAATAATGGTTTAATTAAAAATGGTGATTAATTTTAATTGGGGAACTTAGACATTTTTCGAAGCAAATATTTTTTCAACGAGAGTAGGCTATTTGTTATACATGTTAGAGTATATTACAGGTGAATTTTAAAAGTCAATAATGATTTAATTAAAAAGGGTCATTAATTAATTTTAATTGGAGAACTTAAGAAATTTTGGCGAGATTTTTTTTCCCCTCAACGAGAGTACGCAGTTTGCATGTGCAGTAGAATGGTAGATGCTAGTAATTAAAAAGGGTCATTAATTAATTTTAATTGGCGGACTTCAACATTTTTGGGGCAAACAGGCACGTTTTAATGAATTCGATATAGGTTGTGGTAAAAAATATAGGGTCCCGCATGAATTATACTGTACTCAATAGAATAGCTCCCCCCTCCCCCTCCCTTTTTTAACCAGAGGGGGCCCTTCGATAGACTAACAATACACACTTCCAAAAGTATAGAGTACTATAAAAAGAATTTTAGCGTATATGTAAATAAACAAGTATGTAAAATCAGGCATAGCGGCATAATTCGTGAATCACTTTCCAACATTATCGAAATGTTATGTGAACAAAATATAATTTTACCATCTAGTGCATTAGTTAATTAAAATAGTGAACAGTTACAGATCCCCTTTTTAATAAAAAGGTCTAAGGTCCTTCACAAAAAATCCAAAGGATTCAAGAAAAAGCTTTACACTACTGATAGCCAAAACATATAGGATTCTTAAATGGATTGAAGCATACAAATAGTTTATACAGGAATACATTTATTTAGGTTAGCATACAAAAATAGTTAAAAGTTATAGGGAAGCCTTCGAATGGAGTGATTATACGTTTTGGGGACCCTTCAAAAGAAACTGGAAACAGTTATAGATATTGAACCCTTCACAAAAAATTGGACAAATCCCCTTTTTAATAAAAAGGGCCCTTCACAAAAATTCCAAAGAATTCAAATTATGCATAAATACTAGAACCCTTCATACATTCAGTTCATCGATCCCCCTTTTTTTTTACCCTTCGAAGTGTGAACTCGCATTAGACTAAAGGGCCCTTCATAAAATAAATGAGACACGTGCCCTATTCAAATAAAAACCGGCCTTCACAAAAAAAAAATTGTAGGAGTCCCCTGTTTGAATATAAAGTCTACTTCTCAAAAATTGAAATATGTGTTAGAGGAATCTTATGATATAAGAAAATAATAAATATTTTTTTTTAAACTGGGCCCTCCTCCGCCTGCTATATATATTTTTATATAGCGCCCCAATATTTTTTACAGCAAGCTCTTTTTTTTTTCAAGAGTATATGAAAACTATTATTCTTATACGAAAAATTCGCGCTTAGGCGAAAAAAAATGCAACTTATGAAGAAAAAAAAATATTTTTTTAACTGGTCCCTCCACCACCCGCTATATTTCTTATAGCGCTCCAGTATTTTTGCAGCAAGATCTTTTTTAATTCAATGTTTCATATATGAAAACTGTTACTCTCATATGAAAAATTCGCACGTAGGCAAAATAAATGCAACTTATGAAGTAAATAATAGTTATTATTTTTTACTAAAATCATTCAGAATTAATATCTAATTTTTAATTATTAATTATCTAATTTTTTATATGTGAAAATTAAATTATCTAACCTTTCCATGCTACACAAGTCCAGGCAGGCTTTCTTATCGCTATTGTCATCAGAGGTAATCCCCCAATACTGAGTCACTGATAACAGGTTGTATGATGCCCGGCTTAAGGGCTTTTCTCAAATCCAAAACAGGCTACTTTTTGACACATTTTTAAATTTCATTTATGATCGCAAATGCATGATATTGGCAGATTTCGTTTTTCAGAAACTATATGTAATCGAAACATTTTTTCATTTTTTTTTTATAATTCTTCAAAAGATATGAATAAAGCACATATGTTTTACACTGAATACATTATTTAGCATAGCATTCAAATAAAATCTAGGAACTTTACGAATAAACGTTACTAACATATTCTAACATATAAGAAATAATCGCATGCCCCAGATTTTTTTTTTTTTTACTAGTGAATCAATAACACTTTTTTTAAATTAGAATTCAAAATAATATGATAGGAATGAAATATTTGTTTAAAATTTTGTGAGAAATCTATACGGTTTAGTTTTAGATCGACACTACCTTACATATTAATTAGTAAAACAAAATTAAATTTTATGCTTACGAATACAGAAATTTTAATAATACTGCTTGAAAAAGATTTTTAAGTAAACTATATTTCTGTTTATTGAAACTTTACACTAATATTTTCTCAAGAATTTATACTAGCTGAAACAGTGACAATTAAAAAATATTAATTACTTATGCAAGAAATTATGTATTTGGAGGTTTGCCTTTTTCATTCAATATGTAAACTTATAGCATTGATTGCGTATGTTATGAAAAGAAAACATATGCAAATAATTTTACTTAAAATAAATACTTAAGGATTAGAATTTGCATTTAACCTACCCTATAATACATATGCAAAAATTTTAATTAACATAAATAGTTTACACCAATGTGATTATAACAGCACGAAAATAAATTCATGAATAATAATAAGTACAAACTATGTCAGTATAATGTGGGCATATTTTAAACTGTAATAGGTTAACAGTTATATTATAAGGCATAAAGATTTACATATGAATATATCATTTTACTCCGATATAAAATAAGCAATTTTAAAATAAAACATACATTATTAAAAACACAATTTAAAATAAACCATAATTATTAATAAAACATATATTATTAGGCTACAGCGGGACCATAAATTAAAAGAGGTCCCATTTTTTTTCCCTAAAGGGTTCATTTTTCTAAAGGCCCCTTTGAGCGTAGTGAGACTAGTTCTATACGAATATATATATATATATATACATACTATAAAAAATTAATTAAGATACATACATATTTGCAGAATTATAAAAAAAAAAATCACATTACCTCTTATTTTATATTCAGAAAACGGTAGAGGATTCATTCCCCACCAAACTAACTTGATATATGCCTTAGAGAGATAACACATACTTATGCTTATCGCATGACTAATAAGTGTATCACCCCCTATTCACAAGTAGAATTTCGTGTAAAGTTCTTCTCAAATACGTACAGACCCCTTTCTGACACATTTTTAAATTTATTTTTGTTCGCAAATGCATGAAATTGACAGATTTTCTTACTGAGTCACTATGTATTCGATACAAGTTTTTCATTTTTTGGTAAAGACAAAATATTATCAAAGTCAGCGTTTTGTTAGCGCATAAAATATATTAACAAGTTCTGTAAAAATATATTGACAAGACATGAACTATTAATAGATGATTTAAAACATATTGGTTATAAAAAACATATATATAGAAATATATATATAAATTTATCATTACCTACAAATGTCAAGCAACGATTTACTGGACTTCACCTAAATTCAACTAGATTCTTCACCACGTGGTTTGATTACGTCACTAATCGCGATAACATTCTAGATAAGATTCACTGATAAGAACACATTTCAATTCATTTCTTCTAAAGAAAGTATACGAGTTGGTTGTAAGGTCTAGGTATGTAGACACCATTTTCTATAGTACCATTTACATATAGTAGGTAAGTAGTAATATATTTTTAAAGTAATTTTTATTTTGTTTTAAAAGAAATGGTTATTTTTCTCTTTACGTAGGGTAGTCACAATTAAAATATAAACTAATAAATTTAATCTTTAGTAATACAAAGACTTACACCTACAGAAACGCAGACATCCTTTTCGTTATATTCATGCAGACTTTAAGATATATCACATACGTTCTTTCTTTTACCATGATACATATGGATTTTTTAAATGTACGTCACGTGACTATCCAAAGCGAGATTGATACTTAAAACCATTAATATATGTGAATTCTTTCGTATAGCTCTGTATAGATGCTACTAACCAAATATATATTTATATATACTAAAATCTGTAAAGTTTTAAAATGCTTCAATGATTATTCAATGAAAAATACTAACTATGAAATATTAATTAAGATATATGCTAATGTTTAAACTTAAAAAAAATTTGGGATAAGAGATAGATTCATTAACCTATTTAATTAAAACCTAATTCGATACAAGTCCTGTTAAAACAGAGATTATAGTTAAAATACACATTAATTATACTGCATTAATACGCTACCTCACCTATATTATCACAGAAATACCTTCGATAAAATTTAGACTAACAATATGCACCTAAAAATATATACAGAGTACCCAGAAAATGATAGGAATGAATGAAAAATTTTAACGTAAATTATAAAATAGGATCTACAATAAGTGACAATAAATAAATATGAAGGAAAAATCACGAGTCATGGTATACTTTATGAAACACTTTCCAATGCTATGGGACTATCGTTAAGAATTTGAAATAAGTGAATTAGATTTAATAATTCATACTGGAAATGTATTTTTAAAAAAATTAGTAGCTTTGCCTACTTTTAAATCATTCAAGACATATGATGCAGATTTAACCGCTGTAGAACGACTATAAAATAGCATTTTAATGAACCGACCATCTATGTTGGATTTTCTATTTTAGTATTATCTAAATTAGTTATGTATGATTTTCATTACACTTTTATAAAGAAAACATACAAAGATCGTGCAGTTTTACTCTTTACGGATATAGATTCCTTAACTTATCATATTAAAACCAATAATATTTATAAGGATATGGAGCACCATCATGATTTTTTCGACTTTTCTGAATACTTGAAATCCCATCGTCTAAACCGCACAAGTTTCGAACCCACAAACATATAATCAGACTTGTCATTTTATAACCACGACGCTAACCACAGGGCTAAGTGAGCCCCCGCTTATTTTATAGTCACCATGCTAAGTATTAGGCTGAGTGAGCCCCAGGCTATTTTATACCCACTATGCTAACTAATGGGCTGAGTGAACCCCAGGCTATTTTCTACCCACCACGTTTACTGGGCTTAGTGTGCCCCCGCTTATTTTATAGCTACCACGATAACCACAGGGCTAAGTGAGCCCCCACTTATTATATAGTCAACACGCTAACTACTGGGCTGATTAAGCCCCAGGTATTTTATAACCATCACGCTAACTACTGGGCTGAGTGAGCCCCAGGTTATTTAGTCGCATGAATATGATTTCCAAGGTATATATCCTAACTTGATTTAGACCATTGCCTATGGTAAGATAAAGCTAGGAAGTAAATTGGTAAACTATGTACCTCGAAAACTCACTTGTATTTTATTAAATATCTGCAGAAATTAGCATAGTTTATTAAAATTATATACATTCTCATTAGTTTATGAATCTACTAACTTATAATATCTATATGGTAACTTGGATTATTAGTATTCCCACTTAAAAATTTCTTTTGTAGATTTAATATGATAAACACTAACATGAGACTGACTAAACTTTTCAGAAAAGTCGAAAAAATCATGATGGTGCTCCATATCCTTATAAATATTATTGCTTTTAATATGATAAGTTAAGGAATCTATATCCGTAAAGAGTAAAACTGCACGATCTTTGTATGTTTTCTTTATAAAAGTGTAATGAAAATCATACATAACTAATTTAGATAATACTAAAATAGAAAATCCAACATAGATGGTCGGTTCATTAAAATGCTAGTTTTTAGTCGTTCTACAGCGGTTAAATCTTCATCATATGTCTTGAATGATTTAAAAGTAGGCAAAGCTACTAATTTTTTTAAAAATACATTTCCAGTATGAATTATTAAATCTAATTCACTTATTTCAAATTCTTAACGATAGTCCCATAGCATTGGAAAGTGTTTCATAAAGTATACCATGACTCGTGATTTTTCCTTCATATTTATTTATTGTCACTTATTGTAGATCCTATTTTATAATTTACGTTAAAATTTTTCATTCATTCCTATCATTTTCTGGGTACTCTGTATATATTTTTTAGGTGCGTATTGTTAGTCTAAATTTTATCGAAGGTATTTCTGTGATAATATAGGTGAGGTAGCGTATTAATGCAGTATAATTAATGTGTATTTTAACTATAATCTCTGTTTTAACAGGACTTGTATCGAATTAGGTTTTAATTAAATAAGTTAATGAATCTATCTCTTATCCCAAAATTTTTTTAAGTTTAAACATTAGCATATATCGTAATTAATATTTCATAGTTAATATTTTTCATTGAATAATCATTGAAGCATTTTAAAACTTTACAGATTTTAGTATATATAAATATATATTTGGTTAGTAGCATCTATACAGAGCTATACGAAAGAATTCACATATATTAATGGTTTTAAGTATCAATCTCGCTTTAGATAGTCACGTGACGTACATTTAAAAAATCCATATGTACCATGGTAAAAGAAAGAACATATGTGATATATCTTAAAGTCTGCATGAATATAACGAAAAGGATGTCTGCGTTTCTGTAGGTGTAAGTCTTTGTATTACTAAAGATTAAATTTAATAGTTTATATTTTAATTGTGACTACCCTACGTAAAGAGAAAAATAACCATTTCTTTTAAAACAAAATAAAAATTACTTTAAAAATATATTACTACTTACCTACTATATGTAAATGGTACTATAGAAAATGGTGTCTACATACCTAGACCTTACAACCAACTCGTATACTTTCTTTAGAAGAAATGAATTGAAATGTGTTCTTATCAGTGAATCTTATCTAGAATGTTATCGCGATCAGTGACGTAATCAAACCACGTGGTGAAGAATCTAGTTGAATTTAGGTGAAGTCCAGTAAATCGTTGCTTGACATTTGTAGGTAATGATAAATTTATATATATATTTCTATATATATGTTTTTTATAACCAATATGTTTTAAATCATCTATTAATAGTTCATGTCTTGTCAATATATTTTTACAGAACTTGTTAATATATTTTATGCGATAACAAAACGCTGACTTTGATAATATTTTGTCTTTACCAAAAAATGAAAAACTTGTATCGAATACATAGTGACTCAGTAAGAAAATCTGTCAATTTCATGCATTTGCGAACAAAAATAAATTTAAAAATGTGTCAGAAAGGGGTCTGTACGTATTTGAGAAGAACTTTACACGAAATTCTACTTGTGAATAGGGGGTGATACACTTATTAGTCATGCGATAAGCATAAGTATGTGTTATCTCTCTAAGGCATAAATCAAGTTAGTTTGGTGGGGAATGAATCTTCTACCGTTTTCTGAATATAAAATAAGAGGTAATGTGATTTTTTTTTTATAATTCTGCAAATATGTATGTATCTTAATTAATTTTTTATAGTATGTATATATATATATATATTCGTATAGAACTAGTCTCACTACGCTCAAAGGGGCCTTTAGAAAAATGAACCCTTTAGGGAAAAAAAATGGGACCTCTTTTAATTTATGGTCACGCTGTAGCCTAATAATATATGTTTTATTAATAATTATGTTTTATTTTAAATTGTGTTTTTAATAATGTATGTTTTATTTTAAAATTGCTTATTTTATATCGGAGTAAAATGATATATTCATATGTAAATCTTTATGCCTTATTATATAACTGTTAACCTATTACAGTTTAAAATATGCCCACATTATAGTGACATAGTTTGTACTTATTATTATTCATGAATTTATTTTCGTGCTGTTATAATCACATTGGTGTAAACTATTTATATTAATTAAAATTTTTGCATATGTATTATAGGGTAGGTTAAATGCAAATTCTAATCTTAAAGTATTTATTTTAGGTAAAATTATTTGCATATGTTTTCTTTTCATAACATACGCAATCAATGCTATAAGTTTACATATTGAATGAAAAAGGCAAACCTCCAAATACATAATTTCTTGCATAAGTAATTAATATTTTTTAATTGTCACTGTTTCAGCTAGTATAAATTCTTGAGAAAATATTAGTGTAAAGTTTCAATAAACAGAAATATAGTTTACTTAAAAATCTTTTTCAAACAGTATTATTAAAATTTCTGTATTCGTAAGCATAAAATTTAATTTTGTTTTACTAATTAATATGTAAGGTAAGTGTCGATCTAAAACTAAACCGTATAGATTTCTCACAAAATTTTAAACAAATATTTCATTCCTATCATATTATTTTGAATTCTAATTAAAAAAAAGTGTTATTGATTCACTAGTAAAAAAAAAAAAAATCTGGGGCATGCGATTATTTCTTATATGTTAGGATATGTTAGTAACGTTTATTCGAAAAGTTCCTAGATTTTATTTGAATGCTATGCTGAATAATGTATTCAGTGTAAAACATATGTGCTTTATTCATATCTTTTGAAGAATTATAAAAAAAAATGAAAAAATGTTTCGATTAAATATAGTTTCTGAAAAACGAAATCTGCCAATATCATGCATTTGCGATCATAAATGAAATTTAAAAATGTGTCAAAAAGTAGCCTGTTTTGGATTTGAGAAAAGCCCTTAAGCCGGGCATCATACAACCTGTTATCAGTGACTCAGTATTGGGGATTACCTCTGATGACAATAGCGATAAGAAAGCCTGCCTGGACTTGTGTAGCATGGAAAGGTTAGATAATTTAATTTTCACATATAAAAAATTAGATAATTAATAATTAAAAATTAGATATTTATTCTGAATGATTTTAGTAAAAAATAATAACTATTATTTACTTCATAAGTTGCATTTATTTTGCCTACGTGCGAATTTTTCATATGAGAGTAACAGTTTTCATATATGAAACATTGAATTAAAAAAGATCTTGCTGCAAAAATACTGGGGCGTTATAAGAAATATAGCGGGCGGTGGAGGGACCAGTTAAAAAAATATTTTTTTTTCTTCATAAGTTGCATTTTTTTTCGCCTAAGTGCGAATTTTTCGTATAAGAATAATAGTTTTCATATACTCTTGAAAAAAAAAAAGGGCTTGCTGTAAAAAATATTGGGGCGCTATATAAAAATATATATAGCGGGCGGAGGAGGGCCCAGTTTTAAAAAGAATATTAATTATTTTCTTATATCATAAGATTCCTCTAACACATATTTCAATTTTTGAGAAGTAGACTTTATATTCAAACAGGGGACTCCTACAATTTTTTTTTTGTGAAGGACGGTTTTTATTTGAATAGGGCACGTATCTCATTTATTTTATGAAGGGCCCTTTAGTCTAATGCGAGTTCACACTTCGAAGGGTAAAAAAAAAGGGGGATCGATGAACTGAATGTATGAAGGGTTCTAGTATTTATGCATAATTTGAATTCTTTGGAATTTTTGTGAAGGGCCCTTTTTATTAAAAAGGGGATTTGTCCAATTTTTTGTGAAGGGTTCAATATCTATAACTGTTTCCAGTTTCTTTTGAAGGGTCCCCAAAACGTATAATCACTCCATTCGAAGGCTTCCCTATAACTTTTAACTATTTTTGTATGCTAACCTAAATAAATGTATTCCTGTATAAACTATTTGTATACAGTAGAACTCCAATTATCCGAACTCCGACTATCCGAATCGCTGATTATCCGAATCGCTTTCAGAATTTCAGAAAAAAATTAAGACGGAAACGTACTGCGATTTGCAAAATAATGATTCTGTCTACGCGCAAAGATATAGAAGATATAGGAGAGTGGATGGTGTGGGATTCGTCAGACCCTTGGTTTCAAATTCTAAATGATGATGAACATATTGAAAGTGTAGAGGAAGAAGATGACCTTAATGTCGAATTTGAAGCAGACACGAGACCATCAGCTAGTGAAGTATTTGCCGGCCTCGAAACTGCGTTGAAGTGGATGGAGCGTCAGCCCGAGTGTGACCACATGCAACTTCTCACTGTTAAGCAGATGCGCGACTTGGCTGCCCGAAAACGGGTGAAGACGGTCAAACAGCTTACTTTGACCGAGATGTTCAGCAAGCAATGACTTTCATTTACAGTACGGTAAGGACATACTGTACTGGTGTACAGCACTTGTAAGTACGCTTAACATGTAAAAGTGTTGCCTTTTCATTTAATTAATTAAAAGCTCTTTAGTTTAATTTCTTTAGTTTAATTCTAAATAGTTTTTTTCCCCATTTTCAACATTCATACAGTAATTAATTAAAATAGATCCTTTTTTTGAAAAAAAAAATCCAATTATCCGAATTTTTGATTATCCGAATGGGGTCCGGTCCCAATTGATTCGGATAATTGGAGTTCTACTGTACTTCAATCCATTTAAGAATCCTATATGTTTTGGCTATCAGTAGTGTAAAGCTTTTTCTTGAATCCTTTGGATTTTTTGTGAAGGGCCTTAGACCTTTTTATTAAAAAGGGGATCTGTAACTGTTCACTATTTTAATTAACTAATGCACTAGATGGTAAAATTATATTTTGTTCACATAACATTTCGATAATGTTGGAAAGTGATTCACGAATTATGCCGCTATGCCTGATTTTACATACTTGTTTATTTACATATACGCTAAAATTCTTTTTATAGTACTCTATACTTTTGGAAGTGTGTATTGTTAGTCTATCGAAGGGCCCCCTCTGGGTAAAAAAGGGAGGGGGAGGGGGAGGGGGGAGCTATTCAATTGAGTACAGTATAATTCATGCGGGACCCTATATTTTTTACCACAACCTATAGCGAATTCATTAAAACGCGCCTGTTTGCCCCAAAAATGTTGAAGTCCGCCAATTAAAATTAATTAATGACCCTTTTTAATTACTAGCATCTACCATTCTACTGCACATGCAAACTGCGTACTCTCGTTGAGGGGAAAAAAAATCTCGCCAAAATTTCTTAAGTTCTCCAATTAAAATTAATTAATGACCCTTTTTAATTAAATCATTATTGACTTTTAAAATTCACCTGTAATATACTCTAACATGTATAACAAATAGCCTACTCTCGTTGAAAAAATATTTGCTTCGAAAAATGTCTAAGTTCCCCAATTAAAATTAATCACCATTTTTAATTAAACCATTATTGACTTTTAAAATTCTCCTTTAACATGTATATCGAATACCCTACTCTCGTTAAAAAAAAAAAAAAAAAATCTCGCGAAAATTCTTAAGTTCTGCAATTAAAATTAATCACCATTTTTAATTAAACCATTATTGACTTTTAAAATTTCCTCTAACATGTATATCGAATACCCTACTCTCGTTGAAAAAAAAAAAAATTGCTTCGAAAAATTTCTAAGTTCCCCAATTAAAATTAATGATTGATCCTTTTTAATTACTATTTTTAAATACAATTCACAAACTGAAAAAATATTTCCCACCCTACTCTAGTTGAATAAAAAAATTGCTTCGAAAAATTTCTAAGTTTCCCAATTAAAAGTAATTAACACTAATCCTTAATTAATCCCCTTATCTTAGGTGGTGGAGGAGGGCACTTTGAGAGGAGGAGGGCACGTGCTGCACTTCGAGCGGTGGGCATGTGGGCATGGAGGAGGACACTTCGAGCGGTGGGCAGCCCTCCCTCCTCCGTGCCCACATGCCCGCCACCTGGGGCCGGACCCTCACTTTTCCTCTACTAGCAGGGCCCTAAGAGGAAAACATCTTAAAAGATCCTACTTAGCGCTATAGATCTTTACTTAGTGGAAATTAAGTATAGAGTATAAATTAATCATTGGAATAAAATTTTAAAGTAACGCTTGAAAAAGGGCCCAATAAAAATATGAGGATGGTGGTCCGGGGAGACTCAACTTTAAAGTTATGTATTGAGAGGGTGACACAATTAGAA
Organism: Maratus michaelseni; assembly: GCA_963931845.1. NCBI lineage: Eukaryota > Metazoa > Arthropoda > Arachnida > Araneae > Salticidae > Maratus > Maratus michaelseni. The sequence continues at coordinate 204,564,254 of OZ007594.1, read as the reverse complement.
GGGGGCAGAAAATGCATGGCGCACAAAAAGTTCAAGAGTTCCGGACAGGGCCCCAGAGGACCAGAATTCCTAGCTGGAATGTAGAAATGGAGGAATAACTAAATAGAGAAAATGCTCAAAAAAATAAGAAGATCGGATTAAAAGGGAGTAAGTTATTAACATTTTAGGGAACAAAGACTTTAAAAGGGCCTGTACCGAGCCCCAGGGGCTTAGCTGGAATGTAATAATGGAGAAATGACTAAATCTAGAAAAAAGCCCCCAAAACGAAGAAAATCGGATAAAAAGGGGGCAAGTTATTAAAAATGTAAGGCACAAAAACGTACAGAAGCCTACGGGGTTAGGGTCTTGATCGAGAAATGTTTTTGTCATTTCATGTAGTAGCTCTGGAAGTCCTAAAAGAAGTTGTTAGAAAAAAAAAGCTAGTGAATCGGACGATTTTTAAGGGAGCATAGCACGGGGCCCAAAAAGGGCCGCTGATAGTTTTGAGAAAGGCCCTAAAATGAATGGTCCTAACTGGTATGAAGAAATGGAGGAATAATTAAATGGAGAAAAGGTCCCAAAAACGAAGATCGGATTAAAAGGGGGCGAGGTATTAACAATTTAGGGAACAAAAGTTTCAAGGGGCCCAGGGGGCCCGGATCTTCTCCGAATTTTGTTTTTGTCATTCATGTAGTAGCTGGAAGTACTAAGAAGTTGTTAGTAAAAAAAAAAGCTAGTGAATCGGACGATTTTTAAGTGAACTATAGTAGGGGGTCCAAAAGGGGCCACCTGATAGTTTTGAGCAGGGCCCTAAGATGAAGGGTCCTAATTGGAAAATAGACATGGGGGAATAACTAAATTGAGAAAAAGCCCCAAAAACTAAGAAAATCGGGGGCAAGTTATTAAAAGTTTAGGAAACAAAAACTTCAACGGGTTCCGTACCGGGCCCAAGGGGGCCAGAATCTTAACTGGGACGTAGAATTGGGAAAAAACTAAATGGAGAAAGGGCCCCTAAAACGAAGATAATCGGATAAAAATGGGGCAAGTTATTAACAATTTAGAGCAAAAATTTTAAATGGGCCCCAAAGGGGCCGGGTCTTAAAAAATTACAAATCCGAGCCTCAGGTGCATCAGGACCTGCCTTGGACTATCTTCCCACAAATTTCAGATTTCTACGTGTGGTAGATTTCGCTAGCCATCGTACGCAGACACACACACAGACCAAAAACTTTATTTTATTAGTATAGATCAGCGGTTCCCAAACTTTTCTCTCTCACGTACCCCTTACTTAGACTTTTTATTTATAAGTACCCCTCTCCCATAAGACCGTCCCAAATATTTTTGTTTTAGTTTCTTTAGTAATAGTACTTATACTAGTTACCAATATTGCATGCAAATCTCTTTAGAATTCCAGTTTTCAACTATTTGAACAACAACACGTTATCAATATAAAGTCACTCCAAATACTAAATAGTAGCTAGAGATTTTAAATTAAGAACTCACAAGGAAGGAATGAAGCGACACATATTAATACTCGTTAATGAGTTTATACTAATGCTGCCCAGTCGAACACTAAAATGATGACCTATTTTCAAATGGGTTTTAAATGAATTCGTCGAAACCAGAAACCCGATGCGATTCATGTTTTATGTAGATATTTCTAGAATTACTAGAAAGAGAAGAATAATAAAAGAAAAGAGGGAACACATGCAAAATCGCTAGATATTATTAGGAATGGGAGGAGATAATGGTAATAAATGATAAACCAATTAGTAAGTTTATGCATTTTCCTTCCCGTTATCCGAATAGACTTATTTTACTTTTGCACAAGTCTTCCTTTATAAATGAAAAGATTTCAGTTTTGTTTTCTGTTTTCATTTTAACTTTAACTTTTGCGTTTTTCGTCATTACCAAGGAGTTTTTTGCGAACCCCAAACTGTATTATATGCAGGCCTAAACCTCAGGGGTACGCGTTACCCAGGTTGGGAACCGCTGGTATGGATATGATAGATCCCTTTTCGCTTAAAAATGGAATTCGAGATCTAGGGCCGTAACTAGTCGGCAAAATGAGAGGGGGCTTTGAAATTTAAAATGAGGATAATTCACAGCCCCCCCTCCTCCTATGTAAATATAGACAGTGGAAAACAAGTCACTACTGTTATAAAACTATTGATTATAAAATTTTAAAATTCTTAAATGTAATAAATGATGTTATTCGTATTGCAAGATTGTTAAGTCTAGAGGGGGCTCACGAAGTTGCTAGGAGGGGCTCAGTCCACCCTGCCCCCGTCTGGTTACGGCACTGTCCAGATCTCAAAGTATTACTGCATGTAAAAATGAATAAATTTCAGGATAGACTTAGACAGAAGATATGAGACTGCTGAAAAAAAAAATCAGAACGATATGCCCCATATTTGTTGAGAAATTTAAATGGTGGCTTTTTGTGTTTCCTTTGATCTCAAACTATAGTGTCGGTTTTGGGGTAAAATTGGCCTTTGCTGCGTCACTCGAGAAACTGCTGTCTCTCATGATACCTTTGTAGCGTATAGCGTTACGCAGTATGGTGTTTAGACTAAGAAAATTGTCTGATAGTAGAAAGAGAAGTGTCAAATATATTTTCAGGTGTTAAAATCAGCAAAAATATAAACACAATTTATGATTGTACTTAAATTATGGATTTTAGACCTCCAGTTATTATTATTATTATTACAACTTGAATACAATTAATATTATATTGGGTTGTTCGGAAAGTTCCTTCCTTTTCGGAAAACCAGTTCGTACCGGAAAATTCTGCCCGTTAACTGTTAGACATTAGATATACTGTTTGTCGACCACAAGAATAGCTCCCGCCATAAAGTCTGGTTAGTGGCGGTCGCTATAGTAACAAGACCTGTCCATTTCGAATGGGGAATACGCGTGTGAGGAATTGGCGGAATAAAAGGTTAGATCACATCATTCGTCTTCTCGGATCTACAGCAGTTGCGTTATCTTATTTTTGATTTAATTTTGCTTTTGCTTTTTTAAAAATTATTTGTTCTCATTTGATTAAATAATTTTGCTAATTTGTTAAACTGGAAAGATGCCCTTTCAGTTTAGAAAAGGTGAAGTCTCGAAATCGCAAGCACGTAAAATCATATATAATGTTGCGGAATTTTGTTCCAGTGAAGCTTCATCTAAAGATGTTTTAATTCCGCTCCCACAAGCTCTGAAACGAGCTTCCCGAGCAAGTGGAGTTTCTGAAGCTACAATGAAAAAAAAAATAAGAAATGAAGTTTCTGCATTGGGCTCATCGACAGATTTAATATCACCTTGGTAAACATCGTAAAAGACCTAATGAGCGGAACTGCGAAATAGATGACTTTGACAAGTGCGTTATACGTCAAACGATTCAAGATTTTTATATAAGAGAAAGAAAAGTACCATCTCTCAGAAAATTATTACCCATGTTGAAAGAAAAAATTGGATTTTCGTGGAAAAGAGACACATTGTGCAAAGTCTTACATTCAATGAATTTTCGATGGAAAAAGTGCGTGAATAAAAGAAAAGTTCTCATGGAAAGGCCAGATATTGTTTTTTGGAGACACAAATATTTGAGAGAAATGAGACGTCATAGGAAAACTGGACGACTGATTGTCTATATTGATGAAACTTGGATTGATAGCAACTTGACATTTAAGAAATGTTGGCAAGACGACACAGTTTTGGAAGTTACAGCAAATGTTAATGCGAAACATAGACTTATAGTTGTTCATGCTGGATCATCAACAGGTTTTCTTACGGATGCTCAACTAGTATATAAAGCATCGACAAAAAGCGGTGACTATCACGGGCAAATGAACTATGAAAACTTCAAAAAATGGGTGTTGGAAAAACTTCTTCCAAATTTGCAACCAAACAGTGTCGTATGTATGGATAATGCTCCGTATCATACAACTGTTGAAAACCGCACTCCTACAAAGTATTCTTCAAAAAAAGTTATGATTGACTGGCTGAAAAACAACAAAATATACTGCGACGAACAAATGCGGAAAGCGGAACTATTATCTCTTATAGACAGTAATCGTCCAAAGAAAATGTCTATAAAATTGATAATTTAATAGAAAAAGATGGACATGAAATTCTACGACTGCCCCCTTATAATTGTGATCTAAACGCAATAGAATTTGTGTGGTCCTCTGTAAAAAGAAAAGTAAAAGAACGAAATGTTACTGGTGATTTAAGTTTGGAAAATCTAAAATATTTACTTCAAACAGCTATCACCGAGGTTCACTGTAAAAAAAAATCCGTCAAATTTACGGCAAAAACTGCTGGCAGCAATGTTGCCAGCAATTTTTACGTAAAACTCACAGTAAAATTCGATGTAAATTTTATCGCATATATTCCGTCATTTCAACGGTTATAACTGTAGTAAATTTCACAGACATTTTTCCGTACAAATTACCACAAAAAGTTCTGTAATTTTAACAGTCATATTTCCGTACAAATGATCACAATTACTGCTGAAATTTTAAAAGCCATATTTTTTTTAAATCATTGAATTTAATCAGCTTTCATTTTTATATGATTATTAGAATAATCATAAAGTTCGTCGTTTGCTTGACAAACAACATTAGAACTCATTATTTTATGTATAGAATTTCAATCCAACATTTAAACATTTCTTTATTGCTTTGTATATGAGAATTCAGAATTTATTAATAGAAATTTTTTAATGTGGCAAAACTGAGACATCAAATATTCATTATAATACTAACTATGTATAAATACATATATAGAAAGAGAATATATTTGTAGTACTAAAAATAGAAGCATTTCAATTCTGAAGGGCGAGAAGAATTTAGATAATATATGCATATATATATTTAGATAATTGGACTAGAATTACAAACTTACTTTAGAATTACGTTTATCTAATACAAATATAAAAACTATTTGTAATTAAACGCCGATATATTAACAATGCAGGCACGTAAGCCAGTGAGTACGTAGCGTTAACACACCATTTGCTCGCTTTCGCGGGAGAAAAATCTCGTAGACGGAAGTAGAACTTCTTTGCGCAGATCATGCTAGTAATATGTCTTTGCTTGCGCAGACGCCGGTTACGATGTGATCTGATTGGTTGTTCGCATGAAAGGATGTTGAAATCTTAAACACTGGTTAAATCTACTGTTATATTTGCGGTAATTTTACCTACGGAAATATTACGTTGCGATATACTGCAATAAATGCAGTGAATTTGACAAACATTTTTTACAGAATGGGCAGCGCATTGCAAACACGTCGAAAACGTTGAAAATAATTACTGTGAAAAAGATGGACTGTTAGAGGATCTATTAGACGAACTGTCATTTAACATTAATACCGACGACTCTGATTCAGAAGAAACCGAGACTGCTGAGAGTGATTCAGAAGAAACCGAGACTGCTGAGAGTGATTCAGAGAACTTTCACATGCTTGAATAAATTCTAAAAGTTTAGAAGGTATTATTATTTTTTATATTTTTAATGATAAAAAAAATTTTCCGTCCTTGCAAATTGTTTGAAAATACATACTGAAATCTATAATAATCACTGAAGTTCGGTCATTGTATTAATAATTTAAAGTCATTGATAATTATTAATGGTTATGAAAATATTAATTTTTAAACAATTATTTAAGTTAATTTCATTTCATTTTTACTGTAATAAATTTCATGATTAATTCATATTGATTCATATTTTATTTTCATTTGTAAAATCTAAATATTATCATATAAATTATAAATAATATATGAAACAGTTTTCTTTCACTAGATGAATCGATTAAAATAATTACAAAAAAAAGCAATAATAATAAAAGCATTCAGTAAACTAATGTGAATGCCTATCTTCTGGTTTCCCCTGTCGAAAATGGAGCGAGTCTTGTTTCCACGGCAACAGACAGGCGCAGACTTCTCGGCGAGAGCTATTCTTGTGATCGACAAACAGTAGGAATTAATGTCTAATAATTAAGTGATAGAATTTTCCGGTACGAACCAACTTTCCCAACCCGCCTCTGCGTATTCCCAATGCAATCATTTGTTTACTGGTGAAAAATTCTTTATCAAAGCAATATTCGGTAGCATCTTGGTTTAGAATACTGAATATATTTGAATTTACTTTCTTGCATAAATTTTACTATATCTAAATTAACAAATATTGTGTGGTTTTCAGAGTTGCAGGTTTCTGGTTACCAACTGTGTATACCTTCAAACATAACTTCCACGTTGAAAAAGTTTTAAAATGTTTTTGTGTAAAACGGAGGGGAAAGGGGGTAAAGTCATAAAGAAAGCCTAAAAAAAATCATCTCATACATATATACTTTTAATTAATAAGCTAAAAATTTTATTAGCGTTAGACATGTTGCAGAAAAGACGAGGACATTTGGCAATGTATACAAATGAGAATTTTTTAATTGCGTGTAAGGGAACAAACACCATAGATATCTGCAAACATCGCGAACTCCGACGAGCGCTTGAAATATTTTAGCTGCAGGGATTCACATGTAACACGTTTATGCTAATGGACTTCCTGTTGTTACAGAATGCTACATTCAGATATATGAGAAACATCATTGCACAATTTTCGACTTTTAATGCCATCAAAATGTTTTCTGTCCCGTATATAAGAAGTTAAGGTTGTTCTCAAATCCAAAGGGGCTACTTTCAGACACATTTTTTTATTCATTTTTGTTCGGAAAGGCATGAAATGCGCAAGTGTTGTTATTCAGAAACTATGTAATCGAAACACGTTTTCCCTTTTTTGGTAAAGACAGAAGATTTTTCAGAAAACACTTGAACCGAATTCCCAATGCTTCAACGCAAAAAAGGGAAAAAAAGTGTCGTCACGTGACACGAATCGTTTATAACTCGATAAGTAATTTATTTATTTTTTAAAAAAGGGGAAACTTATTTCGATTCCAAATAGCTTCCATAGTCAGTCAGGTCTGCTAATTTTATGTCTTTGCGTTTAAAAATGAGTCAGAAAATTTCGTGTTGTTAAGCAGGTCATTTGAGAACCGCCTTAACAGAAAATGCCATGTCAAATCAATGATAGAGCATTAGATAGTGTTGCATAACGGGAAATCATGGTTATTTTTCTGGTATTTTCTCACTACACTTAACATTCAGATAAACTGTGAGTTAACAACTATAGCTTTTTGGTTGTTGTTGTTGTTTCTCTTTGCAAGGTTGAATATTTAATCAAGTTCACCTTTTATGCGTTGTATATTTAATTTTGAGAATCTTAAATTTTGGAATGTTTATGTATTGTATTGTAATTACCGGTTTATCTATAGTCGATTACTTATGTGGTTTAATGGTTATTATTTACAAAGTTTTATTATATATATATAATTTAAATAAAATCACATGTGAAAATAAATATAAAAGTAAATGGAAACTTATATATTAAACGAAAGAGTGAAAATAAAAACAAGTGGGTAAGTGTGGTCGAAGATCGCATAAAGGATTTCGTTTAATATTCCTTTTAAAACACTTTATCCTTTCTTTAACAAATCCAAATAAATTTCATTTTCAAAAAAAAAAAAAAAATAATAATAATAATAATAATGTTTTTTATAAAGTAAAAATTTACCGGTCTATTTTTCTCGTTTTTTCGAAAATCTGAACCGGTCTGATAGCGGTCGGAGCCCGCTATTACACTCTGTCATAATAATATCTGTCATGTGGACTAAATGCGATATTTAAAAAAAAATTAATTTCAAAATTAAACGGGTTGTATAGAGACCTTCAAAATGTTAAAATATGCCAATATTTCCATAAACGGGTTTTTATCATGATTCAATACGTTCCTCAAACTTATATATTTACTATTCTCTATTACTCATATTGATACTCTCTTTGTATTTTTCTCAAACATTTGAAAAATCCGTTATGACGTCAGATTAATTTTCTTTTTAATTCTCCAATGACGTCCTATTAAGCTGCTTTCTATATTTACACATACTCATATTTCTTGTATTATTGAGAAATGTTTGAAAATTTCCGTTTTATTACCAATATGACGTCCTATTAATCTTTTTTTTCAGTTGGTGAAACTTTTTATTCCATTTTTATTTTTCACGTGGAAATCTTTCAATAGAGAATTAATTATTGTAGAAAGAATTTTATTGTGGATATTTAATTGTTGGTAACTGCTATAACGAAAAATGTTTAAATTTAATAGGAAAAGGCTGTTAGATTTTTTTTTTTTTTTTTTATCTCTATATATTAAAATAATACTTTTTTTTTATGATTTTGAGCTTCATAGCAGTTATTCAGCAATAAGTACACAAAGTTTCAACTTTGTAAGTTAAATAGTTTCTGAGAACCGGCTCTGTGACTGACAGACAACGAAGCGGGAGTAAATAGGGTTTCGTGAGATGAACGAAACCCTAAAAACTATGATGCATGTGATATGGATTCTTCAGAGAAGCTTCATATCCATAATTCCATAGTGAAAATATGTTATTTCGTCGCATTTTGCAGGCATAAGACATAAAATTGACACACACACACACACACACACACACACACATTTTTTTTCCCCTTTCTCTCTATTTCTATTTTCAATATTCTTTTGGTATGAGTAAAATTTGGCCAATTACCATTGAAGCATCAGCTATGGTAATATTATGTTTGCACATGTTAATTATTAGCTATGTGGTATTCTGTATACACAGTATCATTGATTATCTCTTTGGAGATTTAAGTAGAATAGAACTTGATATGTTTTTTGAAATTCATAGATATTATAATTATATATATATATATATATATATATATACAACTTTACAAAAATAATTATTATATTAGAATAATAGCGAAAAGAATGGAGCGATCTTTGCGGAAGTGCTTTATGGTTTTAGAGAAAAAGAAAAGTAAACGCAAGAGTCATTAGATTACAAAGAAACCATTATATGTTTGAACAGAAAGAAGAAATGTGAAAAGATCTAGCCAATTTCTAAGTTTGGCATGCTGTTCGCAGAATAGTTTGTTTGTTTGTGTGTTTTAGTTCAGTGACTCGGTAATCAAAAAGAGAATAACCATTTGAAAATTCAAAGAACAAAATATTGACATTTTTAAAAAGGGTTAAAAGAGAAGGAAAGAGCTAAAAAGACGTAAACTTTTATAAAGAATTGGTAAAACATATACCTTAGTCAATTTATTTATTTAACACTTTCTAAAACAGTTGAAAATGAAAAGCGTTTATTACTTCCGTTCGTCTGCCTATCCTGCCTCTCCGTGCTCTAAATTTCTTAAATGTGCTTGGATTACCACGAAGTTGATATATGTTGTTGAAATTTACTATGGCATGTACCCTATTGTAATTGGAGTTTGTAGCCTTTATAGTTCGTTTACAAGGATTAGGATGCTCAAAAAATTGTATGAAATTTCTATGAATAGTTCATTGACATACAAAAAAAAAAATACAATTACATTACTATCTATAGACAGTAGTCGTTCGTTTTAACGAGGCTATACTATTTCTACTATAATGGAATTGATATCGTTACTGAGACATAATGACAACATCTCCTCTGTAAGAAAATGATGAATGTAACATTCATTGTTCATGACAGAGCCGCATCAAAGAATTTAGATTTATTATCATTCTGTTGGCGACTATATCTAGAATCGCGTTTTTTTGCTATGTATTTTCACTTAATTAAATGTTAGTATATGTGGTAATGCAGAAATTCTGTAGATTATATACAAATTGCGCAAAAGAATTGGAACACAAAATAATTCACTTTAATTCTGTTCTAAAATAGCTACAAAAATAAATCGTCATAAATGAAGTCAACTTGCGGATAGCTGACTAATTTCTCGACATTCCCATTCAAATTCAGTATTGGCAAAAACTGGGAATCTTCTATAATTGGGTTCCACGCATTTTAGCTTTCATTTTATAATTAGCTGAATTCTTAAACCCATGAATACGGAAGCTACCTCTTCTCCGCAGTACTGATCCGAAAGGACTTTTTAAAGATTCATTTTGGCGGAATGCTTTACAAAATAATTTATAATTGACAGTAATTTAACATTGAGGGGTGACTTTAGAAACCACAGTGCCCTGGGAGAAGTGTTTTTTTTTCTTTTTATTTTGTACTTCTTTACTTTGCTGTCAAAAACTTTCTATAAAAATAACATATTGACAGCCAAATAGTATGATTTAGAGGGCCAGTTGACTCAAGCGAAAACACCCGCTCGCTAATGTTAATCCTGTGGGACAATTATGTTTATAATATCTTGTTTGTATTTCAATATTTTTAGACGATTTTTTTTTTTTTTTTTTTTGCATTGAATAGCTGAAATTGTCTCTACTACGATCTTCTTTTTTACTTTTCAATTTTGTTTGCAGGTTTGTTTTAAGAAGATACTGTCACTTTCAAAACCGGTTCCAAAAGTGAAATTATCCTCATTAAAAAAAAAAAAAAAAAAAAAAAAATCCGCAAACAAAATCGAAAAATTAACAAGAACGAAAAATCGTGCGTCAAGCATAGATTATGAATCACTTTCTAACACGTACAGGATATTTTAACAAAACTTTACCGTTTAATAAGGTAAAAGATGATGTCTAAATAAAAAATTTGGAAAACACATAACACATTTGAAAATCCAATTTCAGGAGTTACCACTAATAGTCTGAAAAATATCCGAATTCTTTTGTGCAGCCCTGTATATGATCTATAGATTTGTATATATATTACATATAATGCTAATTTTAGTTCAGATAGGAAACGTGTAGCACATTTTAAAATTTCCCTTTTGGAATTTCCATCAATAAACATAAATGTACTCCAGAACTTTTGTGCTACCCTGTATATGATCTATAGAATTTATACACACCAAGTAATAGACAAAAAATGAGTTAAATTTAAAAACGCGTTCAGCATTTGAAAAAGCACTCCCAGAAATTATTGTTAACAGACAGTACCAAATTCTTTTGTGTGTCCCTGTAAATGAACGATGAATGCTACACACACAATATTCTTTAGTAAGCCTCTTGTAATGCACCTTAGTGACATATATACATTTCAATACGTTTGAAACAGTTAAACATTCTTAAAATAAACCACAAACGATTTTTCTCCATAGGCTGTAATGCAACGGAATTCTTTTGAGTGTCCCTGTTAAAAAAATTAAGCGCTATACCCACCATATTCTACAGTAAGCCTCTTGTAGTGCACCTCAGTGATATATATCAATTTCAATATGTTTGAAATTGTGTAACATCATTAAAGTAAACCGCAAATGATTTTTCCCCATAGACCGTAATGTAACGGAATTCTTTTGAGTGTCCCTGTAAAAAAAATACTATAAGTGCTACATACACACTTCTTATTCAATACCAAACGTGCCATGGTAAGCCTCAATAACATATATCAATTGCATGACAATACGTATATATTTACGCGAGTTAGAGCACAGACAGACAAACCGAATTCATAAACACTTTTCAACTATGTTGGAAAGTGTTAAAAAAAAAAAGCTTAAAATATGAATTTTATAGAAATAAAAACAATAAAAAGTTAAAAAGTGTTTTTTTACTTACTTACAATGGTATAGTTCAAGAAAAAAAAATGTTCACTCTGTTACAGAAATCTATTTTTGTATCATAGGTTTAATAATATATAATAAATGTGCTCACATTTTGTATAAATTATATTACTTGTAGAAAATATAAGAAACATGATTATGTGAATTGAATATATAATACATTAACCTTTTCCTTATTTTATATATAATCTGCAACATAGTGGGCTATAATTTTTAAAATTACATAGGTAATCTGAACACATGATACATTTTTAAATATATAGATAATACTTTTAAATGTAATTGCATAAATTTAAAACAGTAAAGCTTAGTTTAAAGTATGATTACTGTAACAGAATGGACAAAATCTGTTATTTTATGACCGAAAAAAAAAAAAGAAAATCCCAATATTGCTTGTTTAAAGTAAATTTTATACCATACTAAAATAGAGACTCTTATTTATTATTAAAATGCAAAATTTTCATCCAAATATAAATTTTAAAAAACGAAGTTATGGAGGTTATTTTCAGAATGACCCACTAATCACAGATGAGAAATAATAAAGAGACAAATAAGGGATATTATTTTCTTATTTATTTTCTAGAACTTACAGAAAAACCTTTTATACTTGTTATAAAACAACAAAACAATAATCTTTTGAAAGAAAAAAAAAATGATCAATCTATATTACAATTTTTTATAACTTAATTGGTGTATAAATAGTTGATATATTTATTATTTACAAATTAAATCTATTTTATAATTATATTATTTAAAGATTTATGAAACAAAAGAAAAAAGGGGAAAAAATGAGAATATTTTTCATAAAAATTTTGAAGTAAATTAATTGATGCATATAAAAAGGTTGTTTAATAATGATTCATTTCATGTTTAATAAGTTAAAATATTACTTTTTACACACATAAATTTCATTTTCATGTGTTTCCTACATTTAAAAACATTAACTATATTTTTACATAAAAGCAAGGAAATTGGCAAAACAGAAAACAATAACAGAGCACCAAATTTTCAAAAGGTTAAAATGTGTTTTTACTAGGCCATTTCACTAGGTAGACAACCTGGCAAATGTAGGTAGTTAAATGAGTACAATTTAATAATGCTTCTATTTAAAACTTTCCAAGACACCAATATATATATATTTTTTAAAAATCACACTTTTACATTTTTGAATTAAAAAATATTCTGGATCTTTAGAATAAAATCATGAAAGTTGCATGTAAATATGTGGATGCTGGTAGATCAATATACCGGAAGGAGCAAAGTTTTCGAACAGATGTGACTGTGGTCTAAAATTATTCTTTTGTTTTTTCCAGAACTGTACAAAAATTGATCATCAAGCTGAAGTTTTGGGGAACCTGGTTTACAAAATTGCAATCACTTTTAAAACTTTCTTGAAAACATGTTTTTTAAAATGGACAATATAAAGATGAAATAAGCTAAACTAAGAAGTTTTTCTTGTCAGAATCCCCCATGCAAGACAAATTTTAAATGTATCAACATAAAAAGCAATATAGAAATTTAACAATTAAGAAACATGAATCTTATTACAGATTTTTTTTTAAATATATGGGGAGGCTATTGCTCCTCTCTCTCCCTTCCCACACCCAACTACTCATTTAAGATAATTTTAAACAAATGAATAAATTTAAAAAAAAATTTAAAACTTGCTTTGCATGGTGGTTCAGGAAGATACAAAAGGTACCACTGACAAAACTCTTAGTTATTTTTCTCTCTTAGTGTTTAATTGTTTTATGTCACTTGGGGAAGATTAAATTTTACTAATATTTTTTATCAAAATGATGAGAAATTTAGTTAATTAAATTAAAAAATTCAGGGAGAAGTAATAAGTAAGCAAGAAGTAAGCCCTGCCTTGCTGGCATCTGTGTGTAAATGTAACTAGATCAAAAGATGTAACACTTTTTATGTTGTCCAGAATTTTGGATTACATACAAACACTTTTATCTATCATGAAACATAGAGGGATGTTGGTTAACCGAGTGTGTTATATTATCGAGAATAAGATAATTGGGAGTCTATTGTATATCAGGGGTTGTCAATCTTGTCCGTTAGTGAGCATTTAAAGCATTCAGATAGGCAGTGACAGAGTTTGAAAAAAATCTGGTCTACTAAAATCACATCTAACAATGAAATTTTTTTAATGTAGTTATAATATTACTAGGAAAAACAGAAGACATGAAAGAATGATTTCCATATTTAACTTCACTTACTGTGAATCAATTGAAAACAAAGAATAATAAGCCATCCTGTCAAATTGAAAAGTTTCACATTTTTTCTCACTTTTTCCAATTTGATTTCTAGGCATCAAGTACTAAATTTAGTTTCACAACATCAACCTAAAGGATCCCATTAATGTTTTGAATCTTAAATATATTAAGGGTTGCCAATCTATTTTCAACAGTTTCAGGAGCACTGACATAAAATATTGGGCGTTTCTAAGGTTTTCCAGGAGCAACATAATATAAAAATCATAGCACAGTTTTTATACTTTTCTGTTAAATGAACACAACTTCATGCCAAATGCAAATGTTGGTGCAAAAGCTAATAGAGGCATCATTATAAAAATTTTTGAAGAAAAGTACAGTTGAACCTCCATATATTGAAGTAGCATATTTCCGGAAAAAAATTCGATATATAGAAGCGATCTGAGTTTTATAATAATAACTCCTAAAACATTAAAATTAAAGCTAATTTTTGTATACGGAACTGCATTTCTAATGCAAATTTCATTAAATGAAAGTTAATAATGAAAAAAAAATGAATTAGTATGAAAGGTTTATTGAGTACTATATCTTTTATAAAAACAATAATCCAGACAGTGGTTACAATGCTCACAGTTACATTCTATTAAAAAAACTACGAATATCTTGCTGAACAGCCACTTTTGTGGAAAGTTAATCAAAGAAATGTTCGCATTTATTCAGTCCACTAAAAACTTCATGAGGAACATTTTCCGCGAATTGAAGTCCACAACGTATTGTTTCAAACGCCTCTAGCACAGAGGCGGATTAACCACCTACCGGGCCCCTAGGCTTACCACATTACCCCCCCCCCCCCGCTCCATAAGTATATACATTGACATACAACATATATATATATATATATATACAAACATGCACACACACATATACATACATATTTTTTAGGACAAACAAAAAAAAAGTTCACAAACTTAGCGCCGGGCCCTTAGGCTTCAGCCTACTCAGCCTATTTGGTAATCCGCCTCTGCTCTAGCATTTCTTTTTTCGATGGCTTGGAAATGTTTTCAGATTCATTTACTTCCTCAGGTTCTTCTATTTCTGTTTCAGATTCATGAAACGAATTCAGTATGTCTTTGTCTGTAAGATAAGCAGTGATAATTAACTTATCGACTGTCAGAAATTTGTTAAGAATACCGTCTATAATGTGACCTTGGGAACGTAAAATTTCCCAAGACTGTTGAATTTGCGGAAACATGTCCTGTTCTTTTTGACATCGTGATCGAGAGAAAAAGTAAAAGTTCAAAACGAATTTATAAAACACTACTTAAATTTTCACTGAAACTAAGCAGACTTAGGAGTGAGGGCCAACTATCAGACAAAAGGGAATGCTAGAAACTGGTTTCACCACAGAGACCAAGATTTGGTACCATTTTCTTGAAGCATGACGGAGGGCATAGATGCTTGCCAAACCGGCTTTTCTCCCGGCAAAAGTTCCTCGGAATCTCTCGCCGGATCATGAGTTGACCCAGAATAGAAATCCGAAAGTTGCCAATAAAGTGATCACTGCCAAAAAAGACATCCTTTTGGCGATGAAAGAGCGAAAACATGTTGGATTCAAGTTCTGGCTGAAAGAACAATGGGGTTCGCGTTTCACTACAGGACAGGTCGCAACCGAAATTCGAAAACGAGTTGGGGGAACAACAACCTGTTTGTTTACCCCTCATCCCCAGCTAGAATGTGAGGTTCGTAGTGACCTTCAATCAGGGCCGTAGCGAAAGAAAATTTTTGGGGGGGCAAAAGGCAAGATTGGCCGACTCAAAAATGTTTCAAATCCGACTAATGTAAAATAGTCAATCTGTCGCATTATTTCTTAATTAATAGTTTTTACAATTAATTTTAACTGATTAATTATAATTGATAGTTAAAAATAAAATATATGATTTTGTATTACTAAAATGTTTTTTTTTTATATAACTCAGTAATTATTTAAAAGATTTACCAAGAACTTTACTGGAAAAAAAAAGAATATGTATTGATAAGAAAAAATCCTACAGTTATATTTGTGAGAAACACGTTTGTTTAGAATGATAGAATGCAGTGATAGTTTAGTAAATAGAACGTAGTTATTTTCAAAATAAAAGCTAAATAAAAATGTGATCTCTTAGTTCTAAAAATTATGATAATGTAATGAATGGGAAGTACTTTCAATATTTTATTAGCATGCGATAGAAATTAATTTGAATTTTATATTCCAATTAGAGATAATATCATATGGAATTAACAACATATTACACTTTCAGTAATTCTAATTGTAAAACTAAAAAATGCACACTATAGGGGTACTGAAAATATTTGGAGGGCCCTCAAAATTTAATTGCGCCTGGGGCCTCTTGAGTGCTTAATCCACCACTGATTGTGTTTTATAGGAATGTCAAAGGGACCGACAGAAACATTTGAATTATCCACGATTTCGAATTATACACGTTCGAATTATTCAATTTTGACTGTACTCTTTTTACATGAATTACACATCACACTGAAAAAAGCAAACCATTCATACCTTTCTTATCACCATTCCCTGTCGAGTGGTTTCCACTTTCCAGACATGTTGATAACTTCTTCGAACTTTTTGCAGCCTCCCAGTTTCTTCTTTTTAGAATCTTTTTTTTATTTCCACTTGGCTGGTGCCGAATTCGTTTCATAATATAAACTATTATCTTAACACAAGCAAAGTAAGAATAACCCCTTGGGGATGAGCGACAAGTATACGTGACGCATAAGATGCTCAGAATCCTTGATTATTCCCACCAGTTAATTTTTATTGTAAGCTTTGCCTTATTTAATGACAGCATTTCTGCGATTCAATTAGGCGAAAATTTCTGCTTTGAAAAACCGGTGATTAAAAATTCCGTAAAAGACGCTCTTCACGAAGAGGTTAAGTAATAAACTATCGTACTATCACTACTATGCGACTCTCAACTGCTCTGACAGTCCGATATTGATGAGAAGTTAGTAAACGAATGACATATCATGAATAGCACTAGCTCACTGCACGTCCTAGCCTGAAAATCACACGGAATTGACTCATCACTCTGCAGGTACTTGGCGCGACATGACACATTCGACTCGACATTCTGCTGTCTGCTCTAGAGATAAAGGTGAAAATAAGGAATTTTTCTTAGTAGCCACTGGCCGGTAGGTTGATTTTCTTTAGTAGCCAGTTACTGGCTAGTGACAATTTCTTTAGTAGCCAGTAAGTACATTCATGTCACTGAATATTTAATTAAAAAAAAATTAATGACTTTACAGTAAAGAAACAATATATGTACTAAATAAAAATATTTTAATTTATATTGTTTCGAATAAACTTGTGATATTAATTTCCAATCTATTTTAAATTTAAAAATAAGTTAACAGCAAAGTTATACACAACAGGCTTATGTGGCTAACTACATAAGTCCCACTATGCTTTGGTACTTGTGTAGCTAACTACATATGTACCTTTCTTTTTTAAATTATTTGTCTAGAATTAAGATCTGATAATAATAAAATAGGTATGTTTATTCACTAAGTAATAACCCACAACATGATATTCATTACACATGCACAACGTGAGACCCGTGGGCCAAAATCTCCAGAAATTCAGGAATTGTGTATTTCACCAATTAGTTTCGGAAAAAATTGTAAATTTCGTCAAAGGGACACATAAAAACCATGAATTTCATCGATCACGCACGTAAAAATCATGAATTTCATCGATGGCACGCGTAAAAATTATGAATTTCGTCGATCACGTGGGTAAAAATCATGAAATTCATCGACAGAGCACGGAAAAATCATGAATATCGTCGAACGGGTGCGTAACAATCCTGAATTTCGTTGATTGGGCGCATACAAATCATGAATTACGTCGACCGGGCATTTAAAATTCATGAATTTCGTCATTTGGTAGCGTAAAAATCATGAATTTAGTCGATCGGGCGCGTAAAAATGATAAATTTCGTCGATCGGGCGTATACAAATCATGAAGTAAAAATCATGAATTTCGTTGATCGGGTGCATAAAAATCATGAGTTTCGTCGAACGGGCACGTAAAAATCACAAATTTCATCGATCGCACGCGTAAAAATTATGAATTTTCTCGATCGTGTGCGTAAAAATTATGAATTTTCTCGATCGTGTGCGTAAAAATTATGAATTTTCTCGATCGTGTGCGTAAAAATTATGAAATTCGTTGAACGGGCACGTAAAAATCATGAATATCGTTGATCGGGTGCGTAAAAATCATGAATATCGTCGAACGGAAGCACACAAATCATGAATTATGTCGACCGGGCACATAAAATTCATGAATTTCGTCATTTAGGAGCGTAAAAATCACGAATATAGTCAATCGGGCACGTAAAAATCATGAATTTCGTCGATCGGGCGGATATAGGAAAATCCTGCATTCGGCCGGTGCTTTCCATATTTTTAATCGCCAGTTTTTCAAGTTTAATCGACGAGTGGAGACTGGCGAGTGCTTATTTTCACCTTTATCTAGAGATGCTTTTGCATGCGAAGCGTATGGAGTATTTGAACGGACACGCAAAAACATTTACTCTAGCACTTTGATGGATTTTTATTTTCTTCTATCTATAATAGAAGAAAGTATTGTAATCGAAATTTTTTTCGACTTCCGGTTTTCGACGGATTTACACGTTTTAGGGGTCAGAGGTTCCGAAAAACAGGTTTTTACAAAATGTCTGTCTGTCCGTCCTCATTGTATCATCGAAAAGTGTATGAAGTTATGCTTCAAATTGAACCACATTTTTTTTCTATGTTTTTGGCTATGGCAAGCAAGTTCTATTAGAATTTGGGGATATTTCGACGAAAGGGGGCGCTGTGATCGATATTTTTGTACAATTTTCACTATTGTACCATCTAAAAGTGTATGAAGTTATGCTTCAAATTGAACCACATATTTTTTTTTTATGTTTTTGGCTATGGCAAGCAGGTTCTATCAGAATTTGGGGATATTTCGACGAAAGGGGGCGCTGTGATAGCTCTTTAACGATTGCAAATTCAAAAAGATGTGCAAATTCAAAAAAATTAGAAATCCTAAAAGTTTTTTTCGTTAATGTTCGGCCTGGATCCGAAGAATCCGGAGCAGTTTTTGTTTTGCCTCTATCACCTCTACATTTTACCTAAGACAGCAGAATTCATCCATAAACGGGTTTAATTTATGAGTTTTAGTTAACACAGTTTAGGCAAATTTCCTTTCATTGTTGTAACGATTAATCCTATTATATGCTTATCACTATATATTTATATTCGCCAACGTCAAATTCTCGCCAAAATTGGCGACAGTTGGCGGAATATCGCCAAATTTGGCGTCCAAAATAGGTTGCCCTAAATGAAGCCAACTTGGCTGTAGAGGACTAATTTGGCGATTTCTCATTCAAATTCAATGTTGACGAGAACTGGGATTGAATCTTCTTTAATTAGGATCCACGCATTTTACCTTCGTGTTTTCCAGTAAAATTAGCTAAAATCGTAAAACCAAGGAATAGGGAGGCTATCTGTTCCTGTCAGTTCAGGCCAGAAGGACTTTTCGTAGTTTAGTATACATCAGTTGATCGCATCCCGGTAACCCGACGATTCGCAAGCAGCTGACGTACAACAGAATGACGAAAAATATTGATTTTATTTGCGATGTGATAGCGAATTTTGAAGTATTAACATGACTGAGGTAGAAGAAAGTTTTGGGATTGGCATATCCGACTAGTTTTTATTATTAACATTTAGCTAGGTGCTGGGTATTTTATAGGAAATTAGATTAGATATTAAAATACAATAATTTTTTAACCATCAGTTTGGGGTCCCGGGACAGTGCCCCGGCGGTAGTTAGGGGCCTGAAACGCTGAACTATTTATATTGTTTTAAGTGCAAACGTGTTAATGTTCCGCAATCGCTTCAAGTTTTTTTTACCATAAAACTACTTTTAATAATTTAATTTTTCCTGTAATCTTCTACTTTCTGAATTCTTGATTAAAAAAATAATTCCTCTTACGTATGATTTAATTTTTAAAAAAAGTAATCGCTAACATGTACCGTAATTTCCGGCGTATAATCCGCGGATCAAACAATATGCTTAGACCCAGAAATTTTATTTAATAATTGAAGTAAAATATTTACATCAGCGACCTAGTATGTTCCATTATATAAAATAAAATTTCTGGGTCGAAACATAACTGTTTGATCCACGGATTATACGCCGGAAATTACGATAATCAGGGTATACAATAAATATTAAGTAATTAATAAAAGCTCCAATTCTAATTTGTATAATAACAAGTGAAAAATCAGTGAAAATTATGTAATTATGTTATGTTGGCACAAGCATATAAATTTAGTTTTAGTTTTATCAAAAAAAAAAAAAAAAAAAAGTAAGAAGTTTTTTAGGTATTAAATGTTAAATGCACGGATATTTTTTTAATTTATTCATTTTCTTTTTCTAAATAGTTTTAAAAATTCTTCGTTTTTATTTTCCAAACGTTCCTAAAACAGTTCCAAAGGGCGTAAACATCATATCGTTGCTAGAACCTACTTACTAGGTATCAAGTATAAAATTTCTTGAATTTTCTTAAGCGACTTTCGCATTCGGTCGGCCTAGTTTATATATTGATAGTTTTTATCTATGTAAGTTGCGAGTGTTACTGTAGGACAAATTTCTGATATTTTCAAATCAATAGATCAGATTCATTTTTTCCCCTATTGCCCTATGTATCGACGGCCGACTTAGCTTTTCCATGTGTGGGTAAGGTATAGTATATGTCCAACATTTCGGGCTCTGCAGACAAGATTTATACATGATAATTTTTTTTCAGTGGGTAGGCCGACTAGCTATTTATGTGATTCGAAAATGTGACAGAACACGTGACTTTCATACCGGCTGACCAGATAGATCTATTGAAACCATTACTTTTTTTACTCATAACTTATCTATTGATAGACCGACTAGCTTTTGCCATATGATTATAAGGTTGTAGTGAAATGCATTCTGAAGACTTAAAGTCCTGCTTACCAGAATTTTCCGAATTGTTTTTTTTAAATCGGGCTACTGACATACTACAGAAACACTAACTAAATCTGCTGATAAGCCGACTGAATCCTTTTACCAAACATTGGGGGGGCAGCTGCCCCCCCAGCCCCCCCACTCGCTACGCCCCTGCCTTCAATAAACTTCCTTTATCCCCTGATCTTCATTTTTCATGAGACAACAGGTCTAAAGTGGAATAGAATCTCTCAATATGTCTTGAAAAAAGTTTCGATGTATAGAGGTTTTTTCGATATACAGAAACAGTTTTTCTATGTAATGAACATGGAGATTTGCTAAAAGTTCGATATATAGAAAATTTTGATATGTGGAAGTTCGATATATGGAGTTTCGACTGTATATGCAGATGCTAACTTAGGTAGAAGATAGGAATGGTAATCCTGGTGACATATGTATAGTTAAATGAAAAGTATAACTGTATTACTGAACTGAATACAAAAATTTAGAAGAAATTCCCAAACAATAAAAATAAATATTATATACCCAGACTAAAGTTGATGATTTCATTTAGCATTGCTAAAAATATCTGTTGTTATTTGATTTTTCATGCCAGTGGTGCTATATAAATTCCATTAGATTCAAGATTAATTGACAGAATATTCACAGAAATGGATTGATGTGCACAAGAAATATGTAAATTGAACAGCAGTTATTAAAGAAATGTGATGCGGAAATCTTGGAATCAAATTTCAGTGTGTATGTTCTTTGGTCACAACCTCATTTTCGGGCTGCAAAATCTGGAATGCATAAATTTTATCGTTGGCTTTTATGAAAAAATTTCACAATATGAATTATACTTTGCCTTGGAAGAATTTAACTGCAGAGAGTTCATCAATTGGCAATTACCAAATTATGTAAGCCATATTAAAATGTTTTAGAAAAATCCCCTTGAAAAAGAAAATTTGAAAAAAAGAATAATTTATAAGTAACAATTTATAATCAGATTGGCAAGAGATAGCTTACTACATTTGGCACAAAGCTGTAACTGGTGTTCATTTAACGGAAAAGTTCCCATTTTTTTAAAATAAAAAAGAAAAATGGCACTTTTCAGTACAGGGACCTTGGCAAGAAAAGGAAATTTTTCATGCATATTTTCTGGCAACCTATTCGCTGTTTCATATATACAAGCAATAATTTCAATATTTATACAATTTATTTAATAAAAACAACCCATTTATCTATTTTTATATACAAACATAAGTAAATTGCATATATAAAAACATTAATAATAACATAATATAAATAAAATATATAAAAATATATAAATATAATATTTAAATAAAATATATACAGTGACCTCTCACTTATACCAATCTCTCGGTTATATGCCGAATTCTCTTGGTTCCGTCCACGCTCTATGGGAAATAATACTAAACTTCTCTCACTTATGCGACGCTTTAAACGGTTCAGGCGATTTTACATTTCTCACTCAAGAATTAATTTTTATAATCATTAAAGAACAAATCATTAACGTTTCTTACGATTATCCTTTTGACTATTGTTAAAGTGTTTATCAATAATGAATAACATTTCTTTTCTACCTTGGTGTGTTATTAATGATCAAATCTATGGCGGGAAGGTGGTTGTATGGAATTTTCTTGTGCCTGCCATTTAACAAAACCGATTAACAAAAACCAAATGACCAACTGCAGATCACGTCTCTGTATAGTACTAAGTGAGAAATCAGGGTTATTGAAAAATGCACATTCCTGGATCAATGTCCATCACATCCAGATGTAAAAGGTCTACCATTTCTGCAACAAATTAAAGTTTGATTTTTGCCAGCAAATTCTACAAACAGATTAAAGCTATTAGATTTAGGGATTCTAAAGACTTTTCAAGTAAACTACAGAAGGAGTTTGATTTGTCATTTTATTTTTGATCGGGAAAACAAAAAGGACGCTAAAGCAATTTCCATTTTAGATGCTATGCATCTTACAGCATCTGCATGGAAAAATGTGTCATCGCGGACAGTTAAGAATTGTTTTAGAAAATGTGGTTTTTCACAAGATCAAACTGCTAGATCAACAAATGAATCCGATTTTGAGAGCGTATGGGAATCCTTTAATGAGAAATTATTGAGTATATCAGTAATGAAGATGAGAACGAGGAAAATGACAAAGATAAAAACAATGTTCCTACTGTTGTAAATTTTTTAGAAGCAAGTGCAGCTTTAAATACATTAAAGAATTATTTCCACCAAAATTATTGTTACCAAAATAGCTTAAAAGCTTTATTAGACTTAGAAGAAAACATTTTCTCTTTTTGTCGACGAACGAGACAAACTATTATCACTTCATTTTTTGAGAAAATCTGAACTGTTAATCTTCAAAATAAACATAGTGGTGAGTGAACTATTTCGTGAACTTTTTAAAACAATTTTTATGTTTTATTTTTTAATATTATTTTATAAATTTTGTCTTATCTGTTCTTAGTACTTAAAACATCGTTTTTAATATAGGTAAATTAATTAATGCATATAAAGTTTGAAACTTGTATAATAAGATGGTCTCTCACTTATACGACTCTCTCAGTTATACGACTTTTTTCTACGGTCCCCTGAAAGTCGTATAAGTGAGAGGTCACTGTATATATAAACAATAATATAAATAAAATGCTTATATACATATAAATACATATATAAACAAGCAAGTTCACAAGGTTTGTTTTCAAGGTTTACATATCATTTGGCAATATATTTCACTTTCTGAAGCCTAAGTTGCACCAAGCTTTAAAGAAAAAAAAAAAAAAATGCCAAGGCCTCTATACTGAGAAAGTATCAGAAAATTGAAAAGGAATGATTTATCTTGGTTCTCATAACATATCTATAAATACAAAGATATTAAGAATAATAATACAAAAAAAAACATAAATTTATCTGGGCCCTACTTTGACTTTTTAAGGCTATATTAGAAATTATACATAAAAAACTTGTCTTAATAGGAAATTAAGGTACTTACTTCTTCATTATCCCGTGGACCACTTGTCATAAGAAAAATCTATCGCCAAATTATAGGATTTAAGGCCAAAAATGCATGATCATGGCAACATATTCATTTGACGTCAGAAGCGTTACATGTGTTTGCTACATCAAGTGGCTTTTAATTTGACATTTGCCTGTATTTTTTATTATGCTTTACTGATTTATTAGTTGTTTCGTTAATTAAAATAACAATTGCGTCCTTAAATGGCGGTGCCATGATATTAAAAGAGAAAAAGCATTGAAAAAATGTTGCCATACATAGTTACGTACAATAGATCAGTTTCAACTGACGTCACAAACATTTATTCACCGGCCAGAAGGAATAATTAAGAAAAATAATGTAAATGAATAAATGTCCAACATATTCTTTTCTGTTTTCATTAATATATTGCAAATTTTATTGCTTAAGCTTACTAAGTTGGCATATTGGTGAGTGGGATTTTTCTGAGTTTCTTGCATTTATTTATTTTATTTATATATTTTTTTTAGATTCTAATGGCAACATTCTTTCATTTGTTTATTTGGCTGTACAGTTTAGCGATACTTTTTTGTTATGAAAAGTGGTCGACAGGATAATGGAGATGGAGAAGTAACGAAATTAATTATATTTAGAATAGAGGAAAGGAAAATAACTTTATAAAATAATGAATTCCAGAAATTTTATTTCTGCAAGCCATACATTTATCATTTTCTACAGAAAAATTTAATTTTTTTGGCATGTTATTTTCTGGAACAATAAATGTGCAGAATTAAAAACTTTCCATATACTTGTGGAAAAATTTCACACATTTTTAAAGCAAAGTGGCATCCCTGTATATTCTTATTTTCATTTTATTGTTTAAAACTGGCTTAAATCTATTACATTGTATTGTCATAAATCTACTGATTGATATATACTATTTTTTTAAATCCTTCTCTAGACAATTATTTTGATAACTTGGACATCAGTGGACAGTCGGTAAGTAATACTGTTAACAAAAGTACAAATGTGGGCAGTAAGGTAGAGAAAATAAAAATAAAAAGACTATTCCAGAGCTATATAAACAACGCTTTTATGAAGTATATTAAGGTACTACTTGACACTGAGAATTCCTACTTTTTTCAAATCTTATGAAACATTCTACAAGAGGATCTAACAATTCTTTCAATTTTGTAGCATTACAAGGTGTTTCAGCTTCTGAGTGTAAGCCATTGACTATATTCCTCAAAGGAAAATCTTCAACCTTAAAACCTTTCTCTCTGCAAGATTGTAATATAGCCAATAACAGTGCTTTGCTCTGGAGAGAATTTGTGGTTAAATTAAAAGGGTCGGTACTGCAAGAAGTAAATTTATTCTGAATTAAATCTTTAAGAAGCAAAAAGATGCAGAAGTGCTCCTGCTTCAAATAATTCAATAGATGGATGAGAGATGGAGATTCGGACATCAACATTGACTTGAGTGGTTTATAGTTAATCTTGTAAACTGTGTTATTCGAATAAAAGCCAATATTTGGAATGAGAGATGAGTGATACCACATACCATTTAAAGGACTGTATTCACTCATATCAAAAGACTGAATTAATTGCTCAGTGTTTAGATTATGGATATGCAAAACTGCAGGATTTTCACAAAATGAAAATAGTGCATTATGCATTATGTAACATTCACTTAAATCTTTGACATTTATGTTTAAATTAACTTTTTTATTAATCTCACCATTTGGTGCTACGTGTAAAAGAACCTTATTGTGCAAAATGTAAGCAAAATTTTTTGAGTTGTTTAAAAGTTTACAGACTTTCACAGTACCAGTGGCACTCCATAAACCCAGTGTTTTTGTGCACATTGAAATAAAATCTATCGGACTGTCAGCAATAATGCCCCTATATAACAATTTTCCGTCAATATGGAACAGCCAGATGTGCGATCGAGCAGATATAACAATATACAAATTGACAGAATTTGGCAAATGAGGTACGATGCAAATATTATCACGTATTTCAACTAGTTCGAATTTAGAACAGTTTCTTAGCAGCTTCTGTGGAATACCAACTGCACTTTGAGTGATTTCTCTAGCACCATTTAAAGAAATTTCACGTTTATTTAGGGTGTAACTCATATCTGAACTGCTAGTTTTTTCTGACCAAAATATGGTATTTTGATGTTGAGATATTAGCACATGAGTAACAACATTATGGCCATGATTGTTGTTGCTATTAGGAGATACAATATTGACGTTAAAATAGCCGATCCTAGCCCACTCAAATAAGAGTATTCTGTACTCAAATATCTGCACATCTCCATTAGTTAAAACAATAAACATGCGAGTTGATGTACTTTCTGTATCAAAGAAAATATCTAGTACTTCCGAAACAGCAGAAAGTAGTTCATCAGAATCAGTTTCACTAGGAGATGTACTAAAATCATAAGGTCTCGCATCGCAAGTATGAACTTTATTATTAGCACTAGTAAAAATAATATGTCCAGGAGTCATCCATAAACGTGAACCACATTGAGGATGGAAATTTTCATCAAAACGTTTGATTATCAAATCATTAAAAACACCCGACGACTTAAAACATTCATCAATCTGGAACATTTTTATAAATTTGAATCACGTAAATATCAAGATCATGTGAGAGCTAAATAGTTTCGAAATCAGAATCAAAACATTAACTTTGCAGTTGCAGTTATGCTAAAAAAAAATACAACAATCACTATCATTTTTTATTTCGATATTTATAATTTTAGCAATGTTATTTATGCTGGAATCATATTTTTTTAAATTTCTCTGTATATAATTAAAATATGTACTTCAACTTTAAATTAGATTCCCTTTTTTAAAAATAATTAAAAAAATATATTAAAGTTTTTACAAGAGGAATGGCAACAATACTGTTTGTTTATTGTTTGAGTTGTCTGCATTTCATTGTCTGTTTTGACTTTCGAGTTTGGAAGTTTAAAATGTGATGAAATAACTTTGGCTATTATTTTTTAGTAGTTACAAATATTTTATAAATAATGTCAGCGAAAATTAAATACCCGAGTAGTTCTTCTACACCAACAAAATCTAAATTAAATGTAAATCAAGTGTCTTCTTCACCTACGAAAGGCAGCAAGTATAAAAGTCTTTTGGTAACCACATTTTTTTAAAAATGCAAAATTAGAATTTACTCTTAAAAAAAAAAAAGGATATCCATTTTAGTCATTATTCGATGGTAGTTTTAATTAAAAAATAATTTAGAGAAACCTGATTTCACCTCATAATGGTTTCTTTTAGCAAAAGTCGATTTTCTGTTTCATTGAAGATTGGGAAAGTCCCATATCCTGTGCCTGAAAATTTAACTTTTTTTTTTCTTCGTTCTTTCTTTTCTTTTCTTTTTTTTTTTTGGGGGGGGGGGGGGGGCGATAAATGTTTCGATATGGTTGTTGCGATCGTTTGCGTTTGGTAGTAAGATTTTAATAAATTTATAAATAAAATAAAATAATAAATATATAAATAATATATGTATTATTATATTATTAAAAAATATATTTTGGCACAGATGTCATATACGCACCACATTAGCGCGATTGCAACAAAATGATAATTTTATGCCTCACATGGTAACCCTGTTATTTTTTTTTATTGTTGTTTATTTACTTTTACTTTTTATTTTAATTCTATAAATTATTTTTATTATGTATATCAATATTTATATCAAACTATCATTTATTTTTTATTTCCTTTTTTAAAATAATAGAAGCTGTTTCATTTATACGTTATTTTATTTTTATATTGAAATAAAAAATCATGTGCTATTATTGCATGCTATTTGTAACTAATATTCAAAAACAAAGTTTTCGCCAAATTGGCAGGTATTATATTATATAATAATATAAATATATTATTAACAAAATAAAATATAATTAAAATAAAAATTTGGTAAGATTCTAAAACGGGTGTTTGGTGCCAGTTTGGATTTTTTTACCCAGCGACCAAGATAAGGAACTCTTCCCTTGAGATTTGATAAGTCTTGCAACAAATAATACAATTGGAACTGTAAAAATTCATCTAGAATCTATTTTAATAATTTCATTATTTGATATTTTTCCCGATACTTACATATTATCCAGGCCAGGAGATGGATCACCAAAAATAGGTCCCAATTACCAATCTTGTTTATCATTGCCCATCATGTTCAAAAAATAATAATAAATGAACAATAATAAATAAACAAAAAACTATAAACTGCAATTAAAAAAATAAAAAAAAACTATAATAAATGAGCTGTATAGCTGTGAAAAAATAAGGGTTACTCTAATTAGTGTAATTGGTAGCGTGCTTGGCGCAGTTGTATCTGAGCTGGCCCGTATAATATATAAGTACCCTTATTTGAGTACAAATAGAAAATTGTCACATGTTATTTCATTTTATTATTTTTTCTTTCCTTGTGGGTGTGAATTAACAAATGCTGATTTTACAAGTACTTGTCCATCCTGTCGACCACTTTCTTTAAAAAAATATACCTCACCAAAAAAATGAGTTTTAACACCAAAAATGCATAATCGTTATGTCACATACACTTACATCACATTCGTTACAAGTACATGATTTTCATCCAATAATTTCATTCATAATGTTTCTGTATCCCGAATATGTAAGATTGTTGGGAAAGTACCCTGAAGAAAATTTTTTTAATTACTCTGATTTTTTTCATTTTGTAAAAAGACTTTTGTCAATTTCTATGATCTTTTTAGGCCGTCTGATTTTTCCTAAATTAGAAAGCTAGAAATACAAACTTCTTGAAGTTAACTATTCCAATCAATCACTGCATTCTTCCTTAAATCCAGTGTTGAATTCAGGGGGTGGCCCGTGGAGGACATCCCCATCTTGAAAGATTTGAGATTGCATGCTTTTAATGGTCAAAAAGTGCAAATTTCCCCCCTGGAACTCAATATTTTTGTCAGTTGAAAAATAAAATTTTACTTCATTGAAATGCAAAAATTTAGATGGGGGAACTGACTACCAATTGTCAATCAAATTGCCGCCTTTTGAATTTCTCACTTGCAAAGTTAATGGTAACCCAATTTCCACTGTCTACATCTGACACAGTGTGCAGATTATAGGCATTTGTGGATTAGAGGGAGTTAACTGTATATATATATATATATACAGGGCCGGCGCCAGGGGTGAGTCAAGTGAGGCAGCCGCCTCAGGGCACACCCCTAGAGGGGCGGCATTTGGTTCGCATATTGTATGTGTCGAAACTTAAGAAAAAAAAGAGAGAAGGGATTTTTTTTTTCCCTTATTTAAAATAAAAATACGGAGTACATTGCATATCATTACAGTCAAAGAAGTTCCATATAATTACAGTGAAGAATTCCGGTTACAATGTTTTAGTCCACTTTAGTAAATTTTCTTCATGACGATTTTTGAATTTTTAGTGTTTTTTGATGAGATTTTTTTCTCCTGCGTTTCGTGGTGATTTTTTAATATTCGTTAAAGAAATTTATTCTGATTCAAACTTTTAGCCTAATATAGTAAATTTTGTTCTCCGCGATTTTGGAAATTTTAGTTGTATTTAATGCAATTTTCAATGCGATTCTCAGTGTCTTTCCGCGTTCTGCTGCGATTTCTTGCTAATTTAGTAAATTTTGTCCTACGCGATTTTTGAAATTTTTCCGATTTTCAATATAATTTTTAGCATTTCCTGGCGTTTCACGGCGATTTCTTCACATTCATAAAAGAAATTCGGTTTCAAATACTTAGCCTAATATATTACATTTTGTCTTCCGCGATTTTCATTGGGATTTTTAGCGTCTTTTCGCGCTGATTTTTTTTATATTCGGAAAATAATTTCTTTTAAAATGTTTTAGCCAACTGTAGTAAATTTGCTCCTGCGAGAATTTTTAATTTTTAACAATTTTTATGAGATTTCTAGCGTTTTTTATTTTGTTGTTGCTGTTGTTTTGTGGCGATTTTTTTACCTTAGTAAAAGAATTCCGGTTGTAAAATTTTAGTCCAATATAGTAAAGTTTGTCCCGTTTTCAATACAGTTTAGGAATCCGTAGAACGATTTTTGAATTTTTCTATGCGATTTTTAGAGTTTTTTCCCGTTTCGCGGTGATTTTTTGATGTTGTTAAAAGGAATTCGGTTTCAAATCTTTAGACTAATATAGTAAATTTTGTCCTCCTCTATTTTTTAATTTTAGCGATTTTTCGCGTTCTGCAGTGATTTTTTTATATTCGTAAAGAGGTATTTAACATAAAACTTTTAGCGTAATACAGTAAATTTTGTCCTTCGCAAGTTTTGAATTTTTAATGTGATTTTCAACTTGCTTTTTCCGCGTTCCATGGCGATTTTTTGACATTCGTAAAAAGAATTCTGTTTCAAACTTTTAGTTTAATATAGTAAATTTTGACCGCTACGATTTTCGAGTTTTTAGCGATATTTAGTGTTTTTTCGCGTTCCGTGCTAATTTTTTGGCATTCGTGAATAATCCCTGTTACAATGTTTCAGTTCACTATTAGTAAATTTTGTTCTCTACAATTTTTAGCGTTTTGCGGTGATTTATTGACATTCGTAAGAGGAATTCGGTTTCAAACTTTTAGCCTTATGTAGTGAATTTTGTTCGCCGAGATTTTTGAATTTTTAGTTTGAGTTTTTTCGAATTTTCGCGTTTCTTGTTGAATTTTTTGACATTCGTAAAAAAAATTCAGTTTCAAACTTTTAGCGTATCATATTAAATTTTTTTCTCCGCGATTTTAGAAGTTTTTGTGATTTTTATTGCGATTTCCAATGCAATTTTTAGCATTTTTTGCGTTTCGTGGCGATTTTTTGATATTCATAAAAGGAATTCGGTTTAAAACATTTGCCCAATATATTATACATTTTGTATTCAGCGATTTTCAATACGATTTTTAACGTTTTTTCGCTCCAATTTTTGACTTTCGGGAAAGAATTACTGTTACAATGTATTAGCATACAGTAGTAAATTTTGTCCTTTGCGATTTTTTTTTTTTTTTTAGCGAGTTTGGTTTTGTGTTTCATGGCAATTTTTCCACATTAGTAAAAGGAATCACGTTTTAATCTTTTAACCCAATATAGAAAATTTTGTCCTCTTTTCAATAAAGTTTATTCGGAATTCGTTCAGCAATTTTTGAATTCTTTTGTTTGATTTTTAGAGTTTTTAGGCAATTTTTGGACATTCGTAAAATAGATATTTTTTTAATCTCTTAGCCCAATAGTATATTTTGTTCTCTGTGATTTTTGTATGCAACGTTTAGTGCTTTTTCTGCAATTCGCCGCGATTTTTCCACATTAGTAAAAGGAATACGGCATCAATCTTCTATCCCAATATAGTAATTTTTTTCTCTTTTCATTAAAGTTTATTCGGAATTCGTGGAGTGATTTCTATATTTTTTGCGCTCTTATATTACGATTTGTAGTTTTTTCGCGCTTCGTGCTATTTTTTTATGTGCTCGGGCAACGCCGGTTGGGTCAGTTAGTTAAATTATTTTAGCAAATTAAAAAACAATTATTTGTTAATATTAGGGTGCTATAATAAACAATTTCTCAAAAAAAAAAAAAAAAAATTAAGGCGAATTAGTATTAAATTATTTATTTCACCGTTGATACTCGTGTTTTTGTAAATATTACTGATGTAAAATTTAATCTTCATGTATACAATTTCAAATGAACATGTAGTTTTCAATTCATATCATAATTTTCCTATTTAATTTCAAGAATGTGATGCGTAGTATGCGTTAGTATGTTTATCTATTTTTGTCTTGATAATGTGAGTTGCTTTATAATATTGATTTCCGTACTATAATAAATGACTTCGCCGAAGAAAAATCAAGGAAAATTAGATCTTGAAATTTTGTTTTATTTTTAATAAATATTTTATTTTAAATACTACTAATAAAGGATTTTATTTCTGTGCAAGTTTCAAAAAGATATATAACTTGTTATTAATATTATTATTTTGCTACTTAAAATTTTATACAAATTTTATACATAATTTGATTGTTTTTAAATGTTTGACATATTTTGCTTAATAATGTATACTTTAAACTTAGCTTCACCTGATGTAATTTTTTTTCTTTTTACAAATATTCATAACGTCGTTACAATAAATGCATTTTCCAAAAAAAAAAAAAAAAAAGCAAAGCGAATGAGATTTTGAAACGTCAATTTAATTCTTGATATGATGCTTTTTAGGTGCGTTCGTAATTATATAAATAAGTAGCAACTATAGTCGCCGTCTGATCCGTCTGTCCGCATATAACAGCGCAAAAACTACCCAACCGAATGATTTGAAATTTAATATGTATAATCGCTGCAGAATTTTGTCGAGTCATTTCAAATTTTATGAAAATCGAACCAAAACTTAAAAAGTTATTAATGAGAGTTTTCTTTATTTTGTTAAATTCTATCACACGTAATCTAATATAATAAAAGCGCAAGTCATGTGACTGAAGAAAACAAATACCCATCTTTTTCCATATGCCAAGCGGCCATTTTTATTCAAAATTATTTTTTCGAATAAAATGGCATAAAAGTTACATTTTTAGAAAGATCGATCAAAAAAATTGTTTACTTGAGAGATGAGTTACAATCAACAATGTATAGATTCTGAGATATAACTTCAGTGGTAATTACGTTAACTGAATATCTCAATCCATTAGAGTAAACAAACACAGGAGATTCGTTCATTATGAGTCATAAAAATATTAAAACATGGAAGTAATCATTCACAAAGTAAGATCTCCATGGTGAAAAAAAAAAAAATTCGCATTTGTAAACGTGGCATATCTAATAAAAAAAAAATAAAAAAAGCATGCTCATTTTCCTCCTAGCAGACGACATAATTCATTTCACTGAAATAATGAGGATGATTTTTTTTACATTGTGAAACTACTTATAAAACGAACGCACCTGATATGTCACGTTTAACGTACAATTTCTAACTTGTTTGTAAATATTACTAGAATATGATACAATTTTTATTCATTTAATTTCAAGTTAAATAATGTTATATTTTCAAAATAGATGCAAAATTTCTTAAGTAATTTGATTATTTTAAATTTCTTAATTGTAAATTAATTTTATATATAATTGTTTTCTTTTAAATAAATCATAGTTAGCAAAATTAATTTACTTTTCTTAAAACAGTTTGAGAAGTGGTGAAAAAACAATCACGGCATATTAGGGGCGGCAAAATAATGCTCGCCTCAGTCAGTAAAATGTCTAGCGCCGGCCCTGTATATATATATATTAACTTTGTGGTATTCTGTCTACATTTTATTACTAATTATCTCTTTGGAGATTTAATTAGAAAGTTACAAGAACTTGATTAATGTTTTTTGAAATTCAAAGATATTATAATTATATATATATAATATCGTTAAATTATTATATCATTAAATCTTAATTAAAATATATATATATATATTTTTTTTTCTAGTTTAAAAATATTTATTTTAATTACTTATTCATTCTTTTTTTTTTTTTTTTTACAACTTTTTATGTTGCATTTCCATATAGCTTCATCATTGGTAACACATAGTTTCATATTATGGCCATTTTCACATAGTTATTTATTGGGTTAAAGCCCTTGCTTTTGAAAAATGAGATTGCATTCATCTTAATATTTGGTAAATCAAAGATTGTTTCCATATTTATAAAAAATAACTGCAGCTGATTAAAGAAAAAACAATACAACATGCAGTTAAAAAAATCCATGAAAAATATTCTGGAACAACAACAAAAAAATAATATGATAGTATAAACACAAGCTGCTTTTTTAGATCTGCAAACATTTGTCAAGATTTTTATACCTAAGTTGGCGATATATCTCTGTCATTTGGCAATTCATTGTCGAGGGCTGTTATAACCCAAAAGTACTGAAAAATTAAACTGGCTTATCCGTAAAATAAATAAAAATGCAATATTTGCATGCTGATGCTGCATTTTAAATCAAATGCACATCACACTTTTGATATTATTGGCATTACATCCCATTGTTTGACAATGTTTTTTTTTTTATAGAAAATGGTTGACATGATACACAAGTATAAATTTTTATCCTTAAATTAAATATTTTGGATTTAGAGTTGTTTATTATTTTCTAAATAAATTGAACGAAAGTTTTTGTTTTGTTTTATTTTGAAAATGTGTCTGTATTTTTCTTACTTTCAATTCTTTAATCAAAGATGGCATAAAGTGTTATCACCAAAAAGAAAAGAAAAAGTCTGCTATTGGTTACATTTGTACCCGAAATAGGAGGGAAATGTCTACATTGTTAAGTACTATTTGGTATCATTGTTGTGTGAATTTTTTTTTTATTTAAATTATTTTCTTATTATAGGTTAAAGTGATTTAAAATTAAAGCTAACAATTCAATATGTCAATTTCATGAATAAATTATTGGCTTGGTAAAAGTTTATTTCTAAAAATTCTTCATGTTTTCTTATTTATACAGTGTTGAAAACATAAATTTCTATTTCATCAATTATTCTGTTCATCATTAATAAAAAAAACTGACACTTTTAGTTTAAGCTATACTGACAAGGAAGGTCTCCATAAGCGCATACTCAGAAAATTTTGAAAAAATTACACAATATTCTTCTCATGAGGATATATATGTTTATACAAAAATTTGCTGTGGAACCTCGATATAACGTCCATAAAAAAATTATGAAAATTTCGTGTTTTGGCGATTTATCGTTGGGTTGGCGACACAATTAAATAAAAAATATATATATATGCATTTACGATAGATGCTCTTTTAGCAAAATCGTTTTCTACTCTTTATACTGAACTAGTTAAAGTAAGTTTAACTTAAATAATTTCACTTTTATAACTACGGGTTTGCCATATATATTTATAAGTACATCTAAAAGAAAATTAATGATCGCATTCTATGGTTTAGAACAAAATTTGGATTGATTAAAATTGCTTTAAACTAAAAATTAATTGTGCAATTATGAGCACTGTCAATTTCTCCTCGATATTGTTAGTGCCGGAGACAACTAGAGAAAAGTCTTGTTGCCGTGGAAACAACGACTTATTCAAAGTCGAAATGTATAATGAAAGAGTGTTTAATCGGACATTTACTGTTAAAATACACTTAAAACTTATCCAGCCTCCAAAAGCATGTAAAATTAAATAACTTCAGCAATAGTTAATTTCTATATGTATTACATAACCTTAAAGAAAAAATAATAAACTATTTAATTGTTGAAGTTTAAATTCATAAAGTGCTACGCAATGAAACACTCCTTTTACCAGGAATTTTCAAATACATTAAAATCGCTTGCATTTGGCGACGAAAAAGTTTTGCTCGCCAAATCGCGTCGTTTTGAATCAAATGCTTGAAAGTATTTTATTTTTTTGCAGATTTTCTACTGGGATTCTGCAGTTATATATGTTTATTTCAGGCATCTAGAAAATGTATTAAAATATATATTTATATTTCAGGCAGCTGTTTTGACTCCTTCAAAAACTAAGAAATGGCTAAAAAAAGGAAAGCCTATTAAATCTCAAGAATCTTTTAAAGGTGATAAATCTAAGATAGAAGACATTGATAAAAGTTCTGAGTTATCTGAAGATTTTTGTGATCCAACGTTAGTAAATCTTCTTATTTTTGATTATTTATTTATTTTTCCATTATACTGCAGTTCTTTACTAGTAATAGCTTGTTCTGAATGTACTTTCCTGCAATTTAAACTATTGTGCTACTCTTCCTTTTTTTTTTTTTTTTTTTTTTTTTTTTTATAGCAGTCTTGGCACAATTTGAGATTAAGAAAGTGCATTTGTTACCAGTTGTTAGAAACAGGCACTAAAAGAAGACTTTTGAAGCATTATTGCTTGATCATGTATAAATTAAATGCTTTTATATGTATATGTGAAGAAAATTGCTTCTGTATGTTGTATAGTACTGGTAAGAAAAAAGTACAACCCCTATTAACTTTGCTGCAAATCATAAAAATAACTGATACCAATCAATTAGTATTAATGTCTACTAATTAATGCTATGCTTAAATTTTGCTTAGGTGCTAGGGGGTCGTGTACACATAAAAATTGCAAAAAACTTTAAAATTTTCAATATTAACAGCATATTTGAATTCTTTAGAAAATTTTAGCTTAGGATACCAAGTACGAAAGTCATTAGGTCAAGTAATTTAGGAATCAGGAAGATTTAAAGTTTAGAACTCCTAATATTAAAATAATTTCAATCGTCGCAAAACAGATAGTTTTTTAAACATAACTCAAAAACTACTTGGCAGAATGAGCTAAAGGGCAAATTTCAAATTAATATTTCAAAAAAAAAAAAAAAAAGAACTGTAACCTATAAAGTTTTTAACAAAAATCGATTTCTTGAAGTTTCAAACATGTGGATACAAAATTATGGCTCATTCCACCTAGTAGTCTGAGTTATGCCTAAAAAACTACCTGCATTGCAGTGTTTTGCAATGATAAAAAATGAATTTAACATTAGGAGTTCCAAACTTTAAACCTTCATAGTGCCTAAACTACTTTTCTGAATGACATCTTGCTTGTATCTAATCTGAAGGTAAAATTTAACAAAGAATGATGATTTTTGCATTAGCATCTGTAGTAGCAATAAATATATAATCAAACATCTTCATAAACAGATAAGGGGGGGAGGGGATAGATATATGGGTAGGGTGAAGCTATTTTTATTTTTTTTTTCAATTTAGTTGTTCTCATCACTGAAGGAGTCCCGCAGTGGCGCGGACGGTAAAAGCTCGGTTCTCGTAAGATCACCGAAAGCCAAGCAGCATCGACCGCGGTCAGTGCGTGGGAGGGTGCATCGTCTATCCTCTCTCATCTGCCTCTGCTGTGGGACTGTGTACGTTAATGGGAGCTGGTGCATGTTAAATCTGTTCGTGGCTCCAAAGTCCTCCAAGTTCTATATACGCGTTACCCCTGGTTATGTAAGCAGAAATATCAGCATAATTTATTTGGCTGAAAAAAATTAAATATTAACTTTTTGCTCCCCTCACTACCACAAACTGTAAATGGAAAGCAGTATTTTCTTAGTTTATTTCTCTTTGTGTGTATTACAATTTCTATTTTGATGTTTAAATTGCATGTTTTACATTGCTGTACAAAAAATAAAGGGCAGTGAATCCTTTCGCTTTTTACACGGTTTGTCGAATATTTACTGAAATTCTTCACATTGTTCTTAAAATTTGAAGATGTAAAGCACATGTTTGACTACAAGAACAGTAGAAATAGTATACTGCAATTAAAAAATTAATATATTGAATGTTTGATGAGATATGCGCATTTGTATGAAATAATTTATAACTGTGCATGCACAAACTGTACCAAGGATTTTTGTATCTTTCCAAGTTTTCATGATATTAGATTGTCTTTTTATATGTGTTACTCTATAGAATTGACTACCAAACCATGAAAAAAAATCTGTGGTATAGTATGCGCATGCACAGTCATAAAAGATTTCATACAAACACCCATATCTCATCCAATATTCAATATATTAATTTTTTAATTGCAGTATACTGTTCTTGAAGTCAAACATGTGCTTTATTACATCCTCGAATTTCAAGAGCAATTTGTGAAGAATTTCAGTAG
This sequence comes from Maratus michaelseni, assembly GCA_963931845.1. Taxonomy (NCBI): domain Eukaryota; kingdom Metazoa; phylum Arthropoda; class Arachnida; order Araneae; family Salticidae; genus Maratus; species Maratus michaelseni. The sequence goes on along the minus strand of OZ007594.1, from coordinate 204,526,803 downwards.
ATATTCGACAAACCGTGTAAAAAACGAGCAGTCACTTCCCCTTAATTTTTGGACAGCAGTGTACATTTATAGCATTATTTATCATAAATTTTTTTAAAATAAATTTGTTAGTATTTTATCTTCTAGTATAGGTGTTTTAATTATTTAATCAAAAATGGTGAAGGACGCCATTAACAAAAAGAAAAAATTTAAAAAAAAGTAAGAAACTGTAGTTGATTATATTTGTGCCCAGATAAGAGACAAGTACCATTTTTTTTTCTTCTTGGTAATGTAAATTTATTTTTCCTTTATTTTTTAGATATTCTACTATTCATGAATTACAAAGAAAACAGACTCCTTCCATTTTTTATTCAAGTCCAAATCCTAGCACAAAATTTTCTGAAAATGTTTGTGAATCATCTGATGCATTATCAGGTGACAGGGAACAAACTTCTTTCAAATCTGTTGAAGAACCTTTATATTCAACTGTTAACAAGAGGAACAAAAATAAAGTTAGTCAAGCAGATGTTGCCTCTAGGACTAGTAGTTCACATAGCCAATCTTATGGAAAATCTGATTCTGAGTATAGATCAGACGGAGAAGTAAAAGTTGAAAATGAAGATTTATTAAACGAAAAGTTGGTTGAGAAGGATGAGGAAATAAAGCTTTTGATAGAAAGAATGAAAGAAGTTACCAAAGAAAATAGAGAACTTCACAAAGAAAATAAAGAACTTTGTGAAGAAAAAAAAGAACTTCAAAAACATATTGAAACAATGACAATAAAAGAAGAATCTCTTCATGCCAATTTAAATTTAAAAATCACACAGTTTGAAACTGATACTCATGAAAAAGTTAATTGTTTGTCAGAACAGATTAAAGTTCTTCAAAAAGAAAGAAAAGTTTTATCGAATCAAATACAAACTTTACATGAAGAAAATAAGTTGTTGAAAAACAAAAATGAAGACTTGCATAACAAAATTAGATCTATGATATCCCCTGAATTCATGAAGAAAAAGATTGATGAACAAGAAATGTTAATGAATCAAATCAAGAAAAATCACCTTGAAGAAGTCAAAAAATTGCAAGAAGAAAATGAAGAACTCATGGAATCAAAAGTTGCATTGATGACTGAAGGTGAAGACTTAAAACAGAAAATCAGAAGTTTAGTAAACAAAAACGAAGCTTTAAAATCTTCAGAACAAGAAATTTTACAAGAAAAAAGTAGAATTCTCTTACAGTTAGAAGAATCCAAGCATATGCAACAAGAAGCTGAAAATATGTTGATCTCACTTTTGAAAATTTCAGAGGCAATTTCTATTGAGAGAGATGTTTTACTGAATAAGTCTTCCTTTCAAGATCATCAACAAAAACTTCTGCAGTCTACAATGATGGATTATAGTCTAAACATGGGTAGATTACAAGAACATATCTCTTCATTAAGTAGAGACAAGTTGGAAGAACTAAACAAATTGAAATCAGGAGAATTTCACAGAGATGAAAGTATGAAAAGGTTTTATGAAAAGCAACTAGACTTGTTGCAGTCAAAAATCCTTAGCCAAACTAACGTGATAAATGACTTGGAAAATGAAAAAAGCAAATTAGAGTCACAATTAGAAAGCTTATGGCAAGCAGTTTGTTCTGGAAAGTCAAGATATGGAGATGAAACATGATATTCCAAAATCAAAATTCAGTGTGCAATAAATATCAGTATTACATGTATTTATAATATTACTTTATTTATATGTATTTATAATATTACTAAATAAATCTTTGGTTAAATTGTTTTTCCTCATTATTTCATTATTATATATTTAACCAATTTCAAACAAAAGAGGTTATACAATTATGTATATTTATTTATTTTAATGTACACTGGCCTCTCACTAATATGACTACCTCAGTTTTATGCAGATTTCTTCAGTTCCCAATATTTTTCTCTTGGGTATGCAATGTTTTCCCACACCTATACAATACAAAATTAAAATTTCTGACTATTTTTTTTACTTTTCTCAACTTTTTTTTTCATTTAACTTTATTTAAATTTGATTCTTAATCTTATTTCATTTTTATTCATGTCAGTTACAAAGAAATTTTATTGTTTAACATGTCAATCTTTTGATCACAGATCCCACTATATTATTGATTTTTCTTGCTCTTACACCACAAAACATCCAATATTCTTTTATTCTATCGCACAGATAATTTGTCTTTATATTTCTTTAGCTAGCTTTAATTAACCTCTTGCTGTCTACATTTTTGTCAGGTTTAGAAAGGGATGTTTATGCATCACATCCCAAACAAAAAAATTTATGTTGCAACATTTTACAAAAATATCTAACTAAATGTAAAATTTGGAAATACACAAATTTTGTAGCAGTTTTTATTAAATGGCTATTTTTTTTCTAAATTTCTATTAATATTTAACCTATTTTTTAAGAATTATTGGTTTTAATTCATACAATGTATAATAATGCATACAAAAACTTAAATTGATATAAAAAGGGTGATCTTTTATTCATTTGATTCTCTTAGACTATTCTATTCGATTCTCTGACTGTCAAAAGATTAAAGAAAAAAGTTGTATAAGTGAAAAGTCGTCGAATAACTAAATTTTACTTCACCAAACTTTTGAATAGATACTCTTATTAGGTAGTTTCAATTACAGAAAGTCAGAAGCTATTTATTTCAGCCATCTGGAGAAAAGCATTTCCGGGAAATTTTGATACATTTTCACCGATCATGACCTCTAGATTCCAAAATATCCCCTGTTCAAATGTTGATATAAATATATGATTTTTGTCACGCTGTAGTGAAAATATGAGAAAACATTGTGGAATTTAAATTATGTGAGCATTAACACTTAAGGGATTTCTGTTTGGTAAAAATGAGAGAAGAAAAACTTTTCATACCAAAGTTGATCTTTAGTCAATAAATTTGAGTCTATTCAATGAAGACACTTTCTGGCAGATAAAAAAATCTTTATTTTATTGAATAAAAATAGCAGGATATGTAGTTTCCTCTTTGGCCATAATCTTAAAAAAATCATGTAGAAATGAATTTGAAAATTCCTCTGGGATTTGGATTTAAGATCAGAAAACTTCTCATTTCAAAAGTAAAGTATTTTTTTTTTAAAAAATGGCACATATAGTAAGCAATAAAAGTATTTGCACACTAGGTGAATTTGTTGTATTACACATAAACACAAAATGAATTATGAATGAAAAATATAAAAAAAAAATTACAAAACAAACATATTTAATATTTGACTTGATACTTATATTGAATATGAAAATATAAAAAAGTAAAATTTGTGATGCCAAAAAAGTATTTGCACACTAGCAGTGAGAATAATAGTAAATATTTAAAAGTAAAATCAGTACTAGTATTTAGTATGCATGCCCTTTGCTTCAATTACAGAGTGCATGCTTCTGGACATTGATTCGATCAATTTGTGACATGTTTTGCTGCTGATTTTAGCCATTCTTCCTTAAAAGCTTGCTTAAGATCAGTTTTGTTAAAAATTTTGCCTATTCAAAATATGCCACACATTTTCAATAGGATTGAGGTCTGGTGATTGTGGTGGCATTTGCAATGGATTTTTTACATTATACATCAATCATAACCTCGTTAAAGTTCGCTCTGTGTTTGGGATCATTATCTTGTTGAAAATAATAAGAATCAGCAATTCCCAATTTCAGAGCACTATTAACTAAATTTTCTCACACTATATTAGTATACTGTTTGGCATTCATATTGCCTTCAATAAAGGCCATTTCACCAACTCCATTAAAAGACATGCACCCCAAATCATTATATCACCACCGCCATGTTTTCTTTATTTGAAGGGACGTATGACTTTTTGCCACATAGTTTTCTTTCCATCCAGGCCAAAAATATTAAACTTACTTTCATCAGAAAAAAAAAAAAAAACATTTTTCCAAAACTACGGTGGTTTGCAGGCATAAGCGTCTTTTCAACCTATTTGTTTCACTGATAAATTGTTTTTTTTCTCCGAAGGACTCTTCCTCGAATATTTGCATCATGATGGATATTTCTAATAGTTTGTGGTGTAATTATGGTTCCCAAAGTTGTAAATAGTTTTTTCTCCCGAAGGGCTCTTCTTCGAATATTTGCATTATGAAAGATATTTCTAATAGTTTGTGGTGTAATTATTGTTCCCGAAGTTGAAATGAAAGCAATAGTCAATTCTCGAGCACTTTGGGTTTTTGCAGATTCCTTTATGATGGTCCTCTTTTGCCTTTCATTTACCTTTCTTGGATGCCCAATTCACAGTTAATTTTTGTCGCACCAGTTTCTTTTTTTCTTCTTTATTACATAACGAACACTAGAAAAGTTGAAATTAACTGTTTACCTATTTCTCGGTAACTTAATCCAAAAAGGGAGTTATAATCTTTTTCATGGATAGCTACAGAAAACTCTCACGTTTTTAGTGCCATGGCAACAGAAGCTGTCAGAATCCCAGTTTCAGTTATATTATGTGACTTCAAAGTGCAGGACTAGTCAAGTACGGGACTGATGTGCTAAAAATTTGCATAATGTTCATGTTAAATTGTTTTTTTAAACTGTCAATGCTTCATGTGCAAATACTTTTTTGGCATGAAAAAATGCTGTTTTGTTTCTTTAAATGAATATTATTTTTTAAGGTAAAAGGTTGGTTATTTGTGTTTATTATTTAAATAAAGTAATAGTTAACACAATTTTGTCAATTTGTTTTCTAGGGTTACTGGTGCAAGAAATTGTGTGTATGCAAATACTTTTTTGCTAACAGTACATCACCACAGGGTACTTCCATATCAGCCAATAACTGCTATAAAAATGAATGGTCAACCCTTTTATAGCCATAATATGGGGCTACCGAAATGAAATCAAAAGATTTTAAAATTGATTTGAGAAAAACAAAACAGACAAAAATTAAAAACCGACAACGAAAATATCCTGTATCGGAGCAATTCCTGAATAATCAAAATGTAATGAACCCATACCTCCGAGAGCACATGTCACATGCTTATCTATAAATCATGCCCCAGGAGCAAAACAAAGGAAAGACTCTGATTGCTTGGCAGAAAAGTAGATCGCCACTCATGGCAGCAGATGCTACTTCAGATAGCATGACAAAAATGCTCCCACTGGGGACATGTGCTTGAAAACGAAAGCATCGAAACTTCAAAACAAATGCTAACTCGTGAAATAAAAGCAATGTGAGAATTTCTAGAATTCCTCACAATACCTTTCGTATTTATGAACAGATTTGGATGTGACAGAGTATATATATATAGTAAAGATGAGTTTGGCCTTTTTTTGGTGGTGAAGGGGGGGGGGGGGGGGGGGGTATCCGGAGTCTGAACTTGTCCAAGCACAAAAATTTGTGTTAGAATAGAGGTCTGCATGGGCTGGAATTTCCTGGCCCGGTCCGAACAAAAGCTATCTTAGTCCAGTGTAAAAACAAAGTTCGGCTCAGCCCATTTATTCATACATATCGGCCCATGGCCTGGCTATTTAAGAAAAAAAAAATTAGTGAAAACAGGCCAGGCCTGTGCAAAAATAAATTAAATCAGGCCCGGCCAGACCGGACTCAATTTCTACAAAAACTTCAGATTTTTCATAACATATAATTAAGATTCCTTTAATGACTACTGCATACATATTTATGGGAAATTTCTACAGTATATTTTATATTACTATAGGTTCACAAGCTGTACAATAGAGAATAGCAACATTAATGATCACTTAGAGACTATTACATTCAAATAAAAATATTAAAAAATTAATGTAGTTTAGAATAAAAGAAAAAAAAAAGAGGGTTATAACTTTTGAAGCTATATAATAAATTAAAAAAAAAAAAAAAGTAATTTTTGAAAATGTTTCACTATAATTTATTAAAGTATTATTTCAAAAAATTCTGTTAACAGAAGTTCATTATCGCTGTTACTATTTTTACAAACAAATTGCTTGTTGGACGTATCCTGGGAACAATTAAGACCAGTTCTAGGCTAGCCCAAGTATGTAGAATAAAATGTAAGCCTGATCCTGGCCTTCCCATGTCTGCTGAAAATATTAAGCTCGGGCTCATACACGATGTAACTGTCCTATACAGATTTCTATGCTGGATGTGCTATATTTCTGTATTGATGTTGTCAAGCTAGCACATTTATTTTTATTCTCGTCCCAGTCATGTCCTTTAAAAATTTTCCATATTTTATTAGCTATTATGATCCTTCTTAATTTGTTATATTGGGTTAGTTGGCCTGTTAATTTTTTTTTTTTTTTTTTTTTAAATCGGCCATGTATGGTGTTTTGGCCAGGCCCGGGCAGGTCTCTACATCAGAGCCAGACTCAGACACCAAAAGTACATAGTAGAAAATTGTTAATAACATTTTAAAATTGTGTCAAGATTACTTTTCTCAGTTAAAAACCTTCTTGCATAGAAATAATAATAATCCTAAATACTCCTTCATGATAACATTTCATGATTTTAATGTCCCTGAAAATCTGTTTAAACTAATAAATTTGACATTTATACCCAACTACAGAAATCTGCAGTGTCACAATTCTTATTCTTTTAAAATATTGTATATCTAGGTCAGAAAGACGCGAGTTCTTTTCTCCAGTAATTCTGGAAAAAAACTTCAAACAGAAAATGAGGATAATCAAGGAATATCCCAAGTCTTCTTTATGTTATTAACACTAATCCTGCAAAAATTTCAGAAACAGAATATTTCTCCTTATAGCCCATCAATAACAATTCAATTCCATATCATGTTTAAAGGATTAAAAAACAGACTACATTATTGTTTATCAAGTTTTCTTTCAATTTGTGAATAAATAAAACTTTGACTTTGAGCCCAAACCCAAAGACGTATAAAAATCAAACCCATATCTCTCGCATAAAGCGCTTACCGAGATCTCAGCAGAGTTCAATGGCCAGCTTGATTCAAAATGGCAGTCACCTAAACATTTCAAACACATAAAGAAATCCAAATTTATTTTTTGCTTAAGTGTTAGGCCTTGATGCCAGTATTTCAGAGCATTTTTTGTTTTCCCCCTCTATCTTAAAATATGGCTGAGATATAGCAGTTTAAAATTCTAGGGTGGCTTTGAAGCAAGACAGATGATTAAAAATAAAGATTTTTTTTTTCATTTCCATTTATATATTAGTTTTAGCAAACAGTTTCTTGCAAATTTACTTTCATTTTTGTAACCATTGTTGCTACCCCGATACGCTTAAAACTACATATGAGATGCAATCTTCCCAACTAGTCAAAACAATCCAGGCCAGGATTCGAAACCAGGATCCCTTGCCTGAAACTGAAACGCTCTACCAATTGTACAATCCCAGATGAATATGGCTGAACTAAATTCACTTAGTTAACCTTAATTATCATAGCATCTGGTCTGATATCTGAATCAGCACAACAAAATAAGTCAAAGGTAATGGGTCCTCCAGTAAACGCTGGAAACGTGATTACGCTAGATTAATTTTACTATATAATTATTTCTCATTGGTAAAGAAATCATCTGAGATGTAATCTTCCCAACTGGGTGAAAAAAAAAGGGAACAGGATCCTTTCAGCCAAGGGATCCCTGGGCCCAGATTTTTTCGCCCTGTTGGGAAGATTACATCTCATGTGCTTTCTTTACCAATTAGAAGTAATTGTGGTAAAATTAATCAAGTGTAAAACTACATAGTCATATCATAAAATTTCATACTTAAAAGAAAAAAAATATATTGGTATACATAATATTCGCACATGCACTTGCATACATACGTACGTACATAATTGTGTTTGTCAGTATCGAATTCTTGTCAAGATTTCCATACTTTGCAAAATGTCAACAAATTTGGTTACAAAAATAGTTTGTCAATATCTAATTTTTGAAAATTTCCATTTAAATTTAGTATTTATGGAAACTGGAAGTCTTCCATAATATTCCTCGAATTTCAGCTTTGTGTTTTTGAGTAAAATTAGCCGATTTCTTAAAACCACGAATAGGAAAGATACCACATTTCCTCCCGAAACGGACAGTTTGCAATATATTTTATTATCATATTTAAATGGAAAAAGGTGGTGGTCCCATGTAAATTTCATAATATCCTAAACAGATTTTTTTGTATCTCCTAATGAAACTGATTTATAATTAATGATTTATAATTGATTAATAATTATTAAGAAATGAGTTATATCTCCTAATGAAACATTAATAAAAACAGGTCAATCGCTACGAAATTTGAATGTGTTATCAGATTATTACATGTTATTAGTAACCAGATGTACCACTTTATATAAAAATTAAAATAGTCAATGTATTATCAGAAGTGCCATTTTATTACGGATTCTCTATAATTGTGAGAGTGCTTTTTCCTCATAAAATACAAACATGCTCCGATACGTACCCAAAAAAATCGGATTATCTTACATTAATGACAAAGTTATTGAGAAGTTTCAGGGCAATTGCCATGGTAGTTATCATTAAGAGAACTTGGTTGACACCTTTATATCATGTATAACTTTTTTTTTTTTTTCTACAGAGATGTGTCAAAAATTTTAACATATGATTGCTTACTCCATATCAAACATAAGCAATGCTAGCAGCAATATAATTTAAAGTAAATGAGAATAATAAAGGTCTGTCACAAAAAACACTTTGTTGAGCTAAATTTTTCTCACTAAAATACATCTAATCTCATGCACTAATTAAAAAAAAAAAATCTCAAACAATCACTTAAAGTCTGTTTAATTTATTATTTTAATTGTATGATTCAATTACCATATTACATTATCTTATTGATGAATCATGAAATGTTTATTCTTTTTGGATCAATCGGTGTATGCATACATTATTTTGGACATTTTTTTCCCCCTGTTACACTTGGGTTAGCCTGGGTTTAAACTTTCATTTTTCTGCAGACTCAGGCCAGACCAGAACATAATTCTTTCTGGGACATGTGGAACTGGCAATTATATTTTGTAAAAACTGTACTTATTTGTGATATTGTGCATTTCCTTAACGTAATCTAGAAAGTTGTTTACTGCTATATTGGTTGATTTTTTTTATTTTTTATTTATTTAATATACTACGAAAAAGATTTTTTAAAAATTCTATTTAAAAAAATATATATAGAACTTTCTGATTATGTTTTTCTGTAATCGCCCTTTCTTTTTGTTTTAAAAAGATATATTTTTTAAAGTCCTCCATTTCATACAATTGTGTGGACTATTAATATTGTTATTCTATATTCCAAGGCTTTTGGAAATAAGAATCTGAAAAATACTATATTTTAATAGTTTTACATAAAAATGTATGCAATATATATTTTTAATGTAATTCTATGATAATATGGATTAAAAAAAATCAGCATTTTTTATAAAAATGGAGTTGGGCCATTCTGGATCAGGTCATAAAATCTTGGGCCCAAGCAGACCTCTAGCACATGCACAAATAAAGAGAAATAGAAGCAGGAACAAAAACACCGGCAGAATACTTTCTCACTCAAAGTATACTTAATACAGTTAAACATTCTAATGGATTGTGATAATTCAATTGTTTTTACTAGGAGATATCATTACAGAAATCGTTTAAAAAGCTCTAATTATGCAATAGAATAAAAAATGCTACAGTTTAATTTTTTTAACTGTTCTTTTAGGAATTTTCCTCACACAAGTTCTAAGTAATACATTCTCATATTATACCTTATACTTTTTATGTCTATTTCTATAGTTGGAAAACTAGAAGTAACGGGTTACAGCCAATAGGAAATAGCATGTGAGAAGAACCAAAGAAATTGAAAAAGGCCAAAAGAAATTAAGAAAAAGAGCTTTTTATACAGGGTGTCCCAGGAATATTGGGACAAACTTTAAAGGGAGGTAGGGGACATTAAAAGGATTCAGATTTGCATAGCAACCTATGGGCAGAAACGGCTTCGTTCGCCGTTAGGTGGTGTTGTTCACAAGAGCATTTGAGGAAACCAGCGTTCTCAGTTTAGGGAATTTTTTGGTGAGAATCCCCATGGCATGAGACTACATGCTGCCCAACATCTCTTTTCAGTGAATGTTTGGGCTGTTGTGATCGGCGACCTCTTAGTCTGGCCTTACTTGTTGCCAGCATCTCTAACATCTGCAGATTATCGCATCTTTTTGTAGGAGGTGCTATCAAGCTTACTTGACACTATACCACAACATGCCAGACGCCATATGTGGTTTCAAAATGATGGGGCACCTCCCCATTATGGCAGATGTGTTTGTGAACATTTGAATCAGGTGTTTGGTCAACGATGGATTGGCCGTGGTGGACCGGTTCCCTGGCCACCACGCTCTCCTGATTTAAGCAGCATAGATTTCTTTCTTTAGAGTGAACTGAAAAGTGCTCTGTACGTAACGTCTGTGGATTCAGATATGGATCTAGTTGTAAGACTCGTATGTGCTGCTGCGGATATCCAACAAAATTCAGGTGTATTTGAACGAGTCTGCCAATCCATGGTCTGATGGTGTAATGCATGCATCGCTAGCAATGGTGGAAACTTTGATCATCTTTTGTGACATTTCACAAATCATCTACCACAGCACATGTAATATCTTTGACCAATAAATTATTTCAGATGATCTCAGTTTTGGTTTCTTCAGATCTTCGTTTCTTGTACCTGTCATACTACTTTCCCAGGACGTTTCCAACCATGGGTTGGTATGCAAATCTGAATCCTTGTGATGTCCCAATAATCTTGGGACACCCTGTATAAGAGCTTTTTCCAACAATCTGATAATGGAGGAATCACGAATTCACAATTAACACTAGAACTACCTGAAATTTTACTCATCCTCTTACCACTTAGCGAAATATCTGACTACAACATTTTCTCAACTCCTGTCCGCTAATATATATATATATATATATATATACTGTAAAATATTCCATCACCTTTCGTAAAATGACTCAGAATTTACCTTCTACTAAATTTACTATGGTCTCCTTTGACTCCTCACGAATGTCCCGATAAGTGGTGCCCTCTCTTGTCTTGAAGAGACTTCGTAAATTTCATTATTCATATTTCAAAATTCAAGAACTATTATCTCTCTTACTCACACATGTCTATCACAAACAACTTTTTTGCTTCAAGGAATTTATTACAAACAATCTGACGGCTTGGCCATGAGCTCCCCCCTGTCACCAATCCTCGCAGACATCTATATGCATTATTTTAAATGTTCACTTTTCAATAAATTCTCTTTCCTTTTCTGGACTCGCTATGTTGATGACACACTTATCTTAATAGACACCTTTGTTTACAATATAGATATCATTAACATTATGAACTCTATCGATGGTGATATTTCACCTATGAAACTGCAAATAATTGTTCTCTCCTGTTTCTAGACACCCTTGTCACTCGCACCACAACCAGTTTCGCCACAATAGTCTATCGGAAAAGTTTTGCTGTTTCTCTATCATCCCATGCTCGCTTTGTCACCCTCAGAGCCAAAAAATGGCTGCCATCTACGCTTTTGTAAATCATGCCATACATGTGTGCTCCAATTCTCACTCATTTAGTAGTGAAATTCAACATATTAAAGCCATTGCAATTGACAGAGGTTACAACCCTTCTATTATTTAAACTTCAGCACCCTCGTTCTACAAACTCCTCACAGTCCTCTATTAATTCCAATATTAGCATTGTGTTACCTTTCTTTCCAAAATCCAGTTTTTACATTGCTAAAATTCTTGGACAACATGATTTCAAAAATTTTTTTACCTCTACCAATAAACTTACTCCCTTCAACTCAAAGATCCCATTGAAGTTATCTAACTCATGGAGTATCTATAGTATCAACTGCCAATGTGGTTTTTCCTACATTGGACAAACAAAAAATGCTTTAAAATATCGTAATAAACATAAACAATATGTTAAAAAGCAAGAAACCAATAAATCCTCAATTGCAAAACACTACTGGGAGATGAACCGTACTTTTGATTTCAGTTTGGCTAAAATAATCTCTATACCTACTTCTATACATGAACTTAACTTTCTTGAAGTTAAGTTCTTATGAAACTTTCCATATTTACAAAAAATATAAAAATATTGTTAATTGTGAATTCTCGATTCCTCCATTATCAGATATTTGCAAAAATTACATAAAACCTCTTTCTCTTAATTTCTTTCAGCCTTTTTCAATTTCTTCGGTTCTTTCCCCACGCTATTTCCTATTGGCTGCAATCCATTATCTCCTGTTTTCCTATTGGTCATTAAACTTTTCAGTTGAATTTGCATCTTTTCCTATTTATATGAGCAAATTTCCAGCATTCTTAGCACCGAGGACGGTACGCTAAATGCTACCAAAACTAGTACGCTATAGAGAATTTAAGTTCTGGTGTTTTTAACGTTGCTTTATTTACATCTCTATGTATGGAAGATGCTACTAGCGAAAATTACAAGAAAGTAAAAATGCATTTTCATTCACAAAATTATAATTCTTTTATTATATATATATATATATTATGCAATTTTTATTTATTTTTATCCGACCTATATTAAGACTAAGACTTGCATTAAATTAAGGGAGTAACAGAGTTCATGCTAATTTTCCTATCCTAACCAAAATTTTATGAGATATTTTTTTTTTATTTAAGTGAAAATTACGTTATTTTAATTTAAGTGAGAATTAATTTTTTTTTTTTAACTCTGCAGAGAGAAAGTTTATTTTCTTAAAACTTCACAATTGTGCTATTTTAATAGTAATTGAACAACTACAGTTTAATGATATTTTTATTTCACATTAAAACATTTTCTGCTTCTTTAAAATAAATCTTCTACATCTCAATTCTCATATGAAATACAGATAAAATTATGTAAAGGCTCAGTACTTAATTGACTTCTAAATTTTTTATAAGGCATCTGTATTTACTCATCAGGTGGTTACCCCTCTAACTCATAATTTGTTACCACAACCTACATTTTTGAGCACTGTCATTAAATCATGTTTCATGATATATGATTCAAGTGCATATCATTACATACTTTGCCAAAATTCAGGAAAGATAGACAAAAGTTGCAGCTTTTTCATGATTTTTGCAATTGATTAATGAAAATTTTCACTTTCATTATTATTATTATTGTAAATGGCAGATACTCTGTGCGAGAAAAGTTCATAAAGAGATTAATTTTTGAGTAAGATTTTTAGAAATATTAAAGGAATTTTGAGATGCTGCAATCTAATGCGAACTCTGAATAAGTAAGTTGAGAAACAAACATGTGTACACTTTTCTTCTTCCATTAAAGAATGCACTCTATTGGAAAATTCAAAATAAAAGCATCTAATAGAAATAATTTTCAAAATTATATGTACATATCAATTTTTATGTGTTTACACTATGATATAACAAAAGGTTCATGTATGTTGTAATAAAGGATTGTAAAGTTTGAAAACACAAATGGAAATTATTAAATTTTTATTTGCCCATTCAAGACAAACTCTTATATTTACAGACAACATATATTAAAAATGAATACAAACTGAGACCAATATGAAGGATGAGACCTAAAAGGTAAAACAAAACACAATCACATAGGGAGAAAAACTTTTGTTTTCTTTCATTTCTTGTTTTGGTCCCTAATAGAAACAAATAACTCATTTTTATTCAATGACAGAACACATCAGTTTTACAATTAAACCATTCTTATACAAGTAGAAAATTTTGAATATCAACTATTTTAAAACAAGTAAAGGAATTGCATATTTTGTACAAAATAAATTACTTATACAAGTTTATATAACTAATAAATAAGCACAATCACATACAATCATGAAAACATTTAATTTATGTAACAAAAAATTATAGATACAATTTAAAGCAACTAATATTGAAATATTAAGAACAGGAAAATATTTGTCCCTCCATTAATGGACACAGTATGGTTAATGTAATACTTGATAGAAGATTTTGAATTGCAGATACATAAAAACTATGATATTAAATTTTCTTTTGCTATTCTACTAATGAAATTCAGTTAAGTGCTCTAATATTATTTCTTGCACTTAATAACAGAATTGAAAGACAAAACAAAGATGAGATTAAAATTATACTAATCTTTCAGGCAAGACATTTTTCTCTTCTTTAACTATACAAATTGGAAACACTAAATTTCTAAGTTTAAAAAAACACCCACAAATAGTGTTTAAAATTATATAAGCAGTTTCATGTTTAAGGAAAAAAAAAACAATGAAATTACTATATTTAAAAAAGGACACTAAAATTTCACATACTTGCAATCATCCCAACCCCTTCCCCAATAAAAAAAAACTTTTAGCAATTTGTTGCCAAAATTGACATTTCATTAAAATCTTGTTTGCAGAATATAATAAAATGATTAAAAGTTACCAGTCATGTTGAAAAAAATATATTTCATAACTTTCCTTTTTTGGTCAGACAGGCAAATATGAAAATTGTGAAAAAATGAAATGCCCATATAGATTGCCATTACAAATGCATAAAGACTTAAATCTGAAGGGTAAATTTTGATTGCAATCTATTCATATTAAATAATAATGAAACATATACTGACATTTCTATAATAAACTTTTTATTTGAAGTGAGAATGAAATATTATTAACATGCAAACAAGATTTTAACTTTTTGCATCCTCAAACATAAGAAAGATAGTGAAAAAGATAACTATAAAATAAAAATGTTTAAAACTATGGCAATATAACTTTCACTATCAATATTTTCCTAAGCAATTTTTATTGAAGTTATAACTCTGTATTAGTTGCATTCCAAGCAAATTTCAATTTAACACACAAAATAAATAAACCTTAATATTGTGTACAGTGCATTTTTGGATAATGATTAGTATAAGGGGAAGGGGAGATGTTTCAATAATTTAGTCTCCCCTTCTCCTTTTAAAAATTGCGCTCTTGCATGTCTGAAAGCAAATAACTTTTATTGAGTCTTCTACTGCTAAGTATCATGTAGTACTGCCACAGTTTAAAAACTGTGAAAGTACTACATGAACTTGAAAATAATTCCGTATTCTTAGCTTGCAAGATAAAATTGTATTATTAATTAATATTGTTTATAATATAGACATCTAGCAATTTATTTATTTTTTATGGGGGGGGGGGGGGATTGGCAAATAGCCATTAATGAGACTAAATTTATAATGAAGTTTTATAAATGCATATTTCCAAGGAAAAGTGTAGAGTAATAAGAATAAAAAGCTCATATGAAACATACATGCCAATCTGAGATCCATTTATTTTTATTTTGTATTTAGAAGAAAAAAGTTTTGCAAAGATATTTAAGCAATGTTCAAAATTTTATTGCACTAAAAGCAACACTTTAGCTTTTGCTGAATTACTTCAAACTTTCATTTATTTATTTATTTATTTTAATTGTATGAGAATTCTGATTAGTAAATACAATTTTTAAAATATTCTGGTATGACCCAATTTGAATAATCGCCAAAATAAAAAGATATACAAATGAACGCATAAAATTAAAAAGAAACCTGACATAATATAGCAAGCATCTTATATAACTAATAAATACACTTTTTCAGAAGTAGGGATATTTAATGAGTTAAATGACAAAAAACTATCCAATAAAGATAACTAAATTTAAAGCACTGAAATAAGTTAAATGGCATTCTAAGACTTTAAGACATTTACCTCTAGCCAGATTCTTCCTCCACCTAAAAACAACAATCGAAATAATTTTTTAAGGCTAATTTTTGTACAAAATGTTTTAAAAGAAATTTTCCCAGAAATGCATCTAAGTGTGTAAATTATAAAAAATACAATCTTAAGAATTTTTCTAATGAATTTTACATTTATAAACTACAACTAAAGTAATTTAAAGCTGAATTAAACAATAATTCTAAAGTCTTTGAATATCTTCAAAAAGTCTCATGGAATAATTCCAGTTATTTATGTAAACACATAAGAAATAAGCACATGTACTTCACATAACAATAAATAAAAAAAAATACAAATTATTAACCCCTTGCACTGGAATGATGTGCTATTCCTGTTGCTCATCATTTAAGAAATATGTACAAACATACCAACCGAATTTACTGTTAAAGAATAGGTAAGATAATTAGCAGTATTATATTTGAAATAGCAGTGTGCAAAGAATGTTAACAATGAAATTTACACTATTTTATAAAAATCATGTAAATTTTTGTTTAAGTCATTTATTAAATTTTAATGCAAAAAGTTAAAAATTTATAAATTCAGTTTAATTTCAAGACAAATTGAATCTTGCATATAAATTGTTAGATCATTTTGTATAAACCAAAAGTACTTAATTGTTAAATCAATGTTTAAAAGTATTTGAATGTTTCACATTGGCTAGAATTTTACAGAAAAGGAAAAATATTTTTTTATTTATATTACAGAGACAAAAGTCATGCATCAATAACTAGCATGGGTGCCGGCAAAGGAGGGTTAGGAGAGGACCATTGAACTTCCCCACATTTTTAAATTTAATGAAATAAATTTTCTTTATCTCTGATGTTTTTGGAAGTATATATATAAAATATATTTTTCCCAAGTGATTTAAAATAATTAAGCACTAAAAGAAAACAAGAATTTTTTATTAGGAGCTCTATTCTAAAATTTAAAAAAAGTCTTGTTTTAATTCTCCATAAAAAAAAGAAAAGAAAAAATTATGTATAAGACAGAAACTTATTTTTGAATATTTAAAATTTCCTAATTACTAAATTTCTGTATTACTTTTTACATTGATATGTTTTTAAAATGTGTTAGGTTCTGACAAAATTCTTACTTAAAATATTTCATGCTTACATTCTCCATTTTTTAAAAATCATTTCTCCAGACTTCCAGGCTGGTGATGAATTTCAGAAACACTATTTTTTGGTGAAATTTTGAAAAAACAACCACTAGTCTAGACTACAGACCACAGACACAACTGTTAAGAAAACTGCCTGGATTTCATTATGCCGGCACCCATAACTATATAATAATATCTACCAATAAATAGACTTTGAAATAGGCACACTTATGTAAAAATAAATTGTGCTTGGATCCTTTTAATAGTGCCAGCTATATTTCATAAGAAATGTAACTTTGACTGTAAAGCAATACTTAAGTACATCTATAACACAAACAGTACATCTTTAAACATGTTTAAAATTCTTTTAAATGAGTAATTCAAATAATTAAAAAAAATTAACATGTGTGAATAGAATTATAATTAATTATAGTTAACTTTCTTAATAATGTTCAACAAGAGAAATTATACTATTGTGTATGTCAAACTTTCTGTGTTTACTTCTATTAAAACAAACTTATAAATAAATTGAGTAAGCTTTAATCTTTTCCTTTTACTTTAGTGTATCTAAGTTCAATAAATTATAACCATTTTATACAAAAATGCTAGTCAAGTTTATTACACTTTTTTTTTCATATCTTACTTATTTATAGCTGCTAATCAAAATTTATTTGAAAATGTGCAAGTAAATAAAATCGATGAATTAAAAAATATCTTTAAAATGAAATTTTGATATATACATCCATAAAAACATATAAAATAATTTTAAGTCCAAAAGAAGTTTGAAGAAAAATAAGTAGACCTCACAAAACATAATACAGACACAGACTAGATTGAATCCCTTTTCTGGAATTTGAGGAACTTTTTAAAACTGAATCTCTCTTTATTTTTAAGTGTGGTGTTTTCACTTTCTGAACCAATAACTGAACCATTTGTTAGATTCTGAAGTGGTACGCTGTTTGGGCGACGTTCTTTAGATGAATTTTTATCTGCAGTACAGCTATTGATATCACAGTTTTCACAAGCATAATTTAACTTGTTAGGTTGCTGCTGTTTTGGCTTAACATTGCACAGCATGCATCCAGCAGAGTGGTTATGATTTTTATTTTTATTACAAAGACTAGTAGATTGGCTGTACTGCACAACAGGCTGAGAATTGCTACGATGAATGCCTTTATTACGTTTTCTATTTTTCTTTTTTACCTGAAAAAAAATTAACATCTTAAATTTAAATAACAATACAGGATAAATAGCTCAAATTTTAAGTTTATATAATAAAGCAACATTAAAAACTAATGTAAAAGATGCAATAAAATACAGAACTGATAATCACAAGATATTCTGGATACAACACTAGCAAAACAAGACATGCCTGTACATGCCTAAATAAGTCTTTATCCCGTAACGTTTATGGTGTATTAATAAAATTTATGTAAAATTTGGCAATTATTAAAAATATTTTGTTCAACCCTATAATGATTTCAAACTAACAAATAACACAAAGCAGCAAAAATTAAGATTTATTTTCTGCACCATTTTAGGTGTTTCTAATGTTTTTTGAATGTTGAATTATTAAGAATGGCTGAGCTTTTACCCTTACCATGTAGGGTTTTTCTGCAAAGTAATAATGGAGATCTAGGAAAATCACACAGATCTATCACAGCCAAACACTTTACTGAAAAGACATTTGAAAATAAGGTGTATATTACCATTTTTAAAATATGTTATATTTGTCCTAGTTGTGACAAAGTCAAAAATCATTATAATGCCTTTTCTTCCCCTCGAAGAAAGGGGTCACCATTCACTCCCTTTTTTTAAGAACTTTTTGGTCTTTTACACTATTTGTGACCACTTTCCTCAGCAGAAATTAGCAGTAGCCTGCTATCATGTTTATTAGTGTCTGCATACCTGCCAACATGTCTGAGAAAATGCTAACATTGTTTTTGTGTTCGGCATTTATTTTTCGACCAGTATATTTTAGTTAATGATGGATTAAATAAAATGAGATTGTTTTGACATTCCAGTGCAAGGCCCCATGGCCTTCCCGGTTTTGATTTGCCATCACCGATATTTTTAAAATAGCTTCTTTAATATTCCACCAGTTTGAGTTCAGATGAAGCGATGCTGCTATATTTTTAATTACTAAGTTTCGCATAGCAAATTGATCTTTCCTTTAAAGTTTTGAATTTATTAAGAATCTTGTCAAACGATCGCCAGCTATATAATGTTGTCCTTGAATCTATAAAAAGATTCTCAGTTATGGAATTTATATTAATAGAACAGTGGTCAATTTGAAATAAAAATCCTTTCCAATTAAATTTTCAATAAACAAGAATTTTTCACAAATACAAGAGTACATATTTCAAGTCTTCTTTCATTGTCTCCAAAGAACCATGAAGTAAGATGAACTTAATTCATTCTATTTTCATTTCATATTTTGTATTGACCCTCAAAGAACTTTATGCAGGTTGTTGTTCACAAAGCATTTCTTTGGAATTTCTATAATGCTACAATACTGAAGTTACGAATTATCTTTACTTATTTCTTGACACCTAAAAACATTTTCATCACAATGTAAATTTTGGAAACTAAAATTTTCACAATGTGCCTAAAAAGCACAAAATGTTAAAATTATATCAACAGAAAATGTAATATGGTTTCTTATGCACACGTTACTTGAATGTTAAGTCATATCAAGATGTTCTGTTATATCACCCCTACATCCGTGACAAATTTTAACATCTGAATTGCGTGTGTTCTAATTTGCAGGATTCGGTTATACACGAAATTTCTTTCTCTAAGATTCTGCAAAAAACTTTATTATACTGTTTCGGTTTTGTTTTTCACATTTTGTAATAATAATGGATAATGTCAACTGAAAATAAAATAAATCTTGTAAAACAAACTAAACAACTGGCTAAAACATTTTAACAATTTCATCACGCATATGCATTCACCATTTGCTCCCGAAGACTACTATTTGCACCTTCCCTCCCAAGGTCTGAGCCTTGAATTGAGAAAGGTTTAGAATGGCTTCACAAGTGACACCTGATGGTTCTCGCTACAGATTTGGTGCACGCTTGTTCAGGGAAGAAGAGTTGCCGATCAAATCGCTACTGCTTGTTTCCCATATTGAATTATTCTTTTCTGCCATAGTATTTTTTAAATTATGAACTGTTCAATAAAAAAACGAAAAAAAAAAAAAAAAAAAAAAAAACATAAAACTTCAAATCTGATGCATGCATTATCTTTTAAGTGATGGATAAAATAATATTTTATGATACATTACTAATTTTTGAGCGAAACCATACAATCTTACCATACAACTGTACATTGTTCAGTCAAACTGTACAAGTTGGCATCTATGGTGTCTGGTATCTTTATGACTAAACTTATAATTAAATAATTAGAAATTCTGATGTCTTCATGGCTAAGTATATCATATACTGACTACACAGAAGTTCTTGAATTGTATCAAAACTGTACGTAATAGGCATTTCTAAGTACTTTTTTTTAAAAATCAGCTTAAGAAAATGTGAAAGAAACAACCTTCATGTTGAAAAAAAAAAGTCCCTTACAGGCCTATGTAATTGATACTGCCCCTGGAAAATATTCCAGAAAATAGAGCTTACTTTGAAAGACACATTAGAAAAAAATGCATTTTGAAAAAAAGGGGACATTTAGTTTTTTGCAATCATCAATTCAATTGAAAAGTGTGGAGCTTCATGTCAAATTCAGAAGAACTCAGAATCTAATGAGTCATAATAAAAATTTTCAGAATGTTTTCAAACCTAAGTAAAATATTTTAGAACAGAAGAAATACATAAATAGGAATAACAAAAATATATATATATATATAACTCTCCTTTTTCAAGCTACAACATATTAAATTTTTAAAACAAGCAACTTTTAATAGAACAGATGCTTTTAAAATTTAAAAATATTTCTTTTAATCTTCATAAGTTTTATATACATTTATTTCTTTTTTGTTTAACAGAAATAATACAACAGAATATGTCAAGAAAAAAAAAAGTACAAGATTTAAGCTCAAAGAAACAAATAATTATTTTTCCATATTAAAAATCAACAACAGAGTAAGATTAATAACGACGATTGCTGACAAATGTTAAATTTTAAATTAACAATTGTAATTGCTTTCTCTTGGATTTTAAGACCAAAATATTTTCCCTGAATATTCCCTTTTTTCCAGGTTCTCTCTGAGATGTATGAACCCTGTACAATATATTTTGCATCAAATCTTAAAATTGCATACATGGATTGTACAGACTTGATGTATGACTTTAAAAAAAAAAAAAAAAAAAAAAAATTGAACATTTGCATAAGAAATCAATAGTTTTACTATTACTACTATAACAGAACTATTAAAACAGATTAACACAAAACATATATTTGGGGTACATGAGCTCTGGCTACCGAGTTTGTGTAGACATATGTTCTAACATAAAACAGCAGAAAATCACAAAAAATATAAACAATTATTGTATCTTTACAGGAATTTTTAGCAAGAAGGGTTATGAACAATAAAATTCTTAAAAAGCATTTTCTTAAAGAATGCTTAAATTTGAAATTACAACTTACCCTTAAGGTGGGATCTAATAATACTGGCAATGGTTCCACAATCAAAAGGTCTTCTGAAATAAAAAGAATACTTATATATTTAACTTTTATTAATGAATTTGTATTCATAAAAAGTCACATTTAACCCTCCGATTATCAAGAAAAAGGCAGACAAGAATTACCAATTGGGTCCATTGGACCCATATGTAAAGACATAGAATTACCAAAACACTAATGTAACAACTGATTTATAATGAGTATACTTATAAATAATCCAACATAATCTATACAAAATAGAAAGAAAAACAATATATTCAGGGGTGCCACTTTGCCACCTAAAAGGTGGAATTTTGCTTTATAAATTTCGCAATTTCTGCTTTTTTATATAAAAATCCACGATAATCACTTTTTTTTCTCTATCGCCCATAATTAAAAATATATACACATTGATATGACTTCCTTGGGTTTCAACCCACTACCCTATATGGTTTGCTAGGCAGCAGCGCAGCACATTTTCCTGGAGATGCACGGGAGTCACGAGTTCTACTCTCCATCCTGAGTTATCAGGGATGTGACTTTTCCCGCTTTTCTTTCTTTTATTTATTTTTTTAAAATCTATCAGCAATTTCAACAAAATTGTTAAAAAAAAAAAAATTGTGTTGATGTGTGCTGGAAGAAAAGCTAAGAATTACATCAAACGATCCATGAATAAAATCTAAAACTCTCGACTTTCTTCAAACGGCCGTGAAAAAACGTGAAGAAAAAAAAAACAGAAAAAAAAAAAAAAATTAATTTTATCAATCGTCGAAGGAAAAAAATCTTAAATTTCGTCAGTCAGTCAGTCACACAAATAAGTCAAACAATTGTAGAAATTAATTGCGAATTTCGTCAGATGACCACGGAATAAATTGCGAATTTCGTCAAGAGTTTGTGTAAAAAATAAATTTCTTCATACTATTGCAGAAACTAATCTCGAATTTTGTTAAACGACTGTGGAAGAAAATCGCGAATTTCGTCAATCGCTCGAGAAGAAAAATTTATGAATTTCATCATCAGTTGTGGAAAAAAGAAAATTGCGTATTTCATCATCGGTCACAGAAAAAAAAAAAAAAATCTCATTTCGTCAATAGGTTGCATAAAAAAAAAGAAAAAAAATTCAATTTTCATAGTTGGTCATGGAAAAAAATCTTAAATTTGATCAAAGTTATGGTTTTCTGTACATACAAAAATGATAGTTAACTATTTAATATTCACATTATTTGCTCCTGATTAGAATACATGAAACCAAACTATTTTTGGCTGAAAGACTTAATGTAGTATAAAATTGTACATGTTGACAGGTAGTCGTTTTCTTCAATTCAACTATGAAAATGCAATATATTTATTACAGAAAATATTATAAAATATTTTAACATGAGAATTTGTTAATGTGTTTATTTTATTTTCAATACAATATAGTTCACAAAATTCATGTGTAAATGTTGTGAAAAATGTTTTAAATTTTACTTCCATGCATAATTTTTTCCTTATTTTCTGAGTGGCATCCCTGTGCAATGATTAGACACTTTTTTATTTGCAATTTTTGTCCACATGACTAAAGTGGATAAAAATTGCTTTTGGGTCCAATGAATCCATCCTAGTAGTTGGAAGGTTAAAAAGAAAAATCTAATTAATCATAATTTTTATGGACTTTACTAGTTTATAAAAACAAAATTTTTGATCTTATTCTGCAGTCTCATTAGTAAAATGAAAAAAAAAAAAAATTTTTTTTAATGAAATACTTTATATTAATTATTTTCAAATATACCTAATTATCAATATGCCGTATTCACTTAATTTTAAGTAAAAGGGGGGGGGGGGGGGAAAGCAAAAATGTATTGCAACAAAAGTCAAACAACTCTAAAAGACCAATCATACTAGGAAGGCAGACGACAAATACTTAAGCATTTGATGAAACTTTTGTCGATGCAAGAATGGAGAAATGGGAGGATGAACGCTTGCTAAGTGCTTCACAGAAAAATTCACATAACCTGGTAAACGGCCAATCAGGAGAGCGGGTGAAAAATTAACTGGTACGGCAGCCATCTTTAATTCTACTGCTTCTATGTACTGTTACAGAATTGGTCAAGCTACAGACAGCACTGAAGCATATCCCATTTGTAGTGGAAAAAGATGCAGGCAATGTTCCCTATCACGCAGCCTTTTTTGAGCAAAAGTTGCACATCAAACTTCATTTTGTGCTTAAAAATTCACTCAAATAGCATGACTAATGAAGAAAGACAAAGTTATTTCGAAACATGTTCAGTGTTTCTTATTTTTATGGTCTTATTAAGAAGTTTGTCTTAAACTGTATTGCATCAGTTTAACATTTTATTTGTATGAATTAGCCTTTTTCTCTCACATGTATAGTGTCCAATTAATAATAATATTTTAAATAAATTCATTTTTCTTTTAGCTAATTAATCATTTAGTCATTTATTACTTTTGGCTTTTAAAAAGCACTTTTGCAGAATTTATACTTTTAACTGCTCAAATTATATTATTATTTTGCTGCATCAAAAATACAGAAAATTTAAACTTGCCAGAAATGATGAAAAAGTACTAGAAGGAATAAATTATAAGAATACATGGAACAAACAAACAGATGAGGAGAAACATTTAAAAAATCTTAAAGCAGCATTTAAAATAATGATCTTTACAATATCATGCACTTATGATTCATTAAAATTAAAAACATGCAGCTGCATTTAACTAATATAGGTACTTGTGTATTTTCTTGGATTTGACATATTTTGCTATTAGTTTATATGATTTAACACTTGATCTAGCAAACTTTGTGCTATGCATGAGCATTCACTTCTTACAGTATATGCCAATACAGACATCATCAAAAGCAATTGTAAAAAATGCTTACTGTGAAATGTTAATGCAACCATTTCTTTTTTAAAAATGCAAAATTCCTGCTTATAACATTTACTGGCAACTTTTGGACTTGTCAGCAATCAGACTTCTAAAGTTTAATATTTTTCTCTCTACAAATGGTGTATTTTTTGCAGCAATATAGCTTTTAAAGTATTTTTTTTTTTTTTTTTGCAAAGAGAGCACTAACTTTTTATTACAAAATCTCAAGCAAACAAAGCAAATCCTACAAATTGCAGAAGTACCTAATCATATAAATGAATGTGACGCAGAAAATTAACAATCCAAAAACTTACCTTTATTAGAATAAATTAATATTCTATTAGCCACAAGTGTATTATTCTCAATAAGCAAAAATCTATCAACCTATGGATTTATCTAAAATGTGAAACAATTAAAGAAACTCTTCCTTGATAATTGTATAGGATAATTTCTTGAAAATGTTGAGTTTTTTTACTTCACCTTTTTTTGTAAATATAAGTTGTTAGCTTTCTGCATAATGCTTTCAAATATTACAGTCTGCCTGAACACTTTAACCAGTTGAACCATTTCATTTTTCAAAAGCTCAGGTATTTTTTATTACAAAAAATCTGAAAATTTCCAGCTTAAAGCAATTTAAATCATGACTAAGCCTCAGTTTTCTTTTTGAAAAGAGTTAGCAAATACTCTTCATGCACTAAAAATACAAGTAATGTGAAACTAGCACGTATACACAACTAAGCGCAATGTGCATCTTCATTAGTAAAAATTTGAATATACCAATGACTAATATCAAACAAAAGCATTTTTTTTAAAAAGCACATTGATTCACACAAAATTTCTCCTATTTTTAAAATCAATTTTCACATACAAAAAGCAAAAAAAATATTAAGTGCAAAAACTGTTATACAGAGGGCAAATCAGCTGTGACATTTAAAAGAAATCAACCTTACCCAAAGTGAACAGGCTTCCTGTTTTTTTTCAACTTTCAAATTGACAGCATGAAAATGTTAAGAATTAATGTAATTTAATATGTAAAAGTTAGCTGCAGAATAACCTATTTAACCACTCACTTTAAAAATGTTCTAAATAATTGAATGGAGTAAATAATTATACATTACTAAGGCAAAGGAAAAAAAAAAAGAAACACTATATAAAACTTTCCTAACATATTTAAAAAAGTATCTTTTAAAGTATTCTTGTGAAATTTAAAATCTGTTTTATGTTTAGTTTGTAAAAAGGTGTTTGGAAATGAGATAAAAATGTATGTGCTCAATGTTTAATGCTCAACTCCCCAGTAGCAGAATATTCAGAGTCCATATTCAACAAACCAAAATTTATCTGTGACCACAACAATGCCAAACTAAACATTATATGTTTATTTTTTAATGGTAACCCATAAAATAAACAAAATCTGTATTTGAAAAAAAAAGTAAAAGCATGATAATATGGAGACAAAGAAATTTTAGCATTTTTTTCCGTAACTATTATTTAAAAGTTCAATTAAGGTCTCAAATAATCTGCAGGGCCCAGCGCATATGTTTCTATTACTGGAGTCAGCTCAATTGAATAAAATTTAATAATCACTGTTTTCATAAATTTATCAAGTTGTATAGTTAAAATATTACGATGGTAAAAAATGGCAAATGAAAGTAAAGCTAGATGTGTTTAAAATGTTAGCCTCCATAAAGTTTTAAAATTGTCTTTTATTTCATTACTATCTACTCAGAATGCAATAATTCAGATTTAATTTTTTTCTGTATTTTTTTACTTTTATTCTTTCTATCCTCTCTCTCCATCTCTCCTTTTAACTTACAAATCAAGCAGACATGAAGTGTGCAATAGTCAATTCTGATGATAGAGAACATTTGTTATGGTATACAGAATTTGAGGTAGTGCTGTACAGAAAATAGATAACATTCAGAAAAAGAAAGAACGAAATTGAACAAAAGATAAAGAAAAATTAATAATAGAGGGCAGCAAATACGAAAATAAGTAAGGAACAAAAACTTTATGCTTATAAAAAAAGAAACAAAACTGAGAAATAAAATATGCACATGTAATAAAACCCTTAAACAGAGAAATAATTTTTGAAAGCAAAAAACGGAATTCTGGAAGTAATGTCTACCTGCAATAATGTGACTATGTTATGAGACAATTGTAGCACTCCTAGGCAAATTTTGGCAGTTCCTAATGTATAAAATACGAGTGATAATAAAAGCAAGCAATTGTGCACTTTATCACCGATTTAATATAAAAAGATGCATTACATACACCAATAACTTCAATAGAAGCACTGAAATGCAGATTCCTTGGTATCCAATCACTGATATATATATATATATATATATATATATATATATATATGTAGCAATGCGCAGACATGTGACATTATAAGGTAATACAAATTGATTAATAAAACCAGTATGTATAAATAAAAGATACAATTTATTATGGAAGGAAATATGTATAAATAAAAGATATGTATAAAGAGTATGTATAAATAGATATGTAAAGAGTATGTATAAATAAAAGATACAATTTATTATGGAAGGAAATTCATACTGCCGAAGGACATATGAAGACGAAAAGCACAAAATAATGTTCTAGATTTACTAATAGCTTAACACCATAAGAACACCACATCTGATGAAAACTGGGTATTTCAAGTTGATTCAATGGGATTGATATATATATAATGATCAAGCTTTGAAATGTTTACACAGTTAATTATTAATGTAAGATTTAAAGTCAATACCAAGCTAATCTAAGGCGAATATATTTTTATTTAAAAATTGGTACTTATCTTTCTCAAAAATGTTGGTTACTAAAAATGCTTTTCTGTATAATTTTTTTATTTTAAGGCTAATTTCTTATTTATTTCTAGCTCTTACATCCCCTCCCCCTACACTTACTCTACATTCTTGTTTGTAGTATTTAAGCTGCCTTTGAGCTTTTTCTTCTTTTTTTTTTTTTTTTTTTTTTTTAAAAAAAAGCTATCTAAAGCTACCTTTAGCTAATTTTTCCTATTTTATGTTGAGTTAAATTACCAGCTCAATTCTGCAAAATATAATTCTCAAATTACTGACATTTATATTTATATATATTCATTCATTGAAACCACACAAGAAAATGAAAATATTTAAAAACATACATAAATCATTCATATTATTTACATGCAGTTTTAATTTTACAAGTTTATAAAAATTCCAAAATACCCTTGATTAACATAATATTTATAGAATTTTCTTATTTTTTCTTATTTGTAAATACCAACAATTCATAAAACAACGATTCAAACAAAAAATCATAATATTTGTATATACCTGCTTTCACATTTTCTTCACTACTTGACCTCTTTTTAACTTTTCTAGCAATAGGTGATGAACAAGAATCTGCTGAATTTCTTCTCTTTGAAAGACGTGAAGGAGACAGAATAGGAGCTCTAGTGTTAATAGGACTCTCCTTTGTATTTGAAATTCGACGAACACACAAAGACATTATTGTTATCATTATAATAGCTTCGACAAACATTAGACAAACATGAGTTTCAATCATCTGAAGAAAAAAGTAAATAGAATAAACAACAAAATACATTGACTAAACAAACACAAACAAAAGCACTACAACAAAAATATACATATAAGAATTTATACACAACAGGCTAAAATAAATAGCAAATTGCTATACCAAATGGCTTCTTAAGCCTATTCTCAAATCCAAAGTGGCTACTTTTTGACATATTCCTACTTTTTATGCCAGAAAGAACTATCACAATGTACAACATTTTCGTTTAAGTTCCTGGCATATATATATTTTTAAATCTCATTTGGTAGATTAACTACATGTTAACATTTTTATTTTTCGATTCTTCTGGGTTGTGATCAGACATACATTGAGCACCTTCCAATTTTACCAATTTTGATGTCATAATTAAAAAAAATTCTGCTAAACATTTTCCCTTTGAATATGTAAAACAAAATATTTACTCAGTGTAACATATATGAACTACATTATTAAAAACACAATGTCTACCAACATTGTTAATGTGCCAAACTTTTATATAAAAAAATCTTGTAGCATATACTGCTTATACGAAATACTGGTCAATAGAATCAGTTGCTTTCATGCATTATTCACCTAGACAGAAAAATCAAAATGAGATTTTTCTGTAAATTGGAATCAGTTAATTGTATGATATTTTGATTCAGAAATATGATTCATTTAAGTGGCACGTACTGTAATAATGTTAAAAAATACATCTTTTTCCTTTTGGTAATTAATTGATCATTAATGTAACATTTAACTTATAATAAATCAAAAGTTCCATTCATAAAATGTATCAATAATTTATTAATGAGATTTTTATAGTTATTCGTGAGATGAAGAATGCTTCATATTTGTCATTTTTTAGTAATATACGTACCAAAATAAGCTCACTCTTCATTTCACTGGATTAACAATCTTATAAAATTCATAAAATTATATAGACGGGCAAAAAGTTACATGTAAAAAATGCTACATAGTATTGCAGAACAAGAAAATTTTCTACTGTGTTAATTCATGCAAACATAATTGCATTTTTTCATATGTTAAACAAAATTTAATTTATTATAACAAAACGAAAATTTCATTTTATCTAAATAACGATTATCAAATTTAATTTTTTCGCATGCCACAGGAATTGTATGTGCCACAGGTTTGCTTGTCCCCGGTCTATAGTATAACATCTTAAACTGGAGAATTTGTAGATAGCTAATTTTATTATTAACTTAACCTTTAATTAACTGAAGATTAATATTAAAAAAAAAAAGGACCACATAGAAAAGTTTTATTTATTAAAACTCACATTCAAATTTTTGATTATTTATTATTATAATAGATAATAATAAAAGCTCATTCACCATTTTCTTCTAATGGTGGTTTTGAAATTTGAATACTGTAGGAATAAATACTGTCTTCTTACACTTAATTATTCTAAGAGATACATAGCTCATTTAAGTATTAAATGATATATCCTTCCCTGAAAGATTAAACTATAAAACAAAAACATCCCATTTGAATCCGATTCATACTGAATAAAGTTTGAAAGAACTTTAGTTCTTAAAGTGTAAATTGACATGAAATATACATATAACTGGGTGAAATTATAGCTAATAAAATTGCTCAATAAAAGTAGAATCAAATAACAAAATTATATTACCTTATTAAATACAGCTGATCTTTCCTGAAGAAGAAACTCTACAGTCTTAGTTAAGTTTGCAACTTGCAACTGAAGACTGTTTATGATTTCTTGCTGTTTAAGATCCTGAAAAAAAAGAGAGTATGAGTTTGTCACTATAAAGAATAAAGAATTCATAAAACAAAAATTGTGTTAAAATGAAAGAATAAAGCTACTAGAATATAATTTTAAAAACTTATTATAAATTGCTAATAAGATTTTAACTATCAAAATGATTAAAGAATTAATTATTCTTATCTAATCAATATAAGGAGCAATATATTATAAAATCACCAAACAGATGCTTTTAATTATCATAATAGTTAAAAGATTTTCTTATCAATATAAGGAGTAACTACCTTTTCTGCAGCTTTCCTTGCAGTATCATTAAGAGTTCCAATTGTACGATTAAAGGCCCGTTGCATCTCATCCATCTGACGACGATACCTCTGACTCAATTCTTGCAAATACAGACTACTAAGAGACATATTGATTTCCAAAGCTTTGATACGGTTACTCATTCGCATAAAAACAGACTCTTTCTGGCCAGCAACTGTAGATCCAGTGGATACAACTGGCTCTTGCTTTCCCAGATTTTCATTTCGCATGTCTACCACTTTTCCATCACTAATTTTAAAAGACTGTGGTAATTCTGTAGCTGGAACTACTTCGATGCCTAAATCATCAGATGCAACTGTACTTGTCTCAGGGAACATCTCATTGATTTGTTGCTGTTCCGATTCAGTCAGAACCTCATTTGATGTTGTATAATCAGAAAAATTATCAATTACTGAATTTTCAGGTTTCTCTGAAACAGCTTCTGATTCCTTAATAAGTTGCTCAATACTAGCTTCTGATGGAACAATAGCTTCTCGCGATACACTACCAGGTGGTACCTTGATACTTCCATTAACAATGCTGCTATGATCAATTTTGACTGTTTGAGTTGGCTTAATTGATGGTTGCAACACTATTTTATCCTGTAATGTAGCAGATTTGTTAGTTTTTGGTGGTAGAGATGTAACATTAACTGCCACACTTCGCTGCGAGACATCAATTGAAGACAAACTATCATTCAATAATTCAGACAAGGACAAATCATTTTCAGATGGAATTCTTATTATCTGTGGAGGTGGACTTTTTGTTGGAGAAATAACTAATGTGTCAGCAGTAATTTTCTTTTTTCCAGGAGCAGGCGACTCATGAGCAACTGCAAGGGGATTATCTTTAAACCAATCACAAATAGTTTGAAACATAACAGGACCCAATGCTGCTTGAAAGAATCTACAGTGTGGCTGAGCAGATGAGTAATATCGAATAGAAGCAGCACACTGATCACAGCGATGTAACAGACGAAAAAGTGACTGCTGCATTGAAGTAGGAGTCATGGGAAAATTATGCAATGCTGACACAGACTTTCCCATGCTTGAAGATTCTTTGCACTCCTCGGAGGAAGAATCCACAGCACTATAAAATAAATATTTATTTATATATATGTGTGTGTGTGTGCATGTATATATAAATATTAATGTGACTTTTCTGCCACAAACTGCTTAAAATACACTTTTAAAATTACCTGCAAGCCTTTGATTCTGATATGTTGAGTGATTCAGTGGAAGTTTCATTTTTCTTTTCTATAAAAGTAGTAAGAAAATGCTTGAGTACACTGACTGACACACACTCTGAACAGATATTAAAAAGAAAAATTTTGTTGTTGTTTGTTTCTAAAAGAAGTAAACATTATAAACATTTTAAACAACTTATTTTCTCGTGAAATTGCTTTCAATATAAAATTATCAAAGCACACAAGTATTATGCTTAGAATCACAAGTCTATGAATTTTCATCATTGCATGTCGCAGTATTTTTGCATATCTGTTTAACAATTCTTAAAATAATTGCTATGTTGCTAAAATTTGCATTTAAATATCTTACATATTTAAATTCTTAAAATAATTGCTATGTTGCTAAAATTTGCATTTAAATATCTTACATATTTATTTTATCTTATGCACTGCCAAAAATCAAAATAAATTTCAAAATTTGGTTACATTAGCCTATGGATTCAGAAATTACATGACAGAAAAATACAGTTCAAATGCTCAGAAGGTTAAAGGTACTGTTAGGAAAAAATAACAGAAGAAATTAAATTAAAAATAATTATTGCCCTTTTTTTTTATTACTTTCTAACAGTAAAGTAAAAACTTTTATATTCAATAACATACTGACAAATCATGAAAGAAAAATAAAAACATATGAATTTGTTAAAATTTAAGCCATTAGTATAATTTTAAATATGTCAAAAATATATGCAAAATATTAAATATTTAAATTTTTTTGTCTGATGAAAATAATGCTTGTATTAAAAAGGGGGGGAAAAACAATAAAAAGAAAAATAGAAAAAGCTTTCAGGTGATACAGTTTAAAAAATTAAGAGTTGGTACTGTGTGGCTCTGATTAGAAAACCCTGAGTAGGTTTCTTGTTTTCGAAGGTTCCAAAACTTGTAGGGAGGGAACTTCGTCCATAGAAACAAAAGGACAAAAGACTGCAAAAATTCTCGGAATTATATTGAACGGGAGAAAATTGGAAAAAAAAAAAAAATGCCAGACTTCCCTAAAATAAAGTTGACTGACCAGCTATCCTGGCAACAGGACTGAGCCGAGACCAGTTCCAGTGTCTTTCTTAACTCAGCTACACAGTATATTAATGTTCAAAGTAGTTCCGTTTGTCTGATCAAGGGAATGCTTGTATAAGAGGTCTGCACATGCCCGGGCCTGTCCCGAAACCCGAGCCAGCTATTACTTTTATCTGTAGACTCGGGCGGGGCCAGACTTCTTTTTTTCCGGACCAAATCCACGACTGGCATTTTATTTTATTTATTTATTTAAAAAAAAATAAAGTGACACTATATTTGTTAAATGAGATCGTTCTAAATTTGATTTGGGTTAATAAATTACAGAGAATTATTTTAAAAACCTACTTGGTACATACTAAAACCTACTTTTCTTTGTAGAGCTTTAAAATTTTGATTTTCTTTTAACAACTTTTTTTTCATTCTAAACTACGTTGATTTTGTTACTGAATCCACATTTGAATGAAATTGTCTTAGTCAATTTCTTTAATCACTGTTTATGTATGTATATGTCCAAGTGGTCAGTAATATTATTGTTTTTCCACACATTCCAGAAATTTCAAACATATAATCGGAAAATAAAATCTATATATAAGCAAGTGTGCTTTCTGAATAATTTCAATTGTAAGATAATGTTGCTTTAGAAATATCACCATATTTTGTAGAAATTTAGCCAGGCCAAATACAGGCTGAATTATTAAATTTCATAATAGGCCGTGCCAGGCTCAAGTGGAATACAGGCTGGGCCTGGAAATTTCAGCACATGCAGACCTCTAGATTGTATAACGAAGAAAAAGTGTTCAGCTCATTTCAGCATAACTCTAAACAGCAATGAATCTCAACATTAAAAGAATCAAGATATCAGCGAAAATTTTTCATGCAATTAGATGCATTCAGAAGGAATTCTTAAAAAAGGGGGACAGCATACATTATGTTATAAAAACAATGTAAACAGAGAACAATGCATTGTTATAGGCTAATGATAGTATCTGAACTTATATTAGCATAATACACAAGAAATTAACTTAGGAGTGACATTGCACTTGACACAGTAGATACACAGATATTATGACATACATGCAAATGCACCATTACAATTTTAACCAAAATAAACATGCTTAAAATGCTAAAAGAAAGTTTATCAGCTAGTATTTGAACGACAAGTGTATATAATATACATATATATAGCTTATAAGAATCAACACTGTATTTAATGAGGCTTTAAACAATTATTTTAATTGTAATGTACAAATGAAATAAACAGTAATTCTTATTTCATATAAATCAAACCTACCATCTATTGTTTGTTGACCCAGAGCTTGAGCTGCTTTCTTCACAATATTCATCACTGCATCTGTGGCACTACCAAAAATATTTGTAGATTTTGTATCTTCAGCTGGTATGTCTGAAAATTATAACCACATTCGAACGCCATTTTAATTGAACATTTGATCTGTTTATGCTCTTAAAGTGTATGTATTTTGCTTGCACAAAATATGTACACAGAAGTAAAAATGTAGCATTCATATTAAACATTTTACAAGTTATGAAAATTTGCTAATAATTATTCAAAAAATAATCATTTAAATAAAGAAATCTAATATTAAAGTAAAATAACAAATAAATATAAATTGTGATGAAAATATCTTTTATAAGATTTGCATCTTTGATTATGGATACAAATCATGGCAAAAATATCAGATGGAATTTCAGGGTATTTTACATAATTTTCCGCTTAATAAAATATGAACTATATCAAAATAAAAGTCTTACAGGAATTTTCAGAACTTTAACCCTAGAAATCATCAACCTTCCTAAAACTAATTTGACTGCTTACCTTTCTTAAATAAAAATGAGCAATTTGAATTAATAATGGGCTTTCATGCGATTCTGAAAAACATTTATAAACATTTGTATCGATTGTCTTACTGTTTTTTCTTTCTTTAAAACATTTCTAAAAATGCCTCAGTTTTTTAAATTAGTGCTCCAATTTTTTTTTATTTAGGAAAATTAGGACAGTAATAAAAATCTAGAACATTTTAGGACACATTTAAGAAAATTAGGGATTTCAGGAAAAATAAAATAACTCTAGTAGCTGCTGTAAGCACAATCATACGACACAATGACTCTCCTCAACAATCAATAAAATTACCATATGAATAGCAATAATTATGTTTCTGCAATGAATATGCAAACTTGGCTAAATATTAAACAGCTACATCAAAAACTATCTAAAATAATACAGAGAAGATCCTGTAAATATTCTGAGTTTGAAAGTGTGTCTGATAATTTGTTCTACAATTATGCTGAGGTGACTAATCCCTCCATCTACTTTATTCCCAAATAGATGCAGAGAAAAATGAAAATAGCAATTCAATTGGGAATTATATCCTCTTTAAATGTATGTTAACAGAAAAAGCTTACCACATGATAGCAAACAGGAAGTCATGCAAAGGTGAAGAAGTTTGGGAACTCTGCAGATTTAATGTTTTGAACTCATAATGTTAAATTCTTTAAGAGTTGCACAATGCAGTTAGTTTTTTAAACATAACTCCAAAACTACTTGGCAGAATGAGCTGTAATTCTTTGTTTGAATATTTAAAACTTCTTGAAATAGATTTCTGTTAAAAATCACATGTTACAATTCACATGTTTTATAAAAAATAATTTCAAAATGTTTTTTATGAAAAAAATATGAATTTTAATATAAAATTTTTAACAGAAATTATCTCTAGAGGTTTTAAATATGAGGATGCAAAATTACAACTCAAAGTTTGAGTTATGCTTAAAATTCTACCCACATTGCCATTTGTTTTAAACTATTAAAAAAGAATTTAACATTAATAGAGTTAAAAAATTTAAATCTGCATAATTCCTAAATTTCTTCCCCAAATGTCTTCTCATTTGGCATCATATGGTAAAATTTACCAAAAAATTCAAATATGTCAAAATTAGGTGTTTGGTACAATTTCTATATAAAGACAATCTCATAAGCTTTTTCTTTTAACATATACTTGAAAAATTCGCAATGGAATAGCTATTTTCATTTTTCTCTGTCTATTTGGAAATAAAATAGATGGAGGGGGGATCATTTTTTTATCCTATAGAACACTTTATATCTCAATATATAAAACTAGGAGGCTCAGCCCCCTACTCCCTAGCGCTCGCCAACCCCCGTGAATTGCAAAGCAATTCATATTAAGACTGCTACGCGGTCCCAAACAGTTCTAGCCGGAATGAGTACTACCATAAATCATTTTAACATATGAAATTGACAATTTTTTTTAATTTAAAAAAAGTAATTGAAAACTTCGTTGAAAATGTAATTAAAAATGCATTTATATTGGTGCTACCAATGGACATAAATCATTTAAATACTATGAAAAAAGAACTCGGAAAAACAATTAGTTTAAAACTCATTGCTTGTATAATATGAAAAAATTATTTTTTACTTCTTCAAGACAGTAACAGATGGCAGCACGTATAATCTAAACAGTTGATATTTTCATTCTCTCCGGATTTGTGCAAAAGAAATTCGTAAATAAATTCTAAATAAGAGTTGAGAATTTATTTGGAATTAACGATATTACTAAAATTAAAATGAGCAATCATCTCAAACGCTTTGGATTACGTACATGTTATTTTATTTTTAATAATTGCTAGTTTAAGTTTCATTGCTGTCACAATGGCCGCCATATTGGAGCTGGAAACTACGATTGTTGCCAGCGATAAGCTAGAAATTCAGCCTTATTTCCGCGCCACGTAAGAGAAATATATATATAGATAATTAATTCAACTATAAAAGCTTTACATTTCTTACAGCCTACTAGGCTTTAAAAAACTATGAACAGTAATCCTAGAGTTTTATTTCATTAAAGTTTGCCTTGGTCATCATAGAGTTATTATTAGTGACACTCATTAACTCATGCGTTATAGCAACCGTAGGACTTTCCTTTGCGACAGTTTGATGCTAGTGACTAGCATTATCAGTTTTCTTGAAAAATAACACTTTGTAACTTGAACTGAATTCATTATTAATGGTGAACATAGCAAAGCAAAATGCAAGTGTATTTTGTAATTTTAAAATCAAAAAGAAGTTGTTAAATGGATTACCATTTTAAATTATACATTAAAATTAAATATGACCATAAAATACAATAGTTATTTAGATGCAATTACATACAGCATTTATTAATACAGAATTGGAAATTAAAGTATGATGATAGAATGTATTTTCAATACAATCTGTATGTCTTCTTATTTCTTTATTATTGGTAAAAATTCTTTTGACAAAAATATTTGTTAATTTATTTATTTATTCTTCTAATTTAATGAAATGTATTTGTTTTAGTTTGTCCAATCCTTTAAACCCAATTATGATTAAAGTGGTCAGGTCTAATATTTATACTTTTATTAATATATAAATTTGATAAAAATTGCTTTAAAAATAAATTTTTGTTGCATTTATGCTTTTTATTTTTAATCATACTTGTCTGCAAATTCGGCATTCCTAAATCACTCATAAACATCTTTTGCTTTGAAATTATGCACCCCCATATATATTCACCATCCCTTTGACCTCACTAACATCATCTTTTAACTGACTGTTCAGGCTTATGACACTTACTCAGAATTTATTTTAAATATCATCACTTAGCCTGACAAACCTGATTGGAAAAACACCCCATGGGGCATTCTTTACCCTTTTAAAACCTGCAGCTTTTATTATGAGAAACATTATTTATTGTCTTAAATATCATTTATAGCTTTTATTGATTTTTACAATTATTTCTCCTTACACATTTATGATTATATCTAGATGAGAAGCTCCATCCAAATGGCTCAACTCTAGGTTATCATTATCACTAACAATTTTGTTTTAACATTTATTTTTTAAATATCTTTACTCTTATCCAATTGTCAGAAGCTTTAAATTGCTTGATTTTCTGTTATTGTTTTTAATGCAGTATGCCACTGCTGAACTATGGTTTAAATTAGTTGCTTTATTTAGTAACGTTATTTTTATTAATTAGATTTAATTTAAACTTTAACAAAAAACATACTTTTTATTTAAACATGTCCATATTTTTCCCACTGTATTAAATATCTATTAAGTGGACTGAAAGTAAAATTCCACCGCAATAAAAATTGATAATAAAGTCCCTAAGTAATGTTTGTATTTATATGAAAGTTAAAATTCTACTAAAGTTGGAATAGATTAAAAACATACTTTTAAAAAATAATATATATTTAAATAGAGGAAATGAGGAAGGGGATAACAGGCAAGAATTCTGCAATCTTGGGATTTAAGTCATTAGGTTGATTTCCAGAACAAAACCATGGATAAGTAAGTAACATACAGAAATCAATTAGCACAAGTAAAGCTAGCAATATAACTCGTTAATATGCATCCATAAATTAAAAGTGAATACAAAATTGTTACCTAATCTATCAAGATCATCATCAGGTATGTCAGGATGGCTAGCTAAAGTCTCCATTTCTTCATACTCATCTACCATTGAAGTGCCAAAAATTCGAACCACACTTAAAGGACAATAATGCTCTCCTCCATAATGGCTCTGTAATTCAATCTGCAATAACAGCAGTAAGTTTTAGTAAAAGATTTTTTTTTTTTTTTTTAAATCCAACAAACACAAGGAAAGTCAAACTAGAAAATATGTTTTGCAACATCTCCTGCTCCTCTTAAAATGTAGCATGTTGTATTCATGTTGTGGAAGAAAGATTCAATTTTTTTTTTTTTTAAATAAATACACATTTTCTTGACAAATTTATTAAATAAGCTGCAATGACACTGCAGTAAAAGGAAAAATAAAAGAACCTAAATATCCAAGAAAAGTCTTTGCTGTCTCTGATAGGCCTGGATTCAAACTGTTGTTCATGAAATTTAGCATCTCATATTTCCATTGTTTTAGTACTTTTAGAATAATTTATAAATATTCATTTAAAACTCAGATAATAATCAGATGTATTTAATCAACCAAACTCTAGAGTTTACTATAGGCATATTTAGCATGGCGTTGTGTGATTTTCTTAAAGTCCATCATGCAATTGTTTTTTAATGAGACATGGTATTTTTTGAGAGTGAAAAGCAATATTTTAAATGCATCAGCAATTTTTCAAGAGTACTGTGCCAATTTACCCAGAGCTATGTGCAACTTTTTTGAATTTGCCATTTTGCTATCCAAGTACAATAAAAAAATCCCCTTAGAAAGTAAAATTGCAACTCTGATATTTTCATGATCAATGATTAAAGTTGCCTTTATCGAATAAGAAACTGCCTGTGGTTACTTTATCATCAGATTCTAAAATAAACTAACACTTTAGAAAAATAGCAGATTATCGGCTCTAGATAAACTCATACTGAAGAAAGCTGGTATGGCCAGGTAATAAGTTACGTAAAATCCCGAAAGTAAGCCCTCCTCCCACTTTTAAGCAATTTTGATTTTCTTTTCCATTCCCAAATATACCCCCCCCCCCCCAAAAAAAAAAAAAAAGTAAAAGAATTTTCAATCTTTTGAAAATTTTGGCAGATTTCTACTTTTGCTTTTTATCTTTTGTTAATGAAATCCCTCCCACATGAAAAGTCTGATTCCCTTCTCTGCCCTCCCCAACACAAAAAAGTTCAAAATCTTGAGAATCTTATTCTTCTGGCCTTCTTGCTGTTCGCTAGTAATATAACAACAATAAGTAAAAAGTCAGTCCTCCAAACTACAATCTCCCCCTCCATCCAAAGTTTATGTTTCTCCCTCTCCCCTCAGTATACAAAAGAATACTCTTTATTAAAAAATATATGCTCTATTTGTTGCTCTCTAGTGACTATAAATAATCAACCATTTCAATTATCTCTCTACCCCAGACTTACATAAAACCAAAAACTTTCTGCACACATAAATATTGGGTCAAAAACTGTCTGCAAAATAATTTAATGTTCAATAAAATTACGTGTTATATTATTTTGACGTTATGAATTAAAAACAGTAGTTTAAAAATAATTACCATTTATATTAAAAATTAATTAATATTAATTAAAGAATAATTATTTTGGTTAAAAAATAATACAACATTTCAGACTACATTGAAACAAGTATTTCAGAAAAATCATCTAAGACTTTAAAAGTTTCCTCACTCCAGGAAACAGTCAATTCAGAGGAAATACTCCCGCCTTCAATATTTCCAGAAATGGAATCAAATTTCCATTTCCATGCTTATTTTGAGGTTTGACAAAAGCTGCAATTATTGATGTTTGATTTGCACTGTTTTTATCAACAGAAGTCGCTTAACTGTGCTTACGTTGTAAATGCACACTGTAATTTTCCTCATCACAATATTTAAAATTAATTTTAAATAAAAAAAAGAAATGAAGAATATTCTTAAAGTTCAATAGAACGAACGTATGGGCCACACTAAGTACCACTTTGGAGCGAATTGCATGTGTTTGCGTTTGATGGTGTGCTAAGATATGTGCTAAATCCTGGCTGCGGCTTTGGCTGTGTTTAGAGTTGTGAGTTGAAATTCAAAAGTAAACAATTTTTTTCTGTAGAATCTAATTTGAGAAAAAAAAAGAAACATGTGCCTAAAAATAATACATCATTTCTTCTGTATTATTTATGATATTTTTTTTTATTGCTATTTTCTATTATTTTAAAAATTTTCCACCCACAGAATTTTTTTTTTTTTTTTTTTTTGGCTAGCCGCTAGTCAGTCATTGATGTTCATTAAAATTTGATGCATTTTGAAATATTTAAATTTAGTTTTTAAATCATTTTAAAGAAATTCAATTTAAAATGTTTTCTAACACTATGAAAGTATTAAATTTAACTGCCGCTGCCGGGCTAAAAAGTCCTTGCAGCTGTCGATGGAAAACTGATCAGCGCCAAGCTCTAGTCTGCGAAAAGTAGAAATAAAAGCATGTATGATGTCACAACAATGTTTTGAGTCTTTAAACTTTGAACTGTGCGCAAACAGTAAAAAAAATTGTACATAAAATTGGGGAATATTTATAATTTTTCAGTAATTAAAAAAAAAAAAAAAAAAAATATATATATATATATATATATATATATATATATATATATATATATATATATATATATATATATATATATATATATATATATATATATATATATATATATATATATATATATATATTTTAATTTAAATTTTTTTTTGCAAAGTTTTGAATTTTGCATAAAATTTTCCGCACACGGCGTGCGTCTATATTATACAACTCTGCTCTGCCCCCAAAATTTCTGCTTCAACCCCTTTAAATTTTTTAAAAACTATTTATATAAAAAATCTTCTGTCCTATTTGTTGCTCTCTAATAACAAATCATCTAAATTACAACCCCCTTCTTTTGAAATACATATTACCCCCCCTCATACACGAGAATACAAAGTTTAAAATTTGTAAAACTCTTATTTGAAAAAATAGTTTGTTTTATTTGTTGCTCTCTAGTAAAAATAAATAGATAATTTTTATCACTTAAATTTTCTCTCTACTCCAAAAATGCCCCCCCCCCCCTTCCCTCACACATACAATATTTAAAATATTTAAAACTATTTTTTTTAAATATACTGTATTTATTTATTTAGCTTTAGTAACAATTAATGAATAATTAATCTTCTAAATTATCCTCCTTTCTCCCAAAAGTTCCATTTCCTCCCACTCTGCAAATAATTTAAAATCTTTAATATATATTTGTTTAAACACTGTTCTATTTCTTATTTTGTAGTCTACATCTTCTCATATAAATATCACTCATCTAAAATAATCATTCCCTTTGAAATTTTTGCTCTGTCCTTTTCTCCCAAGGGAGGGGGGGGGGGGGGGGGGTTGGATTTCTAAATATGTGAGAGAAAAGCAAAAATGTTCATATTTTTTGTAGTTTGGCTGTTCTTTCCTCCCTGAATCATGTGTATATTTTATGTTTTGAAATAAATACGTTCTCTAAAATAATTCCCCTCCCATTAACAAAATATCAGCTGTGAGAACAGTCAAACTACAAAAAAGACTAACATTTTTTTCTTCGCCTCCCCCCCCCCCTCCATGTCTAGAAATTCACCTCTTTCTGAGGATGAGGAATGGAAATTTAAGGGCAGAGTTACATGATCATTTATTTATTGTTTCTACAAAGTATAAAAATCTAGCATAAAAATTAAATTAAAGCATAAAAATCTTTAAAAAATAATTTTAAAGATTTTAAAGTTTATGTGCTGAGGGGGAGGGGGGGGAGAAGCAGAATTTTTTGGGGTGAGGGGGAGGAGCAAATTAGATAACTAATTATTGTAGAAAAAAAATTTAAGATTTTAAAGTATGTACTGGGGGGGGGGGGAGGCAAAGAAAATAAAGAGAACTTTTGGGAGGAGAGGGGGGGAATAATTTAGATTGTTATTTAAATATTGTTACAAAAAATACAGAGCAGAAAAAAATAAGAATTTTAAAAAGATTTAAAATTTAATGAGATGCATTTGCAAAGGGAGGGTCTTCATGAGATGAGGCTGTGGGGGGAGGTAAAGGGAAGAAAAGCAAATATTTCAGAAGGAGGGGTTGATTTAGGTGGTAGATTAGATTTATTTATTGTTAATGTAGAGTATTAAATAAGTCTGAAAAGAAATTTAAAATTAAAGAGTTGTAAAGGTTAAACTATGGGGTTTTGGTACTAGAGGGGGAAAGGAGGGGTGGCAAAGGGGGAAACAGTAATTTTGAGGGAGATTTAGATGATTGATTATCTATTGTTACAATAAAATAACAAATACAGAAAAAAAATTTTTTTTTAAAGATTTTCAAATTTTTTTTGGTAGGGGGGGGGGGGGGGAAGGGTTATATTTTATGTAGTTTTTGAGTGAAAATCTGCCGAAACATAGAAGATTCTTGCCCCTTTTTACTTCTAAATTAATGATAAAACAGGTTTTTAAATGATTTCTTTTTTAAAAATCCCAATTATAAGCCCCCTTCCCACATTCAACCCTTTTTGGTTTTTTGTAAAAGAGGGGGCTTACAATCGGAATTTTATGGTAATTACGATAACTTAAATAGCTAAAATGAAGACTTTTGTATTTGCATGAAAAAGTCCTAATATGTGTGAAGTGTGGCTAAAATTAGGATCAATGACAAAAATGAATGTACATAAATTTCAGTTAGTTTTATTTGAAAAGTTTCAAATAAATTCAAAATAGTCTTCTTTAACATAACTTTAACCCTCTAAGCATGTGGAACGTAATATTCCGTTCACTAAGCTTCAGGTTTCACTGGAATATATGCAATGTTTAAGATAATATAATTATATAGATTTAATGAATTTTCAAAACATTGAAGAAAGATTCATACTCTCAAGGGTTACATTCATATTTGTAATTAAGTTTTATTTATAATGCTGAAAGAATCATATTTTTTTTAGCATTTAAAACAAAATGCAGAGAAAACATTACAATTTTACCCTTTTTCAAAACGCTCAAAGGGTTAAAGCAACAATCTTCATAAGATATATTTATCATAGAGAAAAATATATCGTACTTAATTTGCATAAACACAATACTCAATTCTATTTAAAAGTATTGAAAAAGTCCAACTAAGGCAGTAAATAAATCAATTCATTCATCA
This sequence comes from Maratus michaelseni, assembly GCA_963931845.1. Taxonomy (NCBI): domain Eukaryota; kingdom Metazoa; phylum Arthropoda; class Arachnida; order Araneae; family Salticidae; genus Maratus; species Maratus michaelseni. The sequence goes on along the minus strand of OZ007594.1, from coordinate 204,484,068 downwards.
TACTAAAACTCATAATTACCAATTAAAAACTTCTTGATAGATTACCCAATACTTCCTAGTGGGTAAATAAAAATTTCCCCATATCAAGAAAGATACAGAAGGCAATACTTTCAACAGCAAAGTTAAAAGAAAACTCAAGTCTATTTATAGCTCAATAGTCTTGCATATGATGCGATGTATACAGCGATGCACAATGACACACATCATGATATGCACTAATGCCATCTAGTGTTCAATTAGCACATTCCATCATTTAATAATTGCAATGTACTAATGATGTTCAGTAGTAGAATGATCTAGATGGCAATCAGCTGGAAAACTGTGGAAGGCAAGGTTTAAAATCTTGCAATGTTTAGTTTCAGAAAAGAGAAGCATAGGTGTACTCTTTTGTATGATATTTATTAAATAGGCAAAAAAGGCCATTCTTATTTGTAATGATCACCTATTTATGTATTTAACTGTTATTTTTATGTATTTAATGTACCATTAAATGTGTGTTCGCTTGTATTTATATTCAAATGTGGTTGTCGCTGAGGTAAGTTTTTAGTTATCAATCTTAATGCCGCATTTATGTCAGTTGACAGATTTCTAAAAATAAATTTCATATGAAACTGTGTCATCTATATTAAAAAAAAGAAAAAGAAATAAATCCCTGAAAACAAACTAACAAAAATCCATATTTCTTTTTGGTTTTAGAGAAATTATGATGTGTTAGTTCTTAGCCCACTTAACTTATCAAGCAGCAAATGTGGCCCTTCAGTCAAAATGACTTTTATATCAACAGGACATGTGTTTATTGATTACACTACAGTAATGACATTTTATTTTGTTAAGTATTCAGTGTTTTTTTTTTTTTTTTTTTTTTTTTTTTACCCCCAAGGAACTGATTTATTAACATCAAATGAAAAACAAAACAAAAACATAAGAATTAACTACCACCAGCATCTAATATAAGACAAATCATGAAGTAACCACTATTACAATAAAAAAATATTTATAAATAATTTGCATTTTTTAAGTTACTCTGAAAACACAACATGACATTATTATTCATTCATGAATATAAAGAATATACCTTTTAATGAATAGAAAAATGAAAATTTATTATTAAATGAAATTTATAAATTACACTGAAATACATACCTTAATGAATTTCCCAAAACCTTCTTGTTTCAATTCGAAACTTTGCAAGATTCTCGTTTCTGCTGCAGTAAATGTACCTAAAGGGACCCAATCTCTGGTAGGAAAGTTATCACTAGCATATACAGCAAAATCTTTAGGGCACGATGAAAAAAGTTCAAAATTTGCCAATTCAATCTAAAGAAAAATACATTAAATTATAAAAAATTTATAATATAACATATTCAAATATACCCATAAAATACTAAAAGAGTGAATTATTAAAAAAAATAAAAAAGGCTTAAAAAAGGGGGAGGGTGGAGAGGGATAAACATAAATTAAAAGTTTAAATACTATCCTGATAAATCTATGAATAAACTACTACAAAGCTGAACAATGAATATGAACTTTTTTGAATACAAACTTAATTTGATAAAATTAATTTTTAGGTGAAATTTTTCCTGATTGTCCATATTGGCCTATATATATATATATATACACACACAGTAGACTCCCTCATATCTACACATAATTGCAGATGTAAACAATGTAACTTACAGTTAAGATGTAGGGGGAAAATTCAAGATTTTAATTATTAGGAAGTATAACTATTTCTGAAAATATTCAAGACAATGCTGATCTCAGTCTTTTTATCAAAAATTCATTTAAGATTTAATCAAGCTTTTTTGGATATTAAGTTTGACAAAGCATGAAGTGAAACTTATTTTTATGTATGTTATTAGTTTACCTTTATGGGGCAAGTTTCATTGAATAATTAAAAATATATATATTTCATCATTATATGCCTATTTAGTTATGCATTGTTTTATTGGCCTTTACAACTTTAATGTTTTAAAAATTTTATAAAAATTTTATTACTTTACTTAATTATTTTAATATATTTTACTTTATTGTAAGCATTCATTATAATTTGCAGTGCATTAACAAAATTACTGTTTAAAAATGTAAACAAAACAGAACAGTGAACAGAAATCTGGAAAATTCTAAAATCTGCACAACCTCTGGTTTCGAGCTATGCAGATTTGAGGGAGTCTACTGTGTGTGCGTATATATAAATATATATATATATACACCGGGTGATTATAATTAAAGTTACGATTTCAAAAATCGATCATTTTAAAACTACTGATCAGAGTGACTCGATATTTAAGCAGAACAATCGTGAGGCAATGGAATTTTGTTTGGTGAATGAAAAAAATAGTTCCAATATGTGCCGATAGATGGCGCTGTCAGGGTAATGTCATGGGAAAGACCAAAAATGTGTTCGTTAAACACAGGAATGTTGTTAGCCAAAAGGGAAAAAAAAAATAGAGTTCAGGGATTTACTAAAAATGTATTAGCAAAAAGACAAGAATACGTGTTTACAGCGACAACAGCAATAATGACCAAAAAAAAAAAAAAGTTTATGGAACAAACACTTTACTGATGATTAAAGTATAAGTTGTTCGATATGCCCTCCGCCTTGTTCCGTTACTAATTGGAAGCGCAAAACGGCATGCTCCACAACAGATCGGAGGGTATCTGTACTGATGCGATGGG